>CM030372.1:18481710-19081710 GCA_003604175.2 Clonorchis sinensis
GTTGGTGATGAAACGTTTGCAATTCAACCGCCAAGCTCGGCGAACAGACCAGCAATCGATATCTCAGTTAAATAAGTATAACTCCCAAATGCAATTTACTGAATTTTTCCTGAGTGCAGGCCCGAGGTTGCAAAGCTGCCAACATTGTAAAATGGCCACTGAATTGCATATAGCTAAACTATATTCACTAATGTCCCAAACGAGTATCCCCTACCACCCAACAGTGATTTGACCCGCGTGCAATTTATTGCGTTGGTCATAGTATTGCAAAATTCCTTGAGCTATTCTTCCTGGCATTTTCAGCAAAAGCTATTGCGCTAACCTTGGTCCAAATGCATCAAGACCGGTCAAGGTTAGGTCGCAAAATAGTCTACAAAGCCAGAGTATTTTTCTACAGTGACCTACTGACTTTCAATATAGGGACCACGAAGCTGTCTTACATCGCCCCGTACAGTAAAGGTTCCACTGTTCATTGGTACACATATTTTGGCCTGCTTTTAAAACACAACACGGAACGTTACACTTATAATCAGGAGTTGGATGGAATTCAAATCGCGTTCTTCGTTACAGCAGCAAACGTGGCCTAAGCAACCATGGTGTACACCTGGGCAATGTAGTGGTAAATATATTGCTTGCCAGGTCATCAAATATGCTAAAGAGTGACGCAGAATTACGTAGACCATAACATGGTCTGCAAAAGGTTTACGATTGTTGTTGTGCGTTGCGCATCATTGTGCGTTGCCGACATCCGCCTATTTACGTTAAAATAATTTTGGCCTAAGAAAAAGAGAACAATTTGGTTTGCCGTCATGCTAATCATCATGCCAAAAGTGTGGTACCTCCTATTTCCGTATTACGGTCCGAAAGGCATAAATTGCTGCTTCAGGACACTCAACAGTGTAGGCTAATAATTCGCCGAATTTAGATTACCTACGTATACCTTATCATAATAAGCGAAAACCTCAGTTGCTGAGCCCGGTCATCAAAAAGTGAAGAGCAACAGGAGGGCTTTACTATAATTTTTGAAACTGTGATGGATTTCGGGGCGGAAATAGTCCAATTTTTACGTTTCCTGCACTGCACGCTTTCATTTGCCCGTGTGTGTCACCTATGTAGACGCTATTGCAATCTCGACAGCAGATTCTGTACACGCAATCAGTTTGATAACCTGAGATGATAAAAGCCTTGGGGTTACCAAGCGCTTTTCAATTGTGCTGTCAAGTTTGAAGATTGTGCGCACATTAGATTACGACAAATCCATAACCAGTCCGCTTATGACACAATGTTACATCAAAAACTGATTCTTTGGCTTCAAATCAATTGGAAAATATTTGGGACCGATTGGGTAGTCATCGTTTCAGAGAGGTTTGGTAAACAATCGGTGGATTTATTGCTGGGCAACGGTTCGCTTTTGACACAAAAGCTTCGTCAGGCCAAGTGAGTAAGTAAGCAGGTTGATTGGGTTTTAAGGCAGTCAGGGAACCAATCCGTGAGATTTCTAATGCCTAGCCGACTTGATCAGTGCTGGGTATCAGCCTGATGTTCCTGTTTGTTGGTTAGTGGGGATGACTAACATCTACGTTAGATTGGTTAGGGAGGAGTTGTCTTCATGTTGAACCCGGATTTTTCCGGCCTTGATTTTTCCAGTATTACTAAATATACTAAAATACAGGAATGTTTTCATTTTACTCAGCCGTACTAAAGGTGCAGTTTATTCCAAGATATGCAGATTTGTTTCGCCACCCAAATTGTATGCTCTACGTAACCATTGGACGCATTTTGACATGAAGGCCAAATAGGGAGTTTGGAAAAGCACAACGGTTATTTTAAATTCCAGGGGGCTGCACCTCCCAGATTCTATATTCTTTATTGAAACACAACGATGGACTTTAACCGCGACAAAATTGTCATGCAGTCACTTTCAAATGAGCTATCAAACACAGTACAGTGATTACACATCAATTACGCGAAAAATATTAGGCGGGCTTCTGGTTCGTATTTTAACTTTGGGATATGGAGCACAGCACAGCTAAACGCTACTAGAGGATCAGTATAAAATAATAAAAAAAAGCAGCACACAAATTCAATATCTGGTTTTTCAAATCTTTATCTCCTAACATAGTGCCACCAGTTTTTACGTGACAGTAGACAGACTGGCTGCGCCATTTAAGCTATGCACATGGTTTTGGGCTACACCACCTTTACGACCTAAAATCAGGTATAGCAGACAAATGACGTTTGATACTGCTAAATAAAGTATATCAAATTACAAACACGTACATTTCTGTGAAACATCAGGGCTTGTTCGGCTTCGTAATTATTCCTTGTGCTGCTTTTCCCTCACTGAGTGCAGAAACAGTGCACGGCCCTGTCTTTGCAGGCTCAAATCGGATGTGGCAGACAAATTGCGGGTGCTGGCATTGCATTTCTCCTTGAATGAAACGCCTCTATGTCTGCCCGAAAAAAAAGATTTTCATATAATGTTGGCGGTAAGATAACGCGTTTTAGAGCCATAGAGTAGAAACTTTATGGAGAATCATAGTATTGAAATGCTCATTTCTCTAATTATAGCGTTTGGTGAGTTAACACTCTGTGAGCACTCTGTGCTACAGATATTTTATCCCAAATTCCGTCGCTCTTTTCATTGGCATTGGGTAGCACTCTGTGCTCGAAAAACTCTTCATACGTATGCCCCATAATTACGCCATCGGACTTCCAGTAGAAAGTGGTAGAACTTGGTTGACTTCGCAAACAGATAGATCACAAATTTTATGTTAAGGCAACCTCATGATCGGTGCTGCAACAATGTCAATAAATGATCCTCCTCCGCAATATACAAACTACAGAGATTTAGTTCCGCAGCAAGATTTGCTGAATAAATTGAGCAATTTCGGTCTGGCAACTAAACAAGATTCAAGTTTGGGTGAACGATTCTCCATTTATTTGTTGAACGACGGGCTTTATTATGATTAAGAAGGTCAAGTATCTCTATACCCTAAGACAACTTTTAGATCAGCAAAACGCTGCTGTTAATTTCGGGGTATCTTAGATAGTCCGTCCAATTACAGGTAAATTAGCTACCACGACTTATGCATTTTAAAGTTTTGTACACCAAAATCGATAACAACAAATAAAGGATGTATGTCCAGATCAGAAAACTATCGGTCATCCTGAAAATATTGCTTGCAAACGATTCATTACTTACAAAGTGCAGCAGTACAATATACACACAGGATACCTAAATGCATGAGAGAAGTTTTACAAAATATGGCAGAAAAACCACATTATTGACCATTAACCAATGACGCATAGTATTGCATCACGATATCTAGCGAGTTTAGTTTTATCACCACAGAAATAAAAAACAGTCAAGCGATAGAGAGTAAAGCGAGCTAAGCGAGCCAATTTGATGAGGTCCAAAATGAAAGTCCTTCAAAACTAGAGACGACACAAGAGGTTAGTTATCCATTTAGGATCTTCAAGCTTTCGGCTAATGGTAAAAACCAGTACGGCATTTTTAGGATTCCACTCTATGGTGCTTTGATTACGATTGCCCTTATTTGAAGACTTCCGGATTTGGATGGCGGACAATCCTTTTGCACTTTAAAAACATTTAGTGCGTCTGCTATAGATGATGTATATAAGTAGTCCGTTGTCTTGAACGCATGCTTTTATTTTCACACTATCCAATTTTGCGTTCCAAGATGAGAGTAAGTCACCTTAACTTGAAGGGTAATGCGTCACACATGACTTATCAAAAATGACTTATTAAAAATATTGAAAAATTGACGTATTGAAAATTGAAGTAGCGAAAAGTATTTGTTTAGCGCACAATAGTACTTTTCAGATGTACGTTTTCAAAGTGGGATTGAACGTGTAAACACCAAAATTGGCAACCTCTGAGACAAAAAGTACACTAACCGTTCTGTAGCCATCCTGTTTTGTTATTCGAGGACAAAGAAATTCAAAAAATGAGAACCACAAGTGTTTAAAATTTTGACGTTTTGTCAATGCTTAATTTTGGCTCCGGTAGACCCGGTGAATTCAGAAGTATTCTGTGGGGTTACTGATAATGACCGCGCCTGAGCAACCCGTTTGTCACATGACACGTTGGATCTATCATCAACGTTCGAAAGCTCGCTAACCTATTTGACCGATTGCTCATCACGCTGTGCAGCATATATGGTATCTGAATATTTTCAACCAGTAAAGCATTATTCAAAAATAACTGAAATGAGCAATAAATGAGTACCTAATCGGTAGCAACAATCCCGCAAATACATAGGATGATATCTTCGGTATGCGGTATAATAGTTATTCATACCAACCTGCGTGAGATGTAACTTAACTTACGGCTTCCCCTATATTTCAAACACTGTGTTAAAATGGTAAGCAAAAATCAATAATGCATTCGATCTCTGAATGGGTTCTGAATAAGCTTCTTTCGACCGATTTGCACGATGAACCGACGTCATCATCATAGATGACACATCCGATTCGCCGAGTAACTTTGCCTTGACGCCAGTACACGCGATTACCATGATAGTCCTTTACTAACACGCTCTAATCGATGTCAGAATGTTAATTCCTTCAAATGCAAATGACTCAAAAGAACGCAGTTTCAGAGTCTCTCTCCACAAATTTACGCTAAGCTGGCTATGTAGTTTGACTGTATCTTAATAAATCACAAATAACCAATCAATTAAAAGCTCTGCACTCCCTTTTCCTGAAGAGCGATAAATTATCCGCAACCCGAGTGTCTGAGAGGGACAGTAACGACAAAAGTTGCACCCACGTAAAATGCAGTCTAATTAAGAGGACATACTAATCAGTGAACAATGACACACAGAAGTTCACCAAAACACACTGGAGTCAAACGGCTTAAGAAACTTAGATACTGAACCATAAGCTGTTTAATTAAGTTCCAAACATAGGGTGCGGCGGAATGCAATGTTCATCGATGAGGTTATTCTATCTCCTTTTATATTAGAGCAAAAATTATTGAATAAAGGGATTTTTACCTTTTATTTAACTCTGTGGTGCTGCCACCCATCTAGGCCCTCTTGAATAACGTTTGAATGCTGCTCTTCTGGAGGCATATTGGGTGTTTATCTTTATATTTCATTAGATGGTTGTTAGTGAAGTTGAGCATTCGATCTGCATGTGTCCTTCTGCGGGATACACAAGTTTATAGAGTTCCAATCAGCTTCCTGTTCACCAAAATTCCTAGAGCATTTGTCACACGATTTGGCTAATGTTACGTGTCTTTCTATTAAATAATAAAACGGGGCCGAGAAAATTTAACTGTAGCTTCAAAAAGCAAGCCCCCAGTCGGTTGTAAACTAGCTTCAGTTGTGATATGAATGCTTCGTTGAAAATTCAATGTTTTCAGATACAGTTTCTGGCAAACGATCACTTGACTATATTTTGTTCTGGACAAGATCTTTGACTGCTTTGAGATCACAACTTTTGTCAGTTGGCTAAATATTAAATGGTCTATTTAGTAATTTTAAAAAGTATTGTTTCTCATTCCTCCTAAGTGTTTTCTGTTTAAAGTTTACCAACAATTTTCGTTTTTGCAAAAATGGATTAAAACCGTTTTTCAGCTTTTAAGTAAACAACAATTTAAACTGCAAAACAAAACATTTCTGAATATTTATAATTCTGATAAAACCTCGAACGAGTAACATCAACGTTCGGCTGTTTGCAATAATGTGTAATATTTCTGCTGCCACAGAGCCCGGAAATTCTGCGAAGAGGCTACTTGTGGATAGCGACACTCCAGGAAGTTGACAGGGTTTCCAGTGAGCTGTGACACCCGACCGGAGAATGAGAATCGTGATACTGCCCCAATTATTCATAAATAGTCTCCAGTTTCCCTAATGTTGTTTATTACGTTACTGTCCTTTAGTCACCGATATATACATGCCATTTGTTACGTATTAATGAAAACCTCATTTTTGTGTGAGGCAGTTGAATAGAGAATTTTTACTCTAGTTGTAAAATGTAGGGCACAGGTGAGCAAAACTTGAAAACGCCTGGGTACTTGCTTTACATACAAGGCCCTTCAAAAATAAGCTGAAGTTTGCAAAACGCAATATGGTCTTTTTCAAATTAACAAGGCACACACGAAACCCATTTGACGGCGTTAATCTTAACTTATCCAAACTTGCTGCAAGTTCATCAAAACGTGTTTCAAAAAACAAGCGGTATTCTGTTGCTGAACTGACTAACCCAGGAAGGAGCTGAAGAACCTCAACTAAGAGAATAATACCAAAATATATCACACAGTAGGGAAACCAAAGCACCAGTACTAAGGCAAGCAAGATGCTGCAAACGAGCCCCAGATGCCGTGAAATGAAATGCATATGATTGGCGGACTGAAAAGAGCAACAGCAACAAAGTTGTGCGGTATGGAAACATTTATTTAAAAAGCTGTGACATCCAACGTTTAAAAACTACGAAGGTTCGTCCAGAAAGTTCCACAATGTGGCCAGTCCGTGAATAAGGTATAAATTAGTTTATACACCCAAACACAAATACAGCGTAAGACATATAACAATGAACGCAGCAGAAAATGAGGCCTTGTAATCCTAAGCACACTTGCTAGACCGTCAAAAACAAGTGCAGTTTACTTTTGTTATTCCGCTAAAAATATTTTAGCGGTTTGAAGTTTTCCGCTGCTAATAACAGTTTTTGCTCTTCGTTTTGGAAGAAAACTGACGTCGCCTTCTAGAAATTGATACCAAACGTTCAGCGGAATAGAATTTTAAACATTGACTTAAAATGCTTGTGTTTTACACATTTTTTGCTAATCTACTCGCAATTTTACAGAGTACTGTAAGTTTCCGTATATTGTGAGATGCTGTTACATTGTTGATTTTTAATTTTATAAAACTTAGTGTTCGTTTTCCAGAAATCTCTACCAATTTACATTTTTGGATGATATAAACTTCTTTGAAATCATGACTACGCCGAAGCTAAGCAGTACTATTGGCGTAAAACTTACAGAGAGGCAGAATACTTCTCAAGATTTCATGTCAATTTCACAATACAACTGCACGTTTAGGCCGCGTTTTCTCGTTTTCAAAAACTACTATAGAACTCCAAATGAACCGTAAATGTCACTGCTACCACAAGTGCTTGAATATCCCACCGATGCGCCTACTAGTTTTTGGATGATTCGCATAGACTACGAACCCATGTTAGTTGGTGTGGATCCTGCTACCTGACAGAAATTTTGTCCCGTATTAACAAATATCAGACAATGGTAAAGCTAAATTCACTCGATAAATTTTACGAATGTAAAGAGTGATTTTTTGCAAGAACGCTTTGTCCCCAATTTATGTACCCCTAAAGGCTGCGCTTATTTTTTGTCTGTGTGTACCGTAAACCTAAATTCTACTTAAGAAATGAACGCCAGTGCATCCGTGATCATATCCAATCGGTGGTTTCTGAACTTGTTAGTGAAATAATCACTTTATGGCGTGCAGGTAAAGATGAAAAATCACA
The DNA here is from genome assembly GCA_003604175.2 of Clonorchis sinensis. Lineage (NCBI taxonomy): Eukaryota > Metazoa > Platyhelminthes > Trematoda > Opisthorchiida > Opisthorchiidae > Clonorchis > Clonorchis sinensis. Next base: position 18,489,223 of record CM030372.1, read on the forward strand.
CTCTAATGCCACGGCCGATAGTTTAGTTCGCCCAAATTTCCCTTCGTTATTTTGGTAAACCGATTTATCCATTTTATCCCCCATCGATTATTTTTGTTTATCGTATGCTGATTTCTTTATCCTTGTGGTATCCAAAGGTCGCAACACAGATTTTGACTTTATATGAACTATCCCTATGAAAACAATGACTTGTATTTCAACGCATGCTATTATAACTGACAGAGGTGGTTCATTTACTTAACACATTCCCGGTATAACGGTTGCAACCGTTGCAAAAAACGGTTGTAAAACGGTTGTCGCATTTGCATACACTGATCCGTTTTCCAGTTTACATCGCTAAGATAAAATTTTCCAATTAGTGCAAATGTAAACCGAATTGCCTGAATGAGGATGCGTTTTTGGTTGATGGCAACATTCATTGGTTGGTACAACCAGGGGTGTAGCCAGCCCAATTTTGACTTTATTGATGGCAACATTCATTGGTTGGTACAACTAGGGGTGTAGCCAGCCCAATTTTGACTTTGTACTTAAGCGGCACACTTTTGTTTTTGAATTTAGCCCGCGAGGTTATAAAGCGTAAGTTAAGCCTTTTGTATTTCCAATAATTTCAAATGGACATTTAATCCCATATAATCGTAGAAATCGGAAGATATTTTGCTACCACAAACTAACACTTTCGTAAATGCAGCCTCAAATAAAAACCAAATCAGCGGAATATATGTTGGAAAAAACTGCTTATGCATTATTACAGCTGCGGACTGGACTGTCAGAGTAGCCAGCTGGGCTCCAAGATTTGATGCACTTCACAAACCTTGTGTGACCAGTCTTGTTTGCAAAAGAAGCTCATTGAATATGATTGCCTCAGACTGTCATGGTTCTCACTCCAAAAACGGTGTTGTCTTCACTAAGATGATAGCTGCCTTTTCCAGCCTCAAAAAGACACTCGTAATCAAGACATACAACGGATCTATGGGCATTATTTGTTCTCATACAAGTTAACGAATATAAAGTTAAATGTCCGGCATTCAGTAGTATGCCGCAAAAATTCTCAAAAGTGTAATTTTTGCCTAAGTTTGTCGTTACACTGACAATGAAGCATAAACTGTAGCGTCTGTATGCCACGATGACTATGATGCAGCACATTACATATCGGTGAACAATGCAAGGTGCGAAATTTGTATTGGATCCCGCATTTAAGTCGGCAATCACAGAAAATTTTCTTCCGCATTGGGCTCATAGTGGGAACAACTAATGAACGGGAAATTGGTATAAATATTCCGAACCAAACGGCCGGGCGGACTTCACAAAAGCAGTTCTTGAAAATCAAAACAATCCAAGTCCATGTAGCCGGTTTGTGAATGCGTTGTGCAGTGTAGACCATTTAGTTTTGCGTTACTGGTAAGACTCGAAGACGAAAACTTTAACGCTGGTCTTCTTTTACTTTTCTTGTGTCTAAAATAGCCTACAGCATTAACGTACACGGTAAGAAAGACTAGTTTACACACACACATCTAAGCATCGATAAAACACTCGGCATGCTCTTTAAAAAACAAAACAAAATTACCTTTCAACTGTCGGATAAACATAATAATCGAGACTTGTACAAGGAATTGCAATTGTGTTTGTACAGTACACCTGGCGATGCCACAAATGAGCTTTTTCCAAGAGTTGTCTTTGTAGAATTCCAAATTGTTGGTGCTGCGTAAGCACAATCCGCAGTCATGTGATTTGAGCATTGACAAACAATGCGCCGAGAACAGCGTGGTGCTTCTATACAACACTTCAACATAATGCTTTTGTTTTTTACACGTTAAAATTATCATTCAGACCCGGGGCACCCTGCCTGCTCGCTCCGTAAGTCAGATTTTTTTATGGGGATACTTTGGGTCATTTGTGATACAACAAATGGAAGGAACCGGCCGTATTTCAGTGGATCTACAGTTTGTGGATTTGTGGTGGTATAACCCCATTTATGTTTCAAATTTGAAAACTCAACCGTTTACCTTTAAGTGAGAGTAAGTAACAACAAATGAATAGTTTCAACTTGATTTCAAACGAATGCTTAGGGTCGTCGGTTTGAAAGACTTTAGGCATTCATGGCATAAATTGCTTGCTCATTAGTTTTAGCAAACAGCTGATGATTGGTACGCAGAGCTTATCTTAGATAAGATGGCCTTTTTTGTTATTGTTCAAATCCATTTTGACTTGAATGACTTCTTAGTCTGCACAAAACACGACTTGTCAAACGACGTCATGCAGCACAGATTTTACAACTCTGGACTTGCAAAATGAAGAAAGCACAAAATAAAGAATAATTATGGAAAATGTGCTTGGTTTCCGCTACAGCAGTTAGACCAAAGCGCATTACCTAAACATGATACTGAGAACGTAACACTTCTCCTGTATTTTGCTGCCGAACTTAGTATAGAGTAAAGGGGTAATCAAATCTTATATCAATATCACTTGTGGGTAAAAGCGAACTGTCTACTACTTACCGAGGGCTCATAGGCTAAATGAGCAACATAACTTATCTCGCTTACTAGTGGTAGTTGGGATCTAACGGTTCGTCAGCAATTTATGATACCAATAAGCCATACTTGAGGACAGCTGCTCCTCTAGTGGAATACTTAGCAGCAGCCAAATTTAACAGTAGAACGCGTGACGATGTACCCATGGTATATACGTCACAATGGTGTTGCCTCCTCTGTACTCAGCTAGAACAAAGCTACCAAATATGATCACCAAACGTACCCTACATGCGAAGATTTGAGATTGCTTGCATGAGATGGTTTTATAAGATGACTCCGATCTCTGATAACAGATCGCAACAGGGTTTGCACCTTAAATTCTGCTTCTAACTACCGGTTTTATGGATGCGACCAGCCATAGTTGACCACACTCTGGACGGCTTGGTGCAGTTCCTTGCATCTACTTTTTTGAATCTGATATTTGGCTCTCCCTGAGAGAGCTCTCTCCCTTGCGATAAAGTGAGGAAATTGTGGACACAAATAAAGGAACACAGAACGGCCGTCAGGAGACGTGACCACTATACTTGATATCCACACACGAAGAATAAATGACCAAAAATGCAATATGGAAAACGTGAAAAAGTTTGGCATACGGAGACTTGAAGCACGGAAGGGAATTTCTGGAGGCATGGTACTCCACGGCTGATTCGATCAATAAATGCATCAATCTGAACCCAATTTACGCACTTATTTGTGTCCACAATTTCCTCACTTTATCGCAAGGGAGAGAGCTCTCTCAAGGAGAGCCAAATATCAGATTCACAAATCAAGAAGCAAGGAACTACTGGGAGTCGGATCAACGAAGATCACAAGCCGGAACCCAGAGAGGTCAGTGACAGAGATCACCTTAACATCAATCAGAGAACGAGGGCAGGGGGCCAGGCTCAAAATTCACCTGGTCATCGATCAATCAGGACACAATATAACAGAACAACCGATGGAACCGACCGACCGAAAAACCAATCGTGACGGAAGGCCAATAGCATGTATATTAACACACACAAAACACTACTCAAAGCACAACCACCAACCCATCGCTACGCTCCACCGCGCTGCCTACCAACCCACTGGTAATGTCACCACGATTGGTGATGAAAAGTTTGCAACAAAATTGCCTGGCTCAGAGAACAAACCAACAAACGATCTGAAAAGTTTCTAAAGCCATTTTATTCTTCACCCTGCGTATATCTATGAAAGTACCAGACGACACACCCACAAGTACAAATTTAAATTCAGTGCCACATTGGCTGTTTATGGTCTTCGTTAAAGGAAAGGTCGACTTCATCTCTATGCTAAACCGTTTCGAACTGTACCAAAAGTGGCTTCTGCCGCAGACTATGGAAGTTTGCATTAAGTAAGGAAAGGCACAATTTTTATTTCTGTGCTTTCTAGTTTTTAACTGAGACATTTAATCCCCTTAACTTATTTCGCAAATAAGAGCAAGAAGGTAAGCCCAATATTATTATCTGTGGCACCTCAAGTGTTATTTTTTCAAACAAAACGATAAGTTACATCGCCGACCTTCGGAAAATCCTCTTTCCTCTCGGCTTCGCTTAACATAAAGCCGGCAATTACCACCCTACAGTCTTCATTTTAACGGAACTCGTCAGCCTTCAACAAACATCTTTTCAAGAATTCAAACTTGATTGCATGAAAGTCAAAATATTGTCGTTATTTAAATTCAGACGTGCAGCAGATCACACTTGAGCAACGTAGTTGTTTTGCAGTTCATAGTGTCACCTTTGGTACAGTCGCTTGCGCATCAACTTATACTGGACACTTAGTCAGCTAGCGCTTTTCACCTTATTCACTTATCAGGACGCTTGAGAAACAATTTTGTTAACATTTAAACCTGAATGTAAAACTCCTCATAAAACTCTGGCGTCAAGTAAAGCAGACTGGGCCCACCTGAACAAAGTGGGGAATTTTCGAAATAGGTTAGCTCGTACTACGAGCATCGTTGTATTAAAAAGAAACAAATGATCACCGGGATTCCGTTTTTTCACACAGGTCACCCACCTCCCTACGGTAAGAAAGTAGGGATTTAAGGCAGTTGTCATATTTATCACATAAACTGAGTTATCACATAAACTCTACAAGAGTTGCAGTATTTTGAGCGGCATGTGGAAACATCATTTTTGACCAACATTCTTTTGTCATCTGCCCCATGTTACGAGTACATAAATTCACACGTTTAAAACGTAACAAAGGCACGGAAACACGCCGGTTTCGAACGTTTTTTAGTATTTTGTTGCATTTGGTGGTGATACTAGATTTCTTTTCCTTCCAGCTTACTGAACCGCTTTTTTCTCAAACAAATTCTCTTGCGTAAGCTGGAGATCACATACGTCGTTTTGGACGACACTTTTGTCCATGAACGACGAAAATTATGGGTCAAAATTCAAAATGCATTCTTCAAATGCCGACGGTAACAAACAACTTCGTCTTCTAGTTGTTAAATTGGATCCACGCTGGGAAAAAACTATTTTGGTCGTCATTTTTCATTACGACAGTGACCTCTGGCCTACAGCAACACAATATGCAAATTCAACCGTGCTAAAAATTTGACGGCAACAGGCGCAAGCAACATATAATCGCAAATATCCAAAAAAGGATGCATATTTTTCTCGGTAGCCACATTTGGAACGTTTTTAAAGTCAACCGCTTCAACGACTGCGTTGATGTTCAAGATGTAAATACCATAATTGCAATGAGTATATGATACGTATACCCTTAAAAGTTTGCAAAAACGGGATTCCACCGGCATTAAATCTCTCACAAACCACACATTTGTGCACAGAACTGCCACCTCTTTATGGTAAGTGTCTCCACTTTAGCCATGATACGTCCAAAATATTTTATGTCTGTCATGCTGAGTAACCATTATTAAACGTCTGGTTAACTATTTGATTCAGGAGGTACCTATATTCGAATAAAACCACTGAGCTAATCTTCGGATTATCAGTTGCAAATTTGACCTGCTTGCGTGCCGTGACATTCTGTAAAAATTGTCCAATCCATTGTAACTTAAAGATGAATTCAACTTCGTTGTCAAACAAAAGGTAAAGCGGAAGTTTTCGTCTGATTGCATGAAAAAATAAAAGGCCATTGGAGCTCCTTTATTTGCTGAAGATTAAATTATTGAGTCCAATTTAAAGGATGAGTCCGCAATTTATCACACTGACCGCTGACACGAACAACGCCTGTTTCATATGATTTGTGTTTATCGGTGTTATATTACAATAATCTATCATATTCAGTAGAATGTACGTGTGCGTTTAGGTGAATAAAATAAATAACAATCGTTCAGCTGTAACGCCCTTTCGGTTTCTAGCTGCCATGCTACCCAAAGGAAGCACTAGGGCTGAGATACTGCCAGGTTGCCCAAGCCTAGACGGGGCAAGCCGAGAGGCAGAGGTCGGGTTCGAACCACGGAACTTTTGGTCAGGTAAATTCGCGATCTAACCACTTGAGCCATCTCATCCCAGGTGAATTTACCGGGAAACAAAGTTAAAAGTTGAAACGAAAGACCAGGGTCATTGCTTGTCCAAGAGAATGTGATGGCACAACCTTAATTAGGAATAAGGCAGAATGCCTTGAATGCAGTTGCGCTAAATGTAGCAAAACCAGGTCATTGTCATGCATAGAGGACAGGCCCACCAAAGCACGTCTCCAATGCTCCTGAATCACTCAAGTCCATATGATTTAGAGACTTTGATAGTGTATCTGTGTGCTCAACACTTATGACATCAAAAGAAGCGTGTACGACGGAGGAAGTTGTTATTCTCATCACGCATGTTTAACAAACACGTAATCCACTTGACCTTGAAATGGAGTCGACTTTGTTCACCCTGTTCTTGAGCACAGTGCCCAGCGAATGTCTGGTCGAAAACAAGATTTCTTTCAAGTATAATGAAATTCCTCAATGCGGTAATCAACAGGATATTTTATGTGAAACAAGACGTGTTCCCTGCTTTTTACTATAAATCTCAAGCGTCCACTTCCGCAGGCATGAGATGAAACTGTCGTGTCCGGCGCCGCCTGGTATTTTTTGCCCATATGTCGGCTCACGGGACACAAGGATACCATTTGCAGCCATCTTTCACTCTCGACAGAATATACGTAATTCGTTTGATTTAAGGTGAATAAATATTGACGTTCATATCTAATGCAGCGGACAACTGAGAAACCATAGAGAACATTGCCAAGCATAAGAAAGTGAATAGAATGGATTCAAAAATGTTTAAATTGGGCGTCCTTATACCTGCAATATGCAGGCAGATGCGCAAAAGAAGCATGAAAAACACCTCAATCCTTGTAGTCCTTTGCACGTAAACGAATTCCTGAATTTATGCCGGTGATTCAGATTCAAAATTTATTGGTTGACCAAATAATTTCCGGTATTAACATGTTTTATGTCGTGGTGCGTTGGCTGAATTTGTATGTAATAAAAATGGCACTCATTCAAACCAAACTTTCTGAAGCAAGTTATTTGATGAACAACCTGCCTTGTTTTTCTGAATATAACGTAAGCACTAGTGAATTCGTTACACGTACATTTTATATGTGCATTTATCAGTGTCCGCCAATGTTTGTCAAAGAGCGATAGATTTAAATTTTGCATTTTCCAAATATGCGACTTTGGTAAGAGTATTATGGTTTTCTTTACAAATTGTAAAAAATGTGTAACCATTTTGTGATAATAGACTGTGCTCGCATGCGTTACCGTAAGTTTTTTACGCCATCCAACTTCTGCATCTTGCTCGCATGCGTTACCGTAAGTTTTTTACCCCATCCAACTTTTGCATCCTTTTACATGTATATGTGAGCATATAAACGTATACATGTATGCCGAAAAATCTAGGCCTTCTGAACTTGACGAAAAGTTGTGAGAATTTGCCTGTTATTCTCACTGCTTTGGTTGTCTAGTGTTTAGGATTTTGGACCGGTTAGACTAAACCTACACCTTATTTCTTGTTATCTACATTACATCTGGGCGAATCTTACGCATCTGAAAATATTCTAGGATAGCAATGAAAAACAGAATGTCTAGCCCGAACTTACACAAGAAACTACGAAATGTGCCACCGTATTTTAAAAGATACGGGAGCACAGATTTACCTGGGAACGCGCGTATTTATAAAACGTAAATACTCCAGCCAACTCATACACTTCCTCAATTTAAACGAACTTTATTAATTTTTTTACTACCTAGCTTTGCCAGCGACCAACGGTAAGGAAAAGGTCTGTGAAAACATCCCTAATTCTTAAAAAATGCAACGCTTACCAGTTTGTCCCAACTGCGCTTTTGCTTACAAACAGACAAGCATCTATCCAGTAGCCACCATTTATGTTTCACAAAGAATGGACGCCTTTTGTGAGGTCAGCGTTTAACTTTAAGGGCGATGACACAAATCTGCCCAATTCTATAGACACGAATAAATCGTGATGTATACCAGGAAAGTTTGTTTTAAATGACATAGCTCTCTTAACAATAACTGACTCAGGAACCCGAAAGTAATATCTCTCTATGGACTATTTGCAAACACGGATCCGTTGTCTTGTCAGTTACCATCGGTGAGTCAACAGCAAAACGGGTCTCTGAGACTTTACCTCAGTAGGGCTTATTGTCACACATGATGTTTAATAAATTTTGTTATCTGCCACTGCACATTAGGTTGTGTTCAAGATCCATACGGCTGATGTTTCCTTTTTCCGACAATAGAAAGAATAATTTATTACATGACTTCAGCCTGTATTTCCTCCATCTATGAAGGACGTGCGAAGCGTACATTATCGATTACTCCGGAGTAAATCTAAACCAATATAAAATCTAAATGAAATCATTCACCACTTTTTTGTACTTTATTTGCCTCTAACTAGCACTTAGTGATAAACAGACAGTTGATCACCGGTTGTTGACCCAACCACACAGCGCGATTCGGAAAATTCCAAAAAGGTTACGGAGCTCATATTTTTGTTCGGCCTTTCTAGGGAACTTGAATAGATTTCTGTTGTTTCTTCTTGTTGTAGGCCATCTAGATTTTGCGTTCTCAGTTTTGGCAACATAATTAAAGACGTTGCTACGTATCCAGAAAACCTTAGAACTTGATAGTTCTTTCCATGCCTGTCATTCGTGAGAACTAGGAACTACAAAAGTGAAACTGCATTCTGCAGCATTTAAGATTGCGAAAGAGGCATAGCTAATATTTGTTGGGTCTCAAAGTGTCACATTTAAGATAGCAATGATATTTTTGTCTATGAAAGGCAACAATGTTAGTAACAATTTTGGTTTTGCCAAAGACCAGAGCCACCATAAAAAAGTTGATGATATGACGTATACTGCAAGGTGGACTTCCTAATTTATACAGTCAAAGTTGTCAGGACAGTGCTTGCATATACAACAGAGCTATCTATCACATGAATCGTTCTGATCGAAGAAAATCTAACCTACACATATATATAAGACTAAAACTAAAGTTTCAGAGAGTTTCAACCAAATGTGACATCCCCTAAAGACCGGGGACTGCAGGTATTTTATGGACGCATTCCCAACAGACGGCTGCACGACAAAAGAAGCTGCGTATAGCATTTCAATCGAAGAATCGCGCGAAAGCGTAGCATCTCACCTAAACAACAATCGCTAAGACAACGAGCTGAGCAATTTTTTATTCGTAAATAGTACTCTGTTTTTTCTTCCAATGAACTTATTAATCAGAACCCTATCTCCTCTATTTTCAAGTACCATGTTACCATCCAACAGAAACCACCACATCGGTTACACTTTGATGGATTAACTAAGCGTGATTGCTCCACAGGTACTGCGAAGCAGGCAAAGCACCATATTTTGTATTGTACCTAAGCTCAAATCTAATTTAGAAAGTCCGCCTCTCCTTATTTTTCACAGAAATTCCTCCACCATATGGTGAGTGTTATATGCTTACTTTAGAGAGTAAAAGTAAAACAATATCGATCCTGTTTACACTAATTACCTACCTAAAAATATTATTTTTTTCGCCTTCTTCACCAACTAATATCATACCAAACCAAAAACTGGTGACAGAGGGCTTCCTATTCGTGCTTTGTTCTTCTATTCACTCATAAAAGCACTACAAAAGCAAATGACCTGTGAGCTGTTGCATTGTCTAATATCACTTCTAAATTTTGGGGTTGTTGAGAGGAGAACGCCGAGGACAAATTGTGCCTTACTATAATATAGAGAGTTGAACCTTTCTTAGTATTACCAATCAATCTAGTGACAACAGAAAACATAGTTAAATCTCGACTTCGCCTTTCGACTACGGCTTATGCGTAACATAGGCCGTCTCATATTTTATTTGGTATGGCGTTCAAAATATCGCAATATATTCTAACCCTCCTGACACATATTAGACACTGGGTCGCTGAGATCTCTCCTCCAGCCGGGTGGAGCGTCCGCTGACATGTTTGTACTATTCCCGAGCATAAAAACGCCATTTAGACCCATCCATTATATGTCCCAAGCAATAGTATCCAGGTAGGCTATTTAGACAGTCTATTATCGGGGCACGATTACTCTGGTGACGCTCGGAATAAAGGAGTGGGACACATGAATATAAAAATGCTTGTTAATCATTGAGTTAGGGTTGACAGAGGTGTCTTCATTTCCTAGCTCCATCATCGGTTTATGGAATTGGACAAAAAAGATTTTACGTAACAAAAGCGCGCGGGTTGTCTATTGCGGGTGCTTCATATTTTTGAGCCGCCATTGATTTATCTGCTACTAGAAGCGCCTTGTGTTTTTCCACGTATAAGGCAGTAGTTCATATAAAAATTCCTGGCCTCATAAATGCAGTTATTAGGAGTTTTATTCCACTCATACTCATGATAACTTTGTATTCGGAAAATGTGCGAGGTTGCAAAATCCTTGCGCGTACCTTGGGTTTCGAAAGTCAGACAGACCACCGCGTACTCCGGAAAGTTAAAGTAAACCCAAAAGCGTCATGCAATCCAACCGAGAGATCCTAAAATATTTTTCCAATCCCAATGGGCTCAAGAGGTGTAACACAATACCTAATATCAAGAAAAAATGGTCCTGTCAGCAATGATTTGCCCCGGAAGTTGGTCAGCTGCCTGTATAAGAAAGGGTTCGGTCAAAAATAACGGTTTTACACTGACAATGCCGGGCAAATAGCAGAACACGGATATATATAGGCATCAGCATCTTAGAAAGATGGGGAATTATTCGATTAGTCAGCAATATCCTAGAAATATGAACGTAGTTGTAGCAACAAGTACGCTGTTGCTGATAGATATTGTAGTATCTTGGTGATGCTTTTGTCACAAAGATTTATTTCAGCTTAAGCTTTCTGCAAGCGTGCCAGATTCAGGCTGCAATTTCTTTGTGGAATAGCATGCACGCAGTTCTTTTTAGGAAACAGTAAAAGCCAGTAAGCAGTGATTTCGCAGTTACTGCATTGACAGAATCGAGTGTAACTTTCTGAAACTGCTGTACAAAATGCAGTCGTCCGGAATCATGAAGGCCCTATTTACCAAAAGTTTTCAATGCTGTCAAAAACCGAATGCCTCGGATTTTGACAAAGAACCACAAGAAAGCTATTGAAAGTTTTACTTGTTCAACGAGACATAGATCCTAAGCCACATACAAACTTTCGCTATTAAATGCTACATCTGGTTGTTCGATAAAAAGCTTTAAACTGTTCTTCTCGATTGGAATCACTATCAAAAATATTTGAAATGAACTCCATGAAATAAAACCTGTGTGGATGCAAGTCTTTCTGCACGAAAAGACTCGGAAGCATCACAGTTTAAGTGAATTTCTCATCTCGTTTGTGATGTTACCCACTACGGTTCGCAATTTAGGAGCGCTGGTCCATCACCAGTCGTAAACGTAGGCAAATCAGTTTTTTCCAAAGCATCACCTCGTAGATCCCGTCATTGTTTTATACATACACATATACTTATATGAGGCGTGCACACTAATCGATTTGGTGTAGACTGTGACCAGTATACTCTATTTGTCTTTACTTGGCGAATCGGGGTCTCTTTTCACACCACATATACATGTGCGTATACAGGCATACCTACATACAAACATACATGCATACATACATACATACATACATACATACATACATACATACATACATACATACATACATACATACATACATACATACATACATACATACATACATACATACGTATACATAGACCGTCGAGGCACAGCCACTGCTGTCTGGATGGCCAATTTTTTACACTATTGGCGGAGACTTTGTGCGTATAAGACTTTGTGAAGCTCTGTGATTTGCGAACTGCTGGTGATCCACAATAAGGATTAACCAGCCGTACACTGTTTCTTAGCTTTTCTGAATTGGTGAGGTTTATTTCCTGGACGGAATCTCATACTTTTTCCAGCTATTGCAGTACAAAATCTTTCATCTTGTATTTTAACAATGTGCATTGACACTGTTAATGGTCCATGTTACATGTTTTGCTTTAGCGAATGCAGGTGACCGTCAGGACGAGGGGGCTGTTGGTTATTACGTTTGATTTCTCTTTGAGAAAAGTTATTAGTCCCTCTGTTGTGATTCCCAACACTGGTATTTCCTATTCATCGTTTGTTATGTTTGTTCACTTACTCATAAACTCCCAAATATACCCTTGAGTTAATGCTATGTTCTCTAATAAGTTACTCGGTAAACGCTAATGCCAACCGTTTAACGAAACAGTGCAGCATGTTTACAAACGAACATTTAGCACTTAGTGTCATAGTTAGTTTTAAAGATCCATGTCATACACAAAAGTAAATGTTATCAACATTTTCAGGCCAATATTGCAGGTAAAAAGTAAAAATTCCTAGGCTTTCTTTCGTGCGTGGCACACACAAATGGAATATTTAACTCATTCCAGTTATTAGCAACTCAGTTAAGCTTCTTCTGAATCCACGTGCAGCCCATCTATCTATTAAATTTTCAGTGTTATGTTCGTTTTTCATTATGGAACACGTGACACTGTCACAAACTTCCTATTAACTCAAGCGTGGCTGTGTGCCATTGGCGGATCGATGACATCCAGCCTGCTCAGTCAGAAATTGGGCTTTTGCTTACTGAAGCTACGACAGAAATTGTGTACATTATAATTATGAGGACGACAATGCAACGTAAACTTGTGCCGGCAAACCATCTGGAGGCGTATTCACCAACCCGATTTCACTGGTTTGTTTTACACGGCAATTCCATAGCTTAGTCTCCCTCAAGATGAGCCGAAAGTTTTTACATTGTCAGACGCGCAGTCTTGGGGAGTATGTGTATGAAAAAAAAGTCAGAATACCATTCTATTATCAAACAACAGCTAAAAGACAAACTCTTTCTTGAGAATACCTTATTGTCTGTCTGCACATTTCCGATCTTGTGAAAAAATTTAACCTAACCAACCAACGAGGCAAACGTCAAAGTGCATATGTGGACATACACTGATCGTACTAAAAATACGCGACAAAAAAGCGCCCTCCTAAATGAGTTAAAGCCAAATTATGACGTGCAAGTCAAATTGCCACAGTTGCGGAAAATCACTTATCTCTCCACTGCAAGTGCCCGAGTTTTGTGCACAAGGGGCGCTTTGTACACACAGTGAGTCATTCATGTTGCATTCGCCGCTTCAGTTTGTTGTGCTCCTCGTTGTAACTTTTTGGGGTAATGAAGAATCATCGAATAGGTTACGTTTACTCGTGGGTTTTCTTTTCTCGAATGATAATGGAGATATTTCCGAGGATTATGTCAAGTCGTTCCTATCAAAATCCAAATTCCACAGGACACACTTTGTTTGCAACATCCGACAAGAGTACATCGTCAAACATTATCACTCTATGTAACAAGTTTGTCACAGGGTTAAAGTTGTCTCAAAGTTTTCGGGGATCAACGTTCTAGAAACTTATCAGTTTTTAGTCAAGTAAATTAGCTAACCGAATGGAATACGTGCAAACTTTCGGAAACACAATTTTATCAATCTTCCAAGTATAACCCCAATGAGCTACAACAAGTTGGACTGAAACTCGGAGGCTGCACCTCTTTGATGAGTGGGCTTGGTAAGGTGAAGTGTACTGGTACAATCATTCCGCCACACTAACGGGGGCCTTGCAGACAGATATCAGGTTCTGAGGCACACGGCTCAGCTAATGCAGCAAATATGATGTTGATAGCCCATAGACTTCTGGATTGTTTCTGTTTCCAGCTGATAAACAACGCTTTTCGGTCCAAACATATTCCATATTGGTTGTCAAAGCCTTTTTTATGATAAACATGAAGAAACACACTTGTCGGTTGCTGATCAGCTGGCCTTTATTCTATTTTTCTGAGCTTCGTAATGACTTGAAAACTTTTTGTCACCATAAGAGAAGACGTCACCTGTTCGCAGTTGAGTGCGCAATCAAGGCTTCCTCCTGATATCTTGTTTCTAACACATTGTCCTGGACGGAGTAAGCGACTGGTCACAACGTGTACCAACACCTCCCCGTTCTTTTTTAGCAGGCTATTTTCTGCCCTTTATTCGCTTCATTGTTATCTGATCTCGTGTATTCAGGTGGTTCAATACGCAAACCTGGTGCACAGGATGGTACGCCTGCATTCGGCTGGCGAAGACACCGATGGAATGAGGTGCCATAACGCTAGTTGCTCTGTTTTGTCTAACTTCACACTATCAAATGGCTGGTAAAAAACAACACCCCCCCCCCTTCATTGGGATAGGCTGCATGTTAGTTATAGATGTGCAAATGTCCATAGCCACCTTCACCTCCCGTTACCCTTCATGAATATCCCAAAAAATTACAGCAAAGAAACTAGGCTGTTCAACACGTTATTACATGCTTAAACCACATCAAACTTGAAAGATTATTTCAACGTCCTATGGGTTTTGCTTCATTATTAAGTGGCCGTCGGAGTAGCACCTTGCTACTTAAGCATTTCGGCTGACCGACTCGTGATGGAAAGTGACAAAAACACTGATCAGAATTTCGAAAGAATGTGAGGTCCTCAAACGAAAGTCTTGTTACTTATGAAAGCTCTTTTATTCGCCTTCAATACATGGTCTTACAACTTCGATAAATTAGATTCTGGAACCACAAGTAGTACACGTTAGCGAACACATCTTGCGACTTGGTTTTCCGCACACTGACTCAGTCCACACGGCTACCAGAATACCTGAACCAATCTTAGGTCTGAAAGAGTCAAGATAGGATAGTTCTAGTAGTCAGACAGTGAACCCTGGAGTTGGGGCACGCACCACAAAGCATGGGAGCACCTGCGACACTTTTGCGGATGATTCGTCGTCCAGCTTCAACTGTATTATTCATGTCAGTGAATAAATCTTCTTTCAAGAATGCAGTCCGGAGCAATGTTGATGAAAAAACTGGACAAGACATAAACAGGTAAAACTAGGGAATTTCACTTGTTTTCGGAAATCGTTTACCGTGCATTCTTGCCAGTCCAGTGCATAAATACGTAAACCGTGCTTTTTAGGTACAGATTGTTGTCATAACAAAAACGCTGCTAAGTTTATATATGGGCGGTGTAACGCCAGCGGATTTTTAGCAGTTGTTGCGGGCTAGAGTGTAGCCGGTCAAGTCTCAGAGACAGTTCATGTGGAACGAGAGATGGAGAAAATCCACTGACAAAATTGTAGCAGGGGTAACAGGAAAAAATGTAAACTCTGCAAAACTCGGGCTAACTGACTGATAACAGATAAATTGTCCATCCAAACAAGAAGAGCAACAAAAGAAATGCGGAAAGACAGCTGTTATTACAGCTGTCTCTATTATTATAGAGACAGGATTGAACATGGAAAAAGCAAAAATCTCCTTGATCGGCCGTTTGTTAGCAAAGTTGTTTCAATTGGAATGTCGTTCTGCAAAACATTATATAGCTTGCTCTTTCTAATCCGGCATCGAGGGCAGTGGGCACATGACGAAATTCTGTGAAAGTAAAAGCCTGCAACCTCCAAACTATTGGCTGAAGAACAAAGAATATGTTCTCATTGAATGCGCCGGTCACGTCTTGACTGGACCTTGACTGTCCTAAGTATTCAATGGTTTCGAATTCATCCTTAGCAGTTGGCCTGTCTCCAGGTGGATGAAGACTATGAGCAAATAAGGGAACATCATATTACAGTTTATCACAGCCCTCACAAACGCGCCTGGGTCATCGCAGGTAACTGCAGAATCCTCAAAAACTGTACACTTCGGCCACAGTAACATGATTTTACGATTCAGCTTGTTTAAATGATTGAAGATTACACGGCTGCTTGAAGATTGTTTTGTAATATTACTGCTAAAACCCGTTAGATGGTCTGTTCGAGGGAGATCCACTGAAGCATCCAATCGGGAGAGATTATTTGTGGATAAGATAAATCGGTATCGGTTGGACAGGCTAGATGCCATTGATTTGAATAATTCCGATTTCGCCTTGTTAAAGAATATACTGGACGTCACTGCATAGTCGATTTGGTGAGCTGTTATTTGGTGGCACTACGCAGCATGTGATCTCTGTTAGGCCACGCTGGATATTGTGATGGAACAGTTGACCAATTTGTTAACTGTTAACAAAAACGTTGGTATAAGCTTTGATCGTTCAGTTTACTGAAAGATAATCACATCAGCTGCCACACACGGTGTGAAGTTATTGTTCTATTAAAATGTTGACTTCGCATTAGAAATTCAAGTTCCTTTCACACGGGTTAAGTTGATAGAATTTCTCTTGGCCTAGTCAATAGGCTGCGTGTCACATCCCTGGTTTGTGAGCTCAAAACTGTTGCGCTGTTTAAGCAGAATCTTTTCAGGGTTCCGCATGATCCATGCAGTAGATCAGGATGATTTCTCACGAGTTTAGGTGTACACAATGTGTTTTCAGAATTATTATTTACCCCGGCAGGAACATTATTTCTGAAACTTAGGGAGGGTTTCAGAGTTCCTCGGTGTCACTCTAGTGGCAGGCAACTCACAGATTTACGAATATGAACTATAAGGAATACTATTTTAGCAAACAGTTCAAAGCAGATGCTGATCTTTATTTTTGTATTGCACTATGCATTTACACAAGATACCAGACTGCGAAACATGTCCAAAGACATACCTTTAAGTACATAATTTAACGCAAACTATAACTCAGTTTTGGTTACGCACAGCTGTCCAGGTCTAGCTGTTTTATGATAACTATGCTGCTTATGAACATGACTTATTGTTGGTTACTAACAAGGAAGCAAATAATTTTTATCAATTCCATCCAGCATTTTTGGCGAACAAAACTGTATGCCCCCTAATAAACTTGCAATTTTTTCATGTTTACCGCCTTAAAATTAACTGTAAGTTCTCTCTTGTTTACTGATAACAAAAAATGACTAAGCTATAAAAAGCTGCCAAAAATGACACGTTGTCGCATCATTTTTTAAAAATTCCTAAGGGAGCTTACATTTTCAACAAGCAGAGTACATGCAGCTTTTGATTGCGAAACGGTAATAAATCATGGAAATCCTAGATTCTTGTATTTTGCTCTGAAAAATTAACTTGCGTAATGTCCATCAAATCATTTTCGGATGCTGAGTGGGGCATTTTATGCTCAGTGTAGTATGAGCTAACATGGATGCGTCGGACAAGCTTTCCTAAACCTAATGGTAGAAGCGCACAAATTTCTGCAGGTTTCGATGTGCATACGCTCCCCTGGTTCAAAAAGAACCTTGTCCCTGAGGCAACATTCTCAAATGATAATTTAATTCCGGTCAATCGAAATTAGGCCATTCGTGTTGTCTAGACTCCCGCACAATGGACACTCCGTTCACGCCATCGCTTTACCCATTCGAAAGCGCGAGTTTTCAGTGACGAAGTTATGACGCGATTGCTGTGGGTCAAATGCGCACAACGATACTGCCCTTGATAGCATTTTTAGCGTGAAGACGGCTACTACAGATATTGCCCACCAATATGGTTCAGTCGCCTCTAGCATAAAATATTTCAACACGGCATCTGGCGTGCAAAGCGCACAAAGTTGTAATCCCTTCACTTTGGGACATAAATCCGGACGAGTCTGTTTGGTTTTTACAAAACATCACAGTCATTGAGGGCATTCATTTTCTGCATGCGTCGGCATCAGCTAAGGTGCGTACAAAATACCATTCTTTTTTCCGTTTTGAGGTGAGGTTTGTGGTTGTTGACCTATTTTCCCGTTCTCAATTAACAGTTTTTGCGTACTTGGTTCAGTCAGCCTACTGTGAAAATATTATACGCGCAACAACCTCTTTCAAGCTTGAGCACTTTGTGAATACATATCCAGAAGAAACGACTTATGACGTCGGTCCAACTTGGAATGTCAAATGCAAAAAGCTATCTGTTCAATCAATTTTAGTTTCTCTTCACAGATCATTCGCCCACCGCATTTTCCTTTCATTGCTACTATGACTAGATTTCACAAAACAAACCGGCGGTGACTGGACACGTTTATCTCACAGCTGCAACGGGAAAGTCAAACAAGATTTCACGGTTTGTTCGGGGCCCGATGTATCTCAGTTTTGGGTGTGCCCTACTCATCATGTAACAATTTTATGCGAGGACTGTGAAGGAAGATGTACAATATTTATTCACGCGCTACTCATTCCCAAGCTACTGTTTTGTGGTCCATTCCGAGATGAAGTTGGTCGGATTGAGTACAGCTCCTCAGAAAACTCATAAGCAATGCATATCCAAAATTGCGCCGATACTAGAACTCCAGGGAGGTCTCAGGTGCAGTGCAAATTTGCAAACACAATTGAGAAACTGGCCTGTCAAGTCTAAGAAGGCAAAGCTGTTTGATTTCAGCGTTTGGTTAAGCTCGTTTGAAACTTTAAACGACGGCTGGGTGAATAAATCGTTCGTCAGGACTTCCCAGCACGCATACCTCTGGACGCTTTAAGCTTCCTTAAAAATTGGGGACTGGAGGTGGATAGCTACGAGAGAAGTGTAATTTATTTTCTCGGTGACACCCTAAAGATTAAATTTTTTCACATCCGCCCACTTCAGATAGTCCTCACAGATGAAGGAAGGCAATAAAGTGAAGATTGCCGTTATCAAAGCCCAGCTTGATATTTACTGCGTTATGAAGCGTTTGAGAATGAAAACAGGTGCGTAAAATTTTTCCAAGGCAAACAAAATCCGAGCGCTATATCAGGCTGGAAACTAGCACGACTGACTTTGGTTAGGTGCAAGTTAAGGCATACGCGGGTTATTGCATAGTTAATAAAGAAGAATTTGCATGCAGGTTTTACTGCATCGGTCATTCGTGTTGGCAATGTGGTTGGTGGCTTCGCATTTCCAGATTCTGAAATAATGCATTAAAAAAGTTGCCTCATTTAAGGAATCAAATGTGGAAGAACATCAAAAGACGTGACATTTTAGTGAGTGAGAAAATATCCTAACAAAACGTCTTGCCAGTTTAATGTTTTTCAAGGAAACAACGATTAAACTACAGAGAGTTAATTTCGTTGGCGCTCATTTTCAACAAGTTTTCGGCTTTTTCATTCACTGTAAGCGAGCGATTCTCCAAATGCTGTCAGCCTCAACACCAATTCACGAACGACTGGTTAGATGTTCGTCATATCGGCACTACTAACCACTAGGCCCAAACGTTCTTCTGCGAGCTGAATATTGTTCATACCCATTAATTCCCTCTCGAGTATGGTAGAAGCCTCCACTTCAAAGTCATTCTGACTTGGTACTGCTCATGAAAACTTTCCATGATTTTTGTGTGTCTCTCACGAGTTTGCATGTCGCTGATGAGTCGGTAGACAGCAGCCTTAGGCCGAACGCTCCTTTCAGTGGGCAACTTATGTGAAATTCCCTTAAGGTTCCGTTGTCCACTGGGATAAATCGGCAGCAGTCCCTACTTTATCAAAGTTCCTACGAACGGAACCAAAAGTTACATAATGAATCAGCTGAATCCTTGTCGGGCCGAGGGGGTATGTAACTCGTCTTAAGGCTGTTGACATCGAACTCAAAAGAGGATACGTTACCTTCTTTTATTATTATGTAAAGTAGTGTTAACTTATACCGTAGCAGATTCCGACACTTCAGCTGTTCACCGGATGTGTAACACATTAAAGTGCTTCTAAGCAGTTACACTTTACTCACCTAGCCCACTAACGATGCGTAATTATCTAAGGCCTCTAATATATAGTTGAAATACAAAAAGCACGCAGAATGGCATACGAAACGCTTGAAGCTCTTACATGTTAGAACTTTAACCCTAATGGCAAGACGCATTCAATGTGCTGCTCTGTGACTTGCGCTGTGCCTTGCATGTCTTGTTGGATAAGTTTTCGAACTTAAATAATTTGGATGCCGGCCCTGTCCGGAAAACCTTAATTCCGCTTGTTCCTGAAAAATACGTAAAAGGTTTCCTTGGTCAGGATAAATTTCTAGAGTGACCCAAGTAAACCCGGTTAGCAGCAGTAAAAAAGCACGTCAGCTGAATATTTCTGCATTCATCGAACCACGGAGATCACTTCCGATCAGAAGCTGCAGGATAATTCCGGGGCCTACTTTGACTATTTGCATCCCAAAAAGTTGTTGCACAACATGCAAGTCAGGGTGCGGAAAGCAATCCGATTTCTGTAGAAAGGTCCTAAGTTTGCTTCCGAGCCCCGAACCTATTCAAGTTCCGCGGATCTGAGGAACCTTAATAAGGACTAAGGCAGCTAAGTGCATTCATGTTCCTATTGCACTGTTTTCTTAAGGTACCGTTCTCAGTGTAAAATGTATTCAAAAGGTTATTCCTAAGTAATGAGGAATAACGAATGTCTGTAAGGAACGAACACAAAAAATTCAGACCGTCTCTGGATAGAAAACTAGGAACGAGCCGGATACTTAGTTCTAGAGAACGGAATTTTTAACTACAATTCATACCTTAGAGCCAATGTGATAAAACGTAAAAAGGTGCAACCAATTAAGATGCAAGATGCTGTAAAACGCACGCCATTCTAAAAGCATGATCGCTTTGGCTAACAACGAATACGCTGAGTGGCGTCCTGGACCATACCAGACACTATATCCGCTGCAAGCATCTAAAAAACGGCGTTTTATATTGCACCACATCAAGCTGATTTGTTTGTTTTTGTGGCTTGCATACGGTATCAAAGGAAAGCAAATTGGCTTCCTTTGTAGTGGACTTTTCAGGTGACTTGTGTCGGAAGATACAAAGGCAGCCCGGAGGTTTGTGATTGCTTTTAGTATAACGTATGGCCATCTTTGCAACAACGGACGAATAGATTGGCTCAAAACGCGTCCTTGAATATGGTCATCTAATGAATGGGGAAAACAAGGTCATTCAGAAAACTAGATATCTTCCATCCAGAATGAGGTCGTGTCATTTTGTACTATTTCAAATTGCACTTTATTTTTCAAAAACTCACAAAATGTGGAATTTATTCCAAAAGCAGTTCATGGCATCCAATCAAAAGTGCCCTTCTCTATTTTCTCCGCCGTTTCTAGGATTTAGTCTCTACGTTCAAGAACCGTTTTATGATAAATCCGGGTAGAACAGTTAAGCTGTCTCATAGATATTTCCCATCAGTCTTTATTTACCTAACTTAATAGGAAATGTCATTGAATTCATCCATGGCCATTCATCTAAAAGGATCACGGAAAACATCGCTCTCCGCTTTATAACCTAGGATCACTTGGTATTCAATGCAAATGCGTAGTAAATATCAATGTGCAGCTTTTGGCAATCAAGAAAGCCACTTCCACATTGGTGCGTTATGAAGATATTCCTGATACACTTCTGCAAGTAAACAATATGCTATTCTACGTTATGTGTAGGTAAAACGTTCCATGTGTCAATAAGAACTTGACCTGGTGTTCGCCAAACGTGCCGAATTGCCAACCGGCAAACGGGCATTGTGCGCGCAAAGTATTGGGATGGTTATTTAAAGTGGTTGCATTACTTTACGACAAGCATTCTTCAAATTTGTGTGTGATTGTTGTTTTAGCTAGCTTTGAATTAAATGAATCGTGTGGTTACACATCCTCATAATCTAAGTGTATATTTCAGGATACTGTTGAGTTCTTATCGTGCGGCTAACCTCTGCTTCAGGACGGACTGGCAATCCCCATATTCTGATCATGCATTTATAATTAAATTATCTGAGTTTTGCGAAACATCAAAATCCTGAGTCGCGTTCATTTTATATGATGACGGCAAATGGTCAGCTAAAGTACAGGTAAAGTACGTACAAAGTGCGACTTCATGCAACTTCATCCAGTTGTCTTCCCAGTTAAAATATCCTGAAGAAAAAATGCATACGTGACGTTTGATAATAAAATAATACATATTGTTGCTAATAAGAACATTTGAAGGCCTGACCAAAACATTGTTTTATTTTTTAATGTGCATTTCAATTTCAATAAACTCTCTGTTGGCTTGTTGCCCTCTTATCGCAGGACCATTTGGTGAGGCCAAAGTGGCATGCGACAGATTTTATCTAAGGCAAGCTGACGTTTTTAACTCCCGGTCTATTAAATCGCAACAAAAGGCTGTGGCTTTGAACGAACATCGTTACAAGCTCCGTGAAGGTGAAACAATGCGGGACACAATTTAATCCTAATACTATAAGTGATAAATCATCCTCCATGATCAAACGTTACCTTTGAATTTGAAGAGCACTTACCTTTTATGGCCTCACCAAATTTTGAAGTTACTTACTTACGCTCAGATTCTTTTCCTCTGAAACATTAAGCGGGTCAGATTCAGACATACACAATTTCCTAACAGAAAGTAGTTGAATTACCCATTAGCTAAGGTTAGCCAGTTATTTGTAAACACTTTGCCGTCACTCAAGGAAATATTGTACGTGTGAGGCCTGGCGGGTTGCAGTGATAAGGTCCGTTTGAATGCTTGAGAGACGCCTGTGGGCCACATATTATGTTCATCCAACAGTAATCAGCCATCGATAAACATGCGCAAGCTAGCATAACACCCCGTACACCACCGGGTTCACAGTCTTCATGAGAGAACAACTGTACTGCATATGCATATATATATATATTCATACGTGTACGTATGTGCATGTTTATGTAATGGAAGAGCGGAGTTCATTCCCTTCCAGTAGCTTTCATCAAAATCAACATTTGAGTCCACGTTCTATTACGCCAACGAACACTATACTGACGTAATACTCAAAAGCTAAAGTCACTGCCCTAGGCGACCGCTATTTTCCTTCTGAATCTTGCCTTGGTATTTGTCCAGCCCATTCGTTCACAGCAAACTTCTGTGTCCCTTTTAATGCCAACTCGAATATAGAAAGCGGCTGTCCTGCAGGTTTCCTCAGTGACAGTCTCACAATTCTACATATACGGGAGTGTCTTCAAACCAAAAACATGTGCTGAGAAGTGCGCTACTACTCTGGAGTCCTCATTTCTATCAGCTAACCAAGGTCGATCTGTCTATCCGTCAGTATGACTGTCTCTCTACTTATCTGTCAGTCTGTTCCCAAGTCCATCCATCTATTTGCATGTCTCCTTATATGTCTGTCCATCTCCTTGTCTGTCTGTCTGTCTGTCCGTCTGTCTGTCTGTTTGTCCGTCTGTGTCTGTTTGTCTGTCTGTGTCTGTCTGTCTGTCCGTCTGTCTGTCTGTCCGTCTGTCTGTCTGTCCGTCTGTCTGCCGGTCTGTCTGTCTCTCTGTCTGTCTGTTGTCCCACCGCCCGACTGTCTATTTCCCAAGTTATTTATGGCTTCGCTTGCAGCAAAACTTAACAAGCTCGGAGTCACCTAACTACTTTATTGAATCGGCACCGTCACAAAACCGAGCACCATTGACAGTAAAATTCTCGACGGGACAAGGAACCTTTCAGTATTTCTGCATATTTTTTCATCTCTGTCCAAAATTAATATCTCAATTGCACGCACATACCCATCTTTATTTTCACTCGCTTATCCATTTCTGATAGGAACTTGCTTAAATAATTTCAGCTTTGTTACGCCAAACACCACGTAAACAGTTTCTTGTGATTTATTCGCTTTTGGACAACAAATAACTCAGTTGTTTTAAGTTACGTTAAAATAGACTATTGATGTTATATTCTGGATGGTGCTCCTTCGGTTAACTTTGTTTAATCAATTCTGTTTTTTTATACCCTTCAAAATAGATCGTTTGAGGGAGAAAACCACCAGCTCAGATATTGCTCTTGTTGCTAAGTTTGACTGTTTTTTATAAGAAACATCTCCATTGGAGCTACTCTCTTCCATAACTTTGCTACTGACCCTCAAAAATTTATATTTTATTCGTTTCCACACTTACAAATTCACAGAATTGTGCTATTTGACTTTAGCTGACTCCATAACTACCAACCTGAAAATGTCTCAGGTAAAATTTTCTACTTTAGACCTAATGCAATCTCAGGTGTTCCAAACCCCCTGGATAATCTTAATCATATCGATCGACGGGTTCCACTAATAGTGTGTTTTCTTCTCACAGATGCTACGTGACGGTGATCTCCGCTTCCGTATAATATAACCTGCATGTACTAGAAAAGTGTCTGCACCCTGTTGGTCGGATCCCTTAATTTTTCTATTCGGCAAGCACACTGGGTCTTTGGGAAGAAAGTTAGATCAAGTACATGGAGAATTCATTTATTTATCATTTCTGGGGATCACATATATAAAGAAAACGGCTTACCATTATCCAGATATGTACGCCAATCTAAAAGTTGAAAAAAAATATGCGGATATGTGGAATACTAATACGAATTTCCTGTAGCTCACTTAATACGAACCCTCCGGAACCCAGAATATAGTTGTGAAATCCTACAATGAATGAAGTGCATGTCGGAGCACATCAGGGACATTAGTGTAAGCTGCCCGATTGGTCAAGACCTACAGATCCAGATTAACACAACGCTGGTTATTCCGAGATGGCCTCGGCATACATAAATTTCGGTAAATTTGTTTTTCATGACCAGAAACCACTGCGAACGTAACACTTGTTACGTTTTAGGGAAATTTCCGTTCTTTTTCCGGTCTAACCTTATGTATACCATAATAATTTTTTGACATGTAAAAACAATGCATTCGACTCACGTTTGCGCCACTCAGCTGAATCTGTGTGCAATAAAGTAGCTTTAGTTCTCCTTTCGGTCATTATCTCTAATGAACTACCGGACCCGACGGTATTTGGCCCAATCAGGCCACGTAATTCACTTCGCTGAAATTAAATATACCTCAGTGTTTGTCAACCAAATAACCGGCCTTTATGTATACTTTTGATGACCACTAACAAAACTTTAGCTCTCAGAAAATTGTCATAAAAATCGGTTGATATTGGACGATTACTAGGATTATGTCATTTTCAGTGAATAGAATGCAAACGGATCTCCCGTTCAAAACCTTCCGCCAAACAGGATCAACAAACAGAAAGTCCCAAACAGCGACGAATTACTTTGAATTAGAATGGAAAATTTCTCCTCTGCTGCAGTATCTTTATGAGAAAATACTCAATGTGTAAAGGCATTTTATATTCCTTTGCGTCTGCTCTATATCATTTGGGCGGGGGTTTAAGGTTTCCTCAGCATTCTTATGCATGCACATTTGTAGAATTAGAGTGACAGCATCGATCAAGTAAGGCATTGATCTCATCGGGTGTAGAAGAGATTATTGAAAACGTGGTAATCGCCACACAACTAACGATGTGATAATCTTTCATGTTCAAACGTTTTCATTTTTCAGAGGTTCTCTCTTAGTGTAAAATGTCTACAAGGAGGACCTTTTCATCGGCAAATAATTATCCATTAGAAGTGGGACTGCATTGGTCCACTAAGTTTGTTATGCCTCATTTTGGCAAGATTAGTGACTCAATCAGTCGATAATCCCTACTTTAAACACCAGTTGCAACAAGAACCACATGGGTTGCATGTGAGAAGCTGCATCTCACGCTGAAATTTTAAACAGCCACAAAAGGTAACCAAGTAAACCCCCGGGTGGTCATTTTGCGTTGTCTGTGCAATTTTGCTCCTGTGTCCCACATTTCAGGTGAGCTTGAAATAAGTTCATTTACAAAGTTGATCTTGCAGTTGGCCTCCAAAGCTGACTAGAACTTTGTAGAAACGATGAAATCAGGGGCAACGAGTTCAACAACACATTAACTCGGGTGTCCTTGTCCATTTTTAAATTTACATAAAATTTTTCACCAAGTAAAACACTAGAGTTGACCACCAGCGCACACTTCTGTAATTTCCATGGCGTTTTAAGACAGTCGGATCAGCAGAATCCGAGACTAATACTGGTTAACACCACCCTAGGCACTAAACTAAAGTTCCACTTCGCCACACAACAGCACAGCTGTGATTTCAGTTTGACTGCTTTTGAAACACTTACAGCATCTCGGGCTCAGCAAATAAACCAGCACCAACTGTAGGTGAGTTCCTCAGCTGACTTGCCAGCCGATACTGTTCTCAGAGCAACTTGCGCACGCAACCTTCGTCATAAATAAATATGCACATGTGTCCACTGGTCTGACAGACCAGCTTCGATTGCCAGTTCCTCATGCAGGAATATCTTTCAAATAACAAATATTTCAATTAGAGTTCAGGTTTTCGAAACCGGAACTCACTGAATATACATGATGCTGGTATGTCCACGCAAAACTTCGGCGCAAGCATGAAGCTGGTTCAGTACCAAGAACAAGCACACTAGTTCTGAGCGTCCAGTATATGCCGAAATATCATATAAATCTGAGATATTGCATTATGCACCAAAAATATAGCATCCAATCAGGCATCTGTTGCAACGTCGTGTGCTTTATACGATGCTTATGTGTTGCTTTTCACAAGTACTGAGTAGTGTGGCGTTTATAGAGTAGAACTAATCAGTTTTGCAATGTCGGATTGCCTTTCTATATTCGGCAAATTCTGCCGTATGGCTGTCACCGGAAGCAATCCGTGCACACGGATTGGCAGTTGACACGCTGTTCTTCAGCACCCCCACAGGACACGGACAATTCGGACTATTCGCTGCTAGTCAGGTTTTCGAGGGAGCCATCCAACCCAATATCACTACGAAAATGTTGTTTCCAAATGTGTTCCACGCCACAACATCATTTCGTTCTTTGGATGCAAACCTCAATTAAGTCAAAGTAGCTTTAGTTTAAAAGAGAATATATTGCCCGATAGTAAAATTTCGCCTATAGTGAAATTCATTATTCCTCTGAAGCCCAAAGAGCCGATAGACTTTCATGCTAGCGAGCCCGGTATCATTAGTACATATGTTGTTAGCTCTTGCAAATACAACGACCTCTCGGGCTTTGTACCTTTCCACCTAAACAGACTGTAGGTCAATGTTACCGATGATCACTGTAAGTGGTCCATTTTGTGCAAACCTAAGAATTGCATGACGATTGTAAACGTCGGCGTTCCAATTTGTTGGTTGTTTTTACTCCGAAACAACTGTTTCTCGTTGACAGGAAATGTTTCAGATGGTTCTGTTATGCGCTTGAAAGTAAGAATGAATTTTTATGAGGGAATGGTCTTTTTGATGTTGCAAATAATCAGAGCGACCGCTTTTTACAGCCGTCCTGTTTTATCGCTGGCACCAGTGCAACTGTAAAACATTCTATCTATTCAGTCTAATCATTTCAGTTGTGCACAGTGGTTTCGAGGAAGAACTTGTCGTACTGTGAATATAAATACGGAAGAAGTTGAACATTCCTGTACAAAAAATGCCCTTCAGTATTTTTTGATTGCTCACTTGGAATCCATCTTCTCCTTGCTATAGGGCAATAAAGACATGCAAAACATTCCAAACAACAGTTTTAAGAGCTAATAATGGATTTGAGGAGGCAATCCAAGAGTCACAACACCAACTCCCGCGATTTAGCTGCGTGACTAAAATTAAGCACATGAACAGGCGCTTGTGTATCACACAAATACCTGAATCAGTTGACTAGGTGAGAACCTCGGTCTGATGTCAAATTCTCGAATGTAAGCCCCTTCGTGGATGAACAGAATTAGGTTGTCATCATGTTTGTGAGGATCTCGGACAAATGCATGAGACAAAAGTCAGAAGTCGGATCAGACGGCTGCTTCCAGATCCATTACATTTCCACAATATCTACTGGTTATTTTTTAGTAATATTTTGATTTGTTGAAGACTTAGATATTTTCTAACCAAGTTTTCTTTTTGTACGTACAGTCAGCCTGTTCCACCAAACCGGTAGGTACGACGAAAACGTCTAATCCTTGTTGGGGATCATCGGTAGTAATCATTCCAGAAATCCCTGGGAGGGAGCGAATCCATGACCACCCGGTTTTTAGTTTGAATACTTATACGCCGGTAACGAGCTCCTAGGCGACAGTTCCATTAACTGCTTTAACCGCGGAATTCATCTCATGTGAACAGGTGTTGACTGGTTCTTTGAAACAAAAAAATGTCAGACAAAAGAATCACTCTTCATGTTCATTATCTTTCATTCTGAGCCCTCCACGTACGACGAATGACCCCAATAAGCTTTTGTGCATGCTGTAGAAATGAGACTGTTTGCTAGTCACTTCATCCGACATGCGAATCCGGCATATTTTGTTGCGCTTGTGGATAAAAATGTCCAAACTTTTGGACAAGATTTTTTTAACGTGAATGCAAGCTGCAATGCAATTTTTGATGCGATTTTAGTACTATAAATTTAGATAGTTAACTGGAATTCTTTATGACAAAAACGCAGTAGGGTATAATTATTAATATGTCGACTCCTCAACAGTTTAATTTGAAGGATCATTTTTCAAATATTCCAAACCACTCAATGTGCGTCTTTCCTCAAAGAAAAGTTAACAACCAAAACTAAGTTGGACTTCAGCGGCATCTCATTCGATCATTACTAACCACCATCTATCTACGGCTAAGACATTGCATATTATCACAATGGCTCTGAGAATGGAATTTCAGGTAGGAATAAATTTCCAAAGGCACACCAAGAAGTTCCCCATCTCGCAGATCAAATCCAGTATCTGATCACGTTCATCAACCACAAACCAGTGAAATAAATTTGAGACATTTATGTTGGCCATCCTTTACATTTGCCGTATTTAATCCTGCAGCCATATAAGTGCTTTATTTTGTAAACTACAAAAGTATCATACGTGCGGAGCTGCGTCCTACCAAGCTGGAACTACATCAGTTACCATTCATCAAGTGGTATGTGTTATAACTTTGTTGCATTGTTGTTGAACGGTGGGTTCCCTAGATGCGTAACACCTGTAAGGCACTCCTAAGAAATATAGTTGGCATCAGACGACGTCCGTAACTTCCAGTCTATCCTAATCAACTTGAGCCTGAGGTACGAACTGAACGCGTGTATTCGCAGATCAAAATAAGCCTGTTTAGTGAGTAATGCTCCTTAGTGGTCTACCTACAAGAAAGAAAGCTCTTTCATTCTTCATGAACAAGGATCATTCTTTTCGTGACTGACCCCTTCCTTAAACTGACTTAGTTCGTTGTTCTTTAAAAACACGTCAATCTGGCGGGTACAACAATTTGTATTGAATATTCCCATTTTTCTGAAAGCATGTTGATGAGGTAGGCTGAACGTAAGACACACGTTGACAGGAAGCAGCTCGCTGTTGCCAACTTCTTCAACTCCAAACCTCCATTGCATTTCAATTTCATGGAGGTAATTTCGAAATGTAGGCATTAAACGAGAATGGATACATCCGATTTTTACTGCTGTTTCAACCTGAATCCCAGCTGACAGTTACTTAAGAAAAAAGGTTGTGAAATACTCGATAAACATGCTATACGTTTTTTTTTCAAAACGTGACAACAGTCAACAAAAGCTGAAAATATACAAACACGTATGACAATCAGTGTTATCCATTATATATCTGCGGAATTCTTAGATTATACTGCGTCATTCGGGGTCAAGAGGCATCTTTTGCTCTGCGGAAAATTAGCATAAGTCTGTCATAGTTTTTCTCACATTTGGATTTAGTAGGCCGAATCCCATACCTGGTTTGGGCCAAATACCAAGGGAATGGTGAAGGAATGTATTGTCACGTGACGCGCGCAGAGTTCATTACAATATGAGTGAAATATATCGGGGTACCTGTCGACTCTCATTCTAGTTTCTTCTGAGCGCAGCATAAACCTCCGGTCCGTCTAATACCATATAGAATTGCTGGTTGTACTCTACTCAGATATTGTGCTCATCACGATTGTGAAATTGGCTTGCAAATCAGTGTTTTTCGACTCATTTTATTTTCCTTATAAACGTGCAAAAATGTGAGGTTTATTAGATCCTTTTTTGAGAACCTATGGCGTACAAAAGACTGATCTAAATTACACCAGCCATGAATCAACAAGCCGATGATGACAACTCAGTAGATGGCGAAAAGTTCCGAACCTTATTTTTCGGATTGCCACCCTGATGAGTCCTACAATGGGGCGGCTCAGAATGCATTGTAAAACCGGAAATCTAGAAAATGGTGCCTTCCATAAATGACCCACCTTTAGCCATATTTGCAAGACAATCACTTCAGTGAGGGGAAAACTGATCTACGTAATTGTGACCAGCTTTGCTCATCTACAGCTACCATTTTAACGCAAACTGCACTAGTAACAATCCTTCCTAGCCCCAAAGAAGAGCTATTTCACATGACAACTGAAATCTTTTTTTGAGAAAGTTATTCGAGGAGTCACTCAGTAGGTGACTGTCTAATGTGGATCTTGTGGTTATTGGATAAGTGGCAATTTATCCTGTTTAACTGCGAGTTAACCACATGGCTCATTGGCCACTTGTCGCCTAATGGTTCAGTTGAGTTGGATTCTCCTTGGAAGTTAGTGAGATACGCACTGCTAATGATTCTCAATATGGACAAAACAGCTGTACAGCACGTTTTGCCTTTTCAGCATCAGTTGGCGTCTCGTTTGAGACGAAATCTCGGTTGAACTACTTCATACCCTAAGCAACGTGAGATTGCGCATATCACCTCACTATCCCAAAGTTGACGATTGTTGTGTTCTTTTCCGGCGGCAGATTGCTTCTTTATTCAGTTGTTCAGAGGGTGCCAACATAATACCAACAACCGGTTTAACGAGATCGCTCAACATGGAACCCTCCAGAAATCCCGATATGTGTTAGTCACAGAAAACATTTTCCAGAAGAAGCTTCCACGCTGCCATCGCTCGTCAGCAAACGGCGGACGGTGTTGGCAATGGCCAACTGGATATTTCTTGACCTATGACAATAGAACGCCGTACATGGTGCACTTTCAACTTTTGTTTCGTTGTACATGGTAACCTGAGCTGGCGTCAGTGGAATTTTGACAATAAGTTTATGCGGTCTTCAAGAAAAAAACATGAAGCAACAGCTATGAAAACTATTCGCAGTTCTCTCGATCTTACATTTCTTCCTACCCGGTAATCCCCACTTTCGTTTAAAAATATGGAATGTAAGACCAAGTATGTTCAAATTAAACAACAAGGCATTCTGCTTAGGATCTCTAAGAGTTGGTCTGTGGGTTGAATCAACAAACGGCATCAAAGCTTCTTCCTCGACTCAATGTCATCGACCTAAACATAAGTAGTAACTTTTTTCTCCACTAAAAACGTTGCAATTTTTTATCAACAAATAGAATAAACAGCACTACTTACTGGTTATTTTGGTTTTAACCTCTGAACAGGCAAGCGACGCAAAAGGACATAAAATATTTACGCAACAGATGTTTACCGTTCAACCGGTTTTATTCACAGATCCATCAGTTTTGAACAAGTGGTTGGTGGAAACTGTTTAACCTACCTCTCAGGAAATCTTTGGGTACTGCGTAAAAGAGACAAGCCGGGAACAAAAATATGAAGGCACGAATGCCTACAACCGTCGTCAAAACAAACCTAGAGTCTTTATGCCATACGTATGCATATTCTCAGCATGAACGTTTCAAAAGGTGTCACTGGTTCGACTCGGGTTATTGCCTTTCTGCCATAAGAAGTTGGCCGCTAGAGTTATTTTCAAATACGTCACACTCATTGTGCCTTGAGGCAAAGAATTTGACTGAGAAATCACGTTTCATCAAGGTTTCATCAAGGCTTCAAAGTTGCCACTAGAATGAGCTGAATAGGACTAACATCACCGAATTTACTGATTCTGATTAGCATCACCGTGTAGCTAAGCTTAGGCCACTGGAGGTATCTTATGGATTCGGACCCTACTACAACCAGCCAACTAATTTATAACACCCCTGAAGTCCTCATGGACCTGTGTGAGACTTGAAGTGCAAGCGGTAGATCGTGCTGCTTTGGCACGCGCAACAAATGGCCGAAAAAACACATCTAGGCTCCGGAGTATCTCAGCAGCTAACGTACCATTTGCATCACTGAACGGTCGACTTTTGATGACCTGATCAAAAGTATTGTGACACCATTCGGCACCTCCCAAAAGACAGCATATCTTTCTCTCTCAAAGACAATTTATTCAACGCTTCTGAACGTTATGTTGCGGCGGGCTAAAAGATCCGACATTGTCGTGGTTGCCGGTCATGTGACTGTGTACTTGGTAGACCTATCGCTGATGATGCTCATTTGGATGGTTTTCATAGACTAAAGTGGACATGCATGGACAATGGCAAACAGCTGCCTCAGCTATATCCTGTTCCTATGCAGCACCAAATTCCAGACACAGACACAATCGCCTGGCGACGTGTCAATGTAAGCTCATTTTCAAAGCATATAGATCAAACGACAAACAGTCTTAGGCGTTGGAGATCGGTTACCAGTTGTCGCCTGTTCTTGCACTTATACTGATTCTGATGAAAATCTTGTCCAATCAGATTCCAAACCCACAAAGAAGTTCTAATCTAAGAAGTTCAATCTGAACCTTTAACGGCTTCAGAAATATACATACGTCTTTTCTTCCTCGAACGCCACCGAGCCGCTCGTTCTGGATAATTTCAGTTTGGGGGAAGCAGAATTTTCAACCGGAGTTTGTCTAGCTATCTTGCCTCATCTTTCAGCTAACTGGGATGAGTCGGTAGTGGGACCCAATTGAAGAAATGTGCTTTCCCTGAGTGTGGCAAGCACAGAAGAATTAGCTTTATTTCCTTTGTGACTTGGCCATTTTCATCATTCATTACTCGTTGCGTTAGAAAGCTAGACTATGACACAATAAAGCAACTAGTAGAGTGTTCCAACCCACAGCTTTTACGTCCATTCAACCGAGAAATTTTCTGACCTGCGTTATACAAACGTCGTTTATTCAATTTCACATAGGATGAATACAGGGCGGAGTTAGTATAAAGCCTGGCTAAGTATAATCTATTTCTCTGTTGTATATTTGAGACCTACAGAGTTTAAAATCCTGCTTCGGACGTGAGGAAGTCTCTGAGAATTTGAGCAGCGACAAGAAAAATTGCAAAACAATCTCGGAAATCGCATTAGAACTGGTTACCGCCAGTATCCGAGTTGTTAAAGTCCAGAATGAAGTAAACAGGGTATAGTTTTGCAACAGAGTATAAAAAACATACAGAAGTCTGTGTGTTGTTGGAGCTTTTCAGAGCAAAGCTCACGTAAACCTTCATTTAGTTGGCTGTCGATACTGAAACATATGGCGCCTAAACACGGTCGGCTGCATTCATAAGCGAAGTTTCTATCCGGGTTGTCTGAATGACTGCTGAAGGTGGGTACACTCCATGTTTTCGTTGTAGGTTAAATTTGGCTTTGCTGCTTGTTGCAGTGTTCATTTAATTATAGAAGTATTTTGAAATAAACTGAGAAGGTTTCATAACAGTGAAGCATTAACGTAAGTCTTCGTTTTGCTCCCATTACTCTTGAAGTTGCGGTGTTCTTCAGAGGCAACAGAGTGAAACATGATGTTACAATTAGTGGGTGTAAGGCGCACGTAAAAGAACTTTGTGGTATTGTTAGCATACCCGGCGCTAGTTGTGTTCCTACAACTAGTAGAACGAGGTTTTTGAAGGAGGCTACTACTAACAACGATTTGAACAGTGGATTTTGAAAACCCTCCAAGTGTGTTGGCTTGTTTTCTGACAAAAAGCTTTACAAAAACACGCCACTAGCTAGCTTTCGCCACACACTCAGATTTATTAGGCCATGAGGAAATAGTTATGCTTAGAACCTGCACGTAATCCACCAGTGAGTAACCTTGAAGACGACTTGCTGAGTTACTAATGAATGAAATTCAAGTAATGGCTGATGCGGCCATTGGATTTCGGAATATTCCTTGACCACGGATTGCACGGTACGTTACAAGACGGAAGCTTTCGGACATGCAGATTACTTAAGGCAGTGCTTGGATAACCTTCAAGGTTGACTGCGCCACACCTTGTCACCAGCTTTCCCTACTTTAGGTCAGCCTCCAATATCGTCTGCTCCATGTCTGGGCTGATCAGGAACGTGTGCTGCACGGACTTGTTGCCTAAACGTATAGAGTGCATTGACGACCTGTCAGTTTTCAGCCGATATCCACCCAGTGCTCCCACGGCTAGCGCGCACGGTCTGCGTTCAGCTTGGTTCCCTCTCCGCCTCAGCGATACCCAAGATCCTCGCGGAAAGCTCGCGCACAGGGCATTTATGTTGCAAGAACAAAACTTCACGATCCAGCACGTGCAATGGAAGCAGAACCACCTGGCTGATTGGCTGTCAAGACCAGAGGCTGAAGATGAGGCCCCCA
Source organism: Clonorchis sinensis (assembly GCA_003604175.2). NCBI lineage: Eukaryota > Metazoa > Platyhelminthes > Trematoda > Opisthorchiida > Opisthorchiidae > Clonorchis > Clonorchis sinensis. The sequence continues at coordinate 18,523,429 of CM030372.1, forward strand.
GGATCATGATTGGGGCCAATAGCCGAACTGGATCCCGGAGGGTTGGTGCAACTCTAACGCAGGATCCTGTGTTACGGAAGGTTGCAGCCGCCTTGTTGGATGAGAGGAGCATTTGGTGTTGTGCTTGGATGTGGTGCTGCCCGTGATACCTCGCGTCTTGAGACGGAATCTTATCGTCGAATGCCACGAGATGTCACACACAGGGCGCATCAAGACGTACGACTTACTTCGGCAGAGGGCTTACTGGCCCGTGATGAGAAGTGAGGTGATGGACTATGTTGTGTCCTGTAAGCGGTGCCAACTGATGAAAGGGGACACGACAGGAGCAACCCATCCCATAGAACCTATTCCTGTCTCAGAAATCGGCAAGTTATGGTCCGTTGACGTCATGAGCCCCTTTCTGGTGACAACACGCTTGTCTCCGGAGGAGCTAGATGAAGCAAGGAGGAAAGCTCGAGAAAGACTTCTGACGAGAGGGCGGTTTCGTGTTAAATCCGAGATTTCAAAATTCTGCTTGCTTCTAACTGTTCACTACCCAAAACCAGTGAGTTACGGAGGCTTATTGGAAGAACATGGGGGTTACCGGATTTTCGTACACCCCCACAGACAGAAAACAGCTAAACCTCAAGGCAGTACTATCCAACAATGCACGGATGACATCACCCTGATTGGTATCAAAATATCTCTATAACGGTAGCTAAACGCAGAGGATCATTCGATATCAAACTGAGCTTCTCTGCCCAGGACTGCATAGAGAGATTTGCATGTGACCAAGACAGTTGGTGTGCTCACAGTTCGGATATTTATGCTGGAACTTTATTTTATAGAAACTGAGTTTCACAGACGCCCGAACCTAATATTTTACCTAAGCTTACACTGAACTTAAAAAAATTCTACTGACAGTTACAGCCCCATTTTCAACATTCTTTTATGGCTTTTTGTTTATCTACATCTCAACTGGCGCATGTAAATTTAATGGGCTTCCTGTCCGGACTTGGTGACGACGTTTCCTTTCGCTCCGCGAGCCTCTGTGTCAATACGTCATCTAAGCCAATCAGTATGACATGAAATTTCAGTAAGCTAATACTGTTCACTTGACTGCCGCATTCGTTGGAACTTGTCCGTTGGTTTCACATAAGATTCTACACTATCTAGAGGAAATCGTCAACGGATGTTGCGCATTCGATGATCTCCTTCAGATTCATCCATTCATTCCGCAGCGATGATTGGATTTTTCGAAACGATAATTTGTTTGCTTCTGCGATGGATAATCTACGTGACTTTTCACGACCGGATAGACATTTATTTGGCTTGAGTACTTTGCAATGTTTTTTTTCTTAGTAACACAATGTAGGGTTACATTTTAAAATAACGTGGCATTCTTAAAGGGGTCGTAATGATATCTGATATTTAGGAGCCTAGAAAATCACACAATAAATTTCGTCATCTCGCTAAATTCAATGTGCATTCGCTCCTTTCCAGGCGGTCTGTCTAGTAAATATTGAATTAAATCATATAAAATTCTTCAGGTTTTACAAATTTCTTACTTTTTTCTTCCGCAATCAATACTGCAAGTTACAACCAAAGACTTTATTTAATTTAGCGTACCCATTTACAAGGTAAATGCATACTACTCTCAGTCAAATTACAGGGCGAGTATTATGTTAAGCCCTCAGATACAGGTCTTACTTTGATAAATCTGTGCTTCCACTGAAAGTAAAAATACCCAGAATCATTGTTAGCAAACAGAGCAGTTATGGTTGATTTTATTATGGTTCGATTTCATTGTGCCCCAAATAACCGAAATTTTCTCGCGTACTAGTTATTTTGAATAAATTAAGATGGTTTGACTTTAGGTTACTCAAAGATGGTAGTTTTATCAAACGTCTGATGAATACTTTGGAATTCGGAGTAACTTGTGGTTAAGTGTTTTTTAGCTAAGTGTGTATTCCTAAATTTACACCCACCCCAATCAGCTAATCGCGGCGCAACCTGACGTGCCCCAATCCTTAGAAGGCAAGCGTAATAGAATGCAATTTAAGTGGGTAACCATTAGTCTCTCTGACGAACCTAAAACTGCCTTTATGGTTTGCAGTAACTCAACTCGCAATCTCATCAGTATTCCACGTGAGTTATATAATGCGTGTGCTGTCCAAGTTGAGAACCCTGAAAATGAAAACCCGGGATCACAATTGGGGGCTTTGGTTCTCACCAACGTCTTTCGGATAAGACTCTAAAATATGTCCGCAGACATACTAAATCTTTTAAGGTACAATCAAACCTGTAGGTCACTGGTTTACCGACGAACTGAGCGCTGCAGGCGGTTTTTGATTTCATCGGTTAATCAGAAGAATTAGGAAATTCCCAGATACATATATCTTTTTAGCATCAGCCGTTCTGCGAGTAAATTTTCAAAAGGCTATTGCTGTTTCATTTCTTTACGCATGTTATCTGCTGGAGATCGAAAATCGAATGCCCTCATGTGACCTGAGATGAAGAAGAACTGCATAGAACATTTAGCAGTCTACTAAATATTGACTAGGCTGATGCTCCTCATTCAAATCATCGCAAACTGCGCGAGGAAATACAGGCATTAAATCAATGAAGATAACCGAATCCGGCTTTTTGTCACATAAAGCACCTATCTAACTAAAAATTTGCGAGACCGCTATCCAGGCACAATTTACAGCATGTTGTATGTTTGTTGTAGAATCAAATTCCATGAATACGCTGCCTTGAAGTGTTCCGCTGACTGGCTAAACAGCTATCATGAACCTAACGCGGTTAATGTAAGTTGTACTCACACAAGCGCGCACAATTATACGACAGCTTGAAAGATTAGGCTATCGGATCCGTTTTGCTATCCATCTTTCTTCTCACGTGCCCTTCAATCAACTCTCTTCCGTGCAGATAAAACAGCCTTAATCATATATTTAAGAATTGTGCTCTTAGAAGTATTTTGAAGAGTTCAATGACCAAACAGATATTAGTTTTGTTAAGTAAACCAAAAAATCCAGGCCGCTTTCTAGTTTTTAGCAAGAAGCTGTCCCTAAATTTGGTTAGAACCAACCTCATAGTGAGTCAAAGTACTTGTTTGCTAATTTGCAAAAACCTCAGAAACATTCTTCAAATATCACATGCATGTGAAATGCGAAACAAAAACAAATATTCTTTCAGACGCACTAATAAGGGGAATGTCATTTTACCGGGAGAAAATTTACTGCCGCTAGAATTTTGAAACAAACTAATCCTGTTGTTTCCTCAAGAGAATAATACAAGATCCATCTTTTAACTTCCGCGCTGTATAATGATTCACAAACTTTAGTTATTTTTTTCACACTACTCATTATCCGTTTAGTAGGGAATGAAGCCACAATTTGGTTGACTATAAGGTGCAGACCTAATAACTTTGCTCAGTTTCATGTTCAGACAAATGCTGGCTCTGGCGGTACCAAACACATTGTATGCCACTAAAATTCTTCCATCAATAGGCTTAACCATATCCACCATCTTGAAACGAATATAAATGAACATTTTGTAGAAATTTTCCACCAGTGATTCAATAAACCATATATATTTAATCGATATTTTGAGAGAATATACTATTTGTTAGCAGGATACTTCTTCGGTACAGCCCTCGAGTTGCTAGCAACCTTGTACCCGACTCGCAACAACGTCTGTGGAACAAATATGTTTTGGACTTTCCTAGCGCAGCTCTTAAGTTCAGGCTGCTAACAGTACCGCCTGCCTCGAATCTAATACTACCTCGTAAACCCATTTGAATCAACGGCTTATTCGATTTTTTCTTCTCATTGTCGTTCTTTAGGCCCACAAAAATATTTCTACAATCGCGCTACAGAGAACCTCAGGGCTAAACGATACTGTCACTTCAGTGAATGTGCTTCACTTACGGGATTCTGAAAAAGACGTTCAGAAAATCGACATTTTGTGAAAGGATGAATATCACTGAGGTTATATTTGTAATACACCAGGTTGTTTGTCCATGTGATTTTTAGTGTTTACGTGCGTTCAACATCCCTGCACACGGAATCATTAACTCACCTTCGCTAAAAGCTCCCACCCACTCTAAAAGTTGCGCCACAATATAGAATTATAGTAATATATATATTTGTGCTCTCGAAATTTCAAGAAAACCGGACGAGTACACTGACGGCAATTATTAAGTGCAGAACAACTTTCCAGAGAATGACGTTTCACATAAATGGCAGTACGGGAGACAGAAGTATAAATCTGATGAGTACCGAAGCACAAAAGAAACGATTTGCTTTTGAAAAGAAAGCCTGTTTAGTGCCTATAAATTACTGAGTCACTACTCTTGAAGCCAGCATAGTAACCAAAACAGCTTACCTAGGCGTGAAAGACTCTCTCGGCGTAAATGGATCCCATAGCCTAATTGACCACCATTGATGCATGTGCATGTTTAATCGTTTATACGTTTTTGCGTATCGCATTCATACTAAGACCGAGGTGACAGAATTCAAAACTGAGCAGAATAAAGAAAACTTAAACTACTCACCGGGTTTCATGAGCGGTTCTGAAAATCGAAATCCCGATGTGCGTTCAACAAAGATCAAGTTGTATACACTTTAAGTCGATATGTAAACAACAGCTACTATAATTGGAAAGGCCTTCTCCAGTCTATCAAAACTGCTTCCCATTAAATGCAAGTTTGTTAGGAGATAGCAATATTTCTTACTTCTCGCGCCCGTCAAATGTTGAAACTGCATCGACGGATTCATGATGACGTGTTTTGCTCAAGTCCCTGCTGTAACCTAATGCTTGCTGAATAACACTACCATGATTACACTGTAGAAGGGCCCCCAACCAAAAGCTGCCAATCCGCCGCGATGGTCGCGCTTTGGTGGTGCAATAATCCTATCATGGTTTACAGCCGGGAGATTCCTTCCCCAAAATCGTTCATCTTTAGCGCTGTTATGGAACCATGAAAAACGTTTGTAAAGTGCCTGTGAAAAACCGTCTCTGATTTGTTCAGCATGTGAACACCGAGTTGCGAATCGGTTGGCCAACCTCCAATGATTATCGTTGAAAAAATGTATCATTCGAATGAAGACTGTTGTTTAAGGTAAAAAAATATATAGCGGTTCCTCTTTAAACGTAATGTTGTCAATGAAATTATCACTCATCGGAATTCACTGGACTACTGGCCAGTTCATTCTGCCTTACTTCAGTGCAACCACTACTGGCCAGTTCATTCTGCCTTACTTCGGTGCAACCAAGAATTTGTCCCCTACTCAAAGTGCAGCTGCTTTGGATGAACATAGCTCTGTGTACATTCTCTCCATAGTTTGTATAATGCTAGAGATCATGGTCAAATATATAAGCACGCTCCTAATACAGCCGTTGGACACCACCAATCGTTGCTCAGTGGAAATCAGCAAAGGGGGGAAAAGTACACCCTCGTTCATACTGTGTACTCAAAGCGAGCCGTCTATTTTGCCAATTTAGCAGTCATATCAGTATCCAAAGTCATCATTCGAATTCCTGACAACAACTGTTTTCTTCGTAATCAGCATAAAAACCGAGCTTCAGTGAAAGCACAAACCACGCCCTGGACCATCTAGGCTTATCCAAACAAGCAGAGTAAACTGTCCTCTAGCAAAGTTTGATCGCACGCTGACTGAAATTTAACTACGGATAAATTTACCGCCTTTATGCGCCTGCAGGCTCAAATGATCTTAAACCAATGAAGTTTCTTAAATTTATTGGTTTTTCACCCCCTTATCTACCCAAAATATATGGCCAGTTTTTACGTAGCTACATACCTGCGAAGGGTTTTTTCTTCCAAACAGCTGATACTGATTGCATAAATGTACACAGCTTTCGTTATTTCGGGTTATTCTACTCCAAGCCAGATATTACTAGCATTGTTTCCTGATGGCAGTGCCCATACAACACTTCTTACCTGTCCGACAAGAATAGAGGGATGCTTTGGGTTTCCGTCAGGGTTTGTCATTCCATGAAAGGCGTCTGTGAGAATAATATCTCACAAAACGTTGCAGAATATTTTCAATTGTGTTTTGAACTCTTCAGGAAACGTCTTTCGGATGAACTTCTGGTTGAGGTGGGGATATCTACCACATTACATGTTCCCTGTTCTAAATTTATACACCTCTAGTTCCCTGGGGAGTTTAATTAGTAAACCAAATATACTACCCCTGGACTACCTCTGACCGCAGAAGAGAATTTAGTGATTATCCCATCAAGTGCGTTACTATTTGTTCAACTATCCACTAACATGGACGCTATTCGTCTCCACCTTATTCAGTACACGCTAGAAGAACAAAATTTGTTTTCTTCTGACCCAAAATACCTCTCACATTGTTACATCCCTTCTGTCCGAACTAAACTGTTTACTTTTGTTTATTCAGCTGGTCTCAATTTCTAAAACTGTGTACGAGTTTGGTTGCCATATCTTTCCTCTCAGGCTGATTTTTGTTCCTTAGCTTCATATAGCCTATCAGATATTCCAAAAATGCGAATATTTTGCTTTAGGAGAATCACACTTGGTACCAGAGACAAGACCCAAACTACGGAAAACTCAAGCGCAGAATAAATGGAACGGTCTCGTGGAATCACGCCAAATTAATGAAAAAATACGATCGAACGAATGTTCTTAACGCGTGAGTGGAACTGTCAAATTGATGTCTAAGCAATTAGGAGCTCAACAGCAGCGAATTGGCTCACGGTTCATATTCTTTCATCCCGTAAACGAGTCCAATATGGATAAATTGTTTTGCGGTGCAGGTGAAACATTCAGCAAACTACGAACTCAACTGAATTTCAGTACTCAGTGTTCGCAGATGTCGCGAAATAAAATTACTTACTTTCTTGAGCAATGATGTCGATAACTGATTAAATGGATCGGAATGCAGAATGCACCTTGACGTCAGTGTTCATTAGGCAAAAATCGAAGCACGAATGTCTTCATCCATAATTTTCCAACCAACAAATTCGGACTAGTGGCGTTGCTACGCTATTTAACTTAACTCCTCGTTGTTCATCGTTAAATGTCACCTAACCAGCCGTATAATTGGGATAGTTGCGTCCGCTTCTGCGACGCGGAAACACCTTCAACAACGACCAAATGTTTACCTGAAAGTTTTAGAAATGGCTTTTTAACATCATTTATGTAGCACCCATGATCGTACTTCGGCGGCGATATGTTACGGACAACCGAAAGCACTCAGGACATTTCCTCTAAGCCTCCAGAAACACTTTAATTAATTGCCGTTCCTTCACGTAATTTATTCCTAATCAAACTGGTGATCAACTGACTGACTCAGTGGAAGAAATGATTGTATCACCATTCACTTGTTGGGGTTGCATTACATTTCCAGACTTCTATCCAATTGATTTAAAGTGAGCAATGCTATCAAAATTCCGCAGGTTGCTAGTCATTTGCATTACATTTCCAGACTTCTATCCAATCGATTTAAAGTGAGCAATGCGATCAAAATTCCGCAGGTTGCTAGTCACTTTCACACAATGCTACAATGATGAATCTTGCTTTCGTGAAAGACTTCCGTTGTTGAATTGACCGATGCTTGAATTCTTCACCTCCAATTTCGGTGGTAGCTGGTAAGAAACTGGGATAAATAGGCAGCTTTTAGTGGATTTCACATTTTGAAATCATCTAATCCTGGTTGATTTGACAATGTTCCCCCTGAGCTCAGTGGGAAGCGACCGAATGCATTGAGTATTGTGCGAAACAATTCTCTATCATTGGAAGAAGCGCCAGGAAAAGTGCACCACACGACATTTTGGTACCAACGGCACAATTGGATTGTCGTTAAAAGTAGATTACTTAAACGGTCAGGAGCATTTATTCATGTCATTGGTTTATGCTGAAGTCAAAATATCGTGAATTTGATTGTTTCCCCTGTTCCTCAGCTCCAATGACATGGTGGAGTGTAATACTTAATACTAAAGGGTACAACTCTTTTTTCAATAGAGCCACTTGGTCATCATCACCTGTCCTGATCGATATTATTGATATGAGACAGGTTACGAATGGATCAGCGTAATCAGCTCAACAGCATTCACGTACACTTTTGGTTTGGTCATTCCCAGAAATTTGTGGGTTTCTCCAGAAAATTGAATAAAGAGCACATGCCGACAACACGGCAAGATTTCTCTAGGTTTTAGCTTATTATTTGACAGCTACATGGTGAACAGAACGTTGATTTTGAAAATATCTTTGTTTGGGAGATTGCAGTACAATTCTCCTTGGTTCTGTTGATGCAGCAGTCGACTGCCAATTCGATGGATGCCATTCGATCATCAGCTGTGCATAAATTTGGGAACACTAGGCGACTGCATTCCTTACTATAGACTATACGTCTGTACTAATAAATACATAAATATATAAGCAATACTCACGTTCCTCGGTTCTATTAAGGCCTAAGAGAAAAGGTAACAATTTTTTTCTGTATATTCATGTGAGACACCCTCATACTATAAAGTCACAAATGTATATGGTACCCTGACCTTTAAATTTCCCCACATTATGACTTGATATTTATCCGTGAAAACCAGAGTATTGCTATATGACTTTAGCTTATCGGGCATGCACTAGCCTGTCAGGACCATTAGCGGATTCATGTGTAAAATCGTTTGATAAATTCACCTTCAAAACAAAACTAGCAATTCTCGGCAGTGGAAACTTGTTGTATCCTCGTGAGAATACGAAATATCGCTGTGACAACTGGAATGTGCGAAACTTGCTTATTTCCAGTGAAGATGACCCCATATGTTAGAGTCCACGGTTTTTTACGGGGCGAGGGTCTGGAAGATTTGTTTCCAAAATATGTTCAGCAGCCTGCCTATGAATACGCCGGGAATTAGTTAAGGAAACCTAGAATTTGTCGGAAAATTCGTCTGTGATGTCACTGTCGGAAAAATCCAGAGAGGTAAGTGGACAAATTTTCCTCATTGACGCCGGACAGCAACATTTTGAAATCTTGAATTGTCGGCTCCAAAACCTCATTGCCCGTTGTGGTACAGTGTGCTGTAATTTTGAACTGTGAGGTAAAACGGGGTTCTGCGCCCTTTCTCATCGTCTTCTGGCACCTACAACGTCGGTTGATAAATTATCCTTCATCGACCTGTCTTTACTCAGTACTTTTGTCCAACGGCTCTTGTGAATTATTTTAACCTAGCTATGTCACCTTTGAATGCCCTTGTTTCGTCCTACGCGTTCTGTTTGTAGACTAGCTCCTGATAACTTTAGCAGTTTGTGTGTTGTAACTGTATCTTATCTCAATAAAGTTTGACTCAGTAATTGTTCGCCATTTGATGTGACGAGCATGCTTTTTTTGTAGTTCTTGCGATTGTAATCCGCCGCCAATCCTGGGCAGCTTGGTAGGTTCATGTGCGTCCCACATGGTCCAGGACAAGCTGAGACAAAAAATAATTGATGAATGCTGGTGGATCCCCGACCAGTATCTTTTCCTACAGGTGCGTGCTAAACATTCAGCCTACTTTTAGGTTCGCGTTCATCTTTATACGGCCGCCTTAAAACCAATGTTCGGCACAGCATCCATACAAGAAGTTTTCAGCACTCTTACGCTTCCGCAAGATTTATCAATAAATACACCAAGCAACCAAAGTGACTGCAGCTCTCTTAGTTGATACGGATTAATGGGTTACTTTATTCGAATGATGCCCTTTGTTTTTCGGGGTTTAATTCATATCTCCTATTGTATACTCCGCTCACATCAACTCTGATATGGTGGTCAACTTTCCGTTATACTCAGGAGTACCAAATTCTAAGCTTTTGATTTTCATGTCCTTTCATTCTCCCTTTTGACATGACTGCCATACGGCCGTACGTGGGCCGAGAACACCAATGTATTGCCTGCCCTCTCACAACTTTCACAGGGCGTGCATTTCCCCAGAGAGGACTGCGTCGACATTTGACATTTAATGAGTGGGTAGATTTGTAAAAATCTGTAAATTACCCTAGTCTTTACTTCCATTTGTGATTACACTTATTAACGACTACAGTCGAGTCACGTTATCGGCAGTGACATACTATGTCATCAGTCGGAAATGTCCCACGAGTAACTGTACACCAATCACTTGGGTCGCTCAGTATTTGTAATTATTTTGCTCAGTGTGTTTAACATAAAATCCTGGGTGGCTGTTTGGCCCGAGTTAAAATCTTTGAATTATCTGCGTTTGAAATATCCCTCCTCGGTGCCAAAAAATGTAATCTGACTTGCATCAACGAACATACGTAACACTTACTGTACATATCCGGTCGAACTAGGGTGTGAAAAATGCATGAACAATGTTTTTACTGTAGGTATATTGTATCCTGTCTCACGTTCAATTTAGTAATGTCACGGAAAACAGCTCATATAAAAGTGACGTTGAAGAGATTTTCGGGTGGGTGTGTACATATCAAGCCCGCACATGTGCACAAGTTTTCATATAAGAACGAAACAAATACTCTTTCGAGACATGTCAGCAATTTTTTACTACTCATCAGATATGAATAGCATGTAAATAAAGATACCGAGTAGACAGTACAAGGATTCTTATAGATTCGCCCTTATCAAATAGGAAAGAAACCTGCTCCTCTGCATAACTGCAACATCGCAAAGAATATCCGTTGATGGCACCTTATTTGAGGAATGGCAACAAACTCCAAGACCTATTTTTGCCCACTTGGTCAAAACGGAATGTGTTGTTTATCGGTACACAATATTTTGGTTCGTATACCAATTACCAAGGAACCGGTATAGAGCGATCAGATAGCGCAATCATGCTACTGCTCAGGCTATCACTATCCAACTTTCCGTAGGGGAACCTTGTGCGTAAAAGTACTGTTTCCAGTTTCTCCAACCGAAGAAGACCAGTGTTTACCTCTCACCAGAACAGGCCGCAGTTCCATACAGCTTAGACGGCCACTTGTTTGTTACAAGACTTTTTCGCCTGATTAACAGTTTAACCTGCCGCTTCTCTGCTTAAAGTAATTAGTTTAATTTTATAATTTTAATTCTATGAGTGGCGTGACACCGAGAAGTGTGTTATTTAAACTACGCATTCGTCTAACTTTCCTCACCCGATGAGTTGGTTGTTAGAAGGCAAGGATCGTTCTGCAGTGAGAAAGGTCACATAAAAAGCAGAACTAGCTGGTCGTAAAACAGCTTATCCTGGTAAGCACGTGGTCCGTGTGAAAAGTGCAACCAAACATTTGCCAGTGGTTTGCTCAGCTGAGCGCAGAGACATTTAATTCGCCGAATGCACTCAGCTGAAAATTGATTTGATACGGATGGGACACGCAACTGAATCCCAGCTGAATGTTTCGTCTATGATATTTTTCAACTAAACGTGCTGTACAAGGGCCGTTTGATTGTCTGTATGGCACAACATTCGAGATATTGCAATGCATTTTCTTAAGGTAACATTCCTCGCAAGGTTTCTGTAGACAGACCAGCTTTGGTTTCCTCATTTTTTGTGCTCATCAGCTGGGCGCAGCCCCTGAGTTTCTGCTAACTTTACTTTCTACTTGAAACCAAATTTCGCACAACTGGTGGATTCGGCCTTTTTGTGACATATTCATTTGAGTTTCACCACAAACAGTAGATTCAGTCGGAATATAATTTATTCACTAGTTGAGACCAAGCGAGTCAGAAAATGAGTGTGTTTCACAAATTTTGTTGAACTAGGGTTTAAGTAGTGTATATTGCTGATGTGCACTAGGGACCTGCGCATGAACAAGCATGAACAAGCATGAAACCGATCGGAGAGCATCAGAGAACCTTGTTGCACAAATTTTAGAAGTTAAAAGTACACTTGTTATTTTAAACACATGTTGCTTGATCAATAATCGCGGTAATGGTGACAACCTTGCAACGGAGCACTGCAGTTTTCAATAACCATATATTAAACAAGGAAAATTTGTGCTCACCTCCCGCAAGAATGTGTATGGCTAACAATCGAAATATGCAGAATATAATGATATCATGCAGAGAAATAAATATTCACGGGGATATCATCAGGCAAATGGTTGCCTCATACTATGTAACCTGGTTTTAGGTCCACCAAACGTAGAAAACAAAGTTTGGGTTATTAGGACTTCTAATTCATATTCGGACCCCTTGGGTGGAATAATTGCATTTTTTCCGGGTATCACCTGCCAGATTGTTAGCAGCATTCCCTGAATATGGTTGAAACGCCCGAGCAGTGGTTCTGTTGTACACCAAAAATATTTCGGTGGAAATAACTCACTCAACATAGATAAGCTGATCAGACCCGGTCGTCTGCACTGTAATGGTCGCGCTCTCCGTCTTCACGAAGAGTTCATTGAGCAAAAGCAGTGGGTAAAAACGATCCGTTGGAGGCCATGTGATTACTCGGCAGCCAATAATGAATGCAACTGTTAGCGAAATCAGCTGCGCTGGTCACGGATGTTTCCTGAATGGGTATCGTAACACTGGAAAAATCCATGTTTAAAGACACCGACAAGAATGACCCAGCTGGCAGTGCTGGTAGCTTCAATTCATAGCTTCTCCTTTCAGTCTCCATAGTAAAGTTTCCGCTCAGTTTTGGATTCACAAGTCACATCCAGTGACCCACTCAACCCCGCACTGACGATGTCACCTCGATTGGTGATGAAACGTTCGCAATCCAACTGCCAAGCCCAGCGGACAGACCAACAATCAAGATGAGGATTCTTTACAATAAGGCGGTCTTGGTTGAATGGAACACCACGAGTAGCTGAAAACTGGTCTCTTTTCTGAGGCAAACATATCCAGGAAGATCTCCTTTAAAAGCTGCTCTAGTAAACTAAATCCAGTCTTCGTCGGTGATACAGCCTAGTAAGATTTTCGTAAAGATTTTAAGTTGAATGGGTGCTGCTTATCAAAAATAATGATGAGCACACTTCATTACTGGCACAAAAATACTTATGCCACTGCAGGCATCTTCCGAAAAGTCGAACACTTATACACAGCTTTGTCTCTCAGCAGGGAGGCTAGACCAGATTGAAGGAACTGGTTACTTTTCGTAGAATTGATCAATGAAAAATGGAAGGGCAAAACCGCACTTAATACTCACGCTGAGCATATGCCTATCGGTCTGGGCATGGAACATACTTTCTAGTTGCCAGTTTTTTTAAGTTTCATAATACCCACAACATATCTGTGCGCCAGACGGCAGAAAGAGTTTTACGGTAACCGTGGAGAAGACAGATTTTGTTCAGGGGTGGGAAATAGATTAAATTCCCATTGATCTCTTAAGACAATGACCTTATTGAAAACCGGTGTTTACATTTCACTACTCTCAATCGGTTCCTGCTCCATTGAGAAAGGCATTCTTAGAAGTCAATACCTGGTACAGGAGAGAAATTTGGTTGATTATTTCGGATGATCTCCGTTTGCTTTATGAGGGTGTATCATCTTGATGAGTCACATATTTCCAGGCGAATTCAGCTGGAAAATGTTAAGAAACCTGAAAGCCGGAGACCATACCTCCAGGAGGCTGGATAGGTACTAAGTAGTTGATTTTCCATCGACAATATCAGTAGTGCTGTCCCACCAAAAATGACTCACCTTCTTCATAACAGTCTTCCCAATCTAAAAAAGCATGACACAGGTTCATATGACCTAATTCTTGACGCACAGAACGAGTATCTTATTGTGGGTCATATAGTTGGTTCAACCGATGGGACAGCTCACTACTTTAGGCTTTCGTTTTTGCCTGGCAGATCTGCATGGCAAACATGCGCTCACGTATTTGCTGTGATTATAATAAAGTGAAACAGCGCGTGACTTCGATTTCCACTGGCGAACGCTATTCTTTTTTATACAGCCATACCAACGTCATTTTCTGCTTGAACCACCTACCGTAAAGCGATTCAAATTGGCCTATCATCCGGCTTCGTGACAATTTGTTACAAGTACCCTCCTATATCCTCAGTATATATCCGGTGTATCACTGTGTAGTCAAAACTCTGGACTGGTACCTGGCAATAGCGCTTTAGTCATCAGCGTCCCCGAGCATTCGGTGAACACCATTTATTGAAACACTCCTTCCCGTCCTAGTAGTTGTGACGATTTGTCAGTGTTCTTCAACTTTAATTTTCTGCCCTTTCAACAAAGATACCGATACATTCTTTCACATATTCTTCACACTCCGCCCCTAAACAGTCACGGAAATCCTAGTCTTCTCTAACACGTATCCTCTCTACGCACCGTTGCGGTTTGCAAGTGATCAACGAACATCTCAATGAGTTACCAAAAATAATCACTGCCAACCATGTTTAGGCGCTCTTTTGACGAGCTGCTCGGATGGAGGAGATAACCGTTGCCGTAAGTCCAAGTTGTAATAAGACCGTAAGTTATACAGTAAGAACAAAGATGGATTGACGAAATGTTTCCGGCAAGGTCTTTTCAAGTCATCCAGTTGCAGAGGCTAAGAGAGCAGTAGTTAACATAGGTTAATGACTATGGTGTACAAGGTAGAGAGGAAGTAGAGCGAGAAACGACATTGGCTACCTGTCAAGGAAAAGTTGGTTCAAGTCACCAATAAGACTTTGTTAGTGCATACAGTGACGTGTTTGTGTTTTCAGCACAGGATGTAAGTTGGAGCAGGTGAGTAAAACCCAGGAACAAAGTGTTTTTGCTGTTATCGCTGCACAGCGATAAATTCAGCTACTGCGACTGTGCGCTGCCGTACAACAAACACGGTCGGAGCTTCCTGCAGCACATTCAAGTTCCTCAGCGGATGTGGATGTTGTCTGCATCAAGCAGTGTAATACGCACAAAAAGTAAAATATAGCCAAATATGACATGCATCCTTCATTCGTCAAGGTTTTGTGTGGCAAAACACTATAGCTGATGAATGGGTCTACTAATATAATTCCCTCGTAATGCTCATGAACTGCAACCTCCCTAAAACGACAGATTAGACTGCCTCATGATCATCAGGACTGAACTAGTTGGTGCAGACCTTCACTAGTGAAGTGCACATTCGAACTCAAAAGCGCAGAACAGCTCGCAGTTTGGTGATGATTCATTACTACATCATACTAATGTGGCTCAGGATTTCAGTAAGAACTGGATGCCCAATTTCGGTAAACAAAGTGCTAACTCCGTGCGAAATATGTTAAGCAGCAGTTACTGTTATTTTCCACGCGACAGAATATCCCTAATTACCGTCACGTTCCAGGTTCATCTCCGAATGCGAAATACTGGCAGTGTCTGTTCAATCAGGGGACAGTTCGAAAATAGAAGTCAACTGGCCTTGACTTTTTGTCGAGGTCATCTTTTGCGTCGTCTATGCATGCGGAGGCGTCTATATGGAGCTTTTGCTAAGGTCCGTCAAAACATTGACGCCGTCAAAATTGTGATTTTGCGTCGTAAAACAGAATTGTAAATGATGAACTATGACATATAGACACATGGCTGAAAAGTGTGCTAAGCGTACAATGCTTTCTGGATAAACGGTAAGGTAAACTCACGTCTACGATAAGCTAGGGGAGCCAATATGTTGGTTCATTTATTTATAGCTGATAACGCATCTTTTGATTTGTTCGCCAAGTTTTGTAGTTTATTTGCAAATTAAATGAAAGCTTAGTTTTTAGATCTAGCATGAGTTGCAGATAAACTGCACGTACGGTTAATCGTTCTCGATTAAATGGTAAAGCGTACAAAGTCTTATGAGAAACATCAATGTCCTGGGTATCCCTAGAGGAGAGAGGTGTGAGATAATACACGCCTATCATGAAACGTTTGTTCAACGGTTCTTGAGTTTTATCATGGTTTGATTTTATCTCCAGACGAAACCCACAAATCACCTAATGGTTTTGCGCATGATCTTATGTTTAATACAGTGGTGTTCTACCATCGATTGTCATAAAGCAAACATAGTGATATGCCCTATTCTTTAAATAAACAGTGTAATGATTAGTAGTCTTCCTGGGAGAATGTTCTATAAAGTGCACATGAATTGCTTCGGTTAATAAATATTCACAGTATGCAACCAAACTACATTTAAAGCACGGATTGATGCAACTGTCACGTGAAAAAATATTCCAGCTTCAAGAACTAGAAAGGTATCTTTTTAAGTACAGGCTCCTTGCCCTGGGTATCATTCTTTCCAACCACATCATATGAAGCTTTCATGTGCTTGGATTAGTGCAAAATGTAACAGAATATCTCTTTCCAGTAATGGACTGCCGATGGTTACCACATTCTGGGTGAATTTGGACGCTTGAAAATCCACATCTGTGGCGGATGTACTATAGTGGGTCGTCCTTTTTAGAATCACGTGAGAGTGGAAGTGCTGGCCTGCAGAACCTCGTTTGTGCTTTGCCAGTAGTACCACCCAGTCCTTACACCTTCCAATGTTCCATGTGTGAAAAGCACTCACTTAACGTTAAACACTGGAATTCCTCTCGTTTCATGGTGGATACAGCAAACAGTTTATTTAGAGACACCCGCACACAGATGACGGTAAATGGTGGGTAGCCGAAAACTGATGTTTTTCTGGTCGTGGTGGGGATGGGAAGGGACAAATTTGTATTGATTTCAACATATTCCTGAGTGCAGCTCGATGAGTTATTCCTTGTATTCCATCAAAATAAATCAACGTGATTTTATGGAAGCTTTATTGATGGGTCGCCGCAACCCAAGTGTAGTGTAGCCTCTCTCTAACTTTCTTCCCGTCCCGGGGACCGAGGTAAAGAGAGCTTTAGTGAGACCAGTAAAATGAGATTCTCTTTTGATTCCTACCCTCGTGCATCCAGCGAAAATGCCGCACTATATATATATATATATATATTTCCTTCACTTTCATTTGTCGCAGGCTCTCGGACCCATAACACCAAAGGGCTTAGGAATGAGAATCTCTACAAAAATTGCAGTTAGCAGTTCCAGGAACCAGAATGTCTGCCCCCAAATCAAACCGATCTACGCCGTAAAACAGCTCAACACCATTAGGGCCACTGGGTTACCGTCTTGAAGCACCATTAGGATAAAAGCTTTGAATGTTTTCATTTCTATGTGTTGTAAACCCGCTTCGTGCCGGCTGAATTAGAAATGGTCTAACACGGAGTGACTCAACAGTAAGCTATGTGGCGGAAACTGCATAGTAGAGTGCTATCAACTATGCAGTTTCTTTGTATCATATCACATTAGTAGGCATTTCAAACTCCTATTACCACGTTCTCACGTTCGCGTGTGTGAGGAGCGCCGCGTTAATGCTAATTAAGGCAGATGAAAAGGGATAGGATACAATGTCAAAGATTTATCCAATACACTGGCCAGAGGATAAACGTGTTCTTTTCGACCAAATGTAGAAAAAATGCTCTCTATGAGTAATAAACAATGAATCGTCCGAAAGGCATTTCCACAGTTGCAATGGCTTATCCAAACAAAAGCCGACTGCTGCCATTGTTTGTTGACATACGCGAATGCATACGATTTGATTGGCACTCCTTTGGAAGTCTGACGGATGGACTATAATCCTAAGTCATATCAGACGGCTTGCATTTGTTCACGAACTTTCACTAAATATATTTGCTCCGTTATCGTTTTTTCTGGGCTTATCACTAGTGTTCAAATTTTGAATTAGTTGTATGTCCTACTTTGTTGAAACGACCCAATAAAGCAAGTAATCATGATTTAACAATAAAATCAATAAAGCCGCTGCAGCATCGATGATTAGTAATTACTTAGGTTACAAAACATTCCTGGTTTTTATTCCATAATGGTTGAGTTTCTGGTGTAAGAGTAAAACCAAGGCTTTGACTGTTATGTCCTAGAAACCAAAACCACAGAAAACGAACGCCAAAAGCGTCCTATCTGTTGTTCAAAACTTTTCACGGTTTTCAAGGAAAACCCAGTGCGTCTCTCGCTCAATGAACAGTTGTACTCGGGTTCCTCGTTGTCCTACACGCCGCAATAGCCCGATAAACCAAATCAAACGCCCCCAAAAAATTTAGTTCATTTTGTCGAACTAACATTAGGACACACTGCAAAATGTTTCTAGATGTCTGTCACGAGTAATAAACGTAAATTGGTCTACATCTAAAAGAAAACGGGATAATTAGTAAGATATTGTTAACTATACGTCCACATATGTTTACAAAGTTGGTCCTAGTACCGAGCTTGCTAGGTCAAGCTGTTAAATGTTTCTGCATTGTAGTTTTATTCAAAAGAACCACAATATGGTTTACATGGCATCGCTCTGAGTAACCCATTATTCAGGCCTCTTTCTGACAACTTCTAAAGGAGGATCTTGTAATAACGTTCCCAGTGTTCAGCCTTACAGCGGGACGTTTACCTCTGATTATAATTACAGTTTACTGTTTGAAAGCTTACGTACTTTTCATCGGAACTTGTTAGCTCTTTGACAGACTATCAACATTTTATGAAGCGTAGTGAGATTCTGAACTCAAACCTGTTCTAACTTTTTATGCTGTTTTCCGAATATCCATAATTATGGAGTGTTTTAAGACTGCGACGGACAAAATTACAGCGAGTGGTACACTCCTGCAACCTCGATGTTCTGGGTGCTATGATGAAACAGCGTTCATCCAGTCCCATGACCGGTCGCAAAAGTATGTATCTGGACGCAACGGATAACGTCGCGTCGCTGCAGTAACCCACTACTGGAGAAACTGGTGATAGGAGACTGGGTAATACCTGGGTGGTGTATGTTGTCTTAATGTGTTTGTTCGAGATGACCGATTAATCACCACAACTCATACGAGGGTCAGTGAATTTGGATGCGGGCATAGCTGTCATTGGATAGCCTCTTTAGGAGTTGCCCTCTGGAATAGAATTTATGATTGGAATAATGCCCACATATCACAAAGCTTCTTAATGTCTAATGTCTTAATATTTCTTCAAATTCAGGGAAAAACGGTTTTGTAGGCGATGTGAGGATAAATTCGATTTTTCTTAGCATGAATTCCTAACATAAGATATGCACAAAGACAGTTCTCCAGGTCCAGTTGCAAATCGCCACCCTAGGGAGGCGGTAACTGTGAGCGGGCTTTCCCAATCAGACAGAGAGAAAGGTGATGCGAAGACAATCAATCCATAACGAGTAGATAGACATACCCCAAGCGAGGTCAAGAAGCTGCTTCGGAGTTACTGAAAGTATACAAAAATTTGGAATCAGCAAAACGATCAAACCGCAGTAACAACTTCCACTCCTAATGGCTTGACAAGTAAGAACAACTAAATAAAGTTTCCCGCTCACCAAAGTAATAGCTAATGTGCCTTAGGAATTTAGCAGCCTGAGCACCCACACATCATCCGCTTTGTTTCAGATTTTGTTTTCCACATTGGGACTGAACAATCCCTCTTCTACCGGGGAACTTCTCTGTTTGTGGTGTGAAAAATGTGGACGCATAAAACATAGCAATTCTTCACTGTATTCTTTGTCCAGTGAAAGGGCATGAGTGAATATTTCATTTTTATTGTGCGCGTCCAATGGCTTCACACAAATGTAACCAAGCCAGTTTGAAACGAGGGGAAATACAAGACAGAACTTCGATAACAAGGGTCTATTCCAAGAGTCCGAAAGCAATGAGGCGAATTAGAAAGACATCATGTTTTCAACCGCATCTTGATCAGCTGTTCTGAATTTTGTTGTTTGCAATCCGCGTTACATTTGTGATATGTTTCAAACCACAGACCACCATGGTGGACTGAATATTGCCTCCGCATAATTATATCAAACTAGAGTCCGTTAGTTTCGTTTAATGGTTATCAGAATTTTATTTATTCATTTATTACTTTTTACATAGTTATTTACTTATTTTGATACATTGGATCATCCATATCGATCGCTTTTGAGTGTTCGTCGCTTTAATGGTCTAGGCATAGTGTCGAATATTGCATACGAATTTTGGGTGATGGGTTGTTGGAAAGGCATTACTAGGTTCGTGCTGCTCAACATCGCAGAGGTCCTTGCGGAAACGCATATCCGCAGTTTGTCAAAGGTCCTTTTTGGCCATTTCGTATAATGTCATGCTTCTTCCGTTCAACGTCATCTGTAGGTAAACCGCAGTTCCGGTTTGCTACCTCCATATTCGCTGGAACCCGCGATCCCATCTCACGAATTCAGCCATTTAAAGAATGCTTTAGCGTCCAAGTTGTGCTACAATTGATTTATACAGTAGTTGCTGTGAACCATTTCGGATTGTGGCAAAGATTATAAGTTTAAACGATTTATACATTTGTGCAATCCAATCACAAATTTGTTCCGTTTTAAAAATTATTACGCACTTGTTTCTGTCACTGTAGTCCACGGATCTATGTTGTCCTGACCTGAATTGAATTCTGAAAATGAATATAAATCTTTCACTGGTTAGATTCCATTGAGATAAATGTAAACGGCTTAAAATTAAAAAACAGCACATGCTAATAAAAAGTAAATTTTGATCTGATGAGCACGACGGATGGGTTTGTTTTTTCTACAGTTTGCATGACACTTACCTACAAACAAATAATTCCATCCAAGAAAACGTATTTTATTCGAAGAACTGAACCTAGTCTACACTGTCTATGAAATTTCGTGAGCAGCGTAGTAATAAGACAAACTATCTCAACCAGACAAGCATCAGATATGATCGTTAACATCTAATAGATCAACTTTCGTTGACCGCGAAGAGGTTCGAAAAAATCGAGCGAACTCGGAAAAGGAGGTGATAACACAAGACAAATATAACCTACCAAATAAGATTAAAATTATGGTCAGTAAGGCGGCCAAAAATGTGCGCGAACTTCCTGATTCCATTTGTAGAGAGTTGTTCTCTATTAAGATAATAAGAATCTATCGTCAACTGCCATTTTATTCGTATATGCAGCCCTTGACCTTGAGCTCCTTTTGATTTGATTGGTTGATTGCAGTTTATGGTTCCTGCAACCAGATGTTGGAATTTAACTGAAATTAACGCGGTAGGGTCATCCTCTTACGAAATAATCAAAAGCACTCATATCGATGTGGGTACCATGGTATTTTCAAGACAAAGCGTAAGATTTTTTATTTCTAACAGATTGTTTATCATTTTATGTGTCAATCAATTATTTCTGGCACAAATTCACCTTAGGCTCTAAGTGTATGATCAATCCAAATACATACGCATTCCAGACAACAAGCAATGATTTTTCGGTCACTTGTTTCTTCGCTTTTGGACCGCGCCATGTTAAATGAGTTTAAGTTAAACTGAACATTCACACAAAACCTTTCAATGCTATATCTTAGAGTAGCAATACAGACAAAACTAGGACTTAAATGAAACAGTCTATAATAAGGCAATTTCGTTTAGGATCTCAAGAATTACCGCCATTTCCTTTGTTCCTGGATTGCACTTTGATTAAGGATTACCTGTTTCTGAGCTTTGCAACCTACGAGATGCAACGGACTTCAATCACTATAAAGCTCTGCGCGAAGTATCACCGTCTTTAAATCGCATTCCTGTTGAATCATTGGCATGAAAAAATGTGTTGATCCGGGTTGGAGCCAAATGTGATGGATGATTATAACAATGACTACCTAAATATCGGAGCGCATATATAGTTACGGTCGTCTGGGGCGGAAAATATACAGCATGGTTTTCAACGGCCAGACTTCAAACGTGTCCAGCCCTGTGGGTGACAGTATTGTCAGAATTAAAACTCATTCTACTCTCATATCGTCCTATTGATCCTAATTACTACACGCTATACCCTACGGACTTTAGTTAGCTGAACTGATTTAGGTGAACAGAAGTTAGGAGCGCCATTCTCTGTGACGCGCTCCCATGTATTACAAGACCGAGGTAGAGAAATGGTGATTCCATTAAGAAGCTATCCAAAAAGTTATTCAAAAAAGTTCTATAAAACATGTGAAAAACGCTAAAGGTTGGACCAGCACCAGCACCTATGTAGAAATTTTAGACATCCTCTAAGGCGGCTAGCCATTCAAAATGTAATGCCTAACTCTGAAAGACTGCTCTTTTATATTCGAACTACTTTTGTTTGTCGAGTAGTTCAAAGATAATGCTCCTTGTCTTGTCGACTAGGTAGATACTTGTATGGTACGTTTAGAGTGCCCCCCTCATTCAATCGAAACACCGACTTCTTAACAAACTAAATGGCATCATTAGAAAACTCGCTTCTCGCTCAAAATGACTGCCACAGTAATTTAAAGGTATAGCCGGAATCCGTGAGAGCATCCTCGCCTTACTTAAAAGTCCACAATTGGGTGTAGTGAATTTGGCAAATGGGTCGATGCTGAGGAAAGCATAGCACACTCACACCGTGCAAACATGCACGGTGTCAGTTGCTCCGGTAGAACAGTGGATCCGGTGTTCTGCAGACGACACCTTCCACAATGACACTATGGACCGATCAGCAAAACTTTTAGGACGCCCATCATAATGCCTGTTATTTTTGTGTAGACCAGGCTGTATCTTAGAACAGTCTAATCAGGATAATAACACGCTCTCATCCTGGCTACAGGCTGTGCCAATTAAGCGGTTGTTACCATATCTGTGTGCGTAGACGTCTCTGGCTCCAAATTGACAGAATTTCTAATTTCCCTGTCATTCCTACCACTCCCTCGACTTCACGGGAAATGTTACATCGTTTATTTTTGTCGTATCCCAATCACCCACCTTCATCTATACCTCGGGCGTTACACCTCCTGTTCCTTCTTTTTTAGACAAAAGCCTCAAGTCTCACTGGCGGCTTCTTCTGAGTACGTTGTACGCTAATGCAATGTCTAATAGAACCAAATTCGAAAATTTCACACGCTGTACCACTCCAAATATGCCGACAAGATGGACCAGTTGGGAAAAAGAAACAAGATGTGTTGTCGCACACGGTAGAATTACAAATACTATCTGTCATGATTCCCATAGATGATTGTGTCTAGACTGATCTTTTGAGTATACTGGCCGCAGTCGGTCTTTCGTACACTGGTTTAGACAGTCTGTAAATGTGGACCGGTAAGAGATTTAATAACTTTACTTTCAGTCCCTATTACAAAACCAAGTAGTGTTTTTACGTCACAATTTGTTCGCATCTATTGTGCTTAATTTGAGCCTGACTGGCCCTTAAATGGACGGTTATTTTCGTGTACAGTGTGTTGAAAAAGTACTGTAAAATTACACAAGCTCAGGTACTCCCGCTAAAGAGAGTTTCGTTCTACAAACATGTTACAGCTTTGTTCCCGGATATCAGTGTATTAGACATTGTCTTACACCGTCTGACGACGATCCACTTAGAGTGATAACGTGCAGGTTTAAAGTTTCATGTTTCGTTTGGTCCTGCTTTTGCACATAATATTCGCCAAATAAGAAGTTACCTATTTGCGTCGCAAATAAGAAATTGACTTGCTTGTTCAAGTTCAGTTATATTAGAAACGGCATGGAAAAAGCAGATTGTAAGCACTTTTTGCTGGGAAAACTTTGCGAAAAAGTCTCCTCCTCGGTGACGTATTTCAGAAAAATGCCGACTAGTAAATCTTAAACAACCACCAGGTGATGTCGTATGAACCTCAGTAACACTCCTGACAAACACCAAATTCATCGATAGAACCTTCGATAAATTTGGCGGAAACATTATCATTCCATCAGACTAATTTCCCCTGGGAATCAAATCATTCTCAGCCAAACTGAAATTGCGAAAGCATTATTAGGTTTTTCCGAGAAAAATTCACAAAATTTCGTTTTCGCAGTTGAAAAGAATTTGCATATTCACTTGATAGAAATCCGTTTTATTCTGGTAGAAATAAACTGAAAGCATGGCCAGTAAAATTTGAAAATTGTACGAGGCAAAACACAAGCACCGAAATGACACTACTAAAAAGGTTTCTAATAACGTTTGGACCGGTGGGCATCAACATCGTCTTCTAGGAAAGAAACAGTGTGCAGGTGTAAAACAAGTCTGGTGGTAAGATTTAGACAAGCACACTAACCGACATGACCCTTATCTGACATTCAACACTGATTTAGTCTGTCCGTCTGAATAGGCCTTACTGAATGGTTGTCCATCTCTTTTGAGACCTGACCAGCTTCGTGACCTACACGTTTGGCCTTATGGAGCTTTTGTGTCAGAAGCAACACGTTATCCACTTAGAAACTACCGAGTGTTCACCAAGCCTTGTTGAAAGTCTGGTGGAAATTTGGGGCTACCTGATAAACTCGGGCAAGGACGAGACCGGTAGGAGATTTTCCAATACTCTTCAACAAGTCTGCAGTCGTTGTTCTGTGTTGGGAAATACATTTCGGTATACTGCGTGCTTCGGTACTGTAACACAAAACGGCCTATGTACCGGTTCATTTGAAAAGGCTATTACCATCATGTATGCTTTATATGGAACTACTTGCTCGAACTTTTTTGCACAAAACTTATGAACCAATAGATAAATTTTGCTAAAGATATAGCATGCGTTTCCCGTAATATTTGGAAAAATTATCCGTTTGGGGACTTTTTGGAACATAACATCCCATTACGAAACACATTTTTTCAGACCATAGAACGGCGTGATATTTTGTCCGTTTCCAAAGAGTCTGTCATGATCTCAACCCGTGCGATAAAAGCATCGTGTCGCCGGGACTACCGTCTCACCCGATTTGTAAAAGTTGCCTACACTAAGGTTTCGTGTGTGTAGAGTACCTATAGCTCTCGTGGAAAAATCAAATAACGATTGATAGTAAACATCTCCTAGGACGTTGATTACAATGATCGTGTGATGCCTGCGAACTTTGAACAAATGGATAAGAGAGGAGCTTTTTGCATCAGAGAATATTACAACGTCTACAGTAAGGTGACTTCTGTCGGTTTGAAAGGGTGAGACGTGCTCAACAAATGAAACAGATCTTACGCGTTCAGAACGTGCGTTCGGTGAAACAGGATGAATGCTACAATGCCTCACCAGGGGACTGGATGAGCAACTAACATCAGTTTTCAATACACCGAGTTTGATGTAGCTGAGAAATAACTATATTCTGTGTAAAATCAAAGCAACGTTTTACTTTTTAAGATAGAAAAATTCTAAACGCCTTCTTAGGAACGGTGAACTCCATTTTGCGGGACAGCACGTTTTGCTTATTCTAGTAGGGTATATCGGGAGGCATTGTGAGATATGTTTCTGCCTCCACAACAACAGTTATAACAGTAGATCACATTAAAAGCTGATAGATACCTCAGTGTACCCCTCCGATGTTGTGGCGGAACACTTGTTGAACACGTTGAATGTTCACCGAGGTGTTGCGTTGAGACGGCTTTCATTATAGACTGGATGGTTATCTAACCTGAGACAATAAATTTAAGGACACTAGTAGAACCAGAATATGGTTGCAAAGGTTGGTTACATGTTTTCAACAAACAGGGGTGAATGTGCATCTCACAGGTGCGACACGATACATTCAAGTTCCAATCAAAAATTCCCACAACTGCTATTCTAAGCTGTCACGTGATCAGATAAATTAAAGTTTCTTTTTAGTCTACCTTGAGTGAACCTCGTTGTCTATTCCATCTTCCATACCACCACAAAGCATTTATCTGAATTCGCTGAGAGTGAACTATATGAATGTCTACATCATTATACTAGGCCATACTGTGCCATATTTTCGAACTAGAATGATCTCAGTATACTACACGAGGGCAGCACACAGAACATATAACAAGGTTCTGTGATTTATGGATGTGGACCCCCTTTTCTAAGCTCAACTCCGTACCATAAAAACACACTGATGACGCCACTTCGATTGGTGGGGACGCGTTCGCAATCAGCGTTTGCCCAGGTCAATGAATAAACCAACGACCCTGTGACGTTTCTTGTCATCTCCAACCTGATACAGCAGTTTAAGTGAAGCTGTAGAGGCACAATCGTGACAACACGAAGAAGTACTTGGGCCCCGGTACATCCGACTCAATTTCACGAGGACACAACAAAATGCCGGTTTGGAGTTTTAGGAAGGACTGCCGTCAACAGCCTAAAATGCGCGGGCTATTCTCAATCGCGATACCACAATGCGCATTCCTCAAGTGGAATCAAAAGTTTTACTTGGCTCAAGCTCTGACTGTCTTCAACTATTCACAAGCAACACTCGATAAATCGTTTCCCAAATGTAGTCCGATTGTTCACCATCTTTTCGCAATTAACCGAATACAAAATCATCCATTTTGCTCTGATCATACATTGTCCTACTTATAGAGGACCGCTTTGTTCTAAAAAACAGCTTCAAGTGTTTCATCTTCCAAAGCGTTTCACTGCGGTCAGGTGACCAGTGAGAACAATGATGCATGCAGTCTGACCCATGGAAATAAACTAATCCCTGCATGTGGATGCTTTATTGACAGCTTTTCCGAGAATTAACGAGTGAAATTCCTGATTCTTACGAATTCAGTGCACCAGACAAATCGTTGTTTCACACATCACAGCGAACTTGTATAACTGTCGTTTCAATATTCCAACGCATTACCACTGTCGTTTCACTTGACCATCTAGTTCATCAGGAAGTCGTTTTCGAATGTGTCGCTAGGTAGGATGAGTTATCGGGAAGACACAATTCATTTACGATGAGGAAAATGAGATTGATTATAAAAAACACAAGGAACACTGACTTGTCGTTTGTTTCAACCTAATGCACTACCAAAAGCATTAGCTTTGGTCGGTATTTCAGCGGTGGACTGCTCCAGGGAAAGCTTAGTTGTTGAAAAATTGAAGACAACACTGAGAAGCCCTTGAAGTGGTCAGTCGATCGACACATCCAGGAAATTGACTGAGTTGTCGTTCGAGGTATCAGGTAAGCCAGTCACATTATTCAATCATCAGCACGTACGTCTGTCCAGACGTGAGGATTTCGGTTCGTCAGACTTGCACTGAATTATGCCTCATATGCCCTAGTTAGGGTCTTCAAACCCCGGTGAAGTCATTCGTGT
Organism: Clonorchis sinensis; assembly: GCA_003604175.2. Taxonomy (NCBI): domain Eukaryota; kingdom Metazoa; phylum Platyhelminthes; class Trematoda; order Opisthorchiida; family Opisthorchiidae; genus Clonorchis; species Clonorchis sinensis. Next base: position 18,550,368 of record CM030372.1, read on the forward strand.
GCACTGCTGATGCGATAAAAACGCATCTCGTGAAATCAAACGGAGCTCAAAAATCTGACGCACTAGTGTCAGTGCTGCTTGAAGCGGGTGCTTTGAGGTGATATTCTACCATAATTTCGGCCTGAAGGCAGACGATCTTCTCAGAGGAAATTGCGTCATCCAGAGACCAACTATGCCACTACAACATAGCAGCTAAGTGTGGCACTAGGCTGATACACTGAACTAGCTTACCTAAGCACCGGGATTGACTGGAGTATACTTCCCCTTTGCCGTGTGTTGCTCTAAATTATTTGCTTCCAGGCGCCATGCGGGCATGTCTTACCTGATAGTTTTTAAGGAAAAATATGTTATGGTGCGCTGCCAGGAAGTTGAATGCATGTTACGAAATACCAGCCAACTGTCAATCTTCGCGGATTTAGGCCTTGTTCACTTTCATTGTTTGAGGATTTGATGAACAGACAAATGCCTCCCGAAAATGGCCAATAGGTGTAAGAGTAGTTCACCACTTTGAAAGTTCGTACTTCTGTACTTTGTTTTTTATTCGTTCAAAGAAGGCTCATAGGCGAAATAAATGATTCACTCATCCAATGCATTGGATACAGGAACTGTTTCGAAGAATAAATCTTCGTCCACTCTACGAACTTAAAGACCAGGCAATTAGAGAATGAATTAAGCATGCCCGGATAACTTTATATATATATATATTGGTTACATGTTATACAAATGTAAAAGTCAACCTCTATGAATAAACAAGTGGTGGCAGTTGCTGCACAAAATCATGTAAATCACGATATGGCCGCAGCTCTCCTTAAGTAAACTTACGGGTGCGTTTTTCCCTGCAAAGATGCACCTTTTTCCCGTCACTTCGCACATTATCTATGTTTCCAGAGGGTGGTAGCAAATCGTAATGAACAAACAAAACCAACTACACCTGTATGTAGACCTTCATTCTAATACTAAATGTTACTGAAGGCTCATGGCTGAATTTGGAAAAAATTCCGTCTTCCACGTTTACCCTTCCTGAAATGAAACTGTGTACCGGTGAAAAGGAAGAAGGCCTTCGCTGCGGAGTTGTTTATTAGAGAAACACCAGCTTAACAGTTACACACTCCTGGACAGGGGAGCAAAACTCTCGAATGCATCTTGTTTACAAAACTGAATATCCATCTTACCCTTGAACGCGTCTTCCTGAACTTTCCTGGATATACATTGACCGTTACTCGAATGCACGCAAATGCTACAAAGCGACTCCACAAATTCCGTAATAAATCTCACTTTTCAAGAGACGCGAAGCGGATTTACGAGAAAACATACTACTAGCATGCCTCATCAGTAGTATCCACCGTTACGCCGGTAGTCAACAGGATGGAATTCCAGTTGGGCTTTATATCGGCAGTGAAGTCAACCTACAGAGAACCGTCAGGTAACACTAATGTGGATCACCGGCATTATGTATCTCACTAATCTCTATGGTCGTTCGCACGTACAACTTTACAGCAAGCATTTGAGCGCTGCACAATTAGACTGCGCACAGCTCATTGGCAGACCGAACGGCGACTGATCGGAATCTAGCCTTGTTCGTCCTCCTCGACAGGGTCCCTTACCAGTGCGCACTAAATTCAGAAAGTTTCGAACTGGCAATCTTCCGGTAGGAGTTTAACACTTGACCGTTTGGCCACGAGTGGCTGATCAGTAGTCTGACTAGCTCTCGCTTAGACAGGACATATCGCTATTTATCCCTTGTTCACTTAAGTTAAGTTTCATGACTCGGATTTCGCTGGCTGCCTAACCAAATATTTTTAACATCTAGGCATTTTAAGAATGTTGGTAAAGGTTGAAGTTGTCTTTGATTATCTTGCTCATTCTTGTTGAGCTGTTTACTCTAATTTCAACTCTCAATAAGTCTGAGTCATCAAATGACCACAAACGAGGTTTAATCAATCAAAACTTCGGATGATTGTTGAGCTGTTTACTCTAATTTCAACTCCCAATAAGTCTGAGTCATCAAATGAACACAAACGAGGTTTAATCAATCAAAGCTTCGGATGGACGTTGAGCACGTTCTGTTTCCATTATCAATATCAGTTTGATTTTTGTTACTTTACGTATATTTTGGGGAAGTTCGGTGTAAAACACGGAATGTAGCAGTAAATCAAACTTCTCCTATTGGGTTGTCAAATCTAACCGCCTTTTTTATGGGCTAACCATGTTATGTTTCAAACTGTTTTGAAGTACATCAAAGATTAATAGGCAATCTTACGCTTGCATATGTCCACCAATTAGTTCAACCGATCAGGACAGGTTGGATGCTTCCGTAAACTGCCCTTGTGTGACAGAATTTGGTACTAGTGAGCACTGAACCGCGTCGCCTTTTGCCATACGCATCTCCCCAAAAGGATTATTTCATTTGAGTTGATCACGTGTCCTTCGTCCACTTGCCACCCAACCAATGAAACGGGCGGCTAACTCACTCGCCAATCGTGACGCTGATGCAATGATAAATACTAGCATCTACGGTTCCGTTTAACAAAAGCGGAATAACTAATGACATCACCAGATCACCTGGAACTGTTGTATTTGCATCCATGCATTCGTAAACGATCCAACCTAGATTCCTGAGCAAAATCGAGGTAATTTGTCTGCCATTGAATTGCTCCATGATGATGTTTCGTAAGTTGTTTTAAACTCTTCCAATTCAAACGATTCTTTAACTTTATAACCAAAAAATGATGGATTATATCTTTCCAACAGGCTAAAATCCGGTCTCAAAATCATTTGCCCGGAATCAGGGTTGTTTTTTTGCGCCAACTAGACACTCTTTTATTTAGACGATTGCACAATACCCCCACATAATGATTTGAAACACAACTCAGCAATTTCAGCTAAATAATTTGTGTAGGACTCGGATGAATGCGATGCAGTCATTTTTGGTTAGGTTTTGCATAACCAATGAGGAAATAAATCGGGCGTTTGCCTCTGTTGGGATAAGCAGCGCAAATTTTCACACCAGTTTAACTAATTCATGACGTACTTGGCCGGGCGTCCAAACACAATCCAAAAAGGCTAACACAGGTTATAGAGTTGCCTCATTACCGTATGAAATCCCCAGGCTGAAAATTACGCGAAACTTTGAGGTGAAGCGATCATGGCGAACTGCCTGACGTGAATTGCTCTACTGACGAGCGCATGGCAATCCGGAGCCAGTCAGCTGTATCACCTAGATGTTACTAGTAAATGCCTAGGACCGTTCGCTGGACATGCTACTCATTATTGCAATAGCACAAAGTTTTTCTGGAGCACAGAATGACGTAGTATGATCCCTGTGTCAGCTTTATCATTTGAGCCGCCGTACTATTCGGAGCAGTGGTTTCATCGGGACTGTCTTTCACTATGTACATGGTCTATTTGCCACTACGCAGTTTTGACAACCTTTAGTATTGTACAGTTATCAACACTGATAAAAGTGAGGCAGACGAGAGTGATACTCTTCTGGATTGCCTTTTTCAAACAAAGCATGATATTGAATAATTTCTGAACAACTAACTGACCCAATGGAAACGGTTTGTGCAATCTGCCCGTTTGGGCTACTGGAGATGACTGTCATTTGTGATTTGTTGTAGCTAAATCTATCCTAACAAGGCCGGTAGATTTCATAGGAATCGATGGCTGTTTCAGATGATCCTGACTGAAGCCTACGCATTATCTGACCCCAGTAATCTTCATCCCCGAAGACGGGCAATCAAAGTTGAAGGATCACTGATGTATCTCGCTTTGGATGGCTTTTTACTGGAAGTTTTGATTTTTCGCAAACACCATTTTGAAAAATAATTGCTCGAAATAAGCAAAAACTTACAAAAATGTTTTGTAACTTGGCTTATTTTTTTCTGGCCAAATTCTCCCCTACACCATATACCGCAACAGCTACCAAGTTTATCCAATCGTCAACCGGAATCTATGTAGGTTGCTTCAAATTTTAATAAAAGCCCGCTCAATTTCTCGTTAACTTTGGGCTGCAGATCATTTTACTCGGTTTTTCGTTGTAAATATGTCGGAACCTCCTAGCAGTACAGTAACCAAAAGGTATTACCGAATGTCCATTTCTGTAACAGGAACTGACAGTTCCCATTTCCTACCTTTAACAGCCCTTTCATCACACAAGCTCTTTTCACCTGTCCGTTAGCGGCATACTGTGTAAACTGAAGGTAGTCAGTGAAAAGATCTACGTAGTTGAGGCTCAAGATCCTTGACAAAGATGTCCACTTAAATAATCGGGTACGTTGTTGCATTTTAGGCAACATCTCGCCACCCGTTTTACTGACAGCAGAAAACAAACCGTAAGCTACTTCGAGCACCAAACTAAAACCGTAACATTTTTGGAACACCCACATGGAGTGAAATTCCTGAAACGACCTTCCAACTGGCTTGTTCATTACATTCTCTCAGTTATAAATGTGATTACTGTACCTCGCATCCACTGAATGCCCAAAGCTTCTGCGTACTTAACTTGCCTCACAGTCTGGCCCAGTAAACTATAATTCCGGAGGTGATATCATCTGCCATCATCAGATAGTGAAAGGTGGAATTCGGAAGACTAAATTGTGACTGCTGTTACCTCGAAAAAGAAATATAGCAAGTAACGATAAGGTAGCCAGTTTTTTTCCAGCTTCCTTGCTCCAATGATAAGAATTGCACTAAATGATCCAAAAGCTGTACAACAAAAGTTGTTCAAAGTACATTTTTCCACCACTGATACAAAAACCAGTCTTCAAAATTCTGCACAGAATCGGGTGCAGCTAACAAAGCTAATGTGGAACATTCTTACCACCAGTCTTCAAAATTCTGCACAGAATCGGCTGCAGCTAACAAAGTTAATGTGGAACATTCTTACGAAGTTTCCAACACAACGAGATTTTTAAAAATAGTAATATCGCGGCAGATGAAAGGGGTAAAGGTTTTTTCTGGATGGTATTCTAAGCAAATCTGCCAATAATTCACCCTCTGTCTTTGGCGAGCAACCAACTTAACCCTAAAACGAGTCCATGCAATACCTGAGCAAGTATAGTTGAGTGAGTCTGACAACAGTGTTTAGATACAATGAATAAGCTTTTGAACCATTCATCGGAAAAAATTTCACGTTTTTTCAATGACTTTTGATGTCATTATTAGGGAACATTATTGACAAACACTTTTCTATGGTGTAACACGAAGTAAACTACTGACCATGGCAACAGGTTGAACGTAATGAATATTTCACCAAAAGCCGAATTTTAAGTCGCAAACTTGAAGGCAAAAATTCCCCGTTTCACTTTTCATTTCAAGTTCCTGGTAACATGTTGCTCAGTTGGTTGGTTACATTGTTTATTGCCACTGATTATGGCTCCTTATTGTTTCGAATGGGGATTTTATTGAGTGTACGTTGAGTACCATCTACGCACCTACCACTTTTATCCATTTTGCATTTATGGGGTTTTGCGGGATAGGTATTTTGTTCATATTCACACCACTCTCGTTTGATCGGTCGTTCTCCTGTCCTGGCGTAATTATTCCGTTGATTCCGCACCAAAGGAAAGCACTGGACTCGAGTTTCACTCTTATTGGACCTCATCAGCAGTGCATATCCAGTTTGTTTGATTCTAACAAACATTAATGAATCCATAAAGCCACTGTGAGAGAACGGTTCTTTGTGCACTTACAAGAAGAGTTTGAGTTGAGGTTGAGTATCGTAAAGATGTGCTGTAAAGGCTCGAGTGCAAAATTGCAGAGCTTCTCACACCGTCAACAATCTACAAAAAGGCTCAAGGGAAAAATAATTCACGCGACGAGCGAAGATTCCATCTGAGAAGCCGTCACTCGAGTAACCAGTCTGGACCTGACCGCATGACATGGGTTTCTTGACTGGAGGAACTATCCTGTGTGAGCTCGAGTTAATCACATTGTAAACTAGCTACTTGTGGCAGTACCGTTTAGTCTTCAAATATCAGCAAGAAGGTTGCTGGTTCAAATCTTTCCGGAATTTTATGAGCTGCACTCTGTCAAAAGAAGGTTGCTGGTTCAAATCTTTCCGGAGTTTTATGAGCTGCACTCTGTCACATGTCCTAAAAAGTAGTGGCGAATCTGCAAAGCTCTTCTTGGATTTCTGCTATGGACTGATCTCCCTTACAAGACGAAGGCTCTGGTCGGTAACAGTGGTGCTCATTAACTGCTTTGTTGACAACCCAGTACACACGGAATGGAACTGACTGTTGCTCAGAGGTCATTTTTGAAGACAAGTTTCCCAAATTTTATGACCAATAAACTTCAGACCATCTTTAATAAGCTGGTTGTTTCTATAACTTCTTTCTCAGTTAAACTGTTTTCGTGCCTAAATGAGTTTGGCTTTTCGGTTTCCGCTGAGTTCGTTAGGTCAGCCAGGTTAACTGACTGACTAGCTGTCTGTGAACAAGTTAACTAACCATTTCAGGCGCATATATCCGGTGGCTTCAAAGGATTGGCTAAAACATCTTGCCAGAATGATGGATGCTAAAATGATTTTCGCAAGGCGTACCTAGTTCTGAGTCGGAATGTGTCAAATTGCTTTTATCTGGACACAGCACACTGATCATAAATTTGCCGAAAAGTTTTGACAGTTGACGACTCGTTTCATCCTTCTTGAGGAACATCAGGTAGTCGCAGTCCCAGCGTTTCTGTTAACCTACTGCCTCACTTGAACGCAAATTGGACAGGTTTCGAAAGCTACTCTCATTTTCACTAAAATTTTATTTTGACAGAAGACTAAACTCAATCCAGCTGAATCTCTCGTTTATGCTGATCCGCTTCAAGTGAAAGGAAACTCCTAAACTGCGCTTATTTGACGAACCCCAAGAAGGGCGAAACCGATCGTGAGCTGATGAAGAGTTTTCAACGACCATGTGTGTTGCCTCTAGCAACAACAAATTGCGAAAACAAATAGCAAAATAATATCAAATAGCGTACAAATTAAAAAATGAAGCGGCCTGGTGCAGCACATTCCGTTGAAGTGGACCATCACAAACTAGAAATTCAGCCGGATTCAGCTGAGTCTCTTCTCAAAACCGAATTCATATGCAGATGATATTTTTATGTTAGCAAGTCAGTTTTTTAACAATCATGTGACAGGACCGGTCAAACGTGCACGGATGTGTGCCGCAGGAAGGTTCCTGCGCATTATTGTTGCAACGTTCTCAGGGTTTAACTACTGACACTAGAAAAGTTTCCTCCCATCGCATCAAGCGTACAAATTCATATATCCTGAGTCTGTTCGAATTTCATCCGATCTCCATCTGAATAAATAAAGCCTACGGGTTTATTTTTCAACAAAAAAATTCTTCTTAACATCACTTCTCTATTCTGATGAGCTTTGCAGCACAGAGGAAAATTCGCATAGTTGCTCTTAGTTTGATCACGTCCTAAAATTATCCCTTTTGTTAGTGGGCACTGAGGCTTGACAACTGGAACGTGCTGGAGACTTCTTTTGCCTTAGTATGCGCTTCGCTGGAAAAACACATTCCTGCCTGAGTTACTGGTATTGAAATGCGGCAGTTGTTGCTATGGCAGGACGCCACGTTTGTCACTAAGGTAATACAACAACTTTCAGAGATGTTATCTCTCCGGTCAGCCTTTGGCTTTCAAAATTCTGGTAACGTCATCCGTGTTTCTCAATAATCTTCATACCGATTTAGGTGGATATGATATAACAATAAGGATTTCGAGAGTGTTTCTTTCTCAAAACTGCTTCACAAGTTTTGAATTTTTGGGCCTGAAATAATGCGGCAGTCTCTCAACATGGTAATATGCATTTTATTCGTCAGTTGAGGAACTACATTGCTTGTCGGACTATTCTTTAATTATCTGCCTAAATGCGCGTTCCCCGTTTTTCTCGTAACACTGAGAAGCCTTCAACAGTTCACAAATAGTTGCAAAACCTTCGTCATGAAACCGATGTAGATGTACATTAGAGACGTCGTTCCACTCAAACCGAGTATACATTATAAGATGGATATCCTTTCCGCAAGTTCTACACGCTATTGAATCAACTGTCGATGTCCTTCCGCGGTAGTCCGTCATCCAGCGAGTACCTCATATTGCCCGCTTCGGTGAAGGGTACACGTTAATCCGTGAGGTGCACGTGATCCTCTTCCGTCCGACTTTAGTGCCTAAAGCCGTGGTGGGACATTTGAATGGCAGAAGGTTGACTTTTGGCTCAAAGCAGCCTGTTCTGTTATCAAGGGAAGCTTTTGAGAAGCATGTAAGATTCAGTCTAATCTTGTCAGGGCCTATGACCAGGAAGTGGTGTTCGCCCGGAAGGCAGCTAAACTGGAGAGCTGACATCTCAATGGGGCCTCAGAAGCTAGCCATTTAGCACTTTTCTTTGAAGATTTCATGGGCTCAAAAACAGGCTGGTGAACCGCCAAATATGATCATATGGTAAAGTAGGAATAAGGGTAGGACTGATGCGGAAACGCGGCAGCCGTGAATAGTGAACACTATTCGACACAGAAGAAGCCATGTCCAAATTTACACGACCTAAACGCGGTGGGCTTTAGGGGTAATGAAACACTGTTGTCAGGTCTTTATCCTGCTTTAATCGAACATACCAAATCGAAGGAATACCAGATGGCTACAATTCAAAAATGGCGGGCGATGACACAGCGGTGGAAGGCAAAAATAACAGATTTTGCCTAATACACGATGGTAAACTGTGAATGAAGGAAAACAAGAAACCTTGGCAACAAAGCTGGAGAAACAGGAATATTTAAATGATCCAACCGACCAAACTAAACTAAACCCATTGAACTGACCACCAGTGCTGAGGCTGCGTGGCCTCGGATAGTTGCTCTTCAAAAGCGTAGCCGGAGATAATGAGGTGGAGAACGTCACAGTAGAAATACTTTCAGCTGGCTTCTTAGAATCGCGATGCACAGTGAAAATTAATAGAATCACCAGTGTCGCTGTCGTTGCAAAGTCAGGTGTGAACGTTATTTAAGGACGGTGAGGTAGTGCTAACGCAGAGGACAAGACGTGAATTGTAAAGAACATCGCTGAATTTGTAGACAACGTGATAAACCGAAAGTGTTGCAAGATGGCTTAATCTGAGGTGTGCTGTTCTGTGGGCAGCATGATTTCTTGGTTAACCAAGAGGATCCACCCGGGTATAACAAAACCGATGTAGGATCACAGGTGATTTTGGTTAAGACACAGGTCCATGCGGACGTAAAGCTGGTACCAGGTGTGGTGGGTAAACACCGTGTCCGGAGCAGATACCACTGAAGATCAAAGCTCCCGGATCGGAGGGCATGGGATGAGACCAATAGAGCCTGGTAAGTGCTTGGAGTTATCAGAGGACATGGAGATAATTATTAGAAAATAACCTAAAATTTGTTACAGTTTCGTGGATGACAGAAAATTGTTAATTGAGTCGAAAAGGGGATATATTTTTTCTGAATTACCTCAAAACCAAGGACTGGCTCATGTTGCGAATATAATACCAGTGTAGTTCAAAAGGGTTGGGAAAAATTGTGATAACAAACTTCAAACTGTTTGAGGGGGGCTCAGTGTAGAAGAGTCGACCTGTTTCCGCCGTTCTTCTGCAATAACTCAAACTCAATCCAAGCTCAATATTTATCCGGTCCACTTTGAATATTGTAAAATATTCACTGCTGGCCATTCTCTAGTGCCCGGATCCTCAATCACTTCCTTACACGTGCGAAAACAAGCCAAAATTTCTCAACATATGAAATGTTGAATATTCTGTGGGAAGTCGTGGCATTATTAAGTGAATTAACTGTTGTTACTGTATCACTCAAATACTCCACAATTGAGGTTCACTTGCAGTCTGACAATCACGCGTAGTGTGCTCTATCTCAATAAATATTTAGCATTGGTACATGCACTTTATGTGTAAATGGGTGCCGCAAATAAGCACGACGTTTTGACTCCAGTTGGTATGGTTGACTGTAAAGTGAGGTACAAATGTTGCATTCTATTGGATTGAACAATCGATTGGTTAGTGATGAAACGTGTGATCTGATTTTTTTGGCGTATGAAATATGCTACATCCAAAAACTGTTGTGAGCAGTTCTAAATTTGTAAACTGCAACGCCTAGCTAAGTGATTTTGGCTAGCTTGTCCTGGGCATGGAGCCGATTCATTTGGCACCAAACCGCTCCAATTGTCGTCTTCAAAACTCTCCCGATTACCAGGACTAGATAGGAGTATTGCGCGGATTTTGGGTACATCGGACGGCAGTGCCCGCTGATTTAACGGTCGACCATGGTCTTAGATCCGACGACTACCGCGGCAAACTTGGGAAAAGCGTTGGGAGGAAGAGGACTCTGCGAATGCAGACCAACTGGGACGTATACAAATCGATAAATTATTACACGAATCAATAAAGTATTGTATAGCTTTATGCAAAAACTCCAATGATTGAGCACCTTTCATTTAAATGTAAGGAGAGCCTCCAACAATGTTGGTTTTGGAGCAGTCTTGGAATGCACCAACGTGCAATAGCAAAACTGGTCGTATCTGTTACACTATTAAGCAATCCAAATTGCAAAATGATCGACAGAGACAGCTAAAAATAGGATGACATGCCCAACGTTGGACTGACCAATAACGCTTTTCAGTTCTCCCGGAATTCTTCCGGCCTTCATGATTTAATGAAGTAATTGTCAATCCCAAAGGCTCTGCTTAAACATGCTTGAACTATCTACCTGAGTGAACAAACAGTATTCTAGAGGACAAAGTAAACGGATTTCGTCGGCATTTAAACCGCCTTTTTAAAGCCTAAGCTATAAAAGAAGAAAACAGTCATTTACATCCCCAAAAATTTGCTTATAACCGAAACAATAAAAGCACGCTTTCCTGTTATTTGGTGCCCAATCGTTCGTCACATTTCATATTTGAATGTCTGTACAGTGGCCCTCCGTCTGATTTGTCGTTTGCATTCCATTACTTAACAAGCTGCTCGTGAGTTCGGAGGGTTCACCTCACTACTTGTAAAACTGGGTTAAATATTACCGTCCTAACGTGATGTATTGGCATTCTCTGTTTTATTGACCTCACGAAGTGGCCTGAATACAACGCAGTCGTCTCGCCTCTAACAGTGCACTGCGCATCGTTATGAACAGAATTCCCTAGAAAGCCACTAACAAAGTAGAAGAACAGTGTACATCATCATAGATAATAGAAAATTCCTGTAGCAAAATTGGTCTTGTAGGTTGCATTAATTAGAAGTTTAAAAAAAACAGGATCACCGAGAGAGATAGATAAAATGTTGAATGATATGGACAAATATTCATCAAATCTCTGCCCAAAATGAAACTGAAAATCAGTACTTTAAAATGTTCCTGGGATACGCCTGGCATTCTTCTTTTTGTGAAGTAATGATCACTCCCAGTGTACAGCTCGTCATTTTTGCTGGTTAGAATTATTGTAACCTGACATGTTTAGCAAGTGTACAGCAAACCACTGAGAGCAAGGTGGTGATTCATCATGTCTATTCAACGTGTTATGGATTAGGACCCTTTATGGACACTGCAGAGAATTCAACAAAAGCCAACATGTCGACTAAAACCAGATATACATTACAACACCATCTATCTTACACGTTCATCTTGAGAAAGGGAAGCAAACGGATGGAAAAACATGCAATTTTCTATGTCATTCTTTGCCCAGTGCTGCTGTGCTGTTTCCGGTAGGATTTATGTAACCCTTAATTCGATACTCTCAGTGCCACACACGTAAACTGCAAATGAACATGGGGGTTTCAAAGGTGAAGCAAAGCTTGTCCGATATGAATGACATCTGTGAACACACAAAGAAAAATCTCATTACAACAAACCATGAGTGAATTTCAGTCATACAGATGAATTTGATTCCCAAAGGAAATTCTGTCCAACACATTGAAATCTTCTAAACGGTGCTGCATCATCTACGTGTTGTATGAAAATTCCGATAATACACAACAGGTGCAAAGCTAAAATTTGCTTCGCCGGTAATATCGAAAAAGATGCGAGGTATCGTGTTCAAGAACTGTTTTCACATACAGTCAAAACTGTCGTCCAAAACAGGCAGTTAGCCACTAAAGATGTTGTGTTGAGAATATCTCAACCAGACATGAAATTTGCCCCTTTCCTGAACTGTCCAAACTATGGGACAGTCAAACGCGTAATCACTGCGTAATCACAAGGGAGCTGGAGAGGGTAAGACTGCAGCGGAACTGTCCAAGCAATGGCCTAACTCTGAGGAATGCACCTCTTAAACTGACCAAAATGATATGCAAAAAGAGAAACTTGCAACAGAAGACATTGGTGCTCTACAAACCAAAAGTGAACGAGATTTCGCCCGACAAATACAAGGGCACACCTTCGCGTGCTACTCGACAACCTGACAGCTGAAGTGATTAACGCAATTATTTCCAATAGTGATTTTATGCTGGATGTAGCACACTCGAACCAATAGTTGTCTATGACAGCCTTAAGAAAAATCGTCCTGGCATCGGCAGTCAATTTATGTCTTCTTCGGGGAGTATGCGAATGTGTTCGTGTCGGTTAATCGAGGATTGTGTGCGCTATTTCCAGATACGGCTGGTCACTAAAATTCGTCGACCTCATACGAACCTACATGACGGATTGGGAGGGAAGGCGCAAATGAACAGAACAACTTCGAGTGATTCCGGAATTCTAGTTGGCGTAAAACAAAGGTGATTCCGTGTCCCAGCTCGTTTCAATGTCTGTCTTGATTCGGTCGTGGATGCGCCTTTCGTGGGCGACATTAATGATGCGCAGTGCCAGAATCGATTTCATGGGCGTCAGTTCCATACTGGGCTTAGAAGCGTAGAAATTTTGATGGAAAAGATTACTAGGAATGACATACTCATATCGAAGTAGAATGAGCAAACAAAACCAGATAAGATCCGAAAGTTGATGAAGAAATTACTGAGCAAATGTTGAGAAAATTGGGTCAGAAGCTAATGAGACAAGATTTGGCTTCTCAACCACACTCAACCAAGACATAATAAGAGGGCGCACAACGTAAATGAAAAAAAAATTAAAGGAACGTCCTCCAGATTTCTTACTCACCCACAGACGGCCTTGTCGAAAGGATGCCATACCAAGCAGGTGTGCAGCCACGATTGCAGATTGGTTGCCACTTACTTGTTACGCAAAGACACTATTTGCATGAACCACTGGAACCGCCTTGATAAAAAGTAGTCTGCAATTAATAGGCGGAGAACAGACGTGTTCAGTAAAGGCGACATTGATACTAGCGAAGCCTGCCTAGTTGGCCAGTTATAGGCTTGTAGCGCTGGGCGAATTCTGAGCAAAAAACAAGTCCCCTTAAAAGTCTCGCATTTATGGTTGGTGCAGTAAGACAAGAGATCCTGTTCCAATGGGATACGACGACGACAACTGACAGCAAACATCCAGTTCGTGTGTGACAGTAGCTCCTCTATGGGCGCGAAGTGATGGAATGCCCAAAATTTACCTGAATAAATTAATGTGCAAAGTAGCCATGTATCGGGTACATAGTATTTTGCCTGCTAGCCTAAAAATGCTCGTCACTCGAATGACGTAATGCAGGGACAAGGAATGGAAATCTTCACCCACACAATCAGCCACAAAAATGAAAAATGAAAAAACAGTGTTTGCAAGGCAACATGATACTCCCGTAATGACCCGCTTTTGGTTGCATGAACTCTACAAAGCACCAACTCCGGTTGATGGCCCAACATTAGATTCGTCAAAGGTTTACGCAAATTATTGCAACCCCTTTCACTTGGTTTACCGATCGATAATTTTAACCGCTGCATTTTGAGCATGTTGAGACTGATCCAATTTGCGTCTCAAGTGGGGTATGGTTTAGAAACACCGTAACCTACGTCATCAGCTAACGCTCTCGGTGATTGCGGAGTCAAAAAGTTCGGATGGATGGATGGTGGTTTAAAACATTTTCTGCTTTTTTGGTTGGACATTTAGATTGCGGTGGACAAAGCATGTCATTGCGATCGACTGTTTTACAGGGCGACGCACTTGGCATATAATTAACGAACTGTCAATGAAAGTAGATTTATTAATTTTCCAAAAAGATATTCCAACGAAAGTGGTAATAACTTTCTTGGGAGTAGTTTTTGTGTGCAGAATTATAAAGCCCCAATTGGCATCTGTTTGACCGTTTCCAGGGCTTAGCAGTACTGTTTTCGCTTGGACTGAAAGCATGAGGGACAGAATTCATCGTTCATTCACCTTAGAAACCACAAACTTTTGGTTAGGTGCCATGACGACCATCGGTTTACGGTAATGTGGCCATGTCATTTTAAGAAACCCTAGGTTTTCAGACACTGAGTTCGTTGCTCTGTGTTTAATGGATACAGTTCTCAACAGAATCGGTTAAAAGCGGTGGCTGTTAACAGTTACAACATGTACCTTATGTCTCGGGACCATCCATCTAGCCTCATTCAAAGGTTTGGACTTTGTGTAAAAATACAGATACAAAATACGGTGCTCTAACTGAGTGAAGTGGTCCTGGACTATAAAATCCAGTGCTTCTGTGATCTCGGGTTTCTTGGCTTACCGGATGCTGCCACACTTTCAGAAAAACATGTCGTTTAACAATTAGCATCACTTTTCGTATTTAGGGTGAAAAAATAGATGTTACCTCTTTATTAGTCAGGGGTTGCTGTGTTCAGATGTCATAAATCAACAAACATAATAATTGTAAATCCGCTGAAAAAACTCTGACCATTTCCCCGAAGTTTGGATAAATAGAGCTGTTCTACATCAGCTAAGGGAGCAATGTATCTTTCACTAACTGAAGCCAGCATATAAGTTTACATTCAACTCTCAGACAGAGGTGACAAGCGGCCTGCGAAATTTTTCAGCTTCCATTTAAAATGAAACGATAGGACCGCACAAGATTCACACCCTGCATTACGTAAAACCCAGCTGTTATTTAGGAAACTGTATCTGCAGGGACCGAATACATCCCGATTAGAACTCGTGAGAAGAATGTGGTTTTTGTGGACCATGAGACCTTCCAGAAGGAGAGTTCTCGCACGTCCTCTGCAAATGGATACGCGAAATACACGCTAAAAAAATACAACGTGACTTAATGTGGTTTGACATATACAAAATGGATGAATCCGCCTCCTCCACATTCTTCCTCAGGCCTCCCAACCTAAATCGAACAACATGAGAACCCAGTCGGTATTAGACGGCTGAGTCAACTAAAACTGAGCTTTTGGGTAAGCCGATGTCGTGTACTAATCCACGGACTCCCTCTCAGTCTCAATTACTGAAGTGTTGGGAGTTATACCTTGTGTGGGTGGGTGACGTATATAAGTATTTTTCGGGTTGATGCTCAGACCAACCTCGCGTCAGCAGTCAAAATGCGTTCAGCCAGGCGTGCAGTCAAGAGAATGTATATACAAAAGATAGGTTGCTCACACTAGTACAAAAACGCACTCATTGTTGTGCTGAACCAAAGGTTTTGCACCAGAAAGCCCAATATGGAACCGGCGCCCATGAAATCGATTCTGGTACTGTGCACCATTAGGTCATCCACGAAAGCCGCATCCACGACGGAATCAAGGCAGAGATTTAATTGAGCTGGGACAGGGAATCACCTTTGTTTTACGCCAACTAGAATTCCAAAATCACTCAAAGTTGTTCTGTTCATTTGCGCTCTCCTTCTCAATCCGTCATGTAGGTCCGGATGAGGTCGACGAATTTTAGTATCCAGTCATATCTGGAAATAGCGCGCATAATCCTCGATTGACGGACACAAAGACATTCCTTTACCACCGAAGAGGACACAGACTGACTGCCGATGCCAGGACGACTGTTCTTAAAGCTGTCATAGACAACTATCGGGTCGGGTGTGCTACATCCAGCACAAAATCACTATTGGAAATATTTGCGTTAACCACTTCAGCTGTCAGGCGGTTGAGTAGCACTTTTGATAGAAGATTTTCCGCGTAGGTCTGCTCTTGTATTTGTCGGGCGAAATCCCGTTCACTTTTGGTTTTTGGAGCGTCAAAGAATTCTGTTTTATAGAAAACATCACAAACGGGAGATTCAGCTGGATTCCAGGTGAGTCTTTCGCAAAAACCAAATTGATTTGCAAATGAGTGTATTTCTCAAAAACAGTGCGATTTGGGTTCAAGTAGAAAATAAGGTTGACGGAAACCCGGAGATTGCGCCTACCTGATGAGCCCCAAGTGGAAGGGCGAAACCGGTCGTGGGCTGTCGAAGAATTTTCAGCAACCTTATGGGTAGTGCATTACTTAAATTCTGTTTTATGTTTCTCTTTTCGCATATCACTTTGGTTAGTTGGAGAGGTATATTCCCCAAAGTCCTTCCCTTGCTTGGGCATTTCCGCTGCAATATTACCCTCTCCAGCTCCCTTGTGATTACGCAGTGATTACGCATGTTTGACTGTCTCATAGTTTGGACAGTTCAGGAGAAGGGCAAATTTCATTTCTGTTTGAGGTATTCTCTTTAGTGGCTAACTGCCTGTTTTGGACGACAGTTTTGACTGTATGTGAAAACAGTTCTTGAACACGATACCTCGCATCTTTTTCGATATTACCGGCGAAGCAAATTTTAGCTTTGCACCTAGTTGTGTATCATCGGAATTTTCATACAACACGTAGATGAGGCAGTACCGATAGGAAGATTTCAATGTGCTGAACAGAATTTCCTTTGGGAATCGTATTCATATGCATGACGGAAAGCCACTCATGGTTTGTCTTCATATCGAACCGGCTTTGCCTCACCTTCGAAACACTCGTGTTCATTTGCAATATACGTGTGTGGCGCTGCGAGTCTCGAATAAGGGGTTACGTGAATCCGACCGGAAACAGCATAGCAGCACTTGGCAAAGAATGACATAGAAAATTGCATGTTTTTCTATCCGTTTGCTTCCCTTTCTTAAGATGAACGTGTGAGATAGATGGTGTTGTAATGTATATCTGACTGCCTCATACTTTGGACAGTCCAGAAGAGGGGCAAATTTCATCTCTGGCTTGAGGTATTCTCAACACAACATCTTTAGTGGCTAACTACTGTTTTGAACGACAGTTTAGACTGTATGCGAAAATAGTTCGTGAACACGATATCTCGCGTCTTGTTTGATGTTGCCGGCCGAGCAAATTTTAGCTTTGCACCTGGTTGTGTGTCATCGGAATGTTCATACAACACGTAGATGATGCGGCACCGATAAGAAGATTTCAATGTGTTACAGAGAGTTTCCTTTGGGAATCGAATTCATCTACATGACTGAAAGTCACTCATAGTTTTTCTTAATGAGATTTGTTTTGTGTGTTCACAGATGTCATTCATATCGAACCGGCTTTGCCTCACCTTCGAAACACTCGTTTTCATTTGCAGTTTACGTGGGTCGTACTACGAGTCTTGAATAAGGGGTTACGTGAATCCGATCGGAAACATCTCAACCGCACGTGGCAACGAATGACAGAAAATTACGTGCATTTTCTATCAGTTTGCTTTTCTTTCTCAGGACAAACGAGTGAGATATTTTTTTATCGTAAAAGATTTCCTGTTTTAGTCGAGATGCCCACTTTTGTGGACTTCTCTGCAGAGTCCACAAAGGGTCATTTTCCGTAACGTGTTGGATAGTCGTGAAGAAATCACCCGGCACTTCGCCCAGGTTGCTGTGAACTTGCTGAGCAGGTCAGCTTAAAATAACTCTTGCCAGAGCCAAGGGCGAGCTGTACACTGGGAGTGATCATTATTTCAGTAAATCTAGAAGGCCAGAAGAATTCCGGGAAAACTTAAGTGCGTTATTGGTCAACCCAACATTAGGCAATTCATTCGATGTTTTAACTGTCTCTGTCGGTCATTTTACAGTTTGGAATTTCTAAGTAGTTCAATAAATGCGACCGGTTTTGCTATTGCACTTTGATACATTCCAAGACTGTCCGAAAACCAACATTGTTGGAGGCTTTCCTTACATTTAAATGAAAGGTGCTCAATCATTGGAGTTTTTGCATAAAGCTATACAATACTTTATTGATTCGTATACGTCCAGGTTGGCCTGCATTCGCAGAGTCTTCTTCCTCCCAACCCTTCTCCCAAGTTTGCCGCGGTAGTCGTCGGATCTAAGACCATGGTCGACCGTTAAATCAGCGAGCCGTCTGATGCAGCTGAAATCCGCACAGTACTCCGCTCTAGTCCTGGTGATCGGAGAAGTTTTGTAGACGACAATTGGAGTGGGTTGGTGCCAAATGAATCGCCTTCATGCCCAGAACAAGCCAGGCGGCAGCAGCCAAAATCACTTAGCTAGGCGTTGCAGTTTACAATGTTAGAACTACCCACAACAGTTTTTGGATGCGGCATGTTTCGTAAACCAAAAAATCAAATCACACGTTTCATCACTAATCAATCGATTGTTCAGTCCAATAGAATGCAACATTTGTACTTCACTTTACAGTTAACCATACCAACTGGAGTCAAAACGTCGTGCTTATTTTGGGCATCCATTTACACATAAAGTGCATGTACCAATGCTAAATATTTATTGAGATAGAGCACACTACGCGTGATTGTCAGACTGCAAGTGAACCTCAATTGTGGAGTATTTGAGTGATACAGTAACAACAGTTAATTCACTTAATAATGCCACGACTTCCCACAGAATATTCAACATTTCATATGTTGAGAAATTTTGGCTTGTTTTCGCACGTGTAAGGAAGTGATTGAGGATCCGGGCACTAGAGAATGGCCAGCAGTGAATATTTTACAATATTCAAAGTGGACCGGATAAATATTGAGCTTGGATTGAGTTTGAGTTATTGCAGAAGAACGGCGGAAACAGGTCGACTCTTCTACACTGAACCCCCCTCAAACAATTTGAAGTGAACTCGTTCGATGGGCTTTTACGAAGCCATGACGAGATAAATTTAGAAAAACAGTGAGGCCTTTGACCAGTTTATTTTTGAGCTGTTAGAAAACAAGCAAATTGCCCACTAGCCTTATCTTATTCAACATAAAACGTAGATCCTTTGCCAATTGTATTCTGGGCTTTACAGTTTCCACATATTTAATTGAAGCCGCTTTAAACTTATAAGTATCGTGGAGAGGACAATCAGGTAAGAAACTTGCATGTCTTAGACATTCACTATTCACCGTCATTCGCATCCATTCATGCCATTTCACGTTACTCAAACGGTAGTTTTATACGTCTTGTTGTATTTCGCAAACCAAGCTTGGATGGCGGAGAAAAAATTGTTTGAGTTTTTAATTCGTTGGTCACGCTAGATGAATACTTACTAAGGAGCTTTAAAGTCTAAAGGGGTGTTCTTCTTTTGATAGACAACATATGTGTGCAAACGTTCGTAGAACATTTGGATCTGTTTCTCATATCGAATATATGAGAAACAATGGCCAGTACCACCTGTCTGGTTTTGCAGCAAGCCGATCACTTCCGGTTCACAGATGATTCTGCTATCAAGAAACTGAACCCAGCGATTCCAGCTACCCAAATAATAATGACTTTTTTATTATTTCTTTGGTGGACACCTCGATTTCGCTGTACGGAAAATGAGCTTCTAGTTGACTTCAGCTTATAATTGGCTAATGAATATAAAATCTTTCTCAAATTCCGTTTACCTGGACAACTTTTCGCTTTCCCGCTATATGTGCCTGGATAGGAATATGTAGAAGGTAACATCTGGACTAAGCGTAGGAATCAGAGGACAGGGTTCAGCTTCTACGTTTAACTTAGCAAACGTGGCGTCTTATCAAAAGCGGGTTGAGGATTCCGAGCTGACAATTCGGCGGTTTTAGCTGGTTTAATTGAGACGAATAGGAACAGATATTTGTTCGGTATTTTACTTTGAGGTAAGGCGGCTTCCATGCACCAGCGATTCCAGCTACCCAAATAATAATAACTTTTTATCACTTCTTTGCTGGTCATTTGCTTGCAGCTGGTAGTATTACCCTGTTTTACTCACAATGATGCACGTTCTGTGTTAACGTTTTCAAGGACCATATCAGCCGGACCACCAGCCAACAGTAAAACATGTTTACAGTCCATCTCATTCATCAAACAACCTTTTTTCGCTCACCGAGTACGACACCTGAGGCACAGATTTACTCACTATCCCTGTCAAAACTTTCACTTAAAAAGTATTTCTCGCTTAAAGCGAAATGAACGTATCCATCTCTTCTATAAAAAAAAATACGTGACACTGAACACGAAAATAATTTGTCTCATATTTTCTTGTCATCCACCGAAAAGAACAGCCCCGAAATGAGACCCCATTAATCTAATCGGGTATGGAAAACTCGCAACTTTCAGTCAATACTGTTTTGCTGACAGACGAGACGACTGACCAAAGGAGAAAATCCACTTGGCTAGACTCAACTAGACAGATTGTTGACAACCTTTTGTATGACAGGATCGATGCCCATAAGTGGTATGAGTGTGTTGTTAGCATTGTATTTTGCGTACAGATTGGTCTCATTCTTTTTCCGGCAGTAACGATAGCAACTTTCATCCGCATAAGAATGTCAGAGCATGGAATGGACAGGAAAATTGAGGGGGGAGTTTTGTTTCATTAGGTTTTTGGCTCAGCAGACCCATTTGGAATTTGTCAGAGCTAACGTGTTTCAAATCGTAATGTCAAAGCTACTGACTAGCACTAAAAGCCGTCGTTTTTAGGACATGTGATAAGCCGAAAACCTGGAAACATGACAATTTGGTTGACTGTAGAACTTAATTCACCTCTGTGTAAATAAGTGTGGTATTCTAGTCATGAAATTTGACCCCAAAAATTGGGAAACAGGGCTACTCCGGAGGGTTTCAGATACAGTTTCTCCTCCTGCTAATAGTCGATCTCAGGCTCAATGGTGAATTTCAACCCTCTTACACAAACAAATATCGACAGTGGGACAAAAACCCCTGGAGCGCGGGCACTGATCACACACAGTCCTAGCTACTGAGGCTTGGATGGAAATCAACAGGGGGGTTTCACTTGGATAACAAAGTGCGGACAAGGAAACGAGTGAAAATCTTGTCGTCAGTAGGTTCACTGCTCATCCAACACGTTACTGGATAAGGTTGAAAACCGACAGCTTATAGAAGATATGTCGAAGCAAGACAGAGCCGCCAAAAGTGCATGTGTATTCTGTTATTCATTAATAATTCAGCTCAGATTGATTCATTACCCTATTCAATACCTCTAGTATAATGATTAGTTAAATACGAAACCATTTTTCATTCTGGACCTACGACCGATCAGACAAATCAATAAAAGGTGTAACATGGAGCTAGCTGGTGCGTACGATAAACGAATTTTCACAAATTGATCCTTCTGCAGCAGAAACGAAACATCCTGCTGAGAAATACCAATCACAGTATGCTAGAACCTCTTCATTGTTTGGCTTCAAGGTCTGTAGAAATGTGTTACATTGACACTTTGAATGCAAACTGGCTATAACCAGGATGATTTCAAATAAACAAATAAGCACCAACTCGGATCAGTTTGTCGTCCACAGTTTGCAGAATCAACCGGATACAGAGAAACTCATATGTCTTTTCATGATGCTTCACTTCGAAAGCAAAGTAGCTCCCGAGAGAGAGTTTCTTCCGCAGCGTTGTAATCCACATCCTGTATGATAAACCTCTGTGCTTCTCCTAAGAAGACCAAGAATGAAACCTGCTGCCCACTCGCCTGAAATCGTGTGTAAATACTGTGTCAACTATTCATGTAAACAGGCTTAGCACCTGTCGCGATATACTAAAATGCTGCCCAAAATCTCTGGGAGGTAGGAATTACGATCAGAGTGTTATTTTACCCCACCTGGCCATCGATACACAGTATTACAAATCGTGTACCGAGTACCAAGTAAAACGGTCTATGGATCCAGACTACATTATCTCTATTTTGCTGATCATCGTTCTAGATGTTACTACGAAGGTCTACATGGATTAACTGCGGTAACACACTGCAGATCAACACGGTGGGAACTGGAGGATCAAATCTGTCACACGTTTATTATATTTCACATTTATCACGGCAAAAACAGCTCGTTTATTGGCGACTAATGGTAAAAAGTTAACAAATAAACAAGACAGATATCACCATCTGACCGAACGTTGAATCGGGGAGCAGCTAATCAACATTTTCGGTCAGTTCATGACCACAAGCGCTCACAAACCCTACAAGAGCAACACCGGTCCATATACAACTGGACACTGGGACAGTGAAAACTGAGGATGTGGCGTTATTTCCGTTCTCATTGAGTGTCTTCCTTTCATGAGTAGAAAGAATAACTGTATAACCGTGTAGAAGCTGTGGACGAGTTGTCGGAACACTCAACGAATGGGGATATTAAACACGTGAAGTTGGTTAGACCTAGCAAGTTAATAGCCTGAAATACCGGAATTTGTCTCCTGATTGGTGTACAAATATGAGAAATCAGACAAAACGCATGGACTACCATAACCGCAATATGAGAGTGTGGAAACAACGGCAGACACCAACGGATATGTGTTGCTGACAAAAGTTTACGCATGAGGTATTCTAATGAAAGTCTTACCAAAGAGCGGGAGAATGCTCAAATAAATGTCTCGCCAGTGAAGCCGACTGAACGGAAATCGTCTCAAACAAATTGAGACAGGAGGATAGTGGACTGACAACTGGAGGAAGAACTATTAATAATTCATATCTCTAAGTATATCAAAAGTAAAGAGGGGACACGTGTGAACAAACTCAAAATGTGTTAAACAAGCTTTTGCTTGCGGTCCTTATATAACAGTTTTCTATGTGACTTCTTATTCCTTGGTGAAGCTCCACAAGTCCGAACATGAAGGACCTTGACCGCCAGCTTGCTAAACGCGTGGAGAGATTTTTGACAACATGCAACACCTAATTTGCTCCACTGGAGTTTCCACACGTTAACTGCAGTTTTTCTCTCATTCAGTTTGATGCCTTTATTCGCTGGCAATTCAGGTTGCCCATACCTTTCCAGTAATGATAACTTTCACGGCAGCCTGTTTATACCAGCGCTCATAAATCTCGTCTAGACTGATTATTGTTTAGCCAGTTCTTGTTAGAATTCTTGCTCGACAACCGGCATTTGCGCTTGACAGAGCATCCATTTTTTCTGGCACTACCAGATACACAGAATCAAGTGTCGTGTTCGTGGCATAAAACATGGCTCGGCTGAATAACCCCATTTTTGCTGTTACGGAGAGCTGCCGAGCAACTAAATTGTCTTTTTTTTATGGTTAGTAGGACTGGACATGTATCTGATGTTTGTACAACGTTTTTACAGAAACCAAACGATATCGTATGGGCACATTCATTCTGAGAAGGCATTCAGGAAGGCAGTTGGCGTCTACTCAGTTTTGTGATATGCGCCCGCCAAATCAAAGATGTTTACTGCCATGATTGAGCTTGAAAAACCTACAGCCTAGTTGCCTAACTTACAGCGCCAATATCATTGCCCAGTCTTCCGTTCACCGCACTTTTTTACACGGCTTGTGTCCGAGAGAATTGAAGTGAGTCCTCAAACATACTAAACCGCATGTTTCATAAAACCGGATCACAAAGATAAGTACATAATTCTCCACTGTGGTTTCTAGTCATTAAAGAGGTCTATTATCCAGTCTTTAACATGAAGACTGCTGCGGTCGACAAAATTGGATCATGGCAGCTAGATCTGATCGCAGCTGTCAACCGCTTCGCATGCAACCCTCATCGAGAAAACTGAATCCACTACACTCGCCGTCCTCAATGCAGCCAGAAATATCCTAGTCCGTCATTTTCGGACAATTTTGGCGACAATCGATATATTTATTGCTGGGCAAGGTTTCGCTTTTGACACAAAAGCTTCGTCAGGCTAAGTGACTAGGTTACGTGCTTAGTCGTGTGCGGAAGGAGAACCAATCGGCTGAGTCGAGCTAAAGCTGTGTTAGGGCCAGGCGATTTTGTGTCAGGGTGGGTCACCAAGTGTTAATTTGATGGGAAAACCTAAATGAATTTGGATTTAGTGCTTCTGGTTTACGTAATGATCCCTCTTGAACGCCGTTCGCACTTCTGGGGCCGTCTGTGTGGATGTGCTAAACCTGCGGTAGTTGCATAAGGAAGGGAGATTCTGTGACCCTTTGATCGGATTGGGATTTTTAACCCCCGTTTTAGCCAATGATTCCGCGCGCACTGACAACCACACAGTCACGAGTCAACTCGGTTTATCTAAGACCGCTCACCATAGGCTCGCCAGTTCCACACCCTCGAACCCATTCACGCTATGAGGCTTGGTAGCCTCCACCTCCTCGGCTATCAGCCGCTGTAGTGTGAATCGATCTTTGGCTGGGCTAATGAAAACGTTGGGGACGATCACACAACTGTCCACAAGTAGCAGGCAACTTGTGACACTCTATTTCAAGAATGTCACCCAGGCAACGCGAGAACGCCTAATATGTGGGCTGAGTTTCTTAGCTGGAAAATTTTCGGATTCAACAGACCACGGTCGAATGAACTGTTGAACGATATGCCGAGTTTATTTTGCTGTGGCTTTTGTGGAATCTTATGCGAAGTATTGCAGTTGTCCCGGACAACAGCTCAGTTTTCTGCGATTGTCTCAAGTTTGTCAAGGAAAAGTGACGTTTCTGATTTACGCCTGAATTAACCCACATTTTTCACCATGAATCTGTGGCCTGCACTTTACCTAATGGTTTCGAACAGCAAACTCTGTCCAAACTCTGTTCATGCTTGTGAATAAGACAACAGGCAAACTATTGATTATCATTATACAGCCATACTTCTGGGATACGGCCACCTTCTGAATATATCCAATTCTAGGCAAGATTCCAAATATTCTCTACTAAAATGACCCCAAAATGTCGCTTTGATTGAAATGGGTTAGATTGATCGGGACAAACGATTTGTCATTTCATGAGTTTTTCGATGATGAGCGTGCATCAGGCGTATCACCTACGAGGCAGGTTTTTTTGGACAGCCGAATAGAAGAGGTGACTAGATTTATCTTGGTCAAGTACTTGACTCTACCACACTGTCACATTCCAAACTACTTTTATCATATAAGTAGGGAATGGAGGTTCTGTTTGGAATTTGAACAAGTAACGCTAACTGGGGCATTATGCATGAGGGCAAGTTGCCCAGGTCAGCTATGGCCGGAAACTGTGCTGACATTATCAGATGAAATGTCCGTTTCAATGACGTCTTTAATCAGTTTTACGCCTAGTGGAACTCGGGTGATTTTGTAGTTGGATCCAGGAACAATCGATGCCGAAACAAGGCTTCACTCCATGTGTCATCTAATACATCTTTATGGTGTTTCGGTAACAGTAGCATGGTGTTGTACTGATGGTCGTCTTATTACGCTGAAAACGACGGATTTGACCGATGACATCAAAATCTTGTGGCAGTCTGCACAAGTAGCTATTGATATCACGATATTTAGTGCTTCTCGGATTTCCGCATAGACTGGTTTCACTGAGAGGTGTTTAAATCGGTGTTTTCTGCTACCTCTACGAGTTCCTTATCTAGTTGCTTGTGCATTTTTAACCTCTGGCTTCTCTTATCTCTAATGGTTATCAGATGTAAAAACCATTCTTTCTGCTCAAGTCCATTTTTTCTGGAAGGAGTTTTCACAGCTGTTTTACCATCAGTCAGGTGATTACGCCAATGCTCTTAAAAATTTTCTGAATGTCTGAAGTGGAATTTTCTCGTAACAAGGCTCTTCCGCAGAGCAATATTTTTGGTTTCCCCCTACAGAGGATGATAATCACCAAGATCATCAAGCATTTTTACCACAAAACCTTGAAGGGAAAAGTCTTGGTAAAGCCCTGGAAGGAAATGGAAGGGTGATGCCACATTTTGTGTTCATAGTTAAACTGCTCAGGAATAAGTGATATATTCCGACAACAGAACAACGTCGTCTTCATGGTTCAAGTTCATTAATCGCTCTCTTCTGGAGATGACTGCGGTACCTTTAAAGATGAAGCAAACAGCCATTGTTGCTCGGTGGTTTGAGTAGGACTGTTAATGCACTCCGTATCTGGCCGAAAGCTTGCATTATTTTAACGCACCTGCGTATCGCGCGCCAAATTAGACGTCGTAGTACAGGGGATGTCAGTAACCTCGTTAACTTAAGCTAGCAGGCAGTTTCTCCACCCCTTTTTTTCTAACGTGACTGTCTCCAATTCGTCGGAGCACTTTCTTATTCCCACACTAACACTATTTTGCTGATTAACTGGGACAACTTCCGTTCGCTCCCAACTGCTGTGACCTCTTTCGTTTGTTGAGCTTTCCGATTCCACGACTCTCCTCTGTTCACACATGCTGCATGTGGTCTGTCGTCCAAGTGCTCATTAAGCCAAATTGTATTCCCAGCCCGAAGAGATAGGTCATCTTGTATCAATTAATGGGTGACTCTTCTTAGATCCAGTAGATTACCTGTAGTCGTTCACAAGCATAACAAGCAAAGTTTCAGACGCGGGTGTCTCATCCGGGTTACGGCTAATGTCCTCCGAAAAAAACAAATGTCATGCATCGTGTTGTACATTTTGGGTGTGTCTCCCTAACATGTGTCATATGCAGCAAAACCTAGGTTGAATTTAACAAAGGTTATCTGAGTACATTCGAAAATTGCCGACCGAGGCCAATTGCTTCATAATTAGCGTAATAGACGAATACTTATCTTTTCGTATTGTCTAAAGGGTGCTGACTGCTAACTGCTCAAATAATATACTAACAAGTGGAGTTGATTAGTAAAACAGGGTCCCATTTAGGAACACAATATCCTTGGTAGTTGATTAGTAAAACAGGGTCCCATTTAGAAACACAATACCCTTGGAGTCATCTGGTTGGTTTTTGTTCATTGATGTGGCCCCACTAGAGAAATACCCTAGAGCTCATAATTACACTCAGCAACAATGGGCTTTTCAAAGTTTATGGAAATGATCATTGGAGTTTCATTTTCGCCTTTTCTTACCCATTTACTTCGTATATCATGGTACGTACAACTCGTCCAAACAATCTTCGTAACGTGTAGGCCTGTTGAGCGTGTCAGACGTTGCCAAAAAATAAACGATACCGATCGTCAATGCATTACTTTGTCGACGCTTTCGGTTTTGCTTCATGTTTCACAACGTTATTGCTTTTCATTTTTCATACTGTGGGCAATACGCACATGTTATCATACCCAATATTGTACCAACAATGGTGGTGGTTTTTGAAACAAGCCACCATCTAAATGGTACTGATCTTCGGTCAACTGCACTTCGAGAAACGGAGCTTGGCCAAGAAAAGCGCGGATTAATAGGCTTATATCAAGAAGTGCACCGACCTCATGAAACGGTCAGCAGAGAAATCGCTAGTCTTTTCTGATGGCGAATTTGACTGAAGTTAAAGAGCGTTTTATAAAGTGCCGAACCATCTGCAGACTGATTTTCATCTAGAAATGTCAAACTAGTTTCAAAAGAAGAAAATGCTTCCAAATATAAATATTTGAGAGGAGTTATAAGACTACTGCAAATTAACTTGGTCAGAAGTCAACTTACGGTCGGCTGGTGTATAATGATAGTCAACTTGGCGTATTGCAAAAAGACTGCATTGCGCTATAGTTGGAACGATATTCAAGATAGTCTAGTACTGTTCCCAATGCAAAATTACTCATAAAATAATTGATGGATTTGACTGATGCTCATTAGAGTCCTTGGTTGACACAACGTTAATTTGCAAAGGAGTGCATATCTCCATATGCATACATTTTGGCGACAAGGTAAGAAGTAAGTTTGATGAAAACTCAGGCACCAGACCTAACTGAGGAGCTTGGGGAAAGGTAAAATCGATCGTCGACTGAATAGGGCTCTTGAGCAATCAACTGCATTTAGTGCTAACGCAAGACAAACAGCTTGAGAAGATATAACTGACTTACGCCTTCACCAGCTTACATGTTTGGTTTTGATGGAAGACTAATACTGAACCCAGATGACACTCTCATCTATGCTGCTCCAGCTCAGCTGAATGTGCTGCATCGGGCGACACAGTTTTTGACGGGAGACTCATCTGGGGAACCGGCAGTAGACTTTTGGAGCTTTTGGCATCCTTATGACTAATGCATTACGTCTAATATATATTCTATTTTAAGTGACCGAACTAATTACTTGAAAGGCGACCCGTGCCGAAACTTCCGATACTTTATCGAGCATGCGCTTATTTCAGTGCGCTTTGTTTCACATAGTTTGAACGTTTACCATCATACCGCATGCGCGAACTAGCTTTCTCATAAAACCGGACAAGTATATTCTGGTTTCACTCCAGAGTACTCTTGAGAACAGAAAAGAAACCAACAGACGTATACAGTGTGCTCAGTCTCTGGAAAATTGCTTTTCAATACTTTCCTGCCAAAGAAAAATGTGTTAACCTGATGGTCACAGGACAACCTCGAAAGCGTTTAGGAAGTTACCTTATTATCGAGTCATCCTGAGATCAATATTTTAAGGAGAAAACACACCAACTTCCTGGTACAGTAATCCGCAAGAATTGCTTCGATCACCGCAGGGTATACAATCTCTCGTGAAGGGCAACCTGTATTCATGGAAATTCTAGCAGACGTAGATTTTTTTCGTGAAACCTTCGTAGAAGTGACCTCTTTTTGAAGGGTTTCTCCTAATGGACCACTGCAAAATGACTTTGAATATTCAAACTTCTGCACGATTCAACGCCGTACGCGGCACAACAATACTTTACGAACTTTGGCCGCTGTCTATGCTACCTGCCATAGCCCCGCTAAATATAGGGATCATGCTAAAAATTCCAAAAACACAGGGCTACGATTAAGTTAACTCAAGTGAGACTGTTGTCTGCAAAATTCCTTAGTACAGTCCGCCACTCATTCCAGTAGCGCAAACGTTCAGATTGTCGAAACGATTCTCATGTGACCCACAAGACCGATGAAAAGTGGCTGGGACCGCATTACCAATTGCTCCGCTTTTTTAACTCATTAGGAAATGACATTTTCTGACAACAACTAACCGAAGCACTGCGTGACCTTAATTTGACTTAGTTCAGTTTTAACTTTTTTCGATTCGAAACTCGATAGCCTATTCAACTTTAACAAGAAACTCAATTCCAGACCCGCCAAATTCGGCGTACGACTATGGAATAAAAGAGTGACTATCTGTTCCAAATAAACTAGGAGGCGGCGGTAGGTTACTGAGGTATTTTCGGCAACCTCATAAGTTATTTTGGAATCCCTTGTTGTCCTTCGTGGTCCGGAAGCGAGCTGCTCCCAAAAGAACTTCCATAGGGACAAATTATCAATGCTAAAAATGGTAAAGATCTCTCAACGTTACTGAGCGATTGTCCAGAGAATACATACAATAAGACCGACAGCAAAAGTGAGACAACCAGCTAAGCAGTTCAGTCTGGGGAGTAATACTTATTGACAATTTTTGGTATCCAACTATCAGCTGAAAGGTATTTTACGCAATTATCGATTATTTGAGGACGCGTCTTTAGGAGGAAAAGGACTACTTGACAATTTGTAGAAACAGTAAACTATGACTCGCATGAAAGACATGGTTCTGCATAGATTATTTTGCTACTACGCCTTGATCTTTCCGGTCGTGTAAGATCTGATGCAATAATTTCTCAGTTGATTCTGATGCTCATTTACATCGACTGCTCTCCGAGTGGAATTGTGAAGTTCGACGGACAGCAATAGGCGGCCACTGGAACAAGACCGTGGAACACTTTGTACAATTCACCATTCAAAATTCGAATAAATATTGCCGAATAACCTGGCAAAACTTCAGATAAAAAGCCATCGTTTCACCTTATCGCTTACTCATGTTCGGAGAAATTTCCGAACTCTCCGTCAGTACACACCTGTTGTGATGTTTACCGAGAACTAAGCGAGGAACGGCTCAGGCGGTTGTGGATTGTTTACGCGTCCGCAAGTTTCACTCGGTTCAATTCGTGCCGATGTCTCAGATGCTAACTTATCCACTCATTCATCGCAGTGTGTACTTGCTGAGCGTGAAATTTTGTATGCGTGTAAAGCGTTCAGTGTGTTGCTTGGCTGAGTTTTCCGCTGTCGGCCTTCACGGCTGTTTTACTAGTAAACATTCAGCCCGATGTAACGTGTGACAAAAATGTCACCATTCATTCCGCTTTTTGAGACCAAACAATTTTAGGACTGAATACATCCATGCAAAATTTAAGCATTTTATGCAATATACCGGGTACGTGTGCAATAAAATGGATTTAACGATTCCACCTAAAATTCACCTTCATTTGCGTACATCTTTACTTGGCTTGATGAACACGTAAAATATTCATCCTATCGAAACTTTTGGAATACTTTATTGCCCATGGAAAATGATTCTTCTGTGGGGAGATTCGTGGAGGGTTATTTTCTCGAGAATCAGAAACTTGCAAAATCGCATTGAGGTTTGCCCACCTGGTGACAAAATGAAAGTCGCTCGTGGAGAACGTTCAAATCGTCGAATTGCCCTTCCACCAGACAAACTGGAATCCGAATTCCCCAGCCAACGGAGCCCATCAAGCGCATTGTTTCTCATCAGGTGAATGTACAGCTTCTAGTCACCTGACTCTCTTAATCCTCGCATACTGGAATCACTTGTGTTAACATCCATCCTATCTCCTTGCCTGAGAGCCGACAGGCTGCCAGTCGAGTGTGTCCCTAACCTATTGTATAAAATACAATCGGATTCAGAACCTCGAGTGATCAGGATGAAATATCTGACGAACTGTGTATAGGCAAGATTCACATCGAGATTCACGTCTGGCTAGAGCACATCTGCTTAAAAGTTGGATCATTTTCACTCTGCCAAACAGTGAAAATCTGGGTTAATAACTGGGAGTGGGTGGTTCCAGGATTATCTTTTGATTCCAACAGACTTTTCGGGTGACAGCGAGTGTTCTGTTGGCTACCAAAACCACATTCCATGAGGGCAGAAAAGCGACCCGCAAACGGTAACTGGATTTAGGTGTGAGCAGAAAAGTTGGTTCTACTTATGTTGTTTTGGTGAACTTTTCACTGACCAGGAAAGATTGTGTATTTGGCGGAACACCGCACCTATGAAAGCTTAGAGCTACGGGCTCCGATGCACCTATTATTTACAAAAGCGGACACAAAAAGTAAACGGGTTATTTCACCTCTTTTTATGTGAGGCTGCCTTCGTCCAGAGAGTATCATCCGCTCTGGATATAAGTTCACTACCAAACGGATCACCGCTGTCTTTGACCACAGTATATATTTTGTTGTAGGGAAGACGTTGAGGAGTAGAAAGATCACATGTTCATCACCCTTCTCTCTTCTAAAGAAAAATTCTCCTCAGAAGGTCAATTCAGAGGCACATATTCTCACAAGGCAGTTTCTATAGTATAACCATTTTTGTGGCCATGAAAATAGAGATTGAAGGTGGGCCCACTTATCTCACAGAACGTAGAGCTGATGAATCAAAATAATCCCCCGAATTAGGGCTCTTCTTCAGGGAGCAGTCACTGTCCTTCTTAAAGAAAGTGGTGTTTCTCCTACTGAAGACAGATCTCTCTCTCTCTCGAAAGATCAAGTAACCCTTTTTGCTTGGTTGTCTTCCATCTTAGAGCCGCCGGGCTTGAAATCTGGGGCGTCCGGATCCGCATTTATAAGCTAAACTGTGCACTGTAGATTACATTTTATCCAGAAGAAGTTTTCAGCTTGTCCTATGCCCAACTCCTTGATTGCCAAACTTAATCATTGACCCGACTGATCAAGAAAACTCTCTCTTGTTTACACAACTGCAGTTAACTGGTAAACTCTAGTGGTCAGATCTGTGTTGCTCATCGAAACACTTGAGAGAATCCGACGGACGCTAGGCATTGTTTTTATTTACTGAATGTAACAGGCGTGTGCCGTAGAATACCTTCAGTCCTTTGTGGTCCTTATGAGGGCTCATTTGCTGCCAATCAGACTACAAGTACACGCATGGATTAATTCACGTCTATTTTTGTGGTAACTGGTTAAGCGCAAAAACGATTTCACCTGACACCACTTTCGTCCGCAGGCAAATGCGAGATATAGGGGGATGTTTGTTCACATTGGTTTCGTTGAAACGGGCCTCCTCCTTCCGTTTTGGTGCAATCGGTCTGGTTTGTCTGCACAAGACACAGAATGTACTGACCTCGTGTTACTGCTGCTCCACTCCGCTAGCGCACGCAGAATTCAACAAGTGAATAGTTGACGAACGACATGCCAAGGCAGTGCGGATATTATAAACGAAAAGTGCTCCGACACAACTATTCGAAACCTGGAACACTTGACAGACGAGTATGTCGATCGACACAATCAGGAGGGCTATTGGGTCGCCGTCCAAGCCAATGGGTTAGTCAATCCAGCGGATACGCGTTCATTTGCTGGTGAAGTAATGACAAGAGGTCCTCAAGGATACGTGTGAAAGGAAGAAGGCCTTCACTGCGGACTTGTTTATCACAGAAACACCAACTTAACAGTTACAGACTATTGGACAGGGGAGCAAAACTCTCGTATGCATCTTGTTTACAAAACTAAATATCAATCTTCCCCTTGAACGCGTCTTCCTGAAATTTCCTGGATATACATTGACCGTTACTCGAATGCACGCAAATGCTACAAAGCGACTCCACAAATTCCGTAATAAATCTCACTTTTCAAGAGACGCAAAGCGGGTTTACGAGGAGACATACTACTCGCATGCCTCATCAGTAGTATCCACCGTTACACGCGTACATTGCCGGGGGTTTGGAATCCTCGTTCTGGTAGGGAAATTGTGTCAAGGCTTGGTGGATGCGAATAAGCTTTCGAGACCCCATGCCATTCTTTGTGTCAAGAACGCTCTGAAAGTATCTGTTCAACAATGGGTTATTTTGCTGCAAAATGCTACACTGCAGAGTACTACTGATGAGTTGTTTTACGATATGCTGCAAATTACAGTAAGAATATACACGGTTCACTATGCAGATATGTTTCTGCGCTATCCACATACTAAACACATGGTTGATTCCAGGTGCCACAGTTGAATGCGGTGAAAAACGTGCAAACTACTAGAAAACGTGGCCACATTTTTTAAAGTTTCCCGGACAGAGCTGGTAAACAGGGATAAGCTGTCAAGTTGGAAATCGACTTCTAAGTCAGAGTTATTCAGGCACATAGGTTCATAAGCGATGCTGATACTCGAGAGTTTTAGGCTAGGTTCTTATGACAATTGGTTTTTTTTGGTGTCCAGAAGATTATGGTTGTTTCATGAGTACTGCACTAGTCAAATTCACTCACTAGTTCGTTGCCAAAACTTAATTAACGTATACTTCGCCCGAAAAACTTTCAAAGTCTTTCCATTCACGTCTAAAAATCAGCTGCAATTTTTCTGAAAAACTATTTG
Organism: Clonorchis sinensis; assembly: GCA_003604175.2. Classification (NCBI taxonomy): domain Eukaryota; kingdom Metazoa; phylum Platyhelminthes; class Trematoda; order Opisthorchiida; family Opisthorchiidae; genus Clonorchis; species Clonorchis sinensis. Next base: position 18,583,806 of record CM030372.1, read on the forward strand.
GATGCTGCACACACAACGGTCAAAACTAAGCGGCCTTTGGGACCTTTTTCGGTCAGTAAGTTAATTACTATTAATTTGCCACCAGTTTGTTCCTTTTCTATTATTCAAGCACGGTTCAAGATTTATCCCATTCAAGTATTCATCGACATTCAGCTTTGGCAAACTAATTAACGATGATTGAATAAAGGGGCTCAGAATTGAGTCAGTTTGACGACCAAAGACCAAAAGTTGATAAATTTAGTCTGCTAAAAAGTCAAAAAATTCCCAAAGGTACAAAGCGGAAAACTGTCAAAATCTGCCACGCATTACTGATTCAAGACTGTGTGAGGTTTCATACAATATATTATCACCTGATCACAGCGTTTGCCAAATTGAAGCACTCACAACGAGAAATAATCAGTTTGAGATGTCTTTGAAAACAAATGAAGAATATTTAATTTAAATGATTGGATTCAAGTCGAACATGAGGTTGACGGAAACTCAGGGACTGCGCCTATCCGATGAGCTACAAGAAGGGCAAAACCGGTGGTGGACTTTCGAAGAATTTTCAGCAACCTCATGAGTAGTATACTATGAATATTTAAAGCCACTTCAAATGTCCATCGATATTTCTTGACTTTGAGTCAGTGGCTTGCAGCAGAAATTTAGCGGCGAAATTGACCAGGTGATTGTTTGTTTTATGGTTTGTTGTTGTTGAACCACCAACATACAGTTACGTGGTGCTGTCTCAACTACTTTCAGGGAAATCACACGCTTTTCTAAGCTTTATTTGAAATGTAAAGCCCCAGCGACAACTCCAGAACTACTCAGCATTCGTGTTCTTTTCGGCCTTGGTATTTCTAGGTGAAGTGACCGACGAGGTTATTAGAATTTTGCTTGTCTTGAACGTTTCTCTAGTGTGCAGTAAGTGTAGCTGTGAAAATCATTGTTATAAGTCCTACTTTCTCCCTTTGTCTCTGATAGAAATTTCCGTTGCCATGTGTCCTATGCTCCATCCTATGAAGAATAACAACTGAAGGCTCATGGACAGGCATATCCCTCCGAGGAACCTAGCTTGGATAGATGTTGGCCGAAAACACGCAAGCATTTCAGACGGCAAGATGCAAAATCTTTGCAAATCCAGCACCCTACGTTCCTTCTTTGGTTTATTTGTACCCATCATTCTCACAATCTCTGCAGTCCTTTCTCTTGCTCTGCTATTCTTGGGTATATTTTACGACCAGCGAACATTCCTGACCGGTGGTGTGATACTTGGTCTGGCCACATTCGGAGCAATGCTTCATGGCTGTCTGAGTCATCGCTCTTTACCCAGTTCTCCAATAGTTCTTAGTGCAGCTTATATGTGCCCCGTTGGGAATATGACCCTCGCTACCAACCCCAATGTAGCCGCTGCCGCGATGGCAACTGCGACTTTACTCCCGAGAACGTTTAAACGCGCATCCTTCCTGATGAATTCTGCTCTCGAGACAAGTCTACTCAACCAACCACAACACTGGGATCATTGCATCAGCCTTCCTCCTGAGGCAAGCCATCGATCACAAAAAGTCGAATCAATTCCATTTTCATACGATCGCCAAGTCACAGACTCCTTTGTCTACGGGTCCAAGTCATTACATCACGGCTTGCGTGATTCCTATTTGCCTCCACGCCTCGTCTATAAGTCACAGCACAGTTGTCCTACCCGGTTGCCGCACAACAAGCCAGGGGAACATCTGTATGTTAACGACTCTAACTTTACTGGATTTACAGGAGTAGAAGAAAGTCAGCCGTCGCTCAAATCCAGCCAGTTCATCGGTGAAAATGGAGACGTTGAACAAACTGAACCTTACCTAACATCTGGGAGTGAGTCAACATTTAAGGACACAATTTTACAAATAATAGATTTTAATTTTAAGTGTTTCGATTCACCTAAAACTTTTGTTCACGGGTTTTTCCCACCTTGAGCGGCCAAAAGTCTTACCTTTAGTTCCCAGTCAGAAAGCTGACTGCGTGGGTTTGAAACCGCAAGACCTGTTTTCTATTATTGAAAAGCAGGGGTCACAGACGATTCTCGTATGAAACTCGACCTCCTTTCACCTCGAGTACATTAGGCGCCCACAAGCATGACTTGAATGCACTACACACCCCGATTACGTAGATCGAAGAAAAACTTTTTAGCATCTCAGATGAAATTTCAGTTTCCGTCGGATTCAGCAACACCATCCAACTCTTTGTCTCACCATCGGAAGTCTCTCTGAAGTTGTATGAAGTTGGTTTGAAAAATCTCGTGGATATGATGTGAACAGTTGAGCTGAACTCGAGGTCTGGCAACTTTACATGATCTCTTCACTAGCCAGGCCAGCTTGGATGACAGATGATCATGTAACCCCAAGTTAGATTTTATAATTCAAACTTTTGCTGGAAGATCAAGTTTGCATACGATGGTCGCGTGCCAAGGCAAGACGCCATGTAAACTTACCAGCCGTAAACTTGCGCAGCACTGTACGGGAATGAGGACGCCAAAGCCAGCTGCCTCATCTACTACATTTCTCCAATGATAAGAAGTCACCAAACATGCAGCACTTTGCGTTTTACTCAGCTAGAAATAACTTCAACCTTCATTTTACGAGATATTTGAATCGTTTAGACTGGCGAACTAGTTTCAAGCAGGAAACAATGCCCATTTACGGCACATTACCCAGAACCAAGCAAAAAACAATTGGTCGAGTGACTGACAGACTCACGTGATGTTTTGATCAAATTTCGCTTACTACATCAAACCAAATGAACCGAGTTCTGTTCGCCATAAGCAAGACAATATAGGTGTGGGTTCTTGTGCGACTCACATCAATCTGCATAACACTAGCTAGAAGAATTCGCTTACTCCGCTTCCACGAAATAGCCTACTCCGGCAAAAGTGGCAAATTTTTGCGTTGTTGAGAATCAGGACAGTGTAACCGAAAGGTTGCAGGTGTATCGTGTGATAACCCTGGCCTCCAATGCTACCTAGTCCGAAGCGAACGACGTGTTATGTAAGGGTCCATGTTCGCTGGTGATAATGGTCTCCAAAAAATTAGATTGGATCATTCCTTCCCCTGGGGCTGAAACATCAGTTCACTAATGTTAGATGTAGTCCACGTATTCCCGAATAGTGTTTCTCATAGACAGGGACAAGAAGTCCCATGAGGCAACGCATGACAGGTGTTTTCGTACGGCGCTTGTGTACCGGCAGGTAAGTGCCTCCTCCCTATGCTGTACTGTCATCATCACTCCTAATAGAAACCCTCAACTAGAAATAAAAAGTCAGCACTCGTGGATCCAACCAACATCAGATAATCTGAGTTCAGCTGGTACTATATCCTAGGAAAAAATTAACTGAAATATTAGACAGCTACACATGTCTGAATGGTTTTCAGCTCGAACCCCCACAGCGGACCATTTTGGCTTTGCATGTTTCTGGAAAACATGATTCGCACGGCGTATTGGTGCATAGTGTTGAAAAGAGCAGGATTCAGGCAATGAGGATTATGTTTGATGGGCTGGGATGTATTCCTGGTTAGTCCTGTAAACAGATTAGAAGACGGTCTATTTTGACCTGAAAGTCGATTATGGAGGAGAGTAATTGCATAAACACATATACATATATGCGCATAGATAAATAGATAGGTAGATGGATAGATAGGTAGATAAATAGATAGATAGATAGATAGATAGATAGATAGATAGATAGATAGATAGATAGATAGATAGATAGATAGATAGATAGATAGATAGATAGATAGATAGATAGATAGATAGATAGATAGATAGATAGATAGATAGATAGATAGATAGATAGATAGATAGATAGATAGATAGATAGATAGATAGATAGATAGATAGATAGATAGATAGATAGATAGATAGATAGATAGATAGATAGATAGATAGATAGATAGATAGATAGATAGATAGATAGATAGATAGATAGATAGATAGATAGATAGATAGATAGATAGATAGATAGATAGATAGATGGATAGATAGATAGATAGAGCGTTGCAATAAGGTTGATGAATTCTTGCTGACCTTAAACTGACCCAACGACTCAGAGAGTGGAAACCACGAATAGGTTATCTCGTTATTATATTAAAATTTACTGATACCAGTCTGACAGGTATTGATTTTCTCTGTTCTCTTACTCTCGTATTTGACCAAATGCCCCACCATTCTTTCATCAATAGCAGATAAACTCCCACAATCTGTTGGACTATCCGAGTGTAAAATGGAAAAAGGTGCGCTGGACACAGGATCAACCAGTAGATCTGCCGTCCGAGGAGGAGATGTATTAATATCGTCAAAGGAATGCGATCCTCCGAAAGTTCGAGTGATCAGTCCCCCAAATCTGGGTCCTCTTAGGGAACCAAGTTCTGTATTGCGTCAATCAAACTATTACACACCGCAGGATATAATTCGCTTCATGAGCCAGTATGAAGCTGGAAACTATTCTTGTTGGGACGGACGACGTCATGATCGGGAGCGGGAGGGTAATTTCGGGCCTCGAGTTTGGCGAGGATGGCGCAGTTGGATTGACACTTAGACAACAGAAACCTGGAACAATTTTCACATGTTCGCTTCAGTTTGAATACATATCAGCCGCGGCAGCATTATCTGTCCTTGCCTTCCCAGTAGACAAGACCGACAGAGCATGCTCGCTTTTAATCCTTGTATGTCGTTTCTTACAATTTATTTATCTGATTGAATAGAAGATTTTTGTCGTGAACTGGATTTATCTAGTCATCGTTTACGGAAAACTAGCCACCTAGAAATTTGATGTGGGGCATTCCATCTTAAAGCACGAGCAACTGTTTGCAGTTTACACGCTGAGTTGATTTTTTTGACACGGCCTACTACACTATTCTGCCGCTATCCTGCGTTACGCCAAAGTATGTGTTGTGAAGCTTTTCGTCTCATAACTGAAAGCTATCATACAAAGGCAGATTCAAACTCACATAGAATGGACCAAGGTGAATACGTCAGCCGTCTAACCATTCGGCTCAAGCCCTGTCCTCATACCAACTGTACTTTAGATGGGGCCCGTTTTCCCAAATTGACCAATGGCCTCATCCACCACTTGTGGTGTGACAAACGCGAACGTGTTGTTTTTACAAACACAGCCAGATATGTCTAAAAGTTCGCTGCTTCAAAAAAAACAATTAGGTCATTTACAGAAGGTTGATGGGGTCAGTGAATTAATGTGGGTCAGAACATTTTCAAGGTTCGTACGAAATTCCTTTTGAATACCAACGTATGCTCGTGACCGTCTTAGCCACAGGACGCTGCCGCAGTTTTCATTTAATACAATGAATAGATCATTAGAATATTCATCGGTAGACAGTGAATTCACAACAGCTGTTCCAATTATGCAGTGTTTTTAGTTCACGCACAAGTTTACCCTCCTGAATGAGGCTAAGTGGAGTCTCCATCATCAGCCTACAGTTCCGTCGGCAGATCTACCTGTTGGATGGGAACTGAACATCTTAAGTTGAGCTTTTGAAAGTAGAAAATACCAAATTGGCTGTCACCGTGTTCAGTAAAGCGTGACAAATTTCCGGAGATGAAGAACTGTCCCATCTTGTCTGTTGTTTAACTTTTATCCTTAATGTTCCTGCGGTGCATCCATGCTCTCAGAGTGTAAAACTTTAGTCTTTTGTGATGTTTAAGTCGTTTTCGGTTATTCGGCAGTCTATTTCTTAGATATTTCAACCTTTGTAAATAAAATATTCGGCTGAGATAGACCATGTTTATTGTAATAAAGGAGTCGTGACATCCAAAGGCAAGGAAACGGACAACAAGCGGTTTACATCACCCAATCCCCACTAGTGTTTTCACTGTTGTGACATTGAGGTTCTCATGGGGAACTGCTGACGTCAGTAAATCATCAGTCAGAACAGTCCCGTGCAGCTCATTGATTAGACAACAGGACACAAATTGTTTTCGCTTATGGAGGTTCTAGACTGTGAAAATCCTCCCAAATGCCTCTGTTTGGTTTTCTGGATAGTTTGAAAGTCTGCAGGTCAGCAACAAAGGCCGGTTTGCAACTTTTCGCATAATGAGTTTTGTTTCACAACACCGATTTTTCAGTAGGTTCTCTAATCTGCAAGAGTAATGGGATGAGCTCCGTGCCGATTTTGTGTAGGGTCTTCGGTAAGATCCTTTCTCACTTATTTCTGACGCTTACTCGACTGTCCACTGTCGTATATAGTATACATGGATAAGGCTTTGAAATCACTGAGGAAGCAAGTAAACAGCCCGGACTTGAATGTGGATTTGTCGTGACGGCACGACTTAACGATGAGTAAAAGGTCACACAGGCTGGAGGCAAATCGAATTATGCGGAATATATGAGTGGTAAAGTAGACATGAACAAACAGTGGGACAAGAGAGGGAATAAGGTTTGTTGGAGATGTGCCAGGTCAGACAATCACACGTCCTGTCATACCACGATAAAGGAAAGCTCAACTTAGCCAAAGACACTCATTTGCATACCAAAAGCTTAAATTCTTACCATTTCGGACACAGTTTTGAGGAAACAGAATGACCCTTTACTCCAACGATCGACAAATCTAGTAAGCCAGTGACGCCTGGTGCATCAATTACGTGTTTTGTAATGTTTGCTTTTAGGAACTTCACTGGTCGCACTGAACAGTGACTTTTCCGCAGTGCGCATTGGTAGGGGCCATTCTACTCAGATACACGATTCCACACGTATCATCATCATCCAAAGCATCAAATTAATCTCAGAATAACAAAATAGGCAGAGTATAGTGCACAAGTACCAGTGATATTATTGTTGTTTTGACCAAAAATAGTCAGTCGGGTGCAGGAAATTGTGCCACATTGCAGTCTGTAGCCGACGATTCGTACGGGTGTCGGCACTGTCCCCTCTGAATTCTAAGCGGATCCCCAGTAACACGTTCTTGGAACAAGGCCAAAGTGCAATGTTTTTGGAAAAATCATCCAAGTGTCCTCCTTTTTAAGGCACTCCTGTATACGCCATTTTTCAGGTTCAAATGTATAAGAAGCATATTCTACGTTCCCGGTTGAAACTGGCGCACCTGGTTGCACTTTAGCTGAAAGGAGATTAATTCGCGAAGTGCATGCACAATGCTAGATGAGCAGTCACGTGGTTAATCCTTCCGGCTGTGGAAGCACCTTATGCTGCATTGTTAAGAACATACAAGAAACAAAATTGGTAATTGCTCTCCAATTTGTTTGTGAACCTGATTTTGAATTGCAGTGTATTCAGGTATTCAGGTACTCAGGTGTATTCAGGGCATCTGCTCTGCATGTCTTTGCACACGACAGACGTATCGTCATCACAGTGTTTATTCTTGCTATCATGCGCCACTCGGCTACTGTTCGACCCGGACAGAAAATCAGAAGCCCGTTATCCCCGAAATGAACACCATTCTAGATTAGACTGCGTGAAAAACGAAACGCGACTACTTGTAATATCTGCTGGATCGATGAAGTCTAAATGTTTTGATAGATGAGTAACCGACAGCTCTAATGGAACTCATCAACTGAGCACTTACTAACCGCCTATTGAGAATCCACCACAAACACACCTGATTCGCATAACATTTTTGTGGTAAGCACCTCTTGGAGCTGGGGTTTTTCGGCTATCTTCTGTTCCTGAGCCAAGAAAGTGTATTTAGTTGTAAAGTTTATGTTTTGCCCGTGAATTTATAGCATACATCAAGGAAACACTGTACTATTTTTCTCAAGCGTCTCACATTTCTTGGACGCGAACAAGGAGATTTTGCCCAAAATGTTCTTTCTCAACAAGGTCGCTGATTATTTCTGAGATGCAAAATTTTGTTTCGTTTGTGCGTCTTTACTTGTTCGCTTAGTATCAATCACTGCCTTAGTTACCAGACATGCATGTAACAAAATCCCACTCCATTAGTTACTTTATCATGTTACGTTTATTCGCCACAGTATGAAAACCCATGTCCCGGATACACCTTACACAGTACACAGGCTAATCTGGCCTGAACACACATAGAAAACACACAAGTCAGCCAAGTCTATTTGTTTCTAACAGGAAGACGCGGACAATTCACGCAGACCAACAGTAAGCCAGATTACTTTGTTATGATTCAGCACTAAATAGTATCCTCCTCAAACTGACATGTCGTGATAAAGTTCACTGTCAGTATATTTGGGATGCTGACTGAAATACTTTATGAATCCACCTTGGATAAGAGAGGAGCTCAAGAAGAAAACGGATGTTGTCGTTAATGGAAAATATTTGGAAAAGGCTCCGTCTAGCTTGGCAATCCAATGGAAAGAGTTCCTTCAGTCAGTTATAGGCCTCTATCCAGCAACACCTCAAGAAAGTACACTTCGTCAAGCGCCATCTTCAGCGTGGGTTACAAAGATTGTCAATCTCCTCAGAGAGGCTGAGTAATCTCCTTACTTTAATGAGGTAGTCAGACTTTCTAATGTCATTCGTGTTCTCTCATCAGTCTGGTCATCTGCTGAAGCGTCAACTCCGTGAGCAGGAAATTTTATGCTTGCTGATGAATGACTACAAAACACTTGGTGTAAAGTAATGAAAGATAGTAAGGTCGTGTAACTGCGTCTTCGCTTCAGTATAAGTGGTCCGGAACCATTTAGCGTTAACTGGTTACCGGTTGGCACATTTTTCTGCTCAACATCGCTCATTAGTTTGCCAACGGTTAACATGTATACTATCATAGACGTAACACACCACTCATAAGGATGTTGAAAACTCTTCGACAGCCCACGATCGGTTATGCCCTTCTTGGGGCTCATCAGTAGGCACAACCATCAGCCTTATGTTCTACCTGAACCCGAATTGCACGAAATTAGCGAAATGCACTTATTTGCACACAAATTTGGTTTTGACGGAGGAGCCATCTGGAACTTAAATGAATCTCTCGTTTATGATGTGTTTAAGCTCTGAGACTTGCCTACCTGAAGGGCGAAACCGGTTGTGGGCTGTCGAAGAGTTTTCAGCAACCTTATGAGTAGCATATTACGTCCATACATGCATCCCGATATCTCGAATATTGTCGGCCTAGTGCAGCCCATTCAGTTGCTTGAAAACATCACAAACGAGAGATTCAGCTGGGTTCCAGCTGGATTTCCTGTCAAAGCCAAATTGGTATACAAATCCGAGTATTTGGCTAATATATACTGTTAGTTTTATCGTCAATAGACACATTTGGTGTTTATTTGTGTAGGCGGTATGCTGAAAAGAGACATATCTGTTGCATTTTCCGAGGTGTTGGCACTTACAGCAGAAAAGAATAGCCACCACAAAGCTGAAAAATTACATCTTCCAAAAAGATAAAAATCCAGCCTAGTCTCCAAAAATTGTGCGAGATTTTCAAGTCTGCTCTGCTGAGAATTCCAGTGGCTGATTATATCATTGCAGCTGTTTGGCCCAGAACTGTCACCTAGAGTCAACCTCTCTTGTCGCCGACTACACATTGGCAATGAACACAAAGGCATTTCTGAATGACTGCTATGTGAACTTTATATGCCTGTCAGCTAGGATCAAACCACACTGGACTGATGTACATAGAAGGTTCACACAAAGACGAATGTGGTTCTGCGCCAAAGCGCTCGGCACCCATCCAAACGAGTGAGCATAAGACAGGCAGGCCAGGAGGCAGCTAGCAGTTTCAAGCCATCAGACAGCCTAAATATAAGCTCCTCGTTGAAAGATCATAAAGATGAATTGGATGACACATGGCGTCCAGCCTTGTTTTGGAATCGATTGTTCCTGGACCCAACTACAAAATCACCCGAGTTCCACTAGGCGTAAGATTGATTAAAGACGTCATTGAAACAGACATTTCATCTGATAATGCCAGCACGCTTTTCCGACCACAGCTCACCTTCTGAGTAACTTGCCTCCTTGCATAATGCTTTTGTTATCGGTATTGGTCCTAATTCCAAACAGAACCTCCATTCCCTACTTATATGCTAAAAGTAGTTTGGAATGTGACAGTGTGTTAGAGTCAAATACTCTACCAAGATAAATCTAGTCACCCCTTGTATTCAGCTGCCCAAAAAATCCTGCCTCGTTGGTGATGTGCCTGATGCACACCCATCATCGAAAAATTCATGAAATGAAAAATCGTTTGTCTCAATCAACCTAGTTCATTTCAATCAAAACAAAATTTTGGGGTCATTTTAGTAGAGAATATTTGGAATCTTGCCTAGAATTGGATATCTTCAGAAGGTGGCCGTATCCCAGAAGTATGGCTGTATAATGATAATCAGTAGTTTGTCTGCTGGCTTATTCACAAGCATGAACACTGGAGAGAGTTTGCTGTTCAAAGCCATTAGATAAAGCGCAGGGAGACGCAGATTCATCGCGAATAATGTGGGTTTCTCCAGACAAAATCAGAAACGTCACTTTTCCTTGACAAACTGGAGACAATCACAGCAAACTGAGCTGTTGTCCGATATATCTGCAGTACTTCGCAACAGCAAAATTAACTCGGTGTATCGTGTAACAGCTTATTCGACTATGGTCTGTTGAATTCGAGTGTTTTTCATCTAGGAGACCAAGCCTACGTGTTAGGCCTTTTCTACGGGGCACCCTAGCGTTGACTAGGCGATATTTTTGACATGGTGTGTCACGAATTGCCTGCTAATTGTGGACAGTTACGTGATCTTCCCAACGTTTTCATTGACGAGATCAATGATTAGATACGATCAAACTTGACGGACTAAAATAGTTCTGGCTGCATTAAGGACGGCGGATTCAGTTTTCCCGATGCGAGAACGCATACAAAATGGTCAACAACTGCTATCAGATCTAGATGCCATTATCATATTTTGTCGACCACAGCAGTCTTCATGTTAAGGATTGGATAATAGACCTAGTCCGCTGAATAGTGCTGATCAGGAGATGGACGCCAGCCCTTCATTTAGTGCGACTGCAAAAAAACACCAAAAAAACGGATAAAATTTGAACAGCGTAAGTAGATTGCTGAAAACTCTTCTATACCCACCAATAGTTTCGCTTTTCTTGGGGCAGACTTATCACGTAAGTGTAGTTGCCGAGTTTCCGTCAATTTTATGTTCTACTTGAGCCCAAATGGCACGTAATTAGCGGAATACAGTCATGCGCATGCCAATTTGGTTTCTCGGGAGACTCACATGCAACCCAGCTGAATCTCTCGTTTGTGATTTTTCCAGACAACTGAATGTGTTGCACCAGGCCGCCTCATGTTCCAGTTGCTACGATATTCGAGATATCGCGATACATGTATCTACGTAATGCAGTTGCCTGGAAACATCAAAAACGGGGGAGATTCAGCTGGGTTCCAGGTGGGTCTCTCGCAAAAACCAAATTGATTTGCAAAGGAGTGTATTTCTCGAAATTATAGGTTTATCTTTATGATCCGTTTTTTCAGAGGTGCGCTTTAGACTGTTTGATGGTTCACTTCAGATCTCTCAGGAACAAATCTCTGTAAAGCGGTACGGTGAAGGGAAAACTGGAAATGATATTAGCGCTGTCAGAAAAACAACTAGGTTATAGGTACTTCAGTTTCAACCATGACGGTAAATATTCAAATGAGCTTTGATTTAGTGGGTGCAAATCACAAAACTGAGTAGACGGCAACTGCCTTCATGAATTGCCTTCTGAGAATGAATGTGCCCATACGATATCGTTTGGTTTCTGTAAAAACGGTGTACAAACATCAGATACATGTCCAATCCTACTAACCATAAAAAAAAAGACAATTTAGTTGCTCGGCAGTTCTCCGTAACAGCAAAAATGGGGTTATTCAGCCGAGCCATGTTTTATGCCACGAACACGACACTTGATTCTGTATATCTGGTAGTGTCAGAAAAAATGGATGCTCTGTCAAGCGCAAATGCCGGTTGTCGAGCAAGAATTCTAACAAGAACTGGCTAAACAATAATCAGTCTAGACGAGATTTATGAGCGCTGGTATAAACAGGCTGCCGTGAAAGTTATCATTACTGGAAAGGTATGGGCAACCTGAATTGCCAGCGAATAAAGGCATCAAACTGAATGAGAGAAAAACTGCAGTTAACGTGTGGAAACTCCAGTGGAGCAAATTAGGTGTTGCATGTTGTCAAAAATCTCTCCACGCGTTTAGCAAGCTGGCGGTCAAGGTCCTTCATGTTCGGACTTGTGGAGCTTCACCAAGGAATAAGAAGTCACATAGAAAACTGTTATATAAGGACCGCAAGCAAAAGCTTGTTTAACACATTTTGAGTTTGTTCACACGTGTCCCCTCTTTACTTTTGATATACTTAGAGATATGAATTATTAATAGTTCTTCCTCCAGTTGTCAGTCCACTATCCTCCTGTCTCAATTTGTTTGAGACGATTTCCGTTCAGTCGGCTTCACTGGCGAGACATTTATTTGAGCATTCTCCCGCTCTTTGGTAAGACTTTCATTAGAACACCTCATGCGTAAACTTTTGTCAGCAACACATATCCGTTGGTGTCTGCCGTTGTTTCCACACTCTCATATTGCGGTTATGGTAGTCCATGCGTTTTGTCTGATTTCTCATATTTGTACACCAATCAGGAGACAAATTCCGGTATTTCAGGCTATTAACTTGCTAGGTCTAACCAACTTCACGTGTTTAATATCCCCATTCGTTGAGTGTTCCGACAACTCGTCCACAGCTTCTACACGGTTATACAGTTGTTTTTTTACTCATCAAAGGAAGACATTCAAGGAGAGTGGAAATAACACCGTATCCTCAGTTTTCACTGTTCCAGTGTCCAGTTGCATGTGAACCGGTTCTTATACACTTTTGATGCATTTAATGCACTTTTGATGGTACACTTTTGATGCTTATATATGAAGCAATCATATGTCTTCCTCCACTTGTAAATCCACTAGCCCCCTGTCTCAATTTATTTGCGTTTGCCTTTCGCAACCATTTTTGTTCAGTCGGCTTCGTTTGGAAGACATTTATTTGAGCATTCTCCCGCACTCTTAGTCAAGCCTTTCACTAGAATACCTCATGCGTAAACGTTTGTCAGAAAAACATATCCGTTGGTGTCTGCCGTTGTTTCCACACTTTCATATCGCATTTATAGTCGTCCCTGAGTTTCGTCTGATTTCTCATATTTGTACAACCGTCAGGAGACATATTCCCATATGCTGAATTTTTTTATGTATTCAACATCGCCATTCGTTGGACACTATCAAGACTCGACCATTATCTGCTTGTATTATTGTATGAACAGCTTACAGGTCGACGATATTTTTTGGTCGGTAATTTTCTTGGACGTTTTTTGCTCCATTACTAAGATTATGAACTTGTGTCGGGGAATGTTTTATGTAGAAAATTACGAGAAAAGCCGATGGAGTCGGTCGAATTTGACAGTCAGGAATAAGCCAAATGATGAACATCATACTCGGTCAAATACAAAAACAGCTAATCATGTTCACACTGCCTCACGGTATTAGCTGGTCGTGGGATCTAAAGGAATAAAGTGCTCGTAAATTAAAAAACACAAGGAAGCTTGTAGAGGAAGAAAATAAACTCAAGTCTAACGGTCAAGTCAATCCGACCAGTAGATATATTTAAGCCGGACTGAGGAAGGAGGGAAACAAAGCAACAGGCTAAAAGCTATTATCGAGGTGTACACAAAGATGGGTAACCAACCAGACTCAAGAAAATCCGACCACGATGCAATTTAGGCTGAGCGCGAACCAGTCAAATCACGAAACTTAAAAGATATCGAGATTGCCAATCAAACTAAAGGCAGATCACAGCACACAACACCTCGTGAATCAGTCAATTAGAGCGCAGGCCGAAGCTACTGGAATGGGTTTATCGAGCAAACCATTGCAATGAATGGAATACAGACTATATTGCACTAAAAAGTGCAAACGTTCAATAAATCTGGAAGTCCAACAGTCAGCCGGTTACATCAGTACATGTAAGCTACACACTGAAAACTACGTGTGTGCAGTGCGCGTAGACACTGACGATATTTTCCTGATTAATGACGAAAACTTTCCGAGCGGATTCACTGCTTCATGTTCATGCATTACCCAACGGTGATGTCCACTTTCTTGGCTTGTTTAGGATGAGTATTTCTAAGTCACTTGCGTTCCAACCCAAGAGTGACTTTACAGTCAAAAATACACCCCCCCCCCTGAGGTCTTGTTTGTCTCTTTCGTTCATCTGAGAGCAAAACCATATAGAGAAGTCCTTCCAGATTTCCAATGTTTCAGGATTTTGCCACTGCGCCGTCTTTGTACTGCGAGTAAATTGACACGTAAAATCTGTTACATTCAAGATGTTCATGGGTGATGCACTGGGACGCCGGACACAACAGATGACGTGCAAACGTTTTGTTTCGAATCTAGGAGGCATTATGTATGCTCGCTTTCTGTCCCCTTTAAGCATCTGCATTTCACAACCCATTCGCCGAAATTCTTCCTAACAATGGGCGGTTTTAGTTCAACGCAGCCAAGTAAATATTGTTGTGTTCTCCTTTTTGACAAAGTTGTTTACACTTCGCGTTCCACTTGCGTTGGTTTTACCCTCGTTGCGGGCCAATTCTTTTGTGGTCACGTATTGACTTGCTCCATTACTAGATTGTTAGATGCCGATGTCTGTCATGTAGTTCACTTTTCACTGGGACCCGCTAATTAACAGCTTGTTCGCGCCCTGTCAGGGTCTGTGTGTGAGGCATATGTGGTTTGCGTTGTTGCACTCAAATTTTGTTTTTAAAGGAGATAACTGATTTTCAGCTGAATAGTTATTCTATAATTTTTACATGGGGAAATCCTGCACCTGGGTTATACAAAGCAGTTGTCTGCAACCGTCTGGATCGAATCGCTTATTAAACATAAGTAGTGAATGTATTGCAAAGCACACAAGCTTCTCTTCTCATAAATGTTTCCGCGTAGGCCCTGTTCATTTATGTTTGTTAGTTTCAAGAGGGATTGTTTCGGCAAAGGTTGGCCACATTTATAATTCATGATTTTTCAAACTCTTGCGGCCCTGTTGCCTCAGCGCCGTATTGATTGTGTTTGCTGCAGTACAACCCTGATTTACTTGAAAGCCTGATTCTGAAGAAAGTAAAAAATTGGATGGGGAAGGGACTCAATGCTAGCTTACTACAATCATACCAAGGTGCCTACAGCTCCAGACACTCACTCAGGCAATCTGGATAGAAACTGACAACAGTAACACCATGGCATCGATTGGTAGCCATGTCTTGTACAGTCTCTAACCGAGAGCATTGGAAATACGTGGTCCACATTCTGGGAAGGGAGATGCACCGATAGCCCCGAAATTTTCATAATCTCTTTCATACCACTCACTCATTTTGAAGGCTGACCGAATCTCTGCTTGCACCATTATAAACTGGGCCCGAAAATACATCAAAAATGTGGTGTAAAGCAGGATGCATTAAGCAGCGTGAAATCCGTGTTAATCTATCCTCCACGTAAGTCTTCATTTTGTTAATGAACTCAGACCATGGCCATCGGGTGCACCGTGTACACGATATACATACGTAAATAGTCGGTACCGTTGATCCGTCATAAATGGTAGTCGAATTCACCTAAAGACTTATCACAAAGCGGAACCCAAAATCACTAGAACCTGGGGAAGTAGTGCACAGGCGCTCAAACCTCATCAGCTCAATTCATCAGAGGAGCTTTACAGAGCCAATGTAGACATCCGGATTCAGCTGGTATTGTTTTACCGACTACAAACAAGCACGCTTGTTTATGACCATTCGTTTTGGGCCAGTTGCAACGTATTTCCTTAAAGGTTAGATTGTAGTTAGGCAGCAGAGCTGGAGAACGCGCAACAACCTCGATTGGTGTGATAGTCTGAAGCGCATGATGGACAATTTTTGGTACACTTTATTGGCAGTAGGTTAAATGTCCCGGTTATATCACACAGTAAATTAACTGAACACCTTAAGTGAACCAGTGAAACCAAGGACACCAATCAGATGTGCGGGCGATTTTCCTGTAAACGTTTGCCCAAGTCTTCATGTACTGGGTAATCAGCTTGCAATTTTGGGCAGCTCCAGAACAGCTGCAGAACAGCTCCAGATTCGTCGGGTCAGTTTTCTTGAACCCTCCAACCCAATTTACACAGTATCACCAAACCACTGCAAGGCTATTCGTCAAAACCGCCTACGAGACGGTCAAAGCGCTCGCAGTTATATCTCACGAACCATCCCCACGAGTCATTAAAAATGCCACGTGAAACCACTGGCCAACCAAGCAAAAGCAAATTCTGAAGAAAGAGATGTTCCTCAGAATCGAACCACAAAATTACTGTCCATCGTTTGATAAAAGTTCCCTCGTTCTACTGTTATTTCCAAATGGTACCTGTAATCAGCTCATAAAGATTTATTTTACGTAAACTTTTGTGGAGAAAAATAGGAAATATTTAAGAAAATGGGCAAATTTCAGCACGGTGACCCGTCCTTGCTTGATTTGTGGCCAAATTTTGCCGCCTGCAACTAACTCTTGCTTTCCGAAGGGTTTGCAAAAACTCGGAAGATTTGATTCCGAAAGTTTGTCAAATCTTTCCGGGCCGATAACTTATCGGTCGGTTGTAAGCATATTCCAGTCGGTTAAAAATATCGGTAATTTGTCGAAAAAGTTGTCGGTGCGTCTCTATCATTACTCTATAGCGGTTCGCATTCCGAAGAATAAGTTAAGTTTTATTGTGATGAGTCTTCCATGTCAGACTGACTGATGTTGAGGACAGCCTGTTCTCGTCGTGTGAAACAGCCTACACACAAGCCGTGACATCCCCAACTTGATTCATTCACGTCTGGGTCATTTTGGCACATTTTGGCCGCGGTGACAGCCTACACGTCTTAAGATCTGCGCTGTGCTAAAAACAAACAAACAAGCAAACTCCTTTTAATGAGGTTAAACAGCAACTGTTTACGTTGTCGATTCCATAATTAGAAGCTTTACCTTGCCGCAGAGTTTCATCAAAAGGCCCACACGACTCCACGCTGAAACGAAGAAAATGTCCGTTCAACATCAGTCAAACGCAAATCCCTGTAAAATTCTTAGGCACAAATTAGGGGGATAGCTCAGTGATATGCAAACTAGTTTTCAAGTTCAAAGTACTCTTAAAAAATGCACACAGGAAGTTCACCATTCGAAACGTACATGCCTGAAAGCCTGCGTCTTCAAATTGCATCATGTCCGACTACTCGTCTTTATTTAGTATAATGTGTCATCACGAATAAAAGTTTGCAATTGTTTGAACTATTTTGAGATGTACAGTTGAGGAGTGAATGCATGGGTCACATACCCGTCATATATTGCAAGCTAAGGGTTAGGCACAGTAAACACGATGCTCTCTGGAGATGTTATTACAAACGTGGAGGGGGTCGATATTCAGAAGGACAGGTTATTGACTGGGTCACTTAGTCACTCAGTCAGCAGCGAAGTTTGTCAAGTAATCTGGATAGCCAGTCTTATATGTGACCATTCATTAGAAAACTAAAGTTGCTGGATACACCTTGCATTCTGGGGCATCCGCTGGATGTCTTGCTACGACATGGCCTTGAGGGGAGTTACACTTGAACGTACTTGCAGGAATTCGCACAATAGACTAACAATGTGGTGGATATAACTGGAGGAACAAGGTCTTCAACGAATTGAAACAGTAAATTAGGCAATCAGTTAACTTTTCGAATCTTTACAAATGTTCTCACACAATGAGCGTTTGTCTGGTGAAAATTGGCAATTATCTTTTATGTTCAAGCCTCGCGAAAAGTTTCCACACGCGCTTTTAAAACTGAAATCTGTTGACATGAATGCTGGCGTTGTCGCTAAAATATCCGCTCCCCTCATCTTGTTTTGATCTAAGCACTTCCTGGAGAGTAATGAGGGCATGGACTTATTTTCATGTGTGCGACGATAAACTGTGGTAGGTAAAAGTACTTCTACATACATCCTACCGCCTTAAATAATATACTGGAAACGAAAACAGAAATCTTCAATTTTTATCAGGTAGCATACCACCCACGTAAGCCGACTGCTAGGCGTGGGTTCTCGCGCAAATCCGCCATCATATAGATGCGCATCAAATGCTCCGACTCGACTTATGTACAAAGGAAACTAAGAATCGACGGACAAATTGTTTTTGCGAACCTAACTGCAGGGTACTGACCGAGGCTTGCCGAATTTGGTTTGTTACGACGAATGGACGATAGAATTTCTGCAGAGCAAATAACTTCTTGGGGACAAATAGAAGAAACCAAGTTCCAAAAACAACCTGTATAAGGTCAAGTGCATCCGGGAGAACAACGAAAGAACATGAATTTATGGAAGCGTGGTGCTCCAACAACGGTACTAACAGTAAACATATCGAAATAGAGCCACTTATCAGCCACTAAGAGCAAGGGAATGCTAGAAATAGGGAGCTCTAAACTGAACGAGGAACCTGAAGAACAACACATAAAAGAAGCCGAAAAAGCCCGATTTAAACGGATACATCAGTACGATAGAAGCAGACACCCAGCCAATGAACCAAAATGCCAGATTAACCGACGGACGCAGGAACACCAGTCGTCACAATGGAGAAAATGGGACGTTAAGATCAACCAGTCTGTCTCAAGAAGATCAGATCACAATGCAATCCAAAGTGAGAAGGGGCCAATCAAGAAGACGGTAAAACTTCTAAAAATAGAGGGCACTGAGGTCACCAACTGACTCAAAAGAATGCAAACCACAAGGCAACAAAGATCACAAACGCTGTCTCCCAATTAATCACTCACTTTCAGAGATAACAAATAACCCTCAAAGGCTATATAAACGCACGCATGCAAGGAGGAATCGCCCAACCAACTACGTGTTGATGAGTCTCCAAATTTGGTGACGAAACGTGTGCAAGTCAAATGCCAAGCTCGATGAACAGATCAACAGCCAACTGATCAAATGAGGATACAATAAGGATATTGTAATACTGAGATAAGACCAGGGATTCTGCTTATCAAAGTAGGTTCCGTGTTCAAACTAAATGAAATTTCAGCTAGCAGTTCCAAGTTTCACCCGACTGACAGCTAGTTATTTACTTTTTCGTAGAGAATCAAGCTCTTCTTGCGTTACATTATATATTATTGCACGGCTTAAGCACCGAGGCTTGGTTCAGTAGGCCTGAACCTATCGGTTGCCGTACACCTCAAATCTACGAATTTCCACAGAGTTGTATACCCCATAAACCCACTCGTACCATTTTAGCCTTGAAAGACTCCCCTTATCTTTACTTAACTTAATGGATAGCAGGTATCCTCAAACCTGTACGGACAGCTCTTACCAAACATAGTATGAAAAGAATCGATGTAACTTTGCTCTACCTTTCACGTCTCTCAGACAACCATGTAAACTCATCAAAAGTAGCCAGGCTTACCAATGTCCCTCCTCACTGAAACTTTGAGCTTTTAAGGTGACTACTTAGCCAGGCACCCAAGTTTGGTCAGTCTGCTCATGCCTATTGCTAGAAACCTAATTTTACTGCAACGAAGAACATCAGCTTTCGCTTTCAAGTCATTGCTCGCAAGTAAATCGATAATGTCTCCATGGGAGGTCCGCCGGCTACCACATTTTTATGGCAAAACTTAAACAGTCGGCAGAAAACCGCGTTTGGTAACTAATTTTGTATGAAAGAAATTTACACGGCAATTTCTGGTAGCAAAAATAGAAGGCAGGCTGAACACTTATTCTGTTTTTAACACAATCTAACGTATACTATCATACTTTGAAGTAGAAAACGAAACTCTCCCTCTTAGACGTGCACCAGGAATACCGACGGTACTATGTCTCACTCCGCCTGCTAAAAGCCCACCTGAAATGGATATTACCTAAATTTTACAGGTTCCCGCTCAACGCAGCAAAACTTGTTTCAGTTCAAACTTTATGCCATGGGGCAAGATTAATTTGCACTCTGGAGAGGCTCAGTGAGAATCGGAAACTGGTTAAAGTAACTGTTCTGACCGTTCAATTAAAAAACACGCCATAACTAGCGACAGAGCCTCTCAAATGACGCTTTTAATGAAGTCCACTTACTTGCGAATCCCTCAGATTGCCGACCTTGCATCCAGTAGGTTTAGATGAATCTTAAACGTGGCTCTGAAGTGAACAACCCGGACCACACCTGACTCTTTAGACTACGCTATTGCCGTAGAGCGGGTTGACCAAATAGCCATTCGATTTAACACTTCACTTGCAGCAGCGGAGACACACACATACATTGTTACAACTGACCGAAGGATAGAAACGCGAGCAAAAGTGCACTTGCTCAGACGATATAGTACAATGTTGGCTGACCCTGGTTTTACACGCGGAAATCAGGTCATCGATCACTAGATATCTAACCGAGACATGACACAGATTTAAATCTCAAGCGATAGCATATACCCGTGGAAGTCATGAGAACAATGAGGTAGCGAACAAAGCTTGTTTTCTGAGATTGTTCCTCTTGGCTAATACATTGCAAATTTATATGCTACCAGAAATCACGTGAAAAAAGGTTAAAAAGTGGGAGTACATACACTTTACAGGAATCAAAGGAAGGGGTTGAATGAGGGGTAGGTCAATGGGTCACAGAATCAGGTGAGTGACGTCAATGTCAGGCAGGCTTGTGGGACCGGATTTTTCGCAGGCCAGTTCAAGTTCAGAGGTCGCACAAGTTTCTTCTGGACGCAAAGTTGTGGATCCAGCAGTCGGATTCCAATCGCCTCTGCGATCGATACTAGTCTGGATCGTACCAATCGTGATCGGTTCAGAGGTGCCCGGTATATGATAATGGTGGCTTGATCTTTGTCGATGACATGATTGGTTTCGGCCAAATGTGATGCGATCGCACTTGAGTCTGGTTTCTTCCAGCTACCACTCAGGGATATGGGATTGTGTACCCGCATTCTTTCCGACAAATGCCTTGTCGTACGACCAACGTATGATGCTCGGCACTAGCATACAAATGAGTACACACAAAAGCTGGTGGTAGAACGTGGCAATTTGTCCTTCAAGCGGAAGCTGATAGTGGGGCTGGAGTTGGAACTCAAATAGAGATTAGCTGCCATATATGTCGTATCAACAGAGTTTCTAAGCCTTCTGGTGATCAGTTCAGTGATTAGTTCCCATTCTTCCCAGTCAGAGCACGAGACCGCCGTCTACATAGTATGAAGCCCCCGAGGAATTATTGATCAATCGATTCAGGCCCGTGCAGCTGGCCGTTACGCTGGGACGTTTATTAGTTGATTGATAATTAATTAATTAATTAATTAATTAATTAATTAATTAATTAATTAATTAATTAATTAATTAATTAATTAATTAATTAATTAATTAATTAATTAATTAATTAATTAATTAATTAATTAATTAATTAATTAATTAATTAATTAATTAATTAATTAATTAATTAATTAATTAATTAATTAATTAATTAATTAATTAATTAATTAATTATAACATTATAACATTATAACATTATTCTTTTCACTGCCCACTTCCAACCAAGCAGGTTAATTGTTTCCTGTGCTCTACGACCTCATGGGTTTGAGGTCCAGCGTTAATTTCAAGCTGTAAATTTGGCGGTAAAACTTCTTTATATTCACCTCCTGAGTAGCAGTCAGGTTGAAACGCCCGACCGACTGATCTTCCAATACTAACCTCTACTTTCGCAAGTTGTGTGGAGACTTCAGGTCAAAATGTCCGATGAGGACAAGAGGACTCGTCATGAGGACTCATGACGATTCACGTCAGTTTTACGTACCACTGAGATGACTGTCCACGGTGGTTTGAACTAAACACTTCGTGCTTCTACATAAAATTTTGGACAACACATATTACGTGACGTGTAACTTTTCAATTCGATTCGGTGGAACCCTTGGTTCAAACTACCAGTGCAGTCATCACGCGCATAAACACTGTCCTTGTGAGAGATATTCATACTAACTGTGTACTCCTAGCATTCACAACAAGGGTCAAATATCCTAAAGGATGTTGCATTACCCCATCTTTAGTCTGACAGGTTTGGCCATTATTCTGTAAGCAAAATATCGTTTCCACCCCTTTAATGAGTAACTCCTTCGGTCGGACTACCCACAAACATGCGAACAAATGAGCATATCCTAGTTTCACAGCATACTCGGTCGTTTTATTTGTTTCGGAATATCCTAGGTACCTCATATCCTCGATTCAAATCAACATTATAAAGCTCTTTCTCAGCTCATCCATTCGCCATTCTAAGAAATTTGTGGACCCTCTGTTTGCCCAGGTCATATTCCTCGTCGCTACGCTCGGTCTGTCATTTCATCAACTTCTGATCACGGCTTCCCTGTTGAAGCTGTTTCGACAAAAGCCTTGTTGGTTTTAAACTAAGCTGTGATACTCTTCTCTAACTGTTCCAATATACTCGACTCACGTGTGACTGTGATTTGCAGGCTGTCTAGAAGCACGCTGCATGGACTTCAAGACTTCAGCTGCTAGTGAAATATTCCTTTTTCCACTTCACATCCAGCTGTGGTAACCAGCCGCGTTGACGCAGATAAGTTGTTTTATGTGTTTTTGCCATAGGAGAGGCTTGTTTTGATGGCTGTTTCCAAAGTCTATAGACAGACCATTGTTCGCAAAATAATCCGGCATAAACTAGCCCGGGAAATCAAGGCATTGCTGCATTCGGGGGCCAACTAGTTTACCGAGATCAGCCTGGGCCAGCTTATCAACATGCCAATTCAGTTGGAATCCTTTCGGATTATCGTAAGGAAACCGAGTGCTCACACTGGATTAGAGTACCTCCGAGGTTACTATTCTGACTCAACCTTGTGTTTATGCATTTGAAGTATCGTGGAAATGGCATATCTGCATATCTGGTCCTCTCAGACACGCGTCTACCCAAGGCTTAGGAGGAAAATTTAAATGTTGGAACTAGTAGTCGCATAATTTCTGTATATTAAGTTATTTTATTGAAGATTCCGAATTGTACAATGCCAGGAGTCCGTCATGGTGAATTTCTGTTGGTTTTCATAAGACGCTGATTGTTGTCAGAAGCTAATCTTTGAATCTGCAGCGGGTGATCGCAGTCATACGACTGTCAAATGGTCTTCTAGACAAAATCACGAGATGAACGCACGCTGAAGTCACACCCTCCCTGAGTATAAATTCAAACTTTATCTGATGTTGTCAGATTTGGCACAGACTTGAAGACTTGCGTCTTAGCGTTTCTCACACATGAAGCATTCCCGGGCTTCCCCAACTCCATTTTCTCTCGAAGCCTCACTAAGCCGTCTTAAGGTGTATGTTAGAGTGTGGTGAGTCCAAAATATACAGCAACTGAAAGTGAAAGACCGCCTGATGCTTCAAATGGAAGGATAGCCAGGATATCGAAGCACGCCCCCAATGCAAGGCATAACATACTGCGATTTTCAGATGAGCCTCCTACCAACATCGATTTAATTCGCAACAAATATATGCTTTGGCGGGGTTGACAGAAATGTTAGAGGACTAAACCCACCTCAAGTACAATGAAACCGGTAGCGTGCTGTCCAGATCTCTCGCTGACTTTAATGTTGCACGGAGGCTGCCTAATTTTGAATCTGTCGTCCCGCAAGAATGTCCTGTAGGTGCTGCGTGCAAGCAACACTCCACATGGTTCCTACGAAGCATCTGGGCTGTTCACCGAGTCCACGCAGTGGACAAATTGCAGATAAGTACATCCGGCAGGCTCGTTGCCAGCAGTGGCAAGTGTATGAGTGTCTGTTACTGATCAGTTGAGACTTTCTCGCCTATCCAAGTAGAATGAACAAAAAAAACTCCATCCAGACTAATAATGAGACATAAATCTATTTAAAATGAGTTGCTCGTTTATGCTACTCACACACGTTACGAGTAGCGTCGTATGAAGGAAAATACTCCCATTCCTTGTACACTGCCTCAGATAGACCGAAATAGACCTTTTAAAACACATTAAGTTGAAACGTGCTATGAAAAGGAGGTTCGCCCGATGTCCGGCTATGCCCCGCCAAATTTGATCATTAGTATTTGCCCCCATATAATCCCATCAGCGGTTGCATTTTAGGGAGACGATTTGCCACTGTCACGTTGTTCCTGTAAGTTGATCATACTCAGTGAGAAGTACAAAACGAATATGGGATCGTTAGACTTACAGTAGCTTATTTTCATCTTTTTATACCTCACGCTCACTTCCTTCTTGATTTATTGTTTTTGGGGCACTCACAATGCATTTGTCGTGCACTGGTTCAACACATTAACGTTTCAGTCTCGCGGGCCGTACTGCATCTCAGGCCGAAAAAACGAACTTACATATTTTCTGATGTCTGCAAGGTGGATATGCTTCAGAATCAAAGCATTGGTATCGGGGTCAGTTGGAAGTATGAGAACGGAATGATTACGGTAATGAATGTCTACTTGATACACACATTGCTCAAAATTGGTCATTTGCCTGGAATCATCACAAACGAGAGATTCAGCTGGGTTCAAGGGGAGTCCCATGCAAAACCAAATTTGTTTGCAAATGAATGTATTTCGCTAATCCCACATTATTTCCTTGCAGAGTGTTCACTGTGTCCTTATTTCGAAATTTGAGAAAAAACAGTAAGTTCAAGAATATCAGAGCATTTTTTAAATCCAAACATCTGGAGTTCAAATTAAAAAGTACCTGCAAATGCTTGAAGAGGTCAACAGTACGACAAAACTTGTGGTATTACTTATGCCGTAATATTTCATGTTGAAACACCACCACGTGAATACGAAAGAAAGGGGGTTCAATTTGCATCGCATATAGAAGAATGACGATCCACCAATTGCCTGCTGACTATCCACAACGGAAAAGTAGTATGATCAACAAAATAATTGGCAATCGATAGCTTTGAAAATGCATCATGACATTTGGAACCGGGAGTGTATCATACTGGCAAGAAGGGCGGATTCATATGGAACGAACATCACAACCACGTTCTCAGGGGTAACTGGTCTAATGCATGCATGTTCACTGTCCGAACGTCACCGGTCAGTTCCAGAGCAGAGAGGGGAGAGGCTGGTGACAGCGTTGTTGTATCTATGTCCTGACCGCGTCTAGAAGGTGTGTGGTTAGCATGTTGTGGTTGAGCGTAGGACGTAATAAATCTATTAGAACGCGAGTCTTCAAAACTTGAATAAGTAGGTCTTGATGGCTCTTCTAAAGTCATGTTCCTGGAAAGTACTGGGAAGACCGGATGTGCAGGGCTAGCCTCGTAGAACGATTTGGTTGGCGTACGTTGAGCCATATCATCAGAGGGGCACTTTTGGCTGGTTGTGTTCAGGTCGTCTGCATAATGTACACGACCGGTAATGTGGTGGGAATCAGACTGGAAATTCCCAGAAAGGTGGACGGAATGAGTTGCCTGTCCGAAGCTATGCGAAGCCTCGATTGGAGCTAATGAAACGAACGGTGGCGAATCCCGTCGGACAGACAACTCAGCATCTGCAACATCTGAAGTGGATGAACCCGTGAAAAACCGAAAACTTCTTAAGCCACCGTCTGGTTCTGGTACCATTGTAGCCCAGTCTAGACCAGTAGCCCGTCCATGTCGCATCCGATGCTCACCGACGAGGTTATCATCATCCACAACTGTACTGTCCAAGGAACCACCAACTCCCACCCATCGTCCTGACTCCTGCGATTCCGGTTGGTTATTGAATTGCTCTTGGTTTCCAGCGGCAGAAATGTTCATGTAACCATTTTCTGAAGTCCTTGAGGATATCGAAAAGAGTGAGGATACTGAAGAGGCCGCGTTTTCGTAGCTGATTTCCACGTCTAGGTCACCGGTTTGATCTTGTCCCTCGATAAGTGATAACGTAAGTGGATGTAATTGAGGTTGATTGGCTGAATGAGAAACACGTGTGGATAGTTTTTTAAATAGGCATCAAAGATTTCTATCCAAATACCCAAATACATCATGAAGGGCGAAGGCTCAGTTTTTTAAATAGGCATCAAAGATTTCTACCCAAATACCCAAATACATCATGAAGAGCGAACGCTATCCCCAAAGTAGAACGCCTCAGCTATTCCCTTGAAACCTGCTTACCTGGTAAACTTCTTTAAATAAGGGTCAGTCATACAAAGAAGACCACAAATGACCAGCCAAAAGAGAACATCCTCATCATAAACGATTCACTTTTTCAACATCATTGTAACCAGCCATACTCATGATGTCGTTAGGCTTCATTATTCTACAATCAAAATTTTTTTAGAAAGGACAGATATAAAGGGAAGAAAGTGGACAGGTAAGAGGCCTGGTAGCTGGCCTACAATAGTCACTTTGGTGTGTCCTCACTGCCAAGTTCTTATTCAGATAACCTGAACAGAAACGTACCGCACTGACGCCATCGAAATCGTTTGACAGTCTCATGTGACTAAGCCTTAATTCAAGCACAAGGATGCTCCAGGGGGTGACCTGATTCTAGAAAGCGGGGCGTGTATACACCATTAAAGCTTGTCGTAATCCCTTCCACGCTTTCTTCCCAAGTCATACGTTGTCAATCTCATGGTTTGCTGGAGATATGGACCATACCACATGTCTTGATACAACCAACACAAAAACTCTCTATGATGATCGTGCCCCACACAGGCCGCTGCTGGTCGGTCCATTCAAGTCCTTATAAGGAGGGTCGTTAGGTTTGGTCTGGCAGTAATCAGAGCATTTTTCTTCAAACTTGCTGCAGCAAACTTCGCTGTTCGTCTTCTGACTCAGAGCATTTTTCTTCAAACTTGCTGCAGAAAACTTCGCTATTCGTCTTCTAATTAAACTCAACCAATACGTTAAGCGGAGTTTTTTTTACATACAAACCAGCATTAAGCTGCGATCTTGTTCACAGCTTCAGACCTACCCAACGTATGTTTTCAGTTGTTTCCGCCAAAGTTGTCGTCATTACCGTTGTCATAAACGTTCTTCTCACATCGACAACAACACACACAATAAAACTAGCACTCAAATGTCATACCACCCTGAGGAAGGAATTTCCTGACAAGCATCAGAGGAGGAAGGAGTTAGAACTCAGCAGATAACATCCCTTTTCCTTTTGGAAAGCAGTCAAATTTTACATCTTCCAAAGAAGTGCAATACCACGTAAGTGCCTTACCGGATTAGGATATCATCGACGAGATCAGTCAAGTATACTTTCCGAACCTTTCCTCACAGATACAGAACGAACAATGGTAAACTACATTTAGCTAGATAGTTCGACTAGGAAGTAACTGGTTAATGTGATCGGCTGCGCACAGTATTCTGTATGGATTCGCTCCACTCACGAAGCGACCTTTCAACCAAAACGCATCTGGTGTGCCTACAACGTGAACAAACAATCCACTGCACACAGTAGTCTGAAATGTTATCATGTCATTCAGACCGTCTCTTCAAACCTTTCGCCCACAGTGTTGGCTCGGAATGAAATCCAAGGATGTCGTGGGTAGGAGAGGCAATTTTTCATGTTTAAATAGAACCCCAACCTGGAAAGCTCTAGTCCTATCAGATAGAGATGGATTTTGCTATCTACAGTAATTTTAGATCACAAGGGACACTCGGGTGAAATAAATCCAACATTTTGATAAACGCAACCGAAATCCCGGCACGCCCCCTGGATTTGCACTGCTGATGAGCTCTAATAAGAGCGAAACTCGAGTCCAGTGCTTCCCTTTGGTGTGGACTCACCGGAATAATTACGCCAGAATAGGAGGACCACCGTTCAAACGAGAGTGGTGTGAATATGTGTGAATATGAACAAAATACCTATCCCGCAAAACCCAAAATACAACCGAAAGAGTGTAACACCTCTGACTAAGAGTCAATCACAATAACTTGCTCTGAGTCAGTTTTGCGTACCAAAATCACATATAAAAACCGGTCCTCCGTATAGGTATCAACCGTGCAAAGACTTATAATCCAGCGCTTCTCTGTGAATTCAAACCCCTGTTATCACCGAGTCTTAGTAATTCCGCCACTATGGTGGGCTGCTTGTTACACGTTTTCTTCATCCCGTGACTTTCTTTGACTTTCATTGAAGATGATGAAAATTGAAAAAATACCTGCTGAATAGCAGTGGCGGTGATGGTTCTTCTGGAAGAACTAATCAAGCGTTCCCCAATCCTCTCGAATACAATATACCACCTATGAAGCAATGGGCTATCGACGGAATTTCGCCGGTACTGTAAGTTATCAGGGTAAAATTAACCTGAACGAAACCGCAGCAAACTCTGCGCTGCGCCTGTGGTTGGAGAGAACTATACGGTTTCTACACTCCATACTTGTTCGTTAGCGTCCTGCACCCCCGTGTTACACCGTCATTTTCCACTTTTGTACAGTCCAACCGAATATTTGACCCAAATAAATGAAGTACTGATAACAAATTACTTTCGTTCAACTACCACTAGTGTACACATTTTCTTGTAAAACCGACTTATTTGTCCCCAGTTGCGGGAATGCAAACTTGTAGTATCTTTGGAGTTTATATGGAAAGACATTTCTGATGGCACCTTTACGTGACTGGTCATGAAATAGGGTTCCATGAAGTGCTTTGTGTACCGGCAGGCTCGACGGCATAGTGAGAAAGACATGAGTTTTATCCATCGAAGAAATAAAACTGCTTGCTGTTCTTAATAATAACATATATACCACAAATGCCAATCTAATAACTTTAATAGAAATTTATTCAACATGAATAACAAGTCCGAAGATCTTCTAGTCTCCAGGCTGGGCGACCAATCTAATCCTGATAATTAGGAGCCAATTTCCCTCACCCCTGCCTAGGCAACAGTACAGAAATCTGGCGAAATACACTCTTGCCCTTGCGGGATGTACTTTACCTTTGTTCAAAACTTCCACGTTTTGAACCACAGAGCTCCCAAACTCTAGGGCATTAGTAGCGTGTCTGGGGTTGCGTTAGCTAACACAGATTGACCTGTTCAGCTGAATATTGGGAGACGCTGTCCAGCGCACTGACAACCAATTGCTGAATAATAAACCTGCATTCTCTTGCTCATTGTCGTTTTTACTGCTAGTGTCATGCTTGGGGTTCGTCAGTACTCTCAAGTCGGTACCTTCAGGTTTTTGTACAGTAAAAAGTCAAAGCTGGTGATAAGCCAACAAGTTTTCAGTCCCAAAGCATTTGTGTCCTCGCAGTTGCACACAGATGCACACTGATGATGTCTCACCGTATGATGACGAAACGTTTGCAAGTCAATTGCCAAGCTCGGTGAACAGATGAGCAGTCGCCTTGTCAAAAACAACGAACTCCTTTCCCTTTTTCCTCTCCAGCAACATATCTGTCCTCGTGATGATGCAATGCGCAGCGGAGTTATATTATGACCTAGCTAGATCGTCTTCGGTGTGAAACTACTCATAAGTAACCACTAATCTACAAAAAAGTGTGCAGCCAATCAGACCTGTATACACATCTCCCGGTGGAATATTCGTATCCAGCAAACTATCTATCTTTCCAATACTATATTCGGCGTAACCTAAGCTTGAAAAAGTACCGTTGTAAAGCTTGGTTATAACTCCAAGTCAACTGAAACGCTAAAAGCAAGGCTCAGCGTTGCACTGTTCACTAATGGTCAACCGTCTCTCACTGTGCGCTAATTGGGGCACTCCACTTCCACTACCATGGGGCCACGTAATCTAGATTACTTGAATTTAAATCTTGCCTGCGGTACCAGCAGAATCTCATGATGGTGAAGGTCGATCCCATTGTTAAAAATACTTGACTCTTTTCTTTAACGTTGGTGTTGTTGTTAACTAATAGACACGTGAAAGTAAGTGTTCTACCAAGTCCCAACTCGAGACCTCCTCGGGCGAAGCCTAATTGTCAGAAGTCTTATGAAACCTTAGATAGTGTGTTTCATCTAACTCAGTAGATTATACAGCGTTTTGATCCAAATTGACTTGTCCATATCCCTATAAACTGCTCGAAAACATGACACAAGTGACTAAGGGAATGTCACCAGAATGTCCACTACTTACATGACGGTGCGTCACTTTGCAAAATGATATAGTTTCCATAGATGATGTGATGTTTCACTTGATCATGAAGTAACTGACGAACGAAGACGGCAATTCTGTGATTACCAAGTATCTCTCACTGGTCCTCGTTTTTATGCCCTCACGTCCAGGCCGACGGACGACCGACGGCGGGCCTCCACATGCTCACCCATCCATCTTATTCTCTTTGGTCTAAGTTGCTTACAAAATTCATGTGTGGGATCACACGCGCCACCGTAAATACCGTTTAGAGTTGCCAAATAAGATCCGACCATTTTCTGTCGACGTACCTGATTCACTAGCCAGACATTTGAAAGAACGTCATGGTACTATATTGACCTCTAGCTGATCACTCTGT
Organism: Clonorchis sinensis; assembly: GCA_003604175.2. NCBI lineage: Eukaryota > Metazoa > Platyhelminthes > Trematoda > Opisthorchiida > Opisthorchiidae > Clonorchis > Clonorchis sinensis. The sequence continues at coordinate 18,614,206 of CM030372.1, forward strand.
CCAAAAACTATCAGCAGCTGGCCTCTTCCGAACTACACAGTTGCTAAATCTGAAGGACGACTGCGATATATATTTTGTCTAATCCCTCCTCAAAAAAGGCCACCACAGTTAAAGCAGGTACTTAACTTTCAATATCGTTCGTTTGAAACAACTTACATTAGGTCCTTTAAAAGTGTAAAAAATATAAACAGAGACTAATTTGGCCACATGGCTTTGTATGCAGTCCAAACCTGAAAATTGTAAAATGCCCCTGCAAGACTGGCTGGGACGTCTACAGTTGAGGAGATCGACGTGGCACATGCTTTCGTTTACCTGCATAAGCCTTAGCATGTCAATGAAATGCGAAACCATCTCCCCGGTGTGGAAGGCCCCCGGGAAGGCCTTTCCTCAACTTAGATCCCCGTGGTGCCGTCTTGACATCAGTTTGTCCTTTAATAGTATGGCTTACTGCGCTGCCGTATCAGCCAGAGTGTTTTGGGGTCAAAAACATAACCAGTACGTGCGTAAGATTCAAGTGGACGCTCAGTATAGATCATTGGTATTGGCAAAGCAATGTCATATTCTTAAAAGACCACCATATGAGTAATGATGGGAATGGTCGAATGGCTTGTCGGAAAAGCAACTCATCCAAGGTAAACAAACTAGTCTCACCCCATAATGTATGGCAGTTACGTTGAGCAACCCACATGCAGGGGGAGATTATATATCGCACAGCTCATTCTGGCCAGCCATACGTCAGCTGGAAAGGTACCAAGAATGGTCACTCCGTGACATGGGAGCGGAGTATGGAAGTCATGACAGATGCTGTCTACCTGGATGCAGACATCGAAAAAGGACAGACCAAGGGTTGGCGATACGGACAGGCATGAGTCCAACAAGCGGAGTCGCTCGCTGGTAGCGGAACTCTGAACAATTTTGCTTGGTTTCTCTACAGTAAGTAGGTCTGACCAATTTGAAGTCAGTGAACGCTTGAGTACCTAGCTGTCACCATCCCCTAAAACGGATGAACGAGCCTCTGTCAGCTAGGACCAGCGTGCTGCAGAACGCGATTTATAGCCGGTAGATCATGTTTAACCGAGAAGGTTGTCTGAGATTAGCTGTTTATTTAGGAGATTACTGCAGTCCTTTGAACTGCACGACCACCGAAGATTCGGTCAAAACTAGAGAAGCACACTTGTGTCAAATTGCACTCCTCTCTCAACCAGTTATACCATATTGCAGGCTAATAGCGTGATGCGTCACATTGCGAGGTAATGCCGTAAACGCACCTCAAGTTTCCACGTTAGGTTGTGCGAACCTGAAAACTGGTTAACGTCAGTTAAGTAGAAGATTGAGGCGAAGATCACAGTTGAGGCATAAGAATACATGAAACTGTGGTGCTTAACGATTCGGAGTGAGTAGATGCGTATTAACGACGTCCAAGCAGTAGTATACTTCTAACACAACGTTTTATCATGCATCTATCCTGCCTAGTGTCCACAACTCATAATGTTCCCGGTAAAATATTATTCAAGCAACCTTGTTGGATGCAATCTACTCAGCTGACACAAAACCATTGATTTAGTGTTAGCCATCTTTTTGAAGTTCGAATTCAAGCTGGCGTTTGCTCAAGGTTGGCTATGTCAGTACCTTACTACCCGTTTCGCCTTGTTTGGTTTAAGTCCCTTTTGGTAAAAATGACTTAACGCTGCTGAAAAGCTTACTCGACTGTTTCCGTCCAAAGCATTCGGCTTAGCGCTTAGGTTAGCGATGTCAGGCTGGGGTGGGTGCAGTGTACCAACGAGATTTGTTCAGTTACTGCACGTTTCGCCTGAAGTCATTCGCCTGTGTTTATTACTCCGTTAACTATCCCAAATAAATCAAACATAACTCATAAACTGGCTAAAAAACGCAGCAAATCCAAACGTTCCAGTTGGATTTGTTCACTGGATGTTGGTCAACTAAGCGTTGTTCTCTCCAATGTACTGTCGAGCACCGGACAATCTGAAATGCGTAGGCAGCACAGTTTGGTATTCAGTGTCTAGGCCACTCTAGTCACGCATCCTACTGACAGTAGAGACAACGAGACGCTTGACCTGATCACAGATACACATCAAGAACAATAGTGTGTAGCAGGAATCCGGATGGAAAACCCACCAGCACCGAGACTATTAGGCACAATTTGTCCGAAAAATTCACGCAGCAGGCTTCGACACCATTATTCAGGTTATACCCGCATGTCGGATTATTGTCCGTGTCTAAGGTCAACTAGATTGTGATGCGCCCGGAGATCACGAGACCGTTGAGCTAAGGACATAAAGTAACATGGATCGCTTGACAATTATAATCTGTGTCCTGACCCGGTTCAGTCTGGAATCCACAAAACCATTCTCGTAGCATCTGTCCGTTCAGCAATAGCCTATTCCATCTGAAATCAACTAGCATCAGAGATCCACTATCCTCCCTGTCAGTAAGTTTGTACTGTCTGGTGGACTCAGCAGTTAGCCTAACCAATCGGTGTCTGGAACACACTGACAATGCGACGAAATTTCCTAATTTCATGTTGAGGATAAGGTTACAAATTTCCGTCCAGTGTTCGAAACAGTCCAGCCATTAGCAATTTCAATTCAATTCAATTTATCAGCTATAATAGGCAATAGGCACAATGGGCACATTTGGTCCTGTTGCTGCAGTTTCGATTACAGGAAAACGGGAGAGTGTGGGACATACAGCCAGGCCTCGGTTAGTTCGAGAACTGGTTAGCTAAGCATTGAAGGCGATAGGTTTGAAGCACAAGCGCCATTGACTGCACGATTGGGCCATTTCTGTCAATGTAATTAACCATTGGCGAGTTGGGTCCCGGGGTCCCCATCCAAGGAGGCGGCAGTTGCCGACCCGAGTAAGTTTAGTTGTTAGTGTTTTCGTACTTCGCTGACAGGTCATACACTGTGCACCTCTCGGTCACTTCCAGCCAGCATAGGGCTGGGTGAAAAGAGCTCTGTGAGGCACAGTCTTCAGGCATGCGGAGCACATGCCCTAACCTACGAGGCGTGAGCAATCCACCTATCGCGGGAGAATTCTTAGCATTACTAATCCGACTTTCCCACCAGACCAGACTAGCCATTATAAGAAATTTTCCATCTCCTAAGTGGAATAGGAAATCCAATAAAAACTACTTAGTATCATGTGATATCGTGTCACCTGTAATCATTGATTTAGACCCGTTTCCACCGTTCTGTTCAATATTTATGACTACGGAATTGCTACCCATCAGCATAGACATCATCCACTTGTAAACCTCCTAGTGTCAGTCAACTAATGGTTCCAAACTAGTCACAATGTTCGCGAAATCAACTCATTTACTGTTAGAAAACTGCTTCTCCCGTTCCAAGGCCTTGGTGTCAGCAAAAGACTAGCTGACAAGAACACGAAAACTTTAATGCTAACAATTTAGTGCAATAGTTGCAAGGGGACTCGTATTATTTTGAATGGTAATTTTCATCGATCCAGGCCGCTGTTGAATCGATTGATTGATTGATTGACTGGCCTGGATGCTTGCCGGCTTCCATATTGCGATTTTAGTGGAGTCTGAGGATCTCGGTATATTTCGGGCATTCTGGGATTGTTTTCAGGTATCTGATCTTCCTGACACCTACAAAACCAATTTGATTTCACTGAAAGACTCCAGAATCCCAACTGTATCGTTTATTTTGTGACATTCTTTAATTGAATGCACTGCCCAAATAACTCCTCATGTTTCACATAGCATGCCACTTGAGGTATCGCAGTACATCTTCTCGACAGAACACATCATTCAAGACTGTTGAAAGCTATTCGGCAACCCACAGTCTGTCTCTCAATTCTTGGGGCTCAACATGTAGACACAGTTCCCCAGTTTTCGTCAGCCTTATGTTCAGATATCTCGATTGCCATAGGCGTACTATGTGAGTCGCATTTACTTGAAGAGTGTCACGAACAAGAGATTCAGCCGTAATTCTGTCGAGTTTCCCACTGAAACCGTCACTTCCACAGCTGCGAAAGTTTCGGAACTGAAGCACTTGGTTGGCAGCTCACATAGAAACAGCTAACGGGTAGCGAATTTCTCCGGTCTATTGCTGCTGCTAAAGGCTTATGTGTTTCATTGAGCGGTGTAAATCTGGTGAGACAAGAGTTGCTTTGTATTACGACTAGCTCAGTGTGAAAGCTATCCACTAATTTGCAATGGACATTTTATGCGCGTGAGTTAACACGGACAAGCGATGTCTTGTGAGTTGGCTAAACAGTCCAGAGAATTCAGTGACAATGAATGAAACGAACGCATATGAATGCTCCGTATGCGGAAATTTAGTTGACTTTGTATGACTTGTGCTAACCGCCCTTATACTAAGTGCACGATGTTGTCTGAGAAAACTAGGTAGTATCTCATCCGTCGTGATTCTCTCTGGTTGCATGACAATTATGAAAAGATACAGAGCCACAGTTCACTGAGTTACCATTTAGGAGTGTGGTATTGCCAAGCAAACAAGCACGCCTGAAGGTATACTTAATCGATCGATCCTCTACTTCCCGAAAGGAAAGTACGGCAGATCACGTGGGGAGTTCAAGGACGCAAATGTGGTGGACATCAGGCGTCCATTCTAACGCCGTAGGTCGATAATCCGTTCAGGAGAGAGGTCCGTGGTTCGAGTCCATCACCAGGTTCAGGCTATGTGTACAATAACTTGTTATATCTGTCCTAACGCATTAACTGCCGCAATGCACTGGTGGCTAAGTAGTGTCTTGAGGGGAAAAGCTCAGTTTTCGAATTGGGAAATAGTTAGCGAACCAGTGGTGGCAAAGGCACAGCGTTGTGACCAGCCACCAATCGGAGGAGAGTGGATAACTGCTTCTTCCAGAACGGTGATCCCGTAGTAAATTGTGCTTGTATGCAATCCTCCTCACTTATCCTTCCTATTCCAAGTCAACTGCAAATGGGTTTCAGTTATGCAATCCCCCTAGCTTATCCTTCGTATTCCAAGTCAACTGCAAATGGGTTTCAGTCGTCGAATCGGTTTACAGCTGTGGAGGACGACGAGGTATCTACCAGGACCCTGGAGACGGTTGGACATTAACAAAGTGACGTTTGGTGCATCAGTGGAGTGCACATCCTTGATGATCTGGCTTTGAAAGTCCCAAGAATTGTGCGGGAATTTCAAACGATCAGAATTCATGTAGGTAAGTGTGACTCGGCACTGTGACAACTACGTCAGACATATACTCTGTTTCAGCTAAAACGTACGGAAATTTGGTGAACTCAAAACCTTATCGGGACCAGAACCAGAAAAGCACAGCTCATCTGCTCATGTACCATGAAGTGACCAGTAAAACATCTGGTCAAAATGACTCTAAGGTCAAATCCTTGGCCAAATGATTCATGGTTCTTGATTACTTGCAAAGAACTAGGAAATGGGATGAATTGTTCGTCGCCAACCTGTCAAAATTCTTATTAATATGCACTTTGTGTCTCGCATATTCTTAGAGGGATAGGTTGGCTCAAGTGGTTAGAGCGTGAATTTACTGACCGGAAGGTCCGTGGTTCGAACCTGACCTCTGAATCTCGACTTCCCCTGTCTAGGCTGGGGCAACCTGGCAGTATCTCAGCCCTCGTGTTTCCTTCGGGTGACATGGAAGCCAGGCAACGAAAGGGTGTAACAACTGAACGATTTAATAACTTTTAATAAATATTCTTAGGAAGCTTGTTATTCAGTGGATGTACGTCTCAAGATGTAGCTCAGCTGTAATCCAATGCTGTAATATAGCATCTTGTGTGTTCTTCTCTTCGTTATCTCATACTGATGTAAATTTGATAAGAAAGTGGAACACGACTTATGACTGCGCATGCATGTTCTTGGTTTTACCTCAGTGCAGTCAAAAAGTTATTTTCCTCCACCTTTCCCCGGGCAGTATGTGTACAAAGCCTTGATTTTTCTCAGATAAAGTTGGAGGCAGGCGAGTGCTATGAAGACAACTCACATTTTTCCGTAGGAATGAATCTCGAAAGTAAACTACCCGAATTCCTGTTGACCAGTACTCTCATACGTGTCCTGGAAATTCCAGCTCTGATGTCTCCCCCTATTTACCTTCAAGATGCGGACTTTTATTTCCACATGACTGTCTGTCCCAAGCTATTTTGTTCATATTTTTGTTCGGCGGCAAGTTGCCTAGCTACTTGAGTTAGATTGGTTTCTGTTGTCTATCAAATCTCTTCAGCTACCTAACTGCTAGCCAGTGCCTTCAAACGGCTCGGTATTGTCGGGGCTGGGTGTTTCAGGTTTCTGATCTAGCCTGGTCAGTCCTCGCAATAGATCTTTGTTTCTCTGGCACTTTCAAACGAAACCTAAATCTTGATGACTGAGTTTTGTGAGTGTACACACCGATATTCTAGCATAGCCCACTCTCAATTTTTTGTGCAGAAATCTAAATTCGCTGGGGTCGATTCTTGCCCAAAAGGTGGAAATGCTGTTCGTGGGCTGCAGCTAATGAAGACTGCTTCCCTATGGACTAGAAACGGGTGTAACGCGATTGAGGACGAGCAGCTGGCACCTACGTGACAAAATACGGTATTTTGCCGTACAATGTGGGTCACGCGCTAGTCACGCGCACATATCCCAGCGCGCCAGACCACACACCCAGACATTACTGTTTGGATGAAATCCGTTTCATGTTGATGACAGTTGTAGGTCCAACTCTCTCGAGGTGAACTTATTGGCCTGGGAGCAGAGACGGATCAAGTTCAGGTCAGAGTCACGACCTGAAAGTTCACAAGTGCGAGCTAGGTAAGTGCTGCCAGCGAAAAGACCAGACGAAGACAGCCAGCGGTAGCGTTTGAATGAGAAATTGCATGTGGATTCCATCGTGTCCACTGCGACACCAGCTGTTTGTCCTCATTGAGCGAGCAGATGTTCTGGTCAGGACAGGCTGTTAAACTAATATCCAAACAAAGAACAATTACTGCCACAAGGGAAGCAAGTTCTCAAACAGCTTGGATCCTCAAAACACGAAATTTGGATAACAATTCAACGAGCGGCACCGTCGTCATAAGGTACCCTAAGGGAAAATAAAATGTCTTCTAGAGAACTGTATGTTTTCATTAAGTGGGACGGGTAATTGGGACCCATTTCTTTTGGTTGACAGAAATACCGGTGATTCCTTGTCACTTGAGTAGAAGTTGTTCCATTCTGCCTGAATATTGCAGACAGAACCACATCACAAACATGAAAGTAAGACACATGGGGTCCCCATCAAGGTCGCGGGTTCATATCATCCCAATTAGCTCAAATGTCTAATTTGACGACATGAGACCAATTCCCAATAGGTTCGATTAATTCCGATGATAATCATCCATGAGAGCATCTGTTACTTCCCGAGAAGGCTTCCTTACAGACGGGAAAGACTTTTGAAAAAATTTGAATCGACTAGTTAGTCTAAGTTGGAGAGCAGTCCTTCTTATAGGCATTTTGATGAATGTGAATGTTAGTGACCGCATCTCAGCTTCATTTGGTAACAAACGAACTCACTAAAGCTACTGAAGTACTATCCCTCCATTCCCTAAATATGATCCCATTCGAATGAAAATATTGAGATAGGATATCTGTCTCCTCAGAAAGACCACCATTCTACAAGCGCCAAATCGATGGTAATCGGAGGATTGAGTTTCAGGCGAAAGTAATAGACTTTTATTGTTCAAGTCTTGCGAAAAGCTTTATCAGGTTGAACAAAGTTTTATGTTTGTGTACGCCATAGAGTAGGGGTTCTTCAACATAACCTGGACAGTTTTCAGTGTTTTTCCGAAGAGCGATCCGTCCAAAGACAGAGAAATCCCCATAGGAAGTCCATTTCAGTAGTATGTTTTGAGTCATAATTAACTAGCTGATTCCGTCGCTGGTCACAAGGGTAGGAAACAGTAGGTAAATGTCCAAAATAGGGAGTCTGTCTTGATTTATGGAAAAACGTTTAGAAAAAAGCCTACTGATTACACCGAAAAATTCATGTACTAAAGTGCATGTTGGAACAGCATCTGTATGGTGAATTCGTAGTCTCGTACACCTAATGTGTTAGTTAATCAAACGTTCTGATAAGCCCTTTTGAATATCTGTCACACCCCAGTGTCCTCTCTTATGCCATTCTGCAGAAACGTTTAAGTACACCAGAACGTTTGTAGGCCATTGTTGACTAGATTTCATTCTTACAAAGAGTGTAGCAGTCTTACGAAGGCCTATGCTGAGCAGACAAACTTCATAACTTTACCTTAAACAAACTGCCTCGGGTAGAATACTTACAAGAACAGCAGTCTAGTAGCACTCGGTTTTACGAGAGACCCACCTGGAATCCCTGCTGAATCTCTCGTTTATGATGTTTCCAAGCAACCGAATGTGCTGCACGAGAGATTCAGCTGGGTTCCAGGTGAGTCTCCCGCAAAACCAAATTTGTTTTCATCTGAGTGTAGTTCGCTAATTTCTTGTAATTTGGTTTTAAGTAGAACATGAGGTTGACGGAAACTTGGGGACTGCACCTACCTGATGAGCCCCAAGTAGGACGAAACCGGTCGTAGGCTGTTGAAGCATTTTCAGCAACCTTACGAGTAGTGCATTACTGAAGATTGTTTCCAAGCACAACCTACACATCTGTTGAAGTGGGCGCAGTTTCCTATGAACTGGGTCTCACATGCTATGACCATGACTGCCTTCTAGTTGATGTGAACAGAGCAACCCGAATCGCATGCAAATAGACGGAAGAGCCATATCGAATGAACACATATACGCACGATAATAACCACGTCCCTAATGACGATAACGACTCCTCCAGCAACATTTCATTTCTTCGAAATGGGATGCCGTCGCCAATGAAGACGAGAATGAGTCTGTCACTTTGTAGAACTACACACTACTACACACTATCTGTGTAGTACTAGACACCGTTATCCCAAAAAACAGTTTGTAAACGAGCTCGACAACATGTACGCGTAATATACGGCCACATTTGAACAGTTTAACCTACAGAATGAAACTTAGGTTTGCCATTCGGTCTACACTTTGGTTGCGGATATATTCATAACCAAGCCCGAATAACATTATCTGAATCAAACCCTGGGAAGAATTTACTGACAGCCCGTCGACGGCATCTTCGCCTTCACCCCGGCGAAAGTCAGTCCTGATCAAATTCTGACGGAATTCGATCAAATCCACTCGAAAACCAATTTCTGTTTCAAGTCAGAAAACTAGAACCGCATTTACCTTCGAGACACTGAAATGACTAGGAATAAAGACCACAGACTTTAGAGGATAGTGCACAGGAGATCCAACTAAGATGGACAATACGTCCACTTTGACAGCTAAAAAAAGGAACTTCGCATGATGATGATGGCAAAACCAAGCAAAAGGCTCTAGAGGACATATGTATCCGGAACGGCTATCCGGATGCCGTACAGTCAGTAAAAACCAACCCGAAATTAATGCCTGCTAGTCCTCGAAACGGGTGCCTTACTCTCCAAAGCAAAACGCTGCAATACCCTTCTCCATTTACTATCACGTTAGATCTGAGTTTAGATACCACGCTGTCACGCTTTGAAGTAGACAGGCTTGATCGGTGGGTTAAACTGATTCCACAGAAGTTACTTTCGGACGTGTGAGAGAGCAGTAATATGTCCTCAATGCAATAAGGCGAGGAAATGGATTGAAAAAATACCTCCAATGTTCTTAAGTCTCCAGTAATGAATTTCCCTCTCACAGCTGTGGTTGACCCTGCTTGTTTGAGTCACACGATTCAGAACATAGTTTTATCGCTCGACATCTCCCAGACGCCGGAAAGTAGTCACCAGTATGCAGATACAACAGATCTGTGAGGTTGCAAATCTGCAGAGATGTCGAACGTCTAGAGCAGCTCATTCACGCGACAAAATGTTCAGATATGCTTCCATAGAGGCACTACAATGGTGTAGTGGATCAGCGTAAAAGAAGAATCTTCCGTATAAAAACAAGCGAATACAGTTTAGGAATATGGATCATGCTTTTCACCTTCCCAGGTGAATACGCCACTGTTGGGAGAAATTTTTGTATCTCTAAAGTCGCTCTCCTACTAGTGATCAGTTCCGGTTCCTCTTTAAACTGAGAAGCCATGTAGCAAACCACGCTCGTCTCGAATTCCTAAACTGAACTGGTCAAAAGATGAGTCTCTGAGGCGAATTATCAGTAGCAATATAGATGGTCAGTTAGCTTGGCTTTTCTCACGCCTTACTGGTTAGACTGAGCGTTTTCCGGTGAAATTGGGATGCCAATTTTTTTTTAATTTTCGGGTACTTGGTGGATACCTAGCCAAACTTGTAGCCTAGTTTACAGTGGCACACGTGTAACCATCTCTCCAGTGGAAAACCAGAGGATCTCATCCGTGAGAGAAGAACAAATCGATAAACAGAAACAAAACAGAAAAAACCAAAGCAAAAGATAAAATATATGTAAGGTTCAGCACATATCGTTCTTAGGGCAAAAAACCAGCATCCTTTTGGTTCGCCGCAGTACTGTAGACTGTCTACGTCGACTACTTATGGGAGCGGTCAGAAACGACCAGTCTAGCGAGTGTCAAAACCGACTCCTTTCCAAGAACCAAAGTTTGTCTTAAATACGGGGAAAGGAGCAAGTGGCTTGTGACGCATGAATGATCGTTCTTGCCAAAGTGATGGTAACTCATCCCCCTGACGTGACCAAACGCAGGCACTGTGTGTTGGTAGCCGTTGTATAAAATGAATTGACACAGTTAAATTGAATTGAATTACCTGCGAAAATTTCCTCGGTAAAATGTTTAGTGTGACTGTACATAGCTCTCCACTCACATTAAACGTTTTTACATTTAAGCAAAAAAAACCTTCAAAGTCCGAATGTCCCACGGTTACTTTCACGTCGAATTAAGAGAACTTGAGTGATCCGTGAAGAACGGTTGACAGCACCTATATGGTCTACATTTCAGACATGCATATAATTGGTCAGATGGCGTAGATTTCCATACAGGATGTGCGGTTTTCACCCGCTCGATGTGAGACAAATTACCACAAATTTTGTCTGTCCCCACTCTGATCACCGCTTTCAGTCTGAAATTGGATGAATTCCGGTCCATCCAAGTAGATGAATGAATACATAGAACTTGATGCGATGCAGGAGCAACCCTCACCTGACTGTCAGCCCATCACGGTCGTATGGCAAAATGGGTCGTCTGCTAACTGGAAGATTGTGGGTTCCAACCTACTTGACACTTGGGTACTTGCTAATTTTATCGCTATCTACAAACCATAATTGATTTTACCTGATGCGAATTCACATCTTTCGGCTAATGGACGGCAATGGAGGCCACGCCATTCCCCAGAACAACAAAAGGAGACGGTGCGGAGCTACTCCATTCAGGAAGATTAATGCGTCATGATTAAAACCAGCTAATCAAATGTATAAGCTAGCTACGATGAGTTGGCGAGAGATGAGGTGAACAAGTGACTAAGACAAGCTTGATATGTAGCTGGTGAATTCGCATGATGATGAAAAAATTCTACTGTGAGCAAGTTATCAAAGGATCCAAGTGTGCACATTTTTTATCCAGACCGGACAAGTCCCGGAGGATCGATTAGCAGATTCAAACGACAAAGTTGTCATAAATTTGTCAGATTAAGACAGTTTTATAACAAAATTTAGTGAGTTCCACAAATGTGAGACCTGCAGTGCCGTTTGTTATGGTGATGTAATACTTGTAGGAATGTTATAACGAATGGCATACAGAAGAATATGTGAACTTTGATGGTCAAAACCCGGTTTTGCGACGACCATCTTTAAACTAAATTGTGGTGGATCTCCACGAAAAGAACAGAAAAGGTGACGACTTTATGCTGAAAGTCTTGCTATCGTCGAAAAGAAGCTCTTTTGTACCAAAACATCGACTCACCAACGCAACGTTCCATTCCTGCTGTCATGCAGTCCGACAGTGCTTTCGAAGTAGCGCTGTGTGCAAAAAGATGACGTGTCCCCGGAGGCACGTGATTTCATGTTCTCGTGACCAAGGTATGCATTAATCATGTCTGTCTGACTGGTTATCTCACACTGGTATTTGATTGGTCTAAAAGGTGCAGGGGATTGGTGAGTGTGCTTCGCGGATGGTTTTCAAGCCTTGTCCTCAGGTCTGACAACAGATCAGGCCACACAGAAGGACATGTCGGGGTAAACGGACGTCTGTTGGTGTGGCACGCAGACGCACGTTGATAAGACAAACTCGACCACATACAAACGAATGGCGATAAGCTCAGAAACACGATCGCAAGACTCCAGTACGACCTAAGACCCAGCAACACGATTGTGTGTATGCGTGCATTTGACGGATCTTCGCCGGGTCGTCTAGCCCGCCACGCCCACTGGAGGGTCTGACCGCCCACCCGAATTCCGTTTTGGATTGGGTTTAATGAACCGGTCGTGATAACATGCTTCGTGACGCAAGATATGTGGTCAGCAGAAAACCTCCCGCTTCAGCACCAAAGGTGACCAGACAAGGCAAATGTGCGAGGTCAACCGTGAAGAGCAACAGGCTTAAAAGTTCACTAAGGTCGATGCCTGACTGCAATGATTATCCCGGGTTAGTCGGAAAGACAGACGGTGATTTAAGTGATCTTTAAGAAGGCAAACATCTCTTTTCCATTCGCGTCATTGCAGAGGACTTTTGGACAACCCTGTCGGTTGAAAACAAAAAAAAATGAATCGTGAAAGTACGCACAGTCCTTCTTTCCCTAACAAGCAGGAAAACCATAAGGCTCTAAGCGTTTAATTTAATTTCTGTGATCTTAGACTTGGTGGCTCAATAACCTGTCTCAGTGTGCGCTGATCGGACTGGTAATCAACTGTTGGCCGGAAGGTTTCGAAACCCTCTGAATTTCGTGGGATGCGCACTGCCAATGACTCCCAGTAAGAATGAAACGGGTGTACAGTGCTCCCAGGCTTTTCAGCATAGATTTGCTTCACTTACAGGACAAAATCGCATTGAAAATAACCAGGTCTCCTAACACCACCATCAAACCGCCAGAAGTATAGTGAAAGGTGTCGTCGAAGGGCAGTAGGATTAGTTGCCGTTCAGTTGTAGTGGAAATTTTTCATGATCAGAGACCCTACCTGTTCCACACACGGCTGAACATTTTTGAAAGAAGTATACGAAGCACGTACAATGCCCAACAAAATACTTGTTAAGGAAGATACAACTTACCAGAAACTTTCAGAAATCAGATTATAGCGTTTGCAGGAACAGTGGCTATATTTTCTGAGATTCAGTGTGTGTGAATCTGTTTCTGCTCTTGCACAGAAAACCACAGAATTCCGAATTGCGGAGCTTCATGCAACTACTCAGTACCGACTAGGAGTACCAGTTGAATGCCTGAGGCAACAGGAGTTTCACGGCTTCCGCATAAGTTTTCACAATACTGTTCTGCAGCTCATCCTATTAATCTTTTACAGAATGCTCATCAAAACAACCTTCGATTTCTGTGAATGAACCAGCAATCCTTTGTGTAAGTCTGTCAAGGTCATAATCTAGCGACCATCATCCGATTTCCTAAACTATCCGCACAAAGTTATTCACTCCAAACCAATCCACTGAAGTTCGATTACTTTGGAGTACGACTTTGGTACTGCCTTTTACAATCGACTCTCTACTGACTTGACTCACGTCGTTATCCACGAACAACCGTCACAATTCGCCCTCGGTGGACTACCCAAGTGTGTGATTTTCTGAGATCAGCGGGTAGTGTCCTTTTTCTTTCGTTCGTTTATCAGTCGATTCCTCTTCCATATGCTTTTCATCCGTCAACACATGAGTAGGCACATATAATTTACATGGGCCAGCGCTAACCCTCATTTCAGTTCCTCTGTGGTCGGGATTTGTACCCGTGGACGAGCCCACACACTTGCAGTTCGCCTGTAATTTCGAGGGTACCAAGTAAGTAACAGCAGTGTTGAGCGGGGGTTCAAGCGGCGGGAATGTGATTTGACCGACACGGACGTAAAAACAAGTGGCTTTTCTCAGAAACTTGGAAATCGGCATTCAAACAACAATGCAGTCACTCTACACATTCAAGTCGGTGAGTTCTAATACAGGACACCAATGAAGGGATTTGTTGATGCCAACCAGATTTAGTGTTTCCTGATCCTCTCATATGGAGTTTTTATACTGATGAACCTGGATGACTATTTCTAGGAGAGTTTTTCTTCATAGACTGCAAATATATGGATAAATCTTTTGTGCAGCGTTCGTCAAGATGTGATTTCGTATTTAACTGACGTACCGCTCACGGTTAGGCAGCACTATCAAAGAAAAGCAAGTGGACTGTACCAAACCTATTGAATAGTTAGAAGTCACAAAGCGGAGAAAAGGGACTTTTCTGCCACATTCCGCTAAAGCGTTTATTTATTTTGGGTAAAAATTCGACATCATACTGTTGACTGCTCTAAATGATTCAACAAGTATGCTGAAATCAGAAGCGGTGACGGTAAAAAAAAACAGTAATTTATGGTAGCGTTCAGCTGTCATGAGGAAGAAAGGACTTGGAAAGAAAATTAAAAAGGAACTCTCGGACGAATAAGTCAGATGCCCTTGAACAATACTGACATAAACCCGTACAAACATGAAGTCAAACTAAGGCACCGTCAGTATGTTAGGCCCAGTGTCCTTCGCAGAAAACACAGGCGCAGTGCACAACGATAGGCAAAATTTAGCTAAGCAATCCGGCCAGAAAATGGTAGCACTTTGATAAGCTGCGTACCAAGTCACGCAGAGGGTTCAGCCCACATGTAACTAGAACCAGGTTGGTCTCAACCGGGAAGACAAAATGATCCCACAGCATTCAGCTTGATCGTAACCGCTTTCATTTCACATAACCACATCATGAGTTGTCCCCATGAATCTTTCGCCAACGGTGGCTTGGAGCGGGAGACATCGTATTCTTGTGTAGACAGTCGTTGGACATGTGTAGCACGTTTTCATGATCTTAGCCTGTTATATTTACCACGCTTGCTGTGTTTACTCTTAGGGTTCATATTCGCTAACAAGTACCAGCCTACGCACCGCTACATCGCGCATTGGCTGCAGCCAGCAAAAACGCGCTATGCAACGACAACACCGGTGACTAGGAGTTTGAAGACGCCTAAGGTCCCAGGGAAAGTGAAGTTAATCCTCGCAACGATAAAACAAGACGACTTGCAGCTGCTGCTGTATACACGACTCCTCAGCTTCAGTAAAATTTGTTTCCGAAACTATAAATGACGCAAGCCGCTTCGACTATCCTGGCGGTGACCTTATCTGACATGGTACACTCACGGATTACGTAGCCGCCAAGTTATGTGAACGGATCATTGAAGTCAATTTCAACAGCCTGAGCATTCACAGTCATACGAAATCCCGTGATCAGGCTTTGCACCTTGAAGATGTAAAACCCATACAGAAAAATGGGCCCGTACTTGATACTGTGTTGGAGTGTATTGTGGGGATATATAATCGTTAAAAAATGAAACGGCAACGCCAGCATTCTACTTCCAGGAATAGACTTGATATTTAGAACCTTGGTCACTTGGGGTATCCAACCCATGATAATGTCGATGACAAAATCTAACAAAAGTGCAGAGGAAACAACCCTGAAGAACTCCACTAACTGTGGGGAAACTTTTGGACAGGATATTATGCATTGTAACTCACCTGGAGATATGAAAATGAAGAATGTGACGAATGTTTGCAGTCAGGAATAGTGAAAAGAACCAATCAATCGACAAAGTCGGTAGCTCTCTTGAGGACGTGGAAAGCGGCGACTGTTCCTCGGTGGTATGCGCGGCTCTGTTCAAACTGAAAGCTTTCTTGAAGCTATCAGATTTGCGCCTAACATGCTAAGTTATACGTGGCAATACAAGAAATGCCAGTGTCCGTAGTACGAAATGCGTAAAGCATATAAACCTGTTGTTGGGATGGTCGGTACAGATAATTCTTTAACACGTGTGTGATCATTGATTGACGCCAATTCTTTGGAACACGTTCATGTCCCCAGATATGCACGAACAAGTTAATCGGGGCAAAACACGAAAATTTACCTTATCTCTCAATAAGTTTCAAGGAGGCGTATCTGATCTAGCGGTCCGACAGCGCTTCAGAGCAGAAAAACCTATTCGCAATTCAGAAAACGAAGGTGGGTTTAACTCCAGACCACCATGCAAAATTAGCCTATCGAGAAAAAGGCCCAGATAAAGGGGCAGGGATCCCAGTTAACTTTTGTTGAAAATATTATTGTCACCGATCTATAACCTGGTCTTCATTGTATACCAGATTTCTAATATTATCTATGATTAACTCGCTCACAAAAAGCCCCTTAGGCCTTTGTCTTATAGATCCACTGAAGTGGCACCTGTACATTCCCAGGCCAAAGGGCCTCTATTATTTCTTCGAATTTTTGGTGTCACCTCAGTTGTCTGTCCTTACGGAGAGACTACGTTTGGGCTTTCATCTAATCGACCGCCTGACCGAATATCACTCGATCACATCATTGAGTGACAGTGACCACTCCGAAATTTGCTCGTTTCTGTGAAGGTGTCTGGCAACATCACAGTAAGGGTTTTCGGACTTACGGGATAGCACAGCTCTCGTGTTGCATCAGTAACGAGGCGCTTAAGGATGTTTACCCTATTTCCTCCCACCACGTCCCCACTACGCTGGTAGAGACTGTTTACTCTTTAAATGTAGTCTCTGGGGGGTGAGTGGCTGAATTGTGCTGTGGGCCGGAAGCATTGTATTATACTGAAAGCTAAAGCGCCTTAACATGTGACACCAGTAGTTTGTTGTTCTATACGGCTTACTGATCATCATTATTCCGCATCGTTTGGGCCGGCTGGCGGACTCGTAAAGCCTTTGTGAATTTGCTTCGAGTCAACGTAGGATTCACATTCTCACTCACAGTAGCACGCCTGGCTCTACATAACCATTTTTGTTGTCATATGTACAGGCGAATCTGCACCTAATCTGAGCTAACCATAGTGTGGAGTGCTGCCTTTACGTAAATCCGTGTAGTTGAATACCTACCAAGTGTTTGCGACAAAACTACGTAGCCATTCTGTCATGGCTATTCTCTAGTTTGACGAACTGCACTTCAGGCACCTGACCTGTAGTATACCCAGTTCACAGAGATCAACTTGCCTGAGGACACGCAAACATCGCACGATCTTGACAGATTCCACGCCTGATGGAATAACAAATTCACCGGAGCTGAACTGATCCTTCCACTAGACTAGACGTCTTCCGTCAAGACTACACCATCCACAAAATGTCCGTTTTCTGAGATGACTCAAGGAGCGATTTGTTTAGGTTCAACGGTTTTTCATTGAGTGTTCGGTTCACCAAGCTTAATACTTTACTTGCACACTCTTCGCCACCATTTGAGGAAACTGATTTGCCGTGGAAATGCCCCTACAAACCAAACTATGAACTAACAAATCAAGCCTCGGAACAATTACAAACACAGCGGCCTCTGGGACACTGTTCAAGCCAGCAACAACTGCAACAGAATGGAGTCCAAATTGAATGATAAACGCTTAGACAATCCATTCCAAATAAACGGCTATCCGAGAAATTTCATTCGACGGTTTCTGAGAAAAGCAACCGAACTAAATTAGTAAACCGAATACGAAGCAAAGGAGTGACACCCCACATACCAAGAACATTTCCGAAATTGCCCCGAAAATGCAGCGAAAACACTATCTAACGGTTGCCTACAGGTGTACACCGCGACAAATACTATCAAAACCCAAAGGAAAGGTCGTTACAACAGAGAAGAGTAAAGTACCGTGAAGAATTCACCGTAATAACTGCGACGGTTCAGAGACAACAAACACAAACTTGTTACTAGATGTCACAACCAATCCTTATTTGTTTCCCTACACGAAGACCATGAGGGACATGGATTCAACCGAAACGTTGTTGATATTTTGGGCTTAAGCATTTACGGAGAAGAAACGTGAATTTTTTGCACTAGGTACTCCGCCGGCAAGCAATTAACAAGCCCATTGAACTTCACTCCCCCTGGAAACCTGTGCGGGCAAAAGAACCCCAGAAGAATCAAACCTTGAAAGGCAAAAGCAATTGAAGACCCGAAAGCAAAGGACAAAATAATTGGAACAGGAACCACAACCAACCGAAGGCCAGACAGCAGGATCTGTCAACAGAAAAGTAGTGTAATCAATAAACCAGGAACAAGATAACAGACCACAAACTCATTGTCCGTAGTTGCTTCCAGTCGGTTGGAAAAAGTTGGGAACCGACGGATAGGTCATTGTATCAAAAAGGCATGGTAAACAACGTTTCGCTTTTGACACAAAAGTTTCATCAAGCCAAGTGACCAGATCACCAAGTTGGCCAGGTTTTGATATAGACAGAGAACCAGTCAGTAGGAACTCTTTCGAGTAGCCGACTAACCAAGTGTTTGATGTCATTTGAAGGGTCCTGCGTGTTAGTGTGGTCGTCTAATCTCACGGTTGATGGGTTAGGGGAATTTCGAGTCATTTCTGGTCGGGTTTGGTTCCCTCATCCTCCGGTTAAAAGTGTTTTAATTGATGATTCACTTTGGATGCCACTGGCAGATTTCGGTGGTGCGTTGGCTTGTAAGGGCTACAACAGTTTAGTTGGGTGCGTATGATTAAGTGCACTTCACATCCAAACTAGTTCTGTTGATGATTCCTCCTTCTGACAACCACACAGCACCGCTTGTCAGCTCGACTGATCTGAAACCTTTCTCCACACGCACGCCGGTTCTACGCCTCCTATTCTATTTACACTAGGGAGCTTGGAGATTTCCACCGCCTGGCCATCAGTCTCTGTGGCTTGAAGCGTGGTTCCCGCCTCAAAACTTCAACATTTTCTAAATCTATTTTGTGTCCGGTGTCCAGTGCATGTTTCATCATTGCTCTGTTTCCGATTCTGTTGTGAAGTTCCCTGGCAGTCTGTCCTATATAGATAGACCTTGGTGCAGTCGTTGCACTTGATTTTGTATGCATAGTCCCTGGTTCTGTTCGCCGGGAGGCGACCCTTCAATTGCAACAGCGCATAGCACAGAGTGTTTCCCTTCTGCGAGGCTACTCTTATGTTAGCTGTGTCTAGAGTCCTTCGAATGCCCTTGGTTTATATGGGATAACAGCAGTCCCACTGCATTCCCCGTTTGGCTTCGCCATCGGCACGAACACCTTCCGTAACTGACGTCTACTCAAACTTGCTGAATATCCGCTACCCCAAAGTTTGTTTTTTGCTTCACTCTGGGCTACTGTCCGGTCAACCTCTTCTATGCACAGGGCCCTTAGACGGCCAAACATTGCTAAGGCAATACTAACGAATGCCGATTTCGGATGGGCAGACGGATAGTTCAAAATCGCCCAACGAGTCAGCTGACTCTTCATACACTGTGGTTTTTAGTTCCCACCCCTTCCCCCGACATTGTCTCATACAGTCTATGAAGGTCTGTGTACCCGAATTTAACTCTATCTCCATACTAAATTTGGCGTGTGAGCTCAGGTCATTCAGATAGTCCTGAAACTCACTAATCTTGTCTAGTTTCATCACGACGAAAGTGCCATCTGCATGATGCCAGAATATTTTGGGTGGGCTAAAGCTTTCTGTACAAAATCTTCTATTAAAATATTTACCAAAATCGAGAACATTGGAGACCCCATTGGTAAACCTTGTTCTTGAGTGTAAACCAAGAAGTCAAAAACGAAGTGGGTAAGGTTCAGACAAGCTTTTATACCTTCCGATATTTCATCTATCGTAAGCTTTGTTTGTTGAGGAAGTGTGGGGTCTGCTAGTGGCAACTGCTTGGCTATTTTCAAAAAATTTCCTTTTGGCGCATTCGTGTCTAATGAATTGACATTGGAAATTGCAAGAATGGTATTTGGTTACATGGTGAAACCCGCTATTTTATTAGCCAAGTCATTAATTCCCAATGTAAGTACTAGTTCCTCCGGTGAGGGGTTTTAAAATACCTGCCAAGAATCTGGCTAGCTCATTGGGGAACGTCTTCCGCCCACTAACGGCCTCACCGGGACATCCGGTTTACAAATTTTTTCTTAGGTTATAAAGCCGTGGCTGGAATGCACTGTAGGGGCAATATAATGTGCATAAATGGTGAGGTGCACCAAGGAATCATCACCAACCATAAA
The DNA here is from genome assembly GCA_003604175.2 of Clonorchis sinensis. Taxonomy (NCBI): domain Eukaryota; kingdom Metazoa; phylum Platyhelminthes; class Trematoda; order Opisthorchiida; family Opisthorchiidae; genus Clonorchis; species Clonorchis sinensis. Next base: position 18,634,416 of record CM030372.1, read on the forward strand.
TACCTGCCAAATTCAGCTCTACTCCTATTTATTATACGTAATATTCCAACTCTCAGTTAGGTTTTGCTCGACCCCTTGTAGATAATCAGTCTTATTCATGACAACAGTGGCCTTACCCCTATCTGCCTTTGTAATCACTATGTTGTTCACCTGTTTTAAGATGTTTAACGCTCTCCGCTCTGTTGGTGTAACATTTGAAGCTACTGGATGCTGGAACTGGGAGACTGTGACTAGCTGTACCCGTTGCTGCTCTGCCTCCATTGGTGGAAGTCATTGAAGCAGATTCAACGCTAGAAATTATTTCTTCCACCCTTACCATCCTTTTATTTCCCGCAAAATCCAAGCGTTTCTCTAAAAGACAAATCTGCTCCGTAGTTGGTGGTATATTTGATAAGTTTACCACGCTGCAATAGCTAGTAGGCAGCTCACGCTTCGTTATGGGCTCACTAGAAAGTGGAATGTTGAAAAGTAACTTTTCAAACTTACGTATCTGTCTATATTTGAAGTGTTGTCCTTGGGTGGCTTTCACTTCCTTCGCTCTGGTTTTGAGTAATTGGAAGTCTGTGGGAGAAAACACGGTCTGAAAATCTCGGTTGAGTCAACATGCGTGGAGACAGATCTCAAGTAGACGCCGAGTAATCAAGTAGATCCCCTGCTTGCGGAATGACTTGACCGTTGAGAATCCTGTCCGGGCAGAAGCGAACAACGTGACCCGTGGTTTACCAGGAGAGATGTGGGGATTAAGTTGTGCACCAAGCCACTTTTATTGGATACGCGGTGGTTCTCCCAGTTCCCCAACCCATCAACCGTAAGATTTAGACAGCCATACTAACAGAAAAGAACTTTTAACTGACACTAAACACCGATCTAGTGGGCTAATCGAAGGAGGTTTTACTGATTAGTTCTGTCTGCCTTAAAACCCGATGATTTAATCACTTGACCTGATGAAGCTTTTGTGTCAAAAGCGAAACTCTGCCCTGTTGAAAGGGTCGCAAACTGTCAACGGACCAAGCAACAACAGATATTGTTGATAATAGAAGCTGGAGGAACAATTGTTCAAGCGCCAGGAGGGCGGACCACAACGAAACACAAATCACATGTAAACCAATCAGCACAAAGGACGAATGAACAGAAACTATGATAGCTGATGGACCAATCAAACGCAAGAATGAAAGGCCACAATGCAGCACCCATGGTACAGCAACCACTCAAGCCATTTGTGATGTGATTTTCATGCAATCTATTCCGCTAGATGTGCAAAATGCCCTTTAAAACTGGTTAGTCGCAAAGAAAACGAGAGAAAAAGCCACCCAATGGAGCACCGACAATGTCTTTTTGAATGGTAACGAAAAGCTTGTGAGTGGGCTGCCATTCTTGTCAAAAAGACTAACTAACACCTGATCAGCAATCAACTAACGCACCCCAGCTATTACTATCGGAGATACTGATGAAGTTAATCTTTTATCACTGAATTTTTGGTTAGTTTATAAACACTGCACTGGTGTCGGGAATTGTATGCAATCACGTACAATCTATCGCTGAGTATTTCTACGCGTTTTTTCAACTCACACACCTTAAACTGGTCTTCTCGTAGGAATTTTAGAGTAATTTTCTCGTCACAACTTACTGAAACATTAAACCTTGGAATACTCACGTTGTCGCAACGTGGCTGGAGTTGTGAACCGCCCTACTACTCCCGAATCTCACTAAAAATTACCAGTTGCAACATAGTCTACTGCAAGCGTCTTATCCTAGTTTCGGAGAAGAGCAAGCGATCTAGCCTATCAAACATTGAAGGGCTGATTATTTTGCTGAGTTTCTGTACAATTTATGCTTTTTCTAGAGGCTCACTTATCATGAGGCTTTCTTGAGTCAAATAATATCTGGCTGGTAGCCTGCCACTTGGTGTCAAAGAGCACCGCGTGCGACCGCTGTAGTGATATGTACCCTAACTGGCAACCCATCAACCCGTTTGCCAAGCTCCCATTCTATTGCATTCTCAAAAAGCTGACTGAAATTTGCATTCCTGTCCAATAAGCCCCTTGTGTCGCACCGTTTCAAAAACGTTTTTGTCAATTCTTGGATGCTCTTGCCATCCACGTTTACAGTCCAATCTTAGCCTCCGGTACCATTTTGCATGAAGTAGATGATGTTTCGCGCAGGAATTCTACTGTTTCTACAGAAAGCTGACATTCGGAGACAGTTTATGGAGGCTAGTTCGGAGAAAATCTCCAGACGTTGTAACCAGTCAGGACAGTGGGGCAGTGGACGTCCTCCCTTATTGTGAACACATGCATCTTAATAAGCGCAGAATCAACACCACAGGTTTTATCAGGACAAGGACATTGCGAGTTCAACATTGGCTCTCGCACCTGCAGAAACTAAAACAGCTTAGAGTCACTGAAAGTTTGACGCCGTGCAATAGGGAATGATAAGATTTTGTGACATAATTGTACATGGACTGAGTGTCAAGTAGACTAGCCTTTAACAGGTCAGCTATTGACTGAGATGGCAAAACTTATGGAAGAATGCATTTGCTAAAGTAACGATAATTGACACAGATACGACCCAACGAACTCTGTAAACCGGCCAAGCAGAAGTTGGTCCTACCATAACCATCCTGACCTAGATCTTAGCTGCTCTTACCATTTGACAACCTAATTCTTTTAAAACAAGACCAGCTGTCCATCATTATCTGCAGGTATTGTTCAACCCATGTTGTTTCGCTTCGCATGGCACTGTAGTTGGTCTCACTCGCAAAGTGAATTAGGTGGAAAGTCCGCTGATAGAAGATCAACGTAACTTATAGATTGTTCTTCTTTCTGAGCTACGTATAACTTTTGAGTATTATGACGAGATCTAGCAAGCTTGGTGTAAGTTTTAAGCACGTATGTGAAGTCATTCTGTGCTGAGGAGATCAAGCACGTTTGGTGTACGTTTCAAGCACGTATGTGAAGTCATTCTGTGCTGAAAAGTCAAGAAACACTGTGAAGCTGCCTTAACACTGTTGGGAACCAGTGGTGTCAGTCACAATGCAGATCACTCGCTCATGGACGAATGGCGTAGTCTTTAGCTATTAGATAGAAAGTCGTGGGTCTAGATAGCCTCGGGGATTCAAGAAGTGTGAAATGCTGATAGTTTCCAAAACAGCCAAACGTCGAATGTAGTGCTTCCTGTTGCATCAGACGATTCGATCACGGTCAACAATGGGTAACCTGATACGTAGCAGGCGACCGGAGGATGTGTAGAACATATATAGGTAAAGGTATTCATTCCACTGATCATCCACAAGAGGGGGAATGATAGTGATCAACTTCTACTCACTAAAATGTGGAATTAAGTCCACCTCAAGATTCGCGAGGTGCGCACTCCCCATGAATCCAGACTACGCAGTCGTATGGCGTTTCCAGACTTTCAGCACTGACTGAATTCGTGTTTCTTATCAAAGCCATAAACAGATTCAAATGCTTCCTGGAAATCACATAAAGGAGAGTTTGTACATGTCATCACTGTCAATTATGTGTAGCTCTACAATCAACATTAATCAAGCTAGGAAAAATACTATTTACATACTATTTATCTATCTAGCTATCTACTAAGGTCTATAAATATATGCGGTGGTACGGACAAAAAATAACATACTGCGTACAGCGAAAGCTCACGGGAAACCACCTATGAAAATGGCTGACGTTGTGGTCGAACGATGTAAAATATGAGGAAACTATACCGCCAGATGTCAAACTTGCAATCCAGTGTCCGCGCTGCTGACGTGCTTAATTGAGCTGCATTTTTGGCTACTGAACTTATGGAAGTAGCTGGATGAACTTTAATTTTAACGGACGGCAAACTTCCATTTAGACCCGAAATTGCACAGTGTGCAAGTAAATGACCACATCGATGTTCCACGTTTGAGTGTTCCGAAACACAGTAGTTCAATGAGAAACCTTTGAAAAGATCTTGGAGTTTTCGATGAGAACATCCTTGTGATTGAAAATCGCTTTAGTCATAGGTTCTTTCGTCCTGCAGAAGATATAGCATCGTCGTTTCATGAATTTGTGACAGGATATTCCCAACCACAACTCCTAGATTTTGGTTTTCAGTGGACCAAACGAATGCGGAATTTGGTGTACAATATTCACGTTGATTTAGCTGAAAGACCTGTCATGGATGTACGCTCGGAACAAGGTCACCGGGAATTACAACACAAGTCCAAAAGGTGCCTATTTGTAGTTGAAAAGACTTAGATGTGAGCGGAAAATTGTGGATTTCAACCCACGTTATCGAAGAATTCACGGTATCTCCTTAGGATCGATGAACAATTAGTGGGCTTGACCAGTTTCACAAACTACCTCGCATACTTACCCAGCACGGCAGACAAGTAAGGAAACAGTCTCTGGACACTGGTGGACGATGAAACGAGGGTGGTTTAGGAAACTTCTCTATTTCTTAGACCTCGTGAGAGATAAGTGAGGAAGAGGGGGAGATTTTCCAAAAAAAACAGTTTGCAGTTAGCTAGGTGCCTTATGTGAAAAAAGCTACCTCACCCCTAGAGATCTTCACTTCAAAAATCCTCTTCTTGGCAAAAGGGCATGAAAAGGATGACAATTGGTCTATCGTCCAAACGGACGGACGCGTAGACGTAGCCAACGTCAGGCGTATTTAGGATGGCATCTATGTTACTTGATCACAAATGGTTTTGGCTCAAAATCTCAACAACCATTAACTGCTGGACAGTGTACAACACGCAGACCACCATTCTACAGCACTGGTGCAGTGGCAGGTACGATCTAACACAGAGGATGAAAAGTCAACAAAAAAGGCATCTACGTATGACAGTATACAATGACTTTTCAGCCTGTTTCCGAACTTATCTCAACCACCCACTCGCCGCCTAGAGAATTCCTACTCGAAGCTGGCTGTTAGATTGCAGTGGATGCCAAACCCCGAACGCAACTCGAGGCTACTGAAGCCGTGGTTTCTAACAATACATGTTAAAACGCGACTGCTGGGGTCATGTGCACACGGTACTGCCATACGGACTCATGCACCACCTCTGACCATCCAAATATGGTAGTGTGTATTCAGCGCCAGAGTTGTAAGATTCTGGTAGATCTCTCCAGTTGTTACCCAAAAATGAAAGATTAGGAAACTATTCGTGTCAGCTGCTTAGATTTAGGGTACACATCTGAGTGCACACAAAGGGTAAGAGAGAAGACCAGACTAAGCGGACAGAGGTTCAAACGAAGCAGACGTCAGCAGCATCAGTGGTAGTTTGCACTGCACTACTGGCGAACCTTCAGCATCACATTTCAGGCTGGACCAGAAAAAACTGGTAGCTCCTTACAGACACATACAAAATAAGGTCTCTTACATCATTCACGAGACCGGATAAACACGTCGAAAGTAGCAGGCAGTCTGCCACTCGGACACCTTACAAGCATAGAAGAGATTACGTGAGAATTAGGGTAAGTAACCAGAGAACAGAAAACACGACAGATCAGAACACGTGAAGGTGTGTCAGTTAGCCATGAAGCAAAAAACCGTAAGAGAATCTAATCATCTGTATAGACATGTTCATGTAAAGCCACCTAGATAAGTTGGGCCAAAAGCTATTTTATTAAATTCATCTATAAAGCCGATACCAGTCGGGCAACCCAATGACGTTCCATGTCAATAAGGGGTTACTGTACCAGTTGTTACTTAAAAACGACTTAAAGTACGCAGCCGTGACCAACTTCCTATCAGACGCGAACGTTTGGCGCCAATACCAAATAAGATAGCTCGGCACTTTCCAGGCACTCCGCTATTCTCAGGAAAAATCGCCTACACTTATTCGCCTCACTTATTCGTAAGGATCAGTCCAGTTAAACTTGCGTCACAAAGGATCTACTCGTACGAATAGGTCCACATGATGAGAACAGAAGTCGGTCCGCCAATAGCTTGATTGATGAGATCAATACACAGCTGTTTGATGCGCATCAGCGGATGAGCTAGGTCGATAGTTTCCACTGTTAGTACCGAGAACTATACTATCAAACTAGGAGCTTTGCACAGGTGGAGAAATAAGTAAATTCGTCCTTGCTTTAAGTCACGCCAAAGTTCCAGATATAGATTTCCCTCTTCAAGTGTAGTCAATGTGTGACAAAAAGCCGACAAACAATGTGCTACTTCTCGCTTGTCAGAAATCAACAGCAGTACAAATCTCTCTCCCGACCCACAGCCATCCGCATAGAAGTTTGAACGCTGTTGACCACTCATTGCATTCTCTGAAGCACCATTTGAACTACAAGACATGCGAGTATGTTTGGCGGTATGCCCACAAAACGCGTTTACATTGTTCATTTCCTCCGCAACTTCATCTCCAGTATGGATACTACTCTATGCATCTCAGAAATCCGAAATATCCTATTCTTGTTTGCATAGTTCCATTCGAGATTACTGTGGAGTGCTCTGCCTTTCAAAAAACTGATGTGGTTATGAAGTGGAGTCCACTGTCTTTCGAGGAATGAGTAGGAGGAAAATCGTTGACTATATTGCTAAACACTTAACCCGTGACCGTACAGGGCTTACAGCTACATTGGCTTTCAGCCCTAGCAAGTAAACTGTTTCAAGTCGTTCGTTTTATTGTGCGCTGGAAATATTGTCTTTTGAAGCCGGCTACTCCAAAACCCCATTAAATTTCGTTAATTCTCTCCGGTTTTGCTCCTAAATTAAAGATCATAGGACAACCTAACTGTCTTTACCGTTGAACCTACAGGCCAGAATGCCTTCCGTTGAACAGCTGGTTGAAGATTATTACACGTAAGAGGTTAATCGGAATAGTGAGCAAACTTACCATCCACACTAACCATGGTATGCAAACGAGGGATTCATTCAGCGTCAATAACCGAAAAAATTCGCTGGCTCTTGATCGGATCTGGGTGTAGAACCCGCTGTTCACCAACAGATGCACAGTGTCAAAGCCGTGCACACCTCACACATTCAACTAACCGTGATCTCTAGACAACGAATGCATCGAATGGGACAGTCACACGGTTGAACTCATCTCACACGCGCTCCCGACCGGTGGCCGGTGCTCGTAACACATCTGTCTTGAACGTATGCCTTACAGGCACCAAATAAAGAATGACTTAAGGCCGAGTTGACACTAGGAGACCGAAGTCAATCTATCCTTGAAACCGAAATACGGGTCTAAGGAGGAAGGCCTTCGCTGCGGAGTTGTCTATTTGAGAACACCAACTTAACACTTACAGACTATTGAACAGGGGAGCAAAATTCTCATATGCATCTCGTTTACAAAACTGAATATCCACCTTCTCCTTGAACGCGTCTTCCTGAACTTTTCTGGATATTCATTGACTGTTACTCAAATCCAGGCAAATGCTACAAAGAGACCGCCAATTCCGTAACAAATCTCACTTTTCAAGAGACGCAAAGCGGATTTACGAGAAGACGTACTACTCACATGCCTCATCAGTAGTATCCGCCGTTACACGGGTGTAAGGAATAAAGTCTTTTGCCGCGAAATCGTTTATTAGCGAACAGCAAATAAACAGTAAAAACTGTTGGACAGGAAAGTAAACCTCTCATATGCACATAGTTTTTAAAAACTGAACACTCACTCATCTTGAACTTCCATGGATAAGCATTGACTATCACGAAATTGCAAACGAACACTGCAAAGCAGTTCCACAAGTTCTGTAACAAACTTCACCTTCCATTGGACGCGGGACGGAACTTCGAGAAGACAACAGACTACTCGCATGCTTCGTCAGTAGTATCCGCCATTACACGGGTACTATTTCGAATTCCAGCATCCAACTTCCCTATCCTGCTGACTTTTCTGTAAAACACAGTCGCTGTAGAATACTTAGATATCATTCTAAATCATTGGTCTACGAACTTGTGTGTAACAAACGGGTAGTAGAATCAACGTCGTGTAGACCTTCGGAAAGTGGTTTTGTTCAGACAGGCATGTCAAATATACGTAAACGAGTGTTCTGCGGTACGGTAAGCAGTCTCCTTGTGATCGGCATCGTTGCTGTTACTTGGGTTCCGAAGCTCCCATCAGCTCATCGATTCTATACAGGCTTTGCTGTTGTTGCCTGCAAAGGTACCGCGCTATTGATAACGCCGGAATATCTTTTCTCAGTGGCGTTGCTCGGCTCTTCTTTCACAGGACTGCTGAGTTCAAAGCGGCAGACCGCAGTTGCCGGCTAGAATGAGCAATGTGTTGGCCAATGTTAGGGGAAGGACAGATGGTTCCGCCACGATATCCCAGTGGGAAGTTCACCTCACCAAAAAATCAACAAAATCCTGTTCAGATCAACCATGGGCTCATTAACCATAATGGGGTCGATTTGTGAATTACTCAATGATGGTACAAACCAGTCTGGTCGAACTACTCCTATGTGGTACTTCCATCCATTAATGCCCCAGGAAATTAATTGAGCTGGAAGAGGAAAACACAGGCGAGCAATATCTACATCATCACAGTATTGAGTCGACGCATTGATGACACACAGATGTGAACATGACGAACGAAATGCTTGAACACAGGCCGGTGCCCTAAGGTTTCTCCTATTAATAACCACTATCTGCAGAGAATAAGAAAACCACATTGACATCGGGTAGGGAAATCTTGGCGATAGATTACTTACTGCATGAATTGTCGGCTTTTGTGAACCATTTGTCCTGAGACTGCTCAAAATGTTCTTGTAGATTAACTCTACAACTAAGGACTGTTGCGGTGTATAGGTCAGTTGTTTCGTTTGGTGAGGAGAACTTCCAATAGGGATAGTCTGTAACCCTGCAGACAGAGTTTGTCGCCTTAAAATCGTGTTCTAAATCAATGACAAACAAAAAATAAGCAACATGTGACAAAATCAACAGAGTTGCACCCCCTCAAATGGGCGGCCTTCATTCAATGAAGCTTGATAGGCAGGAAACCTCCCAGAACGCAGCAGCAGTTTCCCTTATGTGCAACACTCACACCTTCCTTGGTCGCAAGTGAACTTTATTATTACCCGAAGATAGCCAGATCTTTTGAGTTCATTTGGTTAGTAGGCCACACATAACTACAGTGAGCCAGTAGATCAACCCTCCGAAACGCGCTACTACTTGCTACGAATAAAGAGATCTAAACAAAGCTGTTGCGGCTCTTTGTCTACCAGATGCCGCATAGTCTACACGGCATCCGTGCCTCACCAGCTTCACACCGTGCGAATCCAGGAACTGATCAGTAAGAACTTTAGTCGTCCAAGACTACGAAATTACGTATTTCAGACCGGTTGAATCACAAATTGGTGGAAATAACTTAGTGCACATATCTCAGAGTTCGAATCCAGTTCACCTATTTGCCCCAACTGATGCGTCAAAAAAAGCACATCATCAAGGACCAGACGTGCTAGACGGATCTTTGATCAGACCTTTGATAAATAAGGTCTCGAAGATGGCCTCAGCACCGAAAAACATCGACCAGAGAAACAACAGGTAGTTGACTCTTCGGAAACACCGAGCAGTGATCGGAATATTTGGCACAAACACAAAATATTCGTGTACCGAAACTACTGCCGTTCCCAATGCATCTTTAAGGATGGTGCAAAACACATATGGATATCGTGTCGCCGGAGAAAAAGGTGTGATCTGTGATTGGTCGGGGACATCAACCATGATGTTCGACTGTTTGTCGAAGCGCCTAGAGGTACTGGCACCTTAAGATGTCCATGGTAGTAAAGCATTGGGTCCCCTCTTTGTCTACAAACTTCTTTAAATGTGGGGGCGTTTAGAATAAGGTCCTCAGGTTGTGCACCAGTGAAGCAATATTTTCAACAATGATGTTCCCGCTTATGTCAATGGCGAATGGACTTGCTGAAAAGCTCAGTGGAATAACTATCCGACCTAAGCTAAGTATGACTGGCTAGCATTTAAAGGTAAGGTGAGCCTAATTCACCTTCAAAAACTCTCCCTATGAAACTGCACTTGGAAGTGGTCTTAGAGCTCTATCGCAGTTCTTCCACTCTTTGCTGACTAAACGTCAATTCTTTTATAGAATATTATCTTAAGTTCTAGGTTCCGTTCCTAATATCGCCGCTGAGCAAACACCATTCAATGCCCGTAACTGTTAGTTCTAGCGATCTGCGAATCATGCTGCGGGAGAGGAAAGTCAGTCTTAAATACCACCTAAGATGCTAATCTGAAAACGACTTGCAACCAAGACTAAGTCCGATACTTCATTGAACCTACTCGGTGACAGAATTGAGTCTGCTATACACCAATATGGGTACTCGTGTTCATGTACACAAATCCAATCAGCATTTACACCAATTGTAAGTGCATTCGCAGTAGCATTGACACATGCCAACAGGATCGCCCATTATACGTCGAAGCACAAACCCAAGTACTTAGTACAAAGACTGGGCATTGAAGGCTCGAACTCGGAACCCGCTATCCTCGGCCCTAAAACGCACCATGAGACTAAACCAAATCGTGAAACTCCTGGCGACTCGCATTTGTTATCGTCATCATCATCAATATTGACAGGAATACGCCAGCGATATATACTGGCACTTAACTGCCCCAAAACCATCAGGGAAGCAAAGGACGGGGAAGTGTTGAGCTCAGTGCAAACCAGTCCCATGTCCTTAGTGAAGACCATCAAGAATGAAGTAACCACGACTTTGGATAGTATTAAAATAGTCACATCTGAGTATCATGTCATCAGCGGAATTGACTCAGCGTTCTTTGAGAAAATCACTGGACTAAGGTCTAATGTACGACAGGCGAACTTTAGATAGGCAGTTTGGCGTGGAAATGACAGCATGCGCACGCTGGAGTCAGTTTTCAAGCCACGTGCAACCAAAACGCGGATCTCAGTCAGGAGAACATAAAGATCCCACAGCACTCAGTTTGACTGTAAGCGCCTGTGTTCCAGGTTGCCATGTCGCAACTTGTCTTCCACGAGCCTCTAACCAACAAGACATTGTAACAGAAAACAACGTCTCCTTGGATGGATGCTCTTTGGGAATGTTCAACTAATTTAACCTGATAAGTTTCAATCGCTGCTATAAGGGTTATGATTGGTTTCCAGGTCCCCACTTGCGCACCATGCCGTTGCATATATTCTGCACCAAACAAGCTTTTGCCATGCTGCGGAGGCACGGATGACCGAAAGTTTGAAGACACCTAGTAATCGGGTTGGAGGAGCCAACTTCCTCAACCATAAAGTAAGATCGCCCTTACAGTACACACTGCCTTCTGCTTCAACGAAATTCGTTTCTGATACCATGAATGGGGCAAGCTAACGAACGCTGCTCACGCCTTGAATATTAGCGAAGTAACCAAATCCGTTCCAGTACAATGACGGTTTATGCAGCTCTCAAGATGCGAGAACGGATCAACAGAATCGTTCTTCATTCTAAAGTTTCAGAAAGGTAGACAAGGATAGCAATTCCTGAAATAAGGCCTTTCGCTCTAAAACGTCAAAACGCATTCTGAAACATGGAACCGCATCCGATATCCTGTTTAGAGTACCCTGTGCGGGCAAGTAATCATCAAACAACAAAACGATGTGGTCGGCATAATCTAAGCCCAGTCATCTCTTTCCAGATGCGACCTCCACACTAGACGATGGTCTCCCAAAGTGTGCACTCATGCCAACACGTGTAATAAAAATGAACAAAAAGACAGAGAAAGGACAAACCTGACGAACTCCACTGGTTGTCAGGACGTTTTTGGACATTTCATTGCACACTTTAACCCGACCCAGATATGGAAATACAAAGCACGAAGAACGCCTACTAACTTCAAGGACATCCTCTTCTGACAAGAAAATAGTTAGAACGATCAGTCGCAGACCCGCTGGAAGTCGAAGAAAACCATAAATGCTGGTCGACGGTATGCGCAGCGCTGCTCGAAGCTTTGACGTAATTTGAAGATGCGACTAATGATCCCACCCTCCCACTCCCTTAACAGACCTAAATCTTGCATAATGTTCTCGGAATTGCGTTTCACTTACCGAAGATGGGCGTTGCAATATAAGAATCAGTCACCATGTTGTGACAAGCGTGAAGCATTTAAACCTATGGTTGGAGCGGTCGAACACGGGGACGACCACCGGATGAAGCCATTTCCTTGGAATACGTGCTGTCCCTAAGTACGTATGAAAAACATAAAAAGGCGAAATACCTTTATATTTGGATGACGCTGTAGGCCCAAAGACTCCGTGGCGCCGCAAGGCATATTCACATTACGGAAACCGATAGGGTGGGGTGAAGCGTATACGTGCAGGGAGAAAACTCACCAACTATTGTTCAACGTAGTCCGACTAGCGACCTAGGCTGTTCTTCATTATATGGTAGGTTCCCAGTGATAGGTTTGACGAACTCAACCACGGAAGTTTTGTCTTAAGGACTCGCTGAGAGGGGTTTTGTACATTTCCAGCCACACTGGCCTCTTCTGTTTGTCGTAATTTCCACGGCTCTCTGTCCACCTTTGAACTGTTGTTTAATCGCTTGTCTGGCCGAATTATATTCTGCTTCCGAGCGTTTCATCAAGGAGTGGAAGTAATCGTTCCGAAATATGGTGCTTTTTGTAGGTGCTCAGAAACACCAAAACCAGAGTTTCCCTAGTCACATATAACTGCTGTTTTCTCACTCCGGTGGTCGAGGCGGCCTCTTATAGAGTAATGCATAGAAGACTCTGGTATGGTTCCCTAACCTGTAGCTCACGAAGCCATTCTACTGCTAAACTGACAGTCTCTTCTTCGTTATACGAGGAAAATTTAATGGTATAGAACGTGCTTTGAAACAACCTGTGTATTTCAGAAGACCATAAGTCAAAGACCAGACCAGTAACTGACAGCGACAAGGTTAATTCGATGCGAGTGTTGCTCAACAGCAGGGGGGCGTCATGGGGCATTGTCTTTAAGTCCAGTGATTTTGGAAAAAGTGGCTTTCAGTACAAAGTTCAAAGAAATATTCACTGTGTTGTGTGTCTAGGCTATACATACCAGCCGGACGCGTCTGCGAATAACTGAGTTATCCTACCTTTGCACTGAAATCCTCTGCTAACATAACTGCGAACTCTTTGTGATAAAAGAGTGGTTACCCCTCGACAGAAGTTGTCCTCAAACGATTCAGTTCCTTGGTGCATAGATGGACACGACAAACAAAGAGTGCTCAGTATTTCGACCTATCCGAGTTCCCATAGAAGTGGAAAATTGGATGACACAGAGGTGGCTGTTCACAGGTATACAATCGACCGATGAAGCCTCAGCTCGCAAACTGAGTGCTACGTGAATGACGCTGCAGCGTCCATTGCAGTTCATAGCCGACAATGGCCGGGTAAAAAGGGTATCGGAAGCCCAACTTGGATCTTGTATTCAAGGTTCGGAAAAGCAGCGCAAGAGCTACTTGTGGGCCGATCTACCTGAGAATCCTCACTTTAAAAGCTGCAATAAAACCAGGGGACTGAAGCCTAAATAACAGATGCGGAGCTGTAGATGTGTCAACTGACTGACATGTTTACATTTGGGGTGACTGTCAAGTGGGACAGGACGGGAGTTAAGAGATGAGAATGAAAAAAAGATGACAGGTGGCATGTTTTCTCTTATCCGCTCCGCTGTACGCGGCGAATAATGCAACCAAGGTGATATCAACAAGTGACGGACGATGTGGCACGAAGGCACTCTTAGCTACAAAGTTCACGTGTATGTGGGATGCACGATGGGCACCCAATCCTAGGCGACAAATGTCCTCAACTGAAGCGTTTGGCTCAAAATCTGATAAGGCAGCGTTGTTCGAGTAGCCCATATTTTAAGGAAGAAATTGCCACATTCGATCCAATTCCGAGGGCCAAAAGTGTAAATATATCAGACCTCTAGCTATTCACCAAACTAGTAGGACCTTGAGAGTCGCAGAGTTCCCGATGCGTTCTCTGAGGATTGCCTTACCATACGACCTCTGCCTCTCGACTTCCCGTAGGCTTGGGCAACCTGGCGGTATCCTAGCCCTCGTGCTTCTTTCGGGTGGCATGGCAGTTAGGCACCGAAAAGGTGCTACAGCTGAACTATCATTACTAATTTAGTAACTTGCATTTCAGACTACGGCGTAAGTGCAGTGATTGCATCTCGGTGTTTGTGCTTTCTTGCTATTCTATTCTCATGAGCAAAGCAGGTCGAACATTGTGAATGTCGCAAAATAATTAACATAAAGGACGATAAGAGCACATAAGGAGGAACTCCAGCAGATGCATGCCAATCGCAGGAAGTTGTTTGGTGCTCACTCACACGACCGCAACATGAAATACCTAAGAGGGTTTTCCGAAGATGGACCACATCCCAGGCGAGTCTACTCGAGAAGTTCAATATAGCATTTGGCATATCCAAACTTTTATCACTTAAAGCCATCACGACATCACACAGAACTGAGAAACTGGACATGGCACCGTACGAGTTCTAAGGTATTTCGGTGTGAGGCCAACATGTCTGTTTAGCGTATATTTAGACCCTTTTCGGTTGCAGTCGCTGTGTCAGAAACACCAGGAAGTATTGCAATGAAAAGCGTTGAGAAAGCGTATGGGTATTACGACTGAAATCAGTTTATTCTTTCAGTCATGAACTGTGCACAAGTGCACGTTGTTGCATAACTGTGTACTCTGATAAACGCCCCATCTTTTCAAGTATGGAAAACAGTGGGACAAATAGGCAAGCTTCAATTTGTCTCCTTCAATAGTCCGAACTACTGAATGCTACTCAAAAACGCTAGAAGGCATAAGCCAAGGAGAGAGAACATGACTACAAACGACTAGAGCTTCCCCACAAACTCAAATAATTCGCTTCTGAACAACAATCAAGTGCAGCGAATGTTGAAGGGATCGAATACGCTTCGCCACTGACCACTGATCATACATAAAAAGTACCGCACATTTTCAGCGTTGAAGACCATAAAAACTTCACAGAGGATTAAGTGACACATTTACTCATCACGGAATGCCTCTGAAACCATTACTGCAGTCGAATCAGTGTCAATAAGGATTCCCACGAATAGCCAATAAGCCGTTGCCCCCACCTGTCGAATGTGTGACGTTATAAGGTGGGATTCGTCAATCGCCTGCTTTCTTCCACAATTCGCAATAAAGCGGAAACAAAAAGGCTGTGTTTGATTCAGATGGCCATTGTGAAAAGAATAATAACTGTACATGTTGGAGAAATTACAGATTGGCACTTCATTGGGACGATATTTTGTTCTTCCTCTTCTTGGGCCGTTTTCTTTTTCTTCCTTTGGCCTTAATCGACTGTACGACACTTTTTAGTTCCTGTGCAGACAAACTTGTCGGAGCAGGATCTACGGAAGTCGGGGAGTCTGACCAAGTGAGCATTTTGTCGAGAGCAGCCGGTGCTGGCGGTATGGCAATCCGATATTGACGTGCAATCGCATCGAGCTTGCGACGATCATCGGCACCAGCTACGAAGCTCACAGCTAGTCCACGACGTCCGAATCGACCGGAGCGTCCGATACGATGTAGGTAGTCACTGGGGGTGGCGGGCAAGTCATAGTTGACAACCAGACCCACATTTTGGACGTCGATACCCCGGGCCCAAATGTCACTACATACGAGGATTCGACTTTTGGGATAGAAATGAGAAAGAAAAAACTCCAGCATGAACTGAAACTCAAACGACGTGTGACTTTGGTTGAACAAAGTAAGAAACGCACTGAGGTAAAGAAAAGATCCTAGTGTGTTCGGTTCGGTTGGTCGTCTACCGAACTACTGCGCACGAAGGACATCGCAGTTTCAGACGCTGCGTTCTTGTGCATTACCGATAAGGGGTATAAGGAGAATGCAGTAAAACATCAGAGGTAACAGCTTACGGTAAAAAAATTTCAGGCATTACTACCTCCCCGCACACAATCTAAGTCACAGGAATATATCAGTTACTGATAGTCAGAGCACGAGAATATAACGCAGTGTTTGGTCGAAAATGATATGTACAGTTCCGGCACTCCCGGTGCGCGCTATGTTACTGGCTAGGCATTTCTGAGTCATTAGACTGGTACTTACTGACTGCGATTACATGATGATAAGGTCATCGCCTATAGACAGACCACACCATAAAACGATGACCTTGTTTAAACAAAAGCTTTTTTGAGTTTAAAGATCCCCATCGAGAGAGATAGAACCTCCAAGAAGCGACCGTCTTTGGTGGGTTTCAACAAAGGGAGAAACTCTACCACCAATTCAGGTACATTAGTATCACGTCAGCGGCTCGCTGCCCACCGGAACTGCCCGGATATCCCAGAAAGTTAACAGTAGTCAGAATTCTAGTAAACAGCTTCTGAGTTAACGTGGGATTCTACACCACTGTTGAAAAGCGACAGCTAGACATTGAGAGTGGCAGTATTGACGTAACAATGTTTCGCATGGACAGATACCGAAAGCCTACACTTGCCGTCAGCCCGCAGTACACTGAACAAGGAATAGCAACCCTGCTGTGCGACTGAGGAACTCAGATGATCCCCGGACCCACTGAGTTGCAAGTATTGCATTATGCTGCCAGTATGAGATTTGGAAACTTTATGCGGAGACTTCGTTCCGTAGGTACAATCAAATGCACGCCAAAACGCCAAGAACTTACAGTCATTTCATCCTTGTTGGGAATTACCACGAATGCTCGAACTCAGAACCTCCTGGCTATTAGCCGCAGATTAAACCCTTCAGCCACGATTGGCTGATCCGCAGTGTGGCTAACTCAAGCAAACATATTCTTCAACTACGGAATTCACACTCCGTGATCACGTGTCGAATGACTTCTCGAGTGACCACTTTTCAGAGAAAAGGTTCACCCATCTTGTGACTTATTCTTTTTTTCTGAGCCAATTAGGAGAGGAGACCTGAGGAGACCCAGGATTTAAGTACGCGACGTCAGTCAAACGGGAAGACGGAAGTAAGTCATCACTAATTTGTCATTTGCCCTGGGTACTGAGACGGTACTAGTAAATACCTATGAAAAAGAGGGCAGCAACAGGTGACAAGGACGATTTGGTATCAAAGATTATATTATCGCGTGTGCGATTGAGTTAATAAATCCTGTGGCGTAAGCTGCAACAAAGATCACCAGGAGTACCTGGCATGTTGCTCATCTTGTTGATCAGCTGGGTTACAATTATCCGCAACATCTCAGGGGCGTCGTTTTAGACCTATGGGAAATGGCGTCTTTGCACTATAGGCAAAAAATACGTGTGAAAAGTGGTGGGGGTTGTGAGCTCAGTACAGAGCGAGGAATTCGGACGGTCCATCGATTTGCATAAACCCAAAACTCAATAGCCTAAATCAATGAAGACAAACTTGAACTGTTCACCTTCAAACTCAAGCTGTATAGATCTACGACAATGAAAAAGATCTATGTACCTTGCACCAGACCGGAAGCGCTCCATGACAGTTTCGCGCAACGCTTGGTCCAGATCCCCATGAGCGGCTTCTACGGTGTAACTGTCTCGTCGCAGCTGGGTGCTCAGCCAATCAGCCTTGCGCCTTGTGTTGACAAATACGACAGTTTGTGGGACACAGACGCTGGCAAACAGATCCCCCAACGCCTCGAACTTCCATTCCTCACTTCCAACATCTACGTAAAATTGATGCAATCCGGCCAGGGTGAGCTCGTCCCTATTTACAAAGAAAAGAAACAATCAACAAATCCTTTGTGGACGCCGACGGAAACAAGCAAAGGTTTTACGGCGTAGAGCACCGCTATGTCGTAAATGGGAGATGGCGGCAAACTACCGAACACCTGAAATACCAATGAACGAATTCACATCACAACACGAATGTGATCTATCAGTTGGGGGGCAGCTAGAAGGACCAGTCAAGTGGCGGTGAGTAATCGTTTTCATTGTTGGACACATGTATGACAAAGAAGAACAATGGCCCCCACCCGAGAGAAACTCCATCGAGGAAATTAGTAATAATGATCTTTCAGCTGCAACACCTTTTCGGTTTGCAGTTGCCATGCCGCCTGAAGGAAGCACGAGGGTTGAGATGTTGTCAGGTTACCCAGACCTAGATCCTGAGATGCCGCGGTTGGGTTCAAACCACGAACCCTCCGGCCACTGAACCATCTTGAGCTACCGAAGAATGGCCACTATTCTGGACA
This sequence comes from Clonorchis sinensis, assembly GCA_003604175.2. Classification (NCBI taxonomy): domain Eukaryota; kingdom Metazoa; phylum Platyhelminthes; class Trematoda; order Opisthorchiida; family Opisthorchiidae; genus Clonorchis; species Clonorchis sinensis. The sequence goes on from CM030372.1 coordinate 18,652,567, forward strand.
ATTTTCACGCTTGAAGACTGACCCCGTCACTGAGGCGAAAAGAGAAAATAATGGGTGGCTACTCATAAGTAGTCGAATGTCTTACGAATTTGTCGGCAAGAAATCGCAGTGCTGTGCACGGTCGATCGGTTGACCGACCCGATTTTGATGAAAGCCAAGAAAATCAATAAACGCAGTGGAACAGTTACCAAAAAGACCTCTTAAGTGACCGGTAGAAAATAGTTGCTTGGGGCTTGGTGGGGGTGCTGCCACATTGTTTGTTCATGTTAAATTTGTAAATTTTAAAGTGAAAACGATGTAGCTGGTGACCTGCGAAGAAATCCCTGGTGAGATTCCATTATAAAAGAGTTAATTTTGGAATCCAAAAGGTAGTAACTTAAGAATAGTAACTACTATACGGGGCATGTCATTGAGTACACTTAAGATTTGCTTACAAAAAACTGGTTTTGAAGGGACTCGGCGTCTGCTTCAAAACAGGGTCAAATAAACGCGATGACCTGTGCGCGGTCAGACAATCTGGAAAGAAACTGACAGCACGAACATCACTGACACAAGTTAGCAGCCACTTCTTAAAAAGTATTCAATCAGGCAGTGGGTCAAGGAGAACCCATTCTGGAAGGCGGATCGCAACACTAATACCCACATTTCCAATCACCCTTCTGCCAAGTCGTATGTTGTCCACCTCGAAGTTTGCGGAGTTCTAGAGCGAATACAACTATTCCCCACAAACTCCAGTGATTATTCTCGAATTTCATGGGGCATGTTCAGATACAGGACTTTCAGAATCACAACTCGAAACTCTTTAGATGCAATGGACACCTCGAAAGTTGGTACTGTGGTCGTTAGTTTATCCAAGATTGCTTATACTTTTCCTTCCTCTCCGAAGATCTTAACGATATCCTAAGTACAGTGATCCCCTTTAGTCCATCAAGGAGAGACTGGACCTTCCCGTAGTGTGACGGTTCGTGTGCCTTAAAGACTCAGTGAGCTACACTGGGGGATGTGTCCTGCGATACTCACAGAGTCTCACACCCGTTTCGAGCTTTGACCAAGAACCTTGGATGAGGGCTGTGAGTGACCCTCTGCCTTAGTTTTGGCGCCCTGGGAGGACTGTGACCGACCACCGAGAACCGCCAGTTAACAAAACCATCAGGGATCAAACCGAACCGACCGGTAAAGGACGTCCCGAGCGCTGGATCGAGCACTTTGTCGTGGCCACCTGTTGTCATTTTCGGATTCATATAAATGAACACTGGGCGGTGAACTTGGAGCCGTCCACGGAGGTTTATGACCGCATATCTTCTCTCACGCGTCACCGAGCTGCTGGTCTGGAGTATCTCCCATCTGCACAACTCAAGGATGGGAGTGAAGTCCTCAGCCATCGTTTGTCTGATCGACTTGCCTTGGGTTGATGAAAGAAAACAAGGGAGGGTTTGCAAAAGTTGCCTTTGTCGAAAAGGGGCACGTACTGAATGCAGCAATCACAAGGCGAGAAGTCTGACTCCAATCCTAACGAGACTCTTAGTGTTACTTGTCCTTCGTTGCCTTGTGGTGGCATGTTAAGCATTGACAAGAGAGCGGCAAGCGAGATTCCGATCTGGTTGGGCTCACATTGACAAATTTTCACGCTCCGTCAGATGTTAGAAAAATGACCCACAATTTTAGTGTTCTTGGATTTCCAAAGTGCATTCGATTCGGCTGACCTCCTTGACACGCTCGCTCAGCAATGAAAACCCGGGGATCTGCTAGTACTTTCAGGCTTTCAGGCGTTTAGGAGTATACGGAGAGCTATCCCAAAGCTTCAGTACACAAAATGGTGTTCAACAAGGATGCCCACGCTCTGCATTCTTACTTAATTTCGTGACCGACCAGCCAATGGGACAAAAGCTGGAAGGTCTTCAAAACCCTGGTGCTCAAATACCCGCTGAAAAACACCTTATCGGTCTGGAATACGCGGACGACATCCATTTCGTTTTTGGATGAACTGACCAAAGTCATGCTGTCCTCTGGCATGAACTATACAGCAAAAAATGTAAGATCATGATCCTGGATATGCAGTCACTGAACATGCCACTTACGACCCGGGAGAGATACTCGAAGCTGTGGAGCGTTTTGCGTATCTTGGAAGTTGTGTTAGTTCTTACTGTAGTACAATGGATGAGGTCAATGCACGAATATACAAGTCTCTTGTTGCGTTTATTGATTTGAGACAACTCTGGTATCAAGGCGGTATATCCCTGAATCTCAAGGGACGTGTGTATCAGGCTGCAGTACGTGCTGTGTATGGCTGTGAGGATTCTCTGCGAGATGTCTTCAGGTCTTCGATGACCGTTGTCTCGGTACCATAGCTCGTGTGGGTTACTATCGCCGAATCCGTAAAGAGACAATCGGAAAACCAGTGTTCGGTTGTGAAACCGGGACTTTCATCGAAGAATGTGTCCAGCACCAGAAGCTGCGTTGGTTCGGCCATGTATTGCGTATGCCGAACCATCGTTTGTCGAAGAGAGTGCTGATTTCCATGTCCAACTCAGAGTGGTGGAAGCAGAGAGGTGGCCAATCCTTGACCTGGCAGAGGGGTATGAAGGAGATTACGAAACGCTTTGGTGCTGTCGATGCTAATCGCTTTTCAGGATGGGGACCGCGTGATCCTCACTGCGCGTGATTGGAAACACTGCAAGATATGGCTGCCAACCGCTGTCAGTGGCGATCTTGTTGTCAGTTTCTACCCACACTGCCTGAATGAGTGTATGGAGGGGTAGGTACCTTAGAATGATTGTGGTAGACTAGCACTCAGCCCATTCACCATCCATCTTTATTCTCTTCTTCACAGTGAGGCTTTCAAATAAGTCATGGCTGTACGGCAGCTAAGCATCAGTGTTGAAAGCTGTCATGCTGCCGATGATGAGGATAATGATAAAGACGATCTGAACCAAACCGACAGTAACTTCTCCAAAGCAATAGCACTCAGCGTCATGCAATACGTGCCAACTATTCGTTCACAATCCACTTTATCTGTGCGCGCCACTTAAAATGAATGCGATTAACCAATGCTGTAGGGAACCCTTGATACAACTGTGACTCTTTCAGACTTCTGCGTGCTAAAAAAATCCCCGCGTGGGAAAACAATTTTGACCGGTCCCATACGTTTTCGCTCTAACGCGAAATCAGTGTCACATAGAGAGTGATCGAAACTCCCTCATATCTTGGAACCATTAAAGAGGCAAGATCGTGTAATGTCGTTCCTTTCTCCGGTCGTGGAAAGCAGTTTATGGATAGCTCAAAAGTACACTCGATAGCAATCAGCCCCCAATTTTAGGCTATACCTATCCACACTTGAGGAATCGCTCACATTACCTCAATTACACGCTCCTTACTGGACGTGAAGAACGCCACAACTGAGTAAATATGCATTATCCAACGGTTGACAGAAAGAGCCAAATGATAGAGCTCCCCCTGAGTTGGACGAAATAACTAACCTTGGAACGAGCACTTGCACCGGATTTTTAGTGAAACGATAAAACACTTCCAACTGTTCATGTGGCATTGTCGCGGAGATGATGATCACTTGAGTGGATGATGTATTGGAAATCTGAAGGTCACCGTTGCCAAACGGCAGGCGCCGGTAGATCTCTTCCAGTTGTGTACGAAGCCCACGATTTAGCATCTCGTCCGCTTCATCAAGCACCAAGGAACGTACCGAATCAAGACGTAAACTGCCTTGCCGGATCAGATCTGTGGCGGGATGCAACACACAAAACAGTTGAGAGAACACGAACAATTGACCTTTTTTCTCAAACATGGTGTAAGAATGAGACCAAACTGAGAACACCGCTACCGTCAAGCTCACAAAGAATGAGGGAGCCGCGAATATCAGATTTGGGAGTATACGAGTACTGGCCAAACCCACGATGATCAGTAGTCCATGAAATTTCAGGAACTTCTTCATATTGTTCGTGCAGCTCATGTTTATCTGAATGGTGAAACTGGACGAAACTGGAAGTCTGATGGTGCGCGTAATGTAGGAAGCCTTTTGTTCGAGATAATGAAAGAGGCCTGTGGCTCGAATCCATCCACTGACTATTCTATGGCTTTTGTCTGGCGTTTGACTTCACTGACAAAACAAATGGCCATTCGAAACTTGAAATTTTTTTAAACGGCGCACAAACTGATGACATTCGCTTGAGTTTGAAAAAGAAACGAACAGAGATGAAGGGCAACTCAGAATTTCCAAGCGTCTAACGTGATTGAATACTCAGCTGGCTGTGAGTTCTCTGAGCTACCTTTAGTATGTGCTCTACAGCTTTTCCATTCCACGTTTCTCATAATCCTTCAGTTTCAGTTCTGTCGGCACCGGACAAAAAATTAAAATGATTACTGTCCACCGGATTAACTGGTTTACGCCAGTCGGAGTCCATTTTTGTGCCAATGGGAATACGGGAACGAAAAGAAATTAGTCACATCTCGCTGTCTGACGCTTCTGCATTTCGAAAAACCTGGGTGGTTTCATGTTTGTCGGACTATCTTCTTTAAGTGAAACTTTGATTTCCGACGACCACAAATCACGCTAATTATACACAGAGTAGAGTGTGGTCAAAATAAAGAATTGTGCGTCTCTTTTGATAATTTTTCTTGGTGGAAACACTTACGTTGGTTAGACCAGAGCTGGGCGCAAGCGATAGGCACGGTTCTTGCCGTTGTTGGAGCCCATCAGTAATGCACTTCCTTGGTCATACGGACATTCGGAGTCTAGAAGTATGGCGTGCCAGTCGAGCACTAACTAAAAACTAAAACTAAAAACTGTTCGGCTGTAACACCCTCACGGTGCCTGGCTGCCATGCCATCCGAGGGAGAGGCAGAGGTCGAGTTCGAACCACGGGCCTTTCGGTCAGTAAATTCGCACCCTAATCACTTGAGGCATCTCGCCCCCAGTCGAGCACACTGAATTATCGTGTCTGAACAGGCGAAAAGGTTCAAACTTGAGTGATAAATGCGGTTGACACGACAACCCGTTGTGTCACCAAATCCCGCAAAGTGTTAACTTCGACACACCGAATGCAGTGGTCACTAAGATGCGAAAGTGACCTAATGGAAACATGAGTCAGATGCAATTTGAAAAACAAAGCAAACGTCCAGCTGCGGTACCCGTTCGGTGCACAGTAACTGGAAGGAAGCACGGTCGCTGAGATCCTACAAGGGTGACCCAGCCTAGACAAGAAAAAGCTAGGGTTGAGGTTGAATCACTAGGCCTCCACGTCATCTACGGTACCAAGTAAGGGGAAAGTGCCTGAATAACGCTACGCTCGGATATTGTTACGGATCGTCTTCCATGGGCTCTGGACATCTGGAACATTCTCGGAGCCAGTTGACCCCCGTCCAGGTTAAAGCTGCCGCGGAGTAGTGAGTAGAGTTCATCGCATGAGATGCTCGTCAGCAGCAACTTGTGGCACGTTCTATTTTGAGTAAATTACTGCATACCGAGTTGCTGTCATAAACCCAAACAGACAGAAACCCAAGCACTTGCCTGTTAATTATCTCGTTATGAATTCGTTCATAACAGTCGACATTGGCAACAGTTCTCAAACCGGGGGTCATTAAAGACCTGAAGACTTTGCAGAACAGCTGCCTGCACAAGCCATTTCCTGCAGCTATTCAACAAACTAGCCAGCATTGCAACCTGAACGATATGGTTTTTTCAACGCTAAGAATGGCGCAAATTGGCAAACGTGAATCATCTCTGTTCTCATCCTCTGTCTAGCCTCCCTACCGTTAATCCAGCTGCACGAACGACGATTTTCTTCTGAAGGATGACTGGGCTCCAAGGATATCCCGATCACTGCTGTCCATGAAGCACGATCGCCAGTCAGATCTGAGCAAATGGTCATTCAGTTTCTGTCCCACTGCTTGATGCAATGGACCAAGTGAAGATGTAGTGGTCTGACGCCATGTTAGTCACTCAGGCCATGTCCGGAAGGGCTCCTTAGCACTGTCAGCGTCAAGGGCCGTTTCAGCATGACGAATGACAATGAGCATAGCGACTTGGAGGAGGAGAAAATGGACCGTTTTGCCAACTAGCTTCATCGAAGTTTCTTACAATAAGGAGAAATCTCTTGCCGTCTCCTAGAAAGACGTTTGTCCTTCCCAATCCCCTCCCCTTTCGGGAGTTGAGTTTACATGGACTTACTGTGCGTTCTACATCAACATGAAACGAAAAACGAAACAACAAGTTTTGCGTAGGCTCAGTTGGTTTGTTTTATGGTAGAGACCACTCACTCCCATTCCCATACACCAATAATTGGTTGTGTCCGTCGAACGGATTTTTCTTGTTAAACGAAACATGTAGGGTCGACGCATCCAATCTGGCGTGAAAACCGATGAGCCGAATCGAGTAAATGCAGAGAAACATCAACACAAGCCTGGGAACCAGTGGACTGAAGCTGACAGACATGCCATTACCAAACCCGAAACGCCTTATGGAATTCACACTCCATCACGAGGTAGACCACAAATATATACGCGTGCACACACAAGAAACAGAACAGTCTTCTTCATCACTAAAACATTATGAGTAAAACAGACACACGGAGATGAACCGCCTCAACTGTTTTGGGTTAGAAAGATAGAAATTCATGCTACAGATCTAATCGAATCAACCAAAGCCGGCCATTGCAGAGGGATGGTAGCCTTATAGGTTTTTAGATGTAAGCAAGATATCATAGAAGTCACCCACCTGGTGTGTTTGGTTTGCGAGTTCACGGGTTGGAGAGAGAATCAAAACTTGAAGTTTTCGGACTTCGCAGCGCACATTCTGCAGCGTCCCGATGCTGAACGTTGCAGTCTTTCCTGTACCGCTTTGAGCCCTGAAAGTAAGTCACAACAGCACTAAGCAAACACACAACCTTACTGTGCAATCACGTCCCGCCCGTCCAAGATAGGTCGGATTGCCTTCTGTTGAATAAGTGACGGCTTGTTGAAACCTACCAAAAAGAGTGCATATGGGGGCTGTGAATGTTTGAAAGTGTGCCTACATACCAAATTTGTAAATACCTTTCAAAAGTTCCATCTTCAGTCCCATGGAAGCAAACGTTGGGTAGGTTGCAACATCTTCGGAGATATGTATATCTCGCTCGTTCGGATCGCTATGCGCCACGGACATGGTCGACCGATCTTAGAAAAAACTAAAATACAGAGCAGAGTGCTGATCTCGATTAGGTCAACTTAAACAGTTCAGCTGAAATGGAACAAAGAGTTACAACGATAAACTCTCATCAACATTCCTTTCGATACAGAAGTATTCAGGGTGGTTCTTTGAACTAACCATAGAGTATCGTCTAGAGGCGAAACTTCGATCAATGCGAAAATGATCTGAAACACCCCATCTGAGATGCAACAATCAGCTGCTGCCTTTGGTGCTGTCTGAGAAGGTGTACGAAGAATCGCTAGTGCTCCACACCATCATTGATCGATAAAAACAATAACGCAGTTGTTTTCTCAGGCACTTTCACTGAGGTGAACATTCAACAATTCGTTTGACACTGAGTAAGTATAGGCTGAAGTGCAACGGTTCTTTTTGTTTTTCGCATTAAGATCGCCAACATCTTCCGTGTACCGCCGGCTGGAGCTAGTTCTGTCCTGCGTGTCCAAGGGGAACGTTAAGTTCTCTAAGCCATAGGCAACCAACTCGGAAACAACAATAAGAACTGGATACCCAGGTCCACATATGCAGTATAGGATCCTGTTATCATGGCCGAAGATATCCTGAACTGGATGCTTCCACCCAACTATCGTTTAGGGTCGACAATTCTTTACCATCGTTCACATACACGGAGAAGACTAAGGTCGCGATTGCCCACCTATATATTGACCTACTTGAAATTAGCGTAACGTAGCCCGCGATTCTGCACTGATAGTGTATCCGCAGTCCGATGCCGGACTCCTGAGATGTTTGCACTCAAAGATGCATTCTTGTAAAAGTTCTTGAGCTTCCAGGTCCTTAAAGAAGCGGAATTCGTTAATTCCCGTTTGAAGCCAATGAATGTAAACGCATATGGGCACATACAGCAAGCTTTTGCCTCAGTTCACCACATCTAGTGCGGTAAGACAAGGTTTCTCTTTCAAACCACTCCTCGAACTTTGTTACTGATGCGCTGATTGAAACATCTCTCCCTATCTGTGACACCTCGGGGATCGAAATACCCTCGGGGTGTGCGCTCATAAACACTGAGCATGCGGGCGATATTGCTTTCCCTGGTTCGAGTCCTCCAAAGCTGTAAATCATTTCAAATAACCCTGCCGCACGGTTTGGTGCACCCTCCATGCCTGCAAAGTGCAAGATGTTGCTAAAAGACTGATTAGGATCAAACCTAAACCTCATGCTTTCAGATCAGCCAATAGATAAATTTATTTACCGGGGCAATTGTATGGGTTCCGGTGGAGAAGAGGTCCCTCCTCGAATCGGGAAGACCAGAGCAGCCTTTGCTAACCTCCGACACTTATGGCGCTTTGTCTGAAAATTGCAGACTATAGATTGCGGCGGTGCGATCTGTTTCACGGAGCAGAACGGTGGCTTCCACACGTATAGGATGTACAGAAGCCTTCAGAGCTTGAGTATCAACGGCTCCGAAGCCTGGTCTGGTGGGAACATCGTATTATCGTTGCTATATCCCCCAAGCTCACCCACTTCTCGGTGACGGAAACCGTAGAAGCTGGAACCTTGGTACACGGTTTACAACTGCTAAACTGATAGACTGACAGAGGAATTGGATGAGTTCTGGACGTTGCTTCAGGTACACGCAGCTACGTCTGTGCCACTAGCGTTCGGCAATAACGACAACTCCTACGCTGAAAAAGCAGGAGGACGAGGACCGTTGTAGAGAACGGCTACCTCAATTGTAGTCGAACCATGCACCGGGAGAGGCACAGCCCATGCACCTATCCACGTGGACACACAAGATCCGGTGAGTTGGCCTGGAGTTTCGTTCCCTTAGTATCTAACAAATTATTAGTTCTTAGCGTACGGTTAGCACGATAGGTCCAGAACAATGTCAGTCTGTTGGATACCTGTTCAATGCGTAGGTTGGTGTGGGGTGACACGGGCTGTTTTCACAGTATGAACATGCAGTATGACGCATGCCGAGAGATGGTATTACGGTTGTCAGTTTATTCAACAAAGCTTTTGCTTCGCTTCGGTCTCCAAAGATAAGGACGATATCGTCCGCGTATTCCAGCTCGACAAGGTGCTCAACAGTAACGATTTGAACGCCGCTACTTTTGAAGACCATCCAGCTTTCGCCTGGACTATTGCCACCTCCGAGGGGACTTGACATTTGCGTGCTGTGTGAGCAGGGTTTGGTCGATGGGCTAATCATCGCTTACCCTGGTAAAAACACGGGTAGGACGGGTTAAGAAGACGTTTAGAACGAGACTGCACAGTTTCATCAGATAACCTTTTTTCTCATTTGGGCAGTTGGTACCCAAATAGCCCATGTCTCCTTTAGGATCCATTTCAAACAGTTGAGATGAATTTTTATTAAGCCTCGCTCCAGAAAGCATGGTGCAGAGCGCTGGGAACGCAAAGAACGGCGGTAAGCATTTTTCCCACTTGGGCGATACCCAACTGCTAAGTTTTGATTGGGCCAAGTTCTGACCAATCAGAGCATCACGGATTCACGGTCTGATCACAGTTAGCGTCTTGCGGTCTGGACCGGGCTACTAGTATCTCAAGGCCATAGGAGCCCCATGTCGGAATGTTATAAAAACCGGTGAGGAGCAAAAAATGGTCATTCCTCGCTCGTTCTCCTGGTGATCCTGGTGTCAACAACATGCCAAACGCGACCAGTATGGTATCAACCACGGTACGGCCAGTGCCTATTACGCCAAACACCAGCCAAGTACCTCCTCCAGTGGATTCATGTCAAGCGTGGTGTCTTGTATCTTTCTTTTGCGTGCATCATAACGTTAGGTATTTTGGCAGTTGCATAAACGTTTTTTGTTTGAATATGAAAAAATACAAAAACGCGCATTTGTACAATTTCACGCAATACAAACGTGGTCACGTGCTTCGACTCCCTCTTCTGATTTCCCTAGCGCTTACAGCGGTCATTAGCGAGTTTCATGTGCTAACTCTGGTAGCAAAACATTTCAGCCTATCTTCGGATCTTATTACATGCGAGAACTGTTCAACAGAAGACCCCTGGACAACCATGATTGGATTGTTACTTATTCCCTGATCTGGGCCAACGACAAACTATTTTAAAGAGAACAATGCCTGATGAGCCTACTCCATCTGACCACTTTATTATTGTATACTCGATCTATTTATTTCTTTTTATTTCTTTATATTTTTATTTATTTCTTTGACACACACTCCTTGTAAAATGGCTCTTGGGCAGCCAGACCACTATACAAGTAAGCTGGTTCTGTGGTATAAGGTCTTGTAGATCCATAGGATATATCTTCGGATCAACGCAGCATAACTAGACAGATGTTGGAGTATTTGCCCGGTCGGAAGTGTAGTTCCTTCTCGGACTTCAAGTCCAAACTGTGAGAATTTCAAAGTGGAGCGGGCACCGCCCCGCCGACACGGTTTATCGGGCGGCAAAAGATGGACAGAATGTGGGTGCAGTACTCGCACCACCCGCCCATTATGCGTTCATGGCGTACAAATGCGTGTATACACATTTACACTGGAACCATAATGAAAAGGGTCGTCGGTATGTTGATAATTGTCTGCATAACCATCCAATTAACTTGTGTTCAGCCACGTTGACTTTGACTGCCGGTTCTTCATGCGTGTAGATCATCATGACCGTCGTCCAGTAATCGCCAGTTTCAACATGCAACATTCGCATGACTTGCGTAGGGTCTGACTGGCAAGTGTATGCTGCAAACCAGCAATAAATGCCCAGTAGGAATGCGACCTGAGTACCTGGGCGAAGAATGCTCGGAAGCATGCTGTGACTCTCGGTAGTGAAACAACTAACCGGGTCGAATCTCCCAACAGGTACACCAAGTGGAAACTGACTGAGTCGTCCTCGGTGCTCACCTTTGTTCAGGCCATAATCAACAGGAAGGAGCAATTAGAAGCCAAGTACCGAAGACTCGTAAGCGTCCCACTTTTGCGACATTGCCATCTCATTGAAAGTGTTTGGGCGGGCTAACGCCATACGCCCAAGAACGAGTCGGTCGCAACCATAGGAAAAGCGTGCACTTAGCCAACAGCACACTACCATGCCTTGTTTTCCACGGCGGATATCAGCTAAAATTTGGAGCACCCATGAAGTGCTCGCGTTCTTTTACTAGCTCATGACTGTTGCCATGGTCGCCATATGGTCTTTGCTGTTGAGTGATGGTCGGTAGGTGGCTTTTGTCACCGGATGGCGTTCAACCATCAGCTACCGTTGCTGAGAACAGAGTATCAGTACAAACTGCCCATAAAGGTAAGCCATCTAAACTAAGTGTTGCTCGAAATATCTCGTCGTACAGTTGCAAGGCAGTTGTCCGCTTAGGTTCGTCTGATTTTGATGCTTGCTGTCGCTACCTGCGAACGTTTACTTACCAGGTTTATGCAGGTCATGTGCCAAGCTGCGTGTTTTCCACTGAAGGTGACGAAAGTGCATCCAGGGTGGAAGCGCTGACAGCAGCATCCACATATTTGTCGACGTCTGGTGACGGGATATCCTCGCCAGCCTGTAAGATGCAACGATCAAAATGGCACCTTCAACGTTACTACAAGCAGATGTGCCCGGAAGAGTCCTTTTCTGTTTTACGAGGACAAGATGGCTGGGTTAGACGAGACTTTCGATCTGCAGGATCATAACTGTCACCTGCAGTGTATAAAGATACGTGATCACGAGGCGCAAACCACCGCGCAGTACAGCACCGTGGCACTGCACCGTAAGAGCCAATGGTGACGCATATTGACGCTTATGTTTGCTCCGTCTGCAATCCATCTGAGAACGCCTGTGAGGGGTCGATGATAGAATGGGTGGAATGCGACGATTGTCATGTGTGGCTGCATTGCAGTTGCAACGGCAGTTCGCAAGACAGGCCCTATGTGTGATCGGCATAACCGGCCTTCAGAGTGAGGTCCCTGGGTGAATGCGCTTAGGAAGGCGAAGGTAAATTCTGTTTATTAATTAGGTTCATATTTGTTAACTCTCATGTCTTGCTGTGTGTGTTTGGCGGGCGGCTTTTCTGCAGTAAAATTCATCCCCTTCTCAAAGTGATGCGGCAGCGGCAACATATGTGCGTCTTTCACGCAGGCTGGGCGAGCGGGGTTCCGGTCATTTCCATTAGGTTACCTTTTACAAATTCTCTTCGCATTTATTTTCTAGGTACAACTGCAGAACACACGTTTGATGACCCTGTAATTTGCTTGCAATCGGTCACAATAAAATTATGTTTCCAAACATATGGCTTCTTATTTCCTGACAACGCAAACGTCACGGCAACCAAAGCATCCGGGCCTTGCGTTGCGGATAGGCTTCCATAGGTGAGAAAAGGGGGTACAATTTTCCAGTTCTGTATATGCCATCAGAGTGGTCCAGATACTTTGTGCGTCCAGGAAAACATAGGATTGCCTCTAGCAGCATATGTTTAGAAATGCATGCAAGAAACCCGCGGCCTACATGTGGCTGAGGCACTTACTACGTTTATTGGGTGCTGCACTTCAAAAGTGTTATTCGTACACCGAAACTTCGTTACACTTTCATCATTATTCAAGCCGTAGAATCGCCGATAAGTGCAGGCTATCATTGCGTAGTCGTCAAACACGTAACAAGCACGCCATGGAAGCAAGAAAGGACGGTGATTCGCTGAAGGTAGAGGTCCACGGCAATCTGTGTATACGAAAACTGGAAAGAATGCTTACCAACCGAAACCGAGTTAGCAAAGTTCCACGCTACATTCGTGACACAAATAAACAAACATGGTGGGCGGTGTTCACAACATACGTCAAAAATGCTCTCATTCTTCGGGGTTTTCAAATGACTGATAAACCTTTTTTAATGTCCGCACAATGCTTTCTGTCACGGTAAACTACCAGAAGTAGAAAATAGGTGACCTGCTCTGGCATGACCACAGACAATATCGTAAGTCCGTTGGCTGCGAAGGATGCAATGATAGTTCCGTTATTATAAACCAGAGTTGGAGCGGCCACAAAGTACCGGTACCTGTACCTAATTAACACAATTCCCCTGCTGCATGTCCTTTGAGGTATGCACTTAGGGCAAAACAAAATTACACGTATGCAAATCATTTCTATCGAACGGCTAACTGTATCATAACAAGTAATCGACGCTGAGTGAAAACAACACTGGCAATAACTGCTAAACGTGGACTATTCTGATCACCCACTTTTTTGTTGGCGACATTAAATGCAAATATCATCGTCCTTTCGAGATGCAGTTGCATTTAGGGACAACATGGACGGATACATCCGTCACGAGCAGGCTGTGTTAAACCACTGAGAGTACTATCTACCCTCGTTATATTTGGAAATCTTTTAACTGTGTAAATTTTTATCAGATTGAACCCTATTATGATTATACGCTTCGTTCAAGGGGGTCCATCGTAAACCTCCAATCCACCATGTGATCATCTTTGAATGTTACGGCCACATAGATTTCAGCAAGTCAGAATGGAGATGACGCCGCAAGAGGCGTGATCGCCGGACTTATAGGCCGGGCGTTAGAGGGACACCCGAAAATTCTCTGAAACCACAGTTCGGAGAAGAAAAACTTTAACATAAAGTTTCAGCATTTGATGGTATTTATTCAGGCCCTTCAGATCTCCCCATGCGGCCGCAGTTTTGTTGAAAGTAGTTTGGACGCACTCAAGACCCACTACGGGCGCGTAATTCTTAGTTTAATGACCGCGACTGGCTTCGCATGATATGTCCGTAAAGACAGTGGGAGATCTCGTGGAAAAGTCGGCTTCTTCACATGTTTCATTTTTATTGGATTTAGAAATAATCTCGAAAGTACCTGAACAATAACTACTTTCGTTAATTTTATGCAGACTCAAAATGGACCAGCTGTTCGTGAGCTGTATAAGAAGTATTTTCTGTCGTTGCGGCAGGCGTCCAAGGAATTTGTCACTACTAGTATTTTTGCTTTTTTCTTCGTGCGGGTCACTACGCGCTATTCCAGGTGCGCGGAATGGTTATACTTTCAACGTTATACGGATCCTTGATGGTGCCGTTGGAAGAATTAGTGGATTTGTGAGCAGAACAAGCGGACAGTACATTAGTGTGGCCAGTGCTTTGAAGTTCTGGAACAAATTCCACCAATAGAGACGGTCTTGTAGGCGAACAGACGATCGATATGGGAATAATAGGGGTATGGTGAACCACAGGCGAGCCATCAGACTGGATATGGCAGTCGCGGTACCCGCAGCTCGACGCCGTACTTGGGTTCGTGGACAGCCTCGTACATGAACATCTTGGGTCAGTAGTTAGAATTGGTTAGTTCGGATTGGTCAAGGGATTGCGTCACATTAAGCCCAGCATTTTTCGGATTTGTTGTCAGGACGTTCTGGTACAGAGCATCATGGTACGAATTAGAATACAGCCCGGGAAAAATAGCCAAAAGTGTTCAAAATTTTTAGCTACTGCAGTAAAGCGACGCTGCCCGATTTCAAAACGGTAATCGATATGCAGGTGTAGACACTAGGTATGCGATCGATGCCAATGGGTGTGGGGATATGCGATGATAAATGGTTTTGCATTGGCTTCATTGTGTGAAACTAAGGTAGCCCGGAGGTTGCGAAGACATCAGATCAGAGAAAAACTTTTGTCTGGTAGGGTTGCGTGCTTGTATGACGAGGTGACTCCAGAATAGCATAGTTACAGTCGCAAGAAAAGCGTGAAGCTTCGCAAGACGAGTTGTCTCTGGAGCGTTATACTGCGTGTATGTAGTGAGTCTCTGTTAGCGGTTTTGGTCTGCTATCAATAAATTTTTCGATCCATCCGGCGCTTGTCCGGGATATATGCTACAATCGGGTGAAACTCCGGCCAGAAACACAGAGGGTCCGACAGAAGTTGAATTGGACAATATATATGCTATTACCGTACGAGAGATCTAGAGCAAGTCGGTATAAGCACGCAAAGAGGTGGTGTGAGTAAGGCAGTCAAACATATAAGTGCTGACGGGAGTTGGACATTCGACATGGTGGACAAATTTATCTGGAATTTATTACGTGTGTTGGACGATACCATTATTCAGGAGAGAGGGTGAATGTAAGAGAAATTGTCACCAGTCCCCGAAACATCTATGGAGTCAACGTGTTATATCCCTGAATATCAAGGAACGTATGTAGCAGGCTGCAGTACGAGCTGTTTCGGGGTATGGCTATGAGAATTGGCCTGTTCAAGCAACGGAACTAAGACTTCTGCAGGTGTTTGAAAAATGTTGTCTCCGAACCATAGCGGTGTCAGTGTTGGTGTCGTGTCGGTGTCAGCGAATCCTCGACGAGGCAGTGAGAAAAGGATTTTTCGGTTGTTCAACAAGAACCTCCATCGAAGAACGAACGGCGACTGATACACGAGATGGAAGCCTTCGCCGAACTTCCCGCTTAGGGTTTGTCCTTGTGGTCGCTCACTGGTAGCATACCCAAATCGTGTTTGCCAGAACCATAGAGTTTTCCAGGTCGAAACTTTTATGGAGAGACAGTCCAATCCGTTCGCACCTTTCGGTGCTATATTGCTTATGACACTTTGTTTGAATGAACGAAATGACAAGGCCACGAACCTTCACCGATTCGCGTTTCGTTACCGGTTTGCGAGAGGTGAAACACAAATCGCACTTTTGCATATTTTGGCGCTCTTCGGCGTTTGTAAGAATAAACTGACCTCTGCAGAATATTCAATTTAAACCACACCCAGGAAAATTGGTCACTGAAGTTCGTCTGATTTAATGCCCCCCAGATTTGACAAATGAGATGATTTTGTTCGGCGAACTTCGTCATAACAAATTCTCCTATGGAGCTCAGCTTCCAGTAAGCACAGTATTGTTACACAACGGCATGAATTATGCAGTAGGGACGTTAAAGCCATCTCTATGGACGATTCCCTTTCCCAGTTATTCATAACTAGTTTGTGGGTAACACAGCGTCAGGGGTTAACTGTCGGTAGATTACCAACACAATGATACTATTCTTCTTAGGAGTATGACGGTCCATAGATGGTCCATAAAGCGATCTCCATGATAACGGTACGCGTTGCCGCTAACCTCGGTTACTTATCGTAAGTGATAGGCCCGCGTCTATGTGTGACGCTGATTATGAGGCCTCACCTATGCAATCCGATGGCAAACGACGGCCCATTCTCCCCATAACTGTACGCGTTGTCATCATCTGGGCTACTTATCGTAACTGCTAATAGACTAATCCGACAACCAGCGGCAGCACTTCATATCCATATGTATCGTCCGTCTGCCAAGTCCATGCCTGAAAAGGAAGCAATCACCCTCGGCGAATCATGTTTCTATTTATTGATTGCACCGATACAAACGTATTGTGTTGTCAGTTGATGCCACAGATTCAGAAAGCCGCTTTTACTCCTCAGGGTTTTGGAACGAGAAGCGTATTTCAATTACGACCGGTATATACTCCTATATACAGCACACAAATAAACAAAGTTTTAGTGGCTGACTCGCCAAAAGCTTATAAAATTTCGTTGTCCACAATTCACGATCGGTGTCTACGCCAAAGCAAAAGTCTTATTGTTACGAAGCTTAGCTCACTAGTTGCTTAATTAGTTTTACGGAAAACTCAAACGGAAACTACTTTCGTCGGACCTCTGTGTTTTTGGCCGGAGCTTTACCTGATTGTAGCATATATCCCGGGCAATCCCAACTTGGATCAAAAAATTCATTGATAGCAGGGCAAAAATGCTAACAGAACAATCCCGACTTGGGTCAAAATATGCATTGATAGCAGGGCAAAAATGCTAACAGACTCACTATATACACAACTCGCTTTGCAAAGCTTCAGGGTTTTTCTTGAGACCGTAACTACGCTTTTCTGGAGTCCCCCCGTTACACAAACACATAACGCCACCCGGCACTCACGATTTTCTGTGATCTTTTACTGCATGCTCCAGACTATCTTCGTTGCGCACAATCCAGCCAATGCAAAGCCCTCATCATCGAATATGCCTACACTCGTTCGCAGCGACCGCATACCTATTACCTGAACCTGAATATCGCTACCGCTTTAAAAATCTGGCAGTATCGTCTCCCTCCAGTAGTTAGAATTGTGACCACTTTTGGCTGCCTGTTGTTTAGAGCAGCAGTCTAAGTCACATAATAGCGCCTGCCAGCAGACCGTTTTTCTAATTTTTCCTATTTTAAGCCCTCACTGTGGTCACAGTTGTCTTATTGCGTCATTTGATTTGAAAGGAATGAACAACCGTGTGCCATTGATAGACCCCAGAACATCCTTTATCCATACTGGTCCTTGGCAAATCCTAACTACAATGAAAACACAGACGAGTCATTCGAGATTTCGTGTACGGGGATGTCCACGGACCCAAGTAGGACGCCGCGATGACGGTATTGCGACTGCCATACTTATTCTGATGGTTTGCCCGTAGCTCACTATATTCCTAATATTTCCGGACGAGCGTCCGGGCCGTCCCAATCCGTTTACTTTGTGTAGGGACTTGGAAGCACTGGGCGTCCCATGGTGTTTTCTACTTGTTCTGCCCATAAACCCACTAGCTCATCATATATCAGTATCAAGGTTTTGGCATGCTCTTGCAGTTTGAACCTTGCCATGCGCCTGGTATAGCGTGTGCTGGCCCTCATAAAAAAGACGAAAAACTTACTAGCTGTGACGAAGTCCCTGGCCATGTTTGGCGGTAAGCCTGTAGCTACGACAGAAGACTTTTTCCTAAATCAATCGCGAACGGCGGCTCCATTCTGAGTTTCCACGCATCTGAAGGGCCCGATTATTGTTCATGTAGTCTTGTGAGTATTTTAAACTCCAATACAGAAAAAACGCGTCAAGAAATCAGCTTTCGCACAATATTTCCCACCAGCTTTGTGCAGAGCCAGTAGCAGTCATCAAAATGCGAATTCCGCGCCCACAAGGGGCCTTGAATACGGCTATAAAACTTCCAATAAAACTGCAGCCGCGCAGGGAGATCTTAGAGGCTCCAATTATTGTCATCGAATGCTAAAATCTTATGTTAACGTTTCCCTCCTTCAAACTATGGTTTTACAGAAAGTTTGGCTGTGCCCCTAAGGCTCAGCGTTCTCGAGGTTAAGCCACTTTCATTCACTTAAATGGCACAAGCGAAAAAATGGTGCACTCCTGTTCATTAAGTTCTCAGCACGGTGCAGTAATCTCCCAAGCGCGAGGATTTACATAAGAGTGTCTAAAAGTGCCTTGAACTTGGCACTACATGCAGCAGAAACAACCGTCGGAAGAAGGTTATTCCACGCGCCGGCTGCCCAAAATTAGAAAAATTGTTTTCGGCAATTACACATTTGCAAACCACTTTGATTTTTAAGGGAGTTTTCATGTGGAGTTTTCAGGAACCTTGTGAGAAGTTTCCTTTTTGAAACAAATCGTCGTCCAAAAATGTGTGCGCTCTTAGCTAGAACATTTTCCCACGATGTCCCCACTGTGTTACCTACGTCAATGGTGGAAAGCCGGTTGGCAAACCTCGTACAAAAAGGGCATAAGTAAGTATTTGGTCCCGTCGGAGGCCATGATACCCCATGGTAAGAAGTCAAGCACCGCATGAGGAGCTTCTAAAGGCGGTACGTGAAAAACTGGTTCTTTTTTCCCTCGTGCAAATTTTTGAAAGAATTTCAATAATACTTGATCCCTTCGCTGAGTAAGTACGTGATATTTTCTTGAATCCTTCAGTCTAACATAACCTGCGCAAAAGCATCCGTCGGAGTGCACTCACATTCCGCGGTGCTCCCACATCCATTCATGAGCCAGATAACTAAAGTTTGCTCTCTTCTAAAGGTATCGATGGACCAAAACAGATGTGGACAAGATGGATGTACATCGAATGTTGGACGGTGAACCCTATGTCATGCCAGTCAGGCCTCGTGATATTTAAGTCATACGAGTTTGAAATTAGAAGAGACTTGCCAATTATCCAACTGGCATGACCCGGTTGCGTGCTCCATCTGCCTCTACCTTAGGCGTAAAATGCACTACAAAACAAAGGCCACAGCTGTCAAAGGCGAAGACAAGTTTTCACTTCTGAGTACAAAGCACCAGTGGAAATCTTATGTTTTACTCAGGATACTCGAGAAAATACTGATACGTATTTCGAAAGCTCTGGAAAACACAAACACAAGGAGCAAAATGGCCTGGACGAATGCCGATAACAAAAGTTTCTCGAGAAACGAATATATAGCGCCATCCATTCTGAGTCGGGTGGCCGCAGAGAAGGTTATTCAGCTTTCTGATGCTGCAGTCAAGACCTCCACGGCGTCTCCAATAGGAAGGCGCATGATGGAGAGCAAGCTGAATACTCAAGCCAAAAAGACTGGCATGTTCGCTCCTAGGTGGGCTCATCACAAAGCCTGAATGCGAATCACCTTATGCAGAATGGTCACGCGAAATAGGAAGCAAGCAACTATTTGGGCTTCCAGTCACACAGTCATCGCCACCCGCCATAGAGGTGGACTCGGCGCGGGCTTTCTGCATTCAGAAATCCTACCCATCGATGAAACGTGTACCCGAGGTACGGAATCTGGACCACCTCTCCCACAGGAGAGGCGCGGAACTAGATTCTGCTTGAAACAGTTTACACGACTCCAAACTTAGAGCCAGCCCGATTATCGTTAAAGACCTCTCTCATAAGGGTCAGGGAGCCGACGCATGGAAGCATAAAGTGGCGACAAAATACTACATTTTCGGGTTATTTAAGATCTGGCTACCTGAAACTCCGTGGCTAAATATTTTTGGATTTTTTTTATTGCGACAGCGTTCCAACTGACCGATTACGCGGTCAATGTTCCCAGGTTATTTCACTCTTTTACGGTGGGTGTCGTTGTTTCCATAGCCCCGCTATCATTACAACTATTCAGGAATTCAAATATTTACATCTTGGTCATAGTGATGCATTTTTTACGCTTTTCTGCCATTTTTTGCCGAGAATGCTCTAGATGCACTCCACAATTTGATTGCGTTCTGTTGCTACAGTCAACCGTCGCCTGTGCTCATTTTCGGAGGTAGTCTACTGCGCAGTTTATAAGTGGTTTCTTCAGACGAGAATGCATGCAACTTTGAAGTGAAGGAATTTATATAATTTTTGTCGAGCCTGCGCAATCTTCCATGTGCCAAGTTATTCCCTGACCGTTTTTGATATACAAGCAAGTAAGTTGTGAGCTAAGCTGCCCAAATCCACTGCTGTCCTATTGGCCATCTTCTTCGAAATCAGAAATATTCACTTCATTACAGAGTGGCAGGTGGTTTACTAAAAAAAATGTAAAGACTTACCAAAACACCATCCTTGTTTATATAAAATGTTTTTCCACAAAAGATCACCGGTTTGGATGACTTGAAAATATGTAATTAACAGCTGACGAGTCTGGTCGAGTCCAAATCCAGGTAAGCGATGATACTAACTTTGATCACATCCATTCGACTGGGCATCAAACCATTACTGTGCTCCCAACGTTTACGAGGGTTCCAAACGTTGGTAGTACACTGCGGAAATTTTTCACATCAAACTTAGCACTAAAGCAAAATCTTTAAAGCCTGGACAGAGCTCTTTACCATTTTCTGGCCGACGGCGCGGCCACTGGTTGACACGACATGCACCAACTCGCAAGAAGTAAAAGGTATGTGCGTCACTATACAAGTCATTTTACTTAATCGGAGAATTAAGGAAGGAAACGTGTTGTGAGGACTTTCCGCATAAAAGGATATCTTCCTCGAGCATGATCAACCCATGTTGCCTTTGAGCCTGACGTTTTGCCCATGTTTGTTCGCAGCACTAAAAGGCCAATAGTGGACGTCCGTCCTACCTGCTATCGGTCTAAAAGTATTCCTCTCAATTTCGCTTTAAGCTCAAGACTCTAGATGTTGGTTATGCTTTGACGTGGCTCAGTAACTGATGCTCATCTTAAGTCATCAACGGTTGTGCCTTAGTTGAATAAAGCTCAGCGAGTGCCTCAAGACATCTTTTTTTCTGAAAAAAGTGATACCAGACGCTCAGCTTCTGGAATTTTATCACATGGCCATTATCACATGGCCATCACATGGCCACATTTATCTTACTTTAACTAAAGTTCCTATTCATGCTGCGGCTGTATTCATGACACCGCATCGCTAACCTCTTTTTAGGGTTTTCTGAATTTTGAATCCATTTTTATTGAATGCCGCATCACCTCAGAATGCTATATTTTTCAACTAATACTCGAAATCCGGAGGGCTCGGGTTGCTTGACAAGACCTGATCGGAATAATTGGTGTGGTGAACTGCGACACTCTTTTCAAACGCGCCGTAATGAGCAGTGACGTATCTCTCTGCACGGGAGCCTCGGCCTATGAAATACGCATTGTCTTATGTTTGGTTCAAGTTAATTCTTTACTTCTCTCATCAACGTGGGCTTTCGGGGACGCTACACATGCCGCATACTTTGCTTCATTCACATGGATGCGTCCGGACTAAAATCTTGTAAAAGTTTTCACGTATAATCGTGAGCTTCCCCATCTGTTACTGGTAAATAAACGAGCTCGCCAGCAAAAGTGTAGAAACTTTCCGGTCTTGCTTTGCATACAAACCAAAACACCTGCATCCGCCGGCCCACCTCAGAGAAGTTAAGTGTGCTGAATATCTGGTGGAATGGTCGGTCTTCAATTTAGAGCGCATGGGGACTGATATGGCATGGATTGTTCGTGACAGTTGTTGGCCACTGTGGCCTTCAATTAATATAACGGAGCTTACAATGCAGTTTTTGGAGTAGCGTGGTTACTAAAAGTACGCACTCTCTTGTTCAAACTTTTGTGCAATGATAGTGGACGGAACCGAGTAAATAGGCATTCACCGTTGACGACTACTCTCTTTGTCAGCGGCACCACCAGATTCTGCATTACAATTTGGCGGAAATTTCTCGTGTGTAGTCAGTAACTTGATCCACCTTACAAAGTTAGTGTTTTAGGAAATAAGGTATATTTTCTTGAAGAGAAAGCTGGGTATAGTGCTTACCAGGCAGTGGTACTCAGTCGATGATCACTACAATCCAGTATGGTGGTTATACCAAAAAATAACATGGAAAATAGATAAAGGTTCATCACCGATGTGGTCAAAAGGCATCATAAAAAGTATCCAGAAGGGCGTTTTCTAGACTTAATAAGTAAGCCCAGAGGCAGTCCCCACATCTGTCGATTTTTATGCCGTAGGCAAAAAGAACTTAGCACCAAAATTCCAAAGGGCTGAAAACAAGGAAGGAAACTGGGAGAACAGCACCGAAGTGATGGAAATTGAGGCCTCGAAGAATGAAGAGAATTGTTTGCTTGATGTCATAAAAGCCTCCTAATTGTCAAACAACACCAACAGCTAGAACCAGAGTACACCGCGAGTGCGAGCATGAATTGATGTATGTTGGAAACCAACACACAGTTAGGTATGTAAAATATCCAGGCCACCCGTACAACGAGGGTGTCTAGGAGAGAGACCTTTACTGGGTGCAGAACAAGACGCAGGGAGCTGGCTTTACTCACGATCCACAAAATGCCTTTAGCGGGATACCCCCACAGATTTGAACGCAAAATTTCACAAAAATTCATGGGTGAGATGTAGCGCTTGCATGGCCTTCCTGTAAGCACAGTAGCAACTCGGCGGGGGGATGGGTTTGCACGAAAGGAATGACGCCTGTTTTAGCTAGTTTCAAACAAGCCATGAGGGAGCTGCATAGTAAATAACAACGCTGAATATTTTTTGCGTGGTAATAAAGACGTAGGTGAAGAGAAAAATAAAAAGAGCCGAGAATGCTCGTCAGAATCCACTCCGAATGTGCCTGAATGCAAGGCAACTGACATGAAATCGACATTTTCAGTTGATGGAGGATGCTGACAACCAGTGAAATAGAAGGATGGTGATGCCAAATTGCTACCAACTTCGTGTGACAGCCTCAAGTGGAATTCTGTCATAGGCGTTCGAACAATCATAGCAGGTACCTTGGGCACATATGTTCAGTTTGGTCGAGTTTTAAGGTACTAGCGGAGGAGAATTAGTCGATTCCGACATACACAAAACGGGATAAAAGCAAGTTGATTGGAGTGCTGCAAGCTGTCAAAAAAGTAAAACTCCGAAGAGTTTTGTGGATGAATTTCTCTATCATTATATAGAGAGAACTTACTGGAAGGCAGTCGGATGAGTCATGACAGAATCCTTTCTCATCTATTAGGCAATGGCCCAATTTCGGGGCGTAGGCCGAAGGCATGGAGGGTGGACAAAGAGCCATCTGGTACTAAAAGGTGAGGATAACTGTTCATTCTTTTTGGCCAGGAAATTTCCCAGGCCACAACCAGTTAAGCGAAGCTGTATTTCCGGAACTTCAAAATCAAATGATACTGAGGGACCTGAGGGATTACAGTCTTAAACGGGTTTAGAACGGTACAATGAAATGTGTATATTTCAGCATTCACCCATTCGATTGCACGTTCTGTCCTTGTGACTGAGCCTGCACGAAATGAAAGCGGCTCTGAAGTGCTCGTGCTCCGCGTAAAAAAATTAGGTACGGTCTGTTGCGCAAGAGTGGATTAATTTTATATTAAGGACCATGATGAAGGGCAAAGTGCGAAGGCTCCTTCTAACGGGATTTCTCATTGTTGATGAGATCCACGGTTGACAGCGGTGTGGTCGCTGCTTCTGGAGAGGGTGCCTTCAAGAATATCTTGCCTAATGAGGCTTTTACCGGTGGGGATGAGGCTGCCAGAGTTTGGCGGTTGGATAATGAGTGGGTGGTAGAAGTGGAAATACGGACCGGCCTACCATCAAGATGATCGACTAGGAGGTTCACCGAATTTTCGGGTAGCCGGGTTGGAAACTGGTGCATTTTTATCGTCATGGGGAGCCAAGTTCTTCTATTATGCCACTGCTGATGAGTCTATCCGTTTTGCTGAAAGGTAGGCCTGGATAATAGAATTGGGATGTTGGGAACCGGCCTGGTCCCACTTACTGGGAATAGTTTGGTTTTGGTTAGCTTTGGGCTATATTTCTTCGCTGGGTGTCGGATTAGACGACTGTGCATACCCGAAGAATTTAGGAGCTTAAACCACATTCACGCCTCAGATAAGCGCTTCCTTCCCCACCTCGGCCTAAGTCTGAGGCGTCACCCTCATTTTGACACTTGTGGCTTGGGCTAATACCCCGAGAGTTCAAGGTCAACCCATGCTTGCAACGGTTACTAGCTTCGGTTCAAAACTGTGAAATCTTATGTAGACCAAGCCATGATGTTGTTAATTTCATTAACCCAAGGTGCAGTTTCCCCTCGGTCTCGAATTCGCAGCATGCATCCCCATGCCACTTGCATTTCCCCGTCACCGACATCCGCCACAATAAGATTGCACCAATTTTGGTAGGGCCCTAGTTGTGTCGGGCAATACCCATTTTTCTATGACTGTTGGTATTTGATCAGGTGGCTGTTGATCTGTTCACCGAGCTTGGCAATTGAGTTGCAAACTTTTCGTCACCATTCGAGGAGACATCTTCAGTGTGCTGTTGGGTGAGTAGTCCCTCTCTTTATGCTTGCGTTTACACAGTCTGCAAAGAGCAGTTTTTGCGCTGTAACCTGATTGGCAATTGACGAAAATCGTACTTGGATTCTGGTAGGTATACTCGTGGTCCATGTTGCGTCGTGGCCGGCTTCTCGGTTGTTTGATTGGTTGGTGGTGTACCTCCTGTTTTAGTAGTTCGTAGTCCTGTTGAGTTCCTCTTTGAATCCTTGTCCGGCTCCAGGTTTTGTGGTTCTGGATGTCCTTTGTCCTCAGAGGTTGGTAGACAGGATCGATCTCGATGTGTCTGTTTGTTGCTCCATCAGTGGAGTACCATGCCTCCATGAACTCGCGTTCCTTCGTTGTTCTTGCCTGGCCCAGTATGCTGACGTTATTCCAATCGAATTTGTGTCCTTATCCATCTTCGTGTGCCGAGATGAGCGAAAGGTGATTGTGTCTCCTAGTAGGGAGCTTGTGTTCGTCGACTGTCCCATCCTAACACACAACTAGGCACCTGGTGTCTGTTAGGCTTCTATCCAGCTCTAATGTCGTTATCACGCATGACGACGTGTCACCACCAGTCGGGAATAACCATCATTAAAATTGTGTTCAGGACTCACAGGAAGAGGGTGGTGAAGCGACGGGGTTCAGCAAACTGGTCTTTGATTCCGCTTTCTTGGAATATTGAAGGCTCGGATTTATAAGTACCCTACGGCAGGCTGCCTTGAAGACATTCCGACCTTGGAAAACAAGCTCCCTCTCCACAACTGGAGCGGGCGTGGTGAGCAGTAGGCGGGTGGACATATGGCCCTATCTCGAAGAACAGGCTGTTTTGGTTAACTTCAGGCGGAAGTGCGTGGATGCCAGCGAAGAACGGAAATTGGTCGTATTCTGCATAGAATATTTTTGGCTCGACGAAAGGCCTAGTATGATTATATTTCCGGGTGCAGGTACTATACCATCAAGGGCAGACGTAGTGTACTGAGGAAGTGCAGTGGCAGAGCCCCGTCTCCCGAAAGACTGGTAATGCTGCATGCGCACATTTGAGCGTAAGAACCAAAAAACTGATTGCAGCAACGCCATCAGCTAAGTCGTGGGAGGTTGCACAGTCTCCTTGAAATGTCGCTGGAAGCAGTATGATAGGCTATTAATTGCATTTGTTGGCCTGGGTTTTGATAATGATGGTGCCCATGCAAAGACGTCTTGAAAGTTGATGATCATGATTGGACTGCGGCAACAGTTATTGCTAGGATGCTATGGAAGAGACGAGCGAGGAACTAGTGAGTATAAGAATAGATAGCAGTGTTGCAAACCACATGAATGAAGCTCGACGTCGACAACGGCTGTGGGGTGAACGGGATCTTGGATATGGTGCATTATTGCAGCCAACGCGTTGCCTTCACTTGGTACTAGCAGCCCCGTCTGATATAGTGGTCAAATGTTATACTCACGGTCTTTCCGAGGATACTACAGCAAGTGAGCAGAACTGGGCCTCCAGCAACCAGCTTAGCTGTAGAATTTATTGGAAGTTGTTGAGAAGTTGAACTGATGTTAGAATCGCGCCCATGTGTGAAAAGGAAAAGGTTGGTGGGATGACACAGAAAAACGACAAGAAGAGTTATAGGACAGGCAAGAAACAAAGACAAACTTAAACGTACCACCACACATGAAAAGGAAAAACTGAAAAGGGGAAAATGGATAAAACTTCAAAAATTTTCAGAAGTGACACACTACCCACAGGTTTGCTGAAAACCCTCCGACAGCCCACAACCAGTTTTGCTCTCTTTGGGGCTCATTAGGCGGGGGGTTCCTAGTTAAGGTCCTGGACAACCTTTGTGCATCTGTGGTCATGCGCCTCTTAGGATTGATTGGTCAGAATAGGAACCACTCGGAGCTGAGCTTTTTGGCTCGGCGCTTTCTGTCTTAGACTGAGGTACTCGCATGGCGTTTGTCGCGCTTGTTCCAGTTTGCTAGTCTGGAAGTAGTTGGACGAGAGATTCGCCGCTCAAAGATACATCCGTTTTCAAAATCGCATTACCATCCACGTGGATGATGTGGAAGATGAATGTGTCGCCTGGGCATTTCGTCTCGCAGCCTCCGAGCAGCACAGACGACCTATGTAACCAATGTCACTACTTTATGCCCCATCCTTGGGATATTGCTGACTGTCCCTTTCCGCACAACCACGGGGAAAGTAGTAACAGGCAATGGATCAAGGGATTACGAGGCATGAAAATCCTTACCAGTCAAACCAGGCGCGATTTTTAACCGCCGTCTCTCCGGAAACGGACCACAGGACAGGACACGCTGCCAGTGGTGTTCTTGCATCAAAGTCATCACATTCACTGCATGGCCTTCAATTCTTGACGCAATAGGCAAAAAGGTACATTTGTGGTCAATGCACAGATGTGACCGTCGCCTTCTTAACCTAAGTGAACGAGCCTGAAACCATGGCGTCCCGGTGCACGGTATGTAAGCTGAAAAAAATGAGCTGAAATGACTGAAGCAATGACTTAGCATCTAAATTTGAAAGCCACTACAGGCCAACTCTGCTGCGCTGGTTACTGTCGTCTTCCGGGACCTTGAGACGGCTAGAGACATTGACAAATGTGACCCAGTCGCGATGTCGCGCATCCGAGCTGTTAGCTTCAACGCAAAGCATCCTCTCTCCACCTCAGTGAACACTTCACTGCTGCTTGTGGATGCATGTGCCACTGGTATCGTCAACTGTCTTCAGTGCCTAGCTATCGATCCTTATTTCCTCAGATCCTTAGCGAACAAAAATATGCAGTACAACATGCACACGGTCCGATAGTGATGATAGTGCTTGTTATTATCATCAAGGGCATTTCTCCTCGTGCAAAGATCGCCTCAAGACTTACAAGAAGTGCAGTTCTCTGGACTCAAGATGATTTTGAAGCGATCCCGTACAACTGTACGATTCTGAGACGCTTCCCGGGAGTTGGGCTTAGGGTAGTGCGTGCCGCGCATCGCGCCGCATGTTCCAGTGTGCAAATGTATCAATAAGTCCAAGGAGCTTAATCAAAATGGACGAGCACAACGATTTGGTATTTTCTGAAGGAGATAGATCCATCTCCAGACCTGTCTGTTACGCACTTCACGGCGGTGCCGCACACCATTTAATACGATCGACCATCCAACGGTCAATGAAACGATAAGTGAAGAAGGCGGCCCACTTATTCACTCACAAAACCGCCATCTGTAAAGTTAAGCCGAATACTTTGAAGAGCAGTTTAACTGGCCTCCGGCAACACAGCCCCCTGAGAAAGTGCATGCTGGCGAATGGAATGTTAATCCTGATCGCCGGCCAGAAGAAATAGTGCGAAATATGCCAACTGAAACGTGAGAAGGCACCATGACCAAACGATCTGCCTCCAGCCTTATTCCAAGAAGGAGGATTCCTGGTTAAGTATATGGTAAATCTTGTTGGTGCCGTATGAGGTGATGAAAAAGTGTATACAGAATGGGACGCATCAGCAGTAATTCCTGTTTTCAAAAAGGGGGCGCGAATATTGTGTGAAAACCTTTTTAGCTGTTGTGTCGATAGTGCTCTCTGGTCTTATCCTTCGAAGGTAGACTTGTAGACACAGGTTATTGACACAGGTAGAGGCAGTCCGTTAAAATTAAGCCGAATAGCGTCCCGGAAGAGGATGCATCAACCACATTTTCACCCTCCGAAAGTTTACTAAACAGCGATATGGCTCTCAGCAACCAATAATGGTGGTTTCTCTTGACTTGGAAGCTGCCTTTGCTTTTGTGGACCGTCAGGCACTATGACTGTCCATGGAGCAAAGATAACCTCCAACCCTTCCTAAGGCGGTGTTTATTTTGCTTCACAGTTAGGTATGCGTTTACCTCTGCAAAGTGTAGAGTGCTGCTGCGAGACCTGGTCGGCTCGAACCCCAACCCCATGCTTGCAGATGAGTCGATTGAGGTAGCAAATGAATTTGTCTATCTGGGCAACTGTATCCTTACCATCATCAGAGACAACACTGTCAACACTGATGCTTCACTTCCGTACAACCATAAAGTTTATCTAATTATATTTAAAGCCTTAGAGTGAAAAGAAGAGAAAAAGAATGGGTGAGGGAGTAGACCTGGTACTGTCCTATTGAGACGTTTAGAATGTGTCCGAGAGCGAGTTAGAACAGAGTCCGGGTTTTCGAGGATAAGCAACGTTTTACTTGTCTAAGAACAAGCGTGCATGAGCTGAAATGTACATACAAAGGTTCAGTACGAGTATATATGGTAAGTATAAAAATAAGCACACAAAAACCATGACATTCACCCCGACATTGTTTGAATGAACACATATGAGCTGACATAGACAGCGGATGATGCACTGAATCAGGCTTCTCTGTTCCTCAAACTGTAAGGATGAATGCGTTGCCGTTGTTCTAGAATTTCAGGATAACTCGGTTGGTATTCGGAGGACGGTACCGAAGAAGATTCAGATGCTTGAGGCTATCGGGCGGACGTCCGGTCGTTTCAGTCGTATCTGGGTGTTCGGTATCCCCATTGGATTCAGACAGATTGAGAACATTGTCAGTTGTATTCTGAACCGCTGGAGCTAGACGGCGAAGGGACACGGTTTCGACTCTTCCGTCTCGATGAGCAATGTGTGCGTAGTGTGGGTTGCAGTTCAGAAGGTCGACTTCTTCTACTAGTGGTTGATACTTGGATGACCTATCACCTCGTTGCAGCAGAACTGGACCAGGGGTGGTCAACCAAGATGGCAACGATATTCCAAATGTTGAGCGACGTGCGTATTGAAACAGACGTTCGTGTGGAGTACAGTTAGTGGCCGTACATAATAGTGATCGGAGGCTGTGTAGAGCATCAGGAAGTACCGACTCCCAATGGGAAGGCGGAAGATTGTGATTTCAACGCTAAGTTTATTGTTTTCCAGAGGGTACCGTTGAGACGCTCAACTTGACCGTTGCACTGTGGATTATAAGCCGATGTATGACTCATAGCAACACCTTTCTCCAGAAGGAAGCTATTGATCTCAGACGACATGAACGATGAGCCTCTGTCGGAATGGATGTAGGCTGGCATTCCGAACAGACAGAAGATTTGTGTGAGACAGTCAATCACAGTTGCCGAGGTTATATCCGCACACGCAAATGCAAATGGGAATCTAGAGAACTCGTCAATTATTGTGAGTAAGTAGCGGTTGCGTGTATTAGATGGCAAAGGACCTTTAAAATCCAAACTCAGGCGTTCAAAAGGTTGTGTTGCCTTAATGAGTTTACCAGAGGATTTCCAGAATCTTGGCTTCAGTTCAGCACACACTTTGCAGGAGGAAATAACGCGCTTGACATCGTCGACGGAGTAGGGAGATTCTTGCAACGCACAAAATGAAACATACGGGTAATGCCGGGATGGCAGAGTTATGGAGCTCTCCGAGTTGGTTATTGTTCCCATGGAAGCACATACGTTTCGTGACAGAGTGTCTGCGACATGATTGTCTTTGCCAGGTCGGTATATGACATCATACTTGTACTCGGACAACTCAATCCTCCAGCGTTGTATCTTGTCGTTTTTCACTTTACCCTTCTGTCCACCGCCGTACATGAATGTGACTGAACGCTGATCGGTGATCAGTTTGAAGGGTCTTCCGAGTAGATAGTGCCGCCATTTCCTGATGGATTCAACGATAGCGTAGGCTTCCTTCTCGATGGCAGAATGATTCTTCTCGCTCGAATTGAGTGTCCTCGAGAAAAAGGCCACCGGTCGATGGTTTTGGCTGAGGATGCGGCTATAGCCACATCGGAGGCATCCGTTTCAACAACCAAAGGCTCGTTATAATCTATTGTAATTAGCGTAGCATTTTCTAGTTCGTTTTTAGGTTGTCGAAGGCTAATTTGACGTCGGCAGGTAGGGGGAATGTTTTATTCTTTACCAGTTTGTTGATTTTGTCAGAAAATGAAGATATCCAATGGGCGTAATATGCAAACATACCGATGACGCGTTGCATTTCCGTGGTAGTACGCGGAGGAGGTAACTGGCGGATAGGTTCCATGCGTTCAGGGTCTGGCTTATGACACCCTTTGAAACCTCATAACCTAGGAGGCGGATGACTTTTGAAGCAGTGACGGTTTTGTCATCGTTGAGCGTGATCCCATACTTCCTCGTAGCTCTTAAAAATGATGGAGATTGAGGTCGTGTTCATCTTGGGTATTGCCACAAATGGTCACATTGTCTATGTAGGCATACGTGCTTTTCAGTCGTAATGATATTGTTAATAGTTCGCTGAAAACACGCTACACCGTTTGTGACACCGAAGGGTATGCGACAAAACTGAAACAGGCCACCACATGCTTCGAATGCTGTAAAAGGTTTGTCGGATGCAGAGATGGGGACTTGATGGTAAGCAGACAATAGGTCTAATGTACTGTAGACCTCGTAGTGCGAAATTTCCTCAATCATTTTGTCCAAGCGTGGCAGAGGGTAAGCGTCCAGATATGTGAACCGGTTGATAGTTTGGCTGTAGTCAACAACCATCCGGCGTTTGTGATTGACATTCTTGGTAACCAAAACCTGCGCTCTCCAGGGAGACGTTGACGGCTCGATGATGCCTTCTTGCAATAAGCGGTCAACTTCGGCGCGAATGAATTTTCATCATCCTTCTTGATTTGGTTGCAACAGGCTTGCAATCTGGAGACAAGTTGGCGAAAAGTGATGGTGATTCAACGTTTACAGCCGTCAGGCCGCAGATGGTGAACGCATCACGATCCCCGCCGAATGAAATTTCTACCTTGCCATGTAGACCTAGAAAGTCGTGCCCGAGTAAAACGTCGGTGCAGAGGTTTGGCATTACAAAGAGCTTCAGTTCATTGTATGAAGTGTCTCTGTATCGGACAGAAACACAAGCGTAACCAGTCGTTCGACAGGATAGGGATGTAGACGCCATTGTGACGACTGAGAAAGTTGGGTAAATTTTCCAATTATGCAGTTTCACGACCTTAGCGTTAATGAAACTACAAGAACTCCTGTATCGACCAGAGCACGGAGAGCGATGCCATTGACTTCGATAGTTGCGATGGCATGTGCCAGGCAGGTAGGAGCTGCCGCAACGAATAATGACGATAAAGTAGGCTTCGTTGTACAACTTGTATGGAACTTGGCGGTATTTTTAAACGGCACACGCGGCGGAAGTGACCGCGTTTACCACAAAGATTGCAGACGGCTTCTCGAGCGGGGCACTTTGGACGAGGATGTGTATCATACCCACAGAAATAACATGCTTGAATGGATTTCACGGCAGCAGTGGTCGGATCAACACGCAGTTCGGGATTCTGTGAAATGGGTGGAATCGTGGAGCAAGATATGGGTTCGTTACTAACGTATGACTGTGACTGTTTGTGAGCCAATTCGAGGGATCTAGCCAGCTGATATGCTTGGTCCAGAGTGAGTTCGCTCTGTGCTAGAAGTTTCTCGCGGATGGACGTGGACGCCAGGCCGTTAATTATAGCATCACGCACACTCATCTTGATATTCAGTTGCAGACACAGATTTAAACTCACAGTCTTTGGCTAATGATTTCAGTTTTCGTACGAACTGATCAATATCCTGTCCGTTTTCCTGCTTGTAGGTCTGTAGCAGGTAGCGTGCATATATGAAATTTTCGGACGGACATATAATTTCCGTAACGTGTCGATTGCAGATTCATAATCGGTGTGATCAGCAATGTGATCGTATACTAACGGATCCACAAAGTGGATGAGAGTTTCAAGTTTGTCGGGTTTAGAAGACTCGACAGTTTTCAGATAGGTTTCGAAGGTACGAAACCAGTGATTCCAGCGTTTTGCTGCATCTGCGGAGTTTGGGTCAGCGTCGAAGAACCGAGGTCGTAGTTGCGGGTCCATTGTGTTCTTAGACAAGTAAATTGAGACGTTTAGAATGTGTCCGAGAACGAGTTAGAACAGAGTCCGGGTTTTCGAGGATAAGCAACGTTTTACTTGTCTAAGAACAAGCGTGCATGAGCTGAAATGTACATACAAAGGTTCAGTACGGGTGAAAGGAAGAAGGCCTTCGCTGCGGAGTTATTTATTTGAGAACGCCAACTGAACAGTTACAGACTATTGAACAGGGAGCAAAAACTCTCATATGCATCTCGTTTACAAAACTGAATATCCACCTCTCCTTGAACGCGTCTTCCTGAACTTTTTCTGATATTCATTGACTACTACTAAATTGCAAGCAAATGCTACAAAGAGACTGCACAAATTCCGTAACAGATCTCACTTTTCAAGAGACGCAAAGCGGATTTACGAGAAGACGTGCTACTCACATGCCGCATCAGTAGTATCCACGTTACACGGGTATATATGGTAAGTATAAAAATAAGCACACAAAACCATGACACCTATGTCGTGCGTTCTGAGGTGCCTACACCTAGCGCCTAATCGAAAATCTGAAAGAAACTGACAGCACTAATGCCATTCCAATAATCAATCAAATTATCGCTATAAACCGTGTGCCAAAGGCGCAATGGTTGCGGCTGCTACGGTTTTCGACCGCTGGAGAGTGGGAGAATGTGGACATACAGCCAAGCCTCGAGGCGATGGCATATTTATTAGCTCAGTAACTGGGTAACTACGCATTGAAGGCGATAGCTTTGAGCGCCACTGACTGCGCGGTTGGACCACTCTGCCAGAGTCATTAACCGTCGGTAAGTTGAGTCCCAAAATATCATCCAGGGAGGCAACAGTTGCTCCCCGTCTAAGTTTACTGGTTAGCGTTTTCATACTTCGTTTCCAGGTCGTACACTGTCCACCTCTCGGTCGCTTTCACTCAATACAGGGCTGGACGAAAAGAGCTCTGCGTTAGACGGTCTTCGTGAATGCGGAGTATATGTCTTAACCAGCGTAACCTATGAAGCATGAGTAATTCATGAAAGAGTTCCTTCCTAAGACCATCTGGCGTGCTTAAGCATTACTAGTCCGATGTTCCACCAGACACGATCAGCTGGTTCGAGGACACTGATGGCGAAAACAGTGACAGCTGTATGTCCTCTGCGCGCAGAGCCAACGTCTCTGATCCACAAAGCAGTATGGATCGCACCGCCGCAGTGTAAACTCTGCCCTTGACAGACAAACTCACGTCACGGCGCCATGGGTGTCGGAGATTGCCAAAGCTGCCTTGGCTTTCCCGATTCGAGCAACAATCTCATCTCCAGCCAGTCCACCGGAATGTATACGGCTGCCCAGGTAAACAAATTTACTTACCACATCGATTGCCTCGCCTGAGCATGATCCCACCCAGGCTTGTAGCAGCACTTTACACTTTACAGATATAAAGTGCATGCAACGTGTGGGAGAGTTATTTAGATTATTTAAAGTGACTTGCGTTTTTGAAGGATCTGAACCTAGGAGAGCAATGTCATCGTCGCATACTCAATGTCTGTGAGGGAACATCTCGGAAGCATTTGGCTCCGAGGTTTCGGAGGTAGGCAGAGAAATTTCAAGCAACATATCAATAACAAAGTTGAAGAGGAAAGGTGAGAGAGGCAGTCTCGTCTTACACTGCTGGACGTTTTGAACTCAGGCGAAAGCTTTTTGTATACTGGTACGCGCCCACAGGAGTTCGCATACAGTATCCCTCAGGAATATAAATTTGGAAGGGACACCCTGATCGCCAGACACCGCCAGATTTTCTCACGATCGACGGTGTAAAAAGTAGATTTCAGATAAAGAAAAGCGACCAACTTGGGACGTCTGAAGGAGTGGCGCTATTCAAGAATTTACTCAAGGCCAATGCATCCGACCAGGGCGAAACCCAGCTTGATTTTCACTAATCTATCTTTCCCGC
Source organism: Clonorchis sinensis (assembly GCA_003604175.2). Classification (NCBI taxonomy): domain Eukaryota; kingdom Metazoa; phylum Platyhelminthes; class Trematoda; order Opisthorchiida; family Opisthorchiidae; genus Clonorchis; species Clonorchis sinensis. Next base: position 18,687,093 of record CM030372.1, read on the forward strand.
TAGTCGATCGGTCTGCGCAAAATGATGTCAGAGATCACCCTAGATGCGACGGGTACCAGGCTGATACCACGATGGTTTTCGCACCGTCCTTGCACCCTTTTGGAAAATTTTGGTTGACAATTGAGGAGCTCCATTCGGCTGTTATTCTGTTTTCGTTCACCAGACGTCGCCACCTTTGAAGAGTGCCTTGTGTAGGCCACCCGCGCTGGGCGCCTTTTCGCGCTTGAGATTGATACTGATTTCTGTTGTCGATGGTGGGCTGGTGTTAGTGTTCTATTCCTCAGGCCTTCTGCGTTCTTCCGGTAGTTTGTTGAAGGACACCAGCTGAAATATTCTTAGAAGTATTCAGCCTGTCGCCCAAGAGAACGATTAAAGGAGTGAATTGCTGTTCCGTCTTCCACACATTGTAACACTGATACCGCCTTCTTTTGACCGGTTGATCGAATGAGCTGAAATAGGGCGCGACTGTTGCCTGCAGCGAAGGTCTTCTCCATCTCCTGAGCCTTCAAAACCCATCAACGTTCTCTGTCTTTATTCATTGTACGGTGTTTAGGGATCTGCGTGCGCCATCACAGTCGATAACTGCTGGTATGGTCTTCGGCCGCAATAAAATCTGCTGATCTCGGCGATATCCAGTGTCCATTTAGTCGTGTCAGATGGTCTGACAAGCAGTTCTGAAAGATGAAGGCATAGCTTAACGGGGCTCCACTCAGCCTCCGCAATCTTCGTCATCATCTGCGCCTCCAGTAGCTATCTAGCCAGGTCAGCCCGATGCCCTTTAGCTACTGAAAGTTTTCAGAGTTGAGAATGGAACTGCTCTGCTTCCCTACACGTAATGCTGACGTAAAGCGATGGATGGCCGGGTCCGCACAATGGTATGATCAGAGTCAAGCAGCGTACATTCGAAGGCACGACAATGTTTACTTGTCGTTCTCCATCAGTAGCTGATAGCCATATGGTCCAACTGAGTCCATGGCTGTCTCGCAAAGTGTAAAATGCTACTGTAAGACTGGGTAGGCCCGAACCCTAGCCTCATGCTTGCGCGTGAACCGATTGATGTAGTAGACAAATTTGTTTACCTGGGCAGCTGTATCAGTCCTGGTGGTCTCGCGAAAGATGATAGTTCCATCCGAATTGGGAAGGCCAGAGCAGCTTTTGTGAACCTGCGTCACCTGTGGCGTAGGCGTGACATCAGCTTATCCGTCAAGGGTGAGTTTACAATGCTGCGGTGCGCTCCGTATTAATGTACGGATCAGAAACCTGGTCGCTGCCCGCCGAGGATGTCAAAAGACTTTCAGTGTTTGACCATCGATGTCTTCGGAGCATTGCCCGAATCTGGTGGGAACACCGGACAGGAATGCTGAAGTACGTCGAATGGTATTCGGGAGAAATAACTCACCCTCGATAGATGAACTGATCACACTGTCGCTAGTTGCTGGTATGGCTTTATAGCAGCAGTAAAATCTGCTAATATCGACGATATCCAGTGTTCACTTCGTCGAGTCGGATGCGTTGGACAGACAGTTCTAAGAGCTGAGAGCATAGCTACCTTAAATCTTTTGCATTCAACTTCCAAGCAATCTTCCTCAGCTTGGCTGCATTTCCGTTAGCATTCCAGACAGATCAATCGTATTCTGTTGAGCTACTGAAACTCGTCGAAGTTGATTCACCAACTGCTCTGCTTCGGCACGCGTACTGTTGACAGAAAGCGAAGTGTTGACCAGTGGCGTGATCGGCGTCAGGTTCCATAAACCAGAAAAAACAGTAACATTTAATTCTTATCAGTAACTGAATACCACATGGTCCATGATTGGCTTACGGTTGGTGGTTTTCATGTAACTCGATGTCGGCGCTTGTGCTGGAAATTCGTACTGGTCAGGAACAGGCGATGTTCGGCACCATTGAAGTTGCCCCCCAGTTTCCACACGCGTCGATTCCAAATCTGTCACTTAAGTGTGCTTCTTCCGGGCTTAGTTGTCCAACTTGAGCGTTCTTATCAGAAGCCAGGGTGAATGTATCCGTTCTTTGTGTCCGAGGTAGTCGAAACAGACATTGGTAAAACCCATCGTCAGATTCAGGGACGTAACGTGGCACTGTTTACCGCATCGCTTTGCGTTGGTTTTAATTGAAACAGCCAACCATACAGCGCAAAGGCAACTATTTACTGGGAATCAGTCAAGTGATGAGGCTGAGGCTGAGCCTCAAGCTCAGGCTTGAGGCTGAGTCCAATTCTCACCATTAGCCGCGGTGTCAGGACCACCAAATACCCAAAGTATGAAATGTGAAGCATCGGAGCTCGTCCTATGCGGCTTGATCTGCACGACCGAAGTGGACTCTTGTATGCGTGTTTCGGAGTCAATATATATCGACACTGAGGGGAAGCAAGGATTCATCAAAAGATACCTGTTGCCAAATTTGACAGGGATTACGGTTACTAAAGACTGCAACATCGGTCAGGGGTTTTCAGGTGGGTTGATCACAGAGCACCAGTCAATGGGTGGGGAGGAGTTTGGATGGGGATCGTTGGACGAAGGGCCACAAAAGCGAATAATATTTCCCGTCACCCAGGCCGAAGAAAAGGGTTTTGTTGATGTACTCTATCTTGAGCCTTTGACTCAAGAGGCCGACTCATAAGGTAATGGGAGAATATGCGGTTCTGTTCGGAGACCCTTCACATAGCCCCTAACTCAAAAGCCTGGACCGTGAGGCAGCGGTTGGTAGGGCTTTCGTGAGATACCCTTCTAGGAGCCAGTGACTTATTAGTCTAACGCGCTTGGCTGCAGGCTGCTGGAGTGAAGAGAATGCAGGGAATGAGGCCTGATTGTCTGACTCCTAATGCAGTTACACAACAGGTACCCTCTTAGTAGCATCAGACTGTCTGCTTTTAAAAGTTTTTCGACTTTATTCAATAATGAATTGGCGGTCAGCATCGACCTTTACGCAATCAGAGTGCACGGTTTTTCCCCCCACTTTTTCTGACCTGTCCTTCTTCGAACGAAGGTAGAATTGCTGCTTTTATAAATATAGACATGGTAGTCGCCTGAACGAAAGGCCTTGCTGTCTTCACCTTCCTATCGCAGAGAACAGTATTACTTTATCTCCAAACATTCTCGTAATGCGGTTTCTCGCTATTCTTCGTCGGCTGCCCTCTGTTGGCCTTCCTGGTATGGTTGAACTTTTAAGAAGTGAGTTCCAGTCAGTATGGCCCGCGGAATGATTGCAGCACAGAGGCCCGACCACCACGACAGGTTGACAGCTTTAGGTAGGGCTAGTGGCGCAAATGACATGGGCGTGAGTTTTCTAAGCTTTCGTCCTGTCGGTGAAGCTAGCCTATGCTGAAAAGCCGAAAAGCACTGTACAGCTGTTTCATGCTTACTGGGAATGATCAGCAGTGCGCATCTCAGGAAACTCAGGGAGTTTCGAACCCATGGCCTTCCGGCCAGTGGTTGAATGCTTAACTGTCCGACTACGAGTGGATGAACAGCAGTGATTAGCTTTCACTTAAGCAAGAAGCTTTAAGTTTTGTGGGATGCGCACTACTGACGATTTCCATAAAGAATGAAACAGGTGTACGGTGCTTTTTGGCTCTTAAGCAAAGATTGGCCTCACTGACAGGAGGAAGTCTCGATAGAAAATGAGTCTATCTAAAAAGTGAAAAATACGAAAATGCTGCGCCGAACAGTGTTCATCAAGGTTCATCCGATCTTGTTAGGTATATTGCTTGTGTACTAGCTTCATCGTGGGATACAACCGTGGAACCACCAGAGAAAAATAAAAATTATTTTAAACACTGCCAAGTACTTGGAAGCATCGGCTTTGATGTATGAGTGAATCCCAACTCTCAGGTAGCGTCTTTTATGAGCACACCGTCCAAAGGGCGCAAGTGCAGCCAGTAGTGGAGATGGGGTAGCCAAGAAAGCTGAAGTTGTCAGTTGGCCGAAGAGATTCACACAACGCTATCCACAGTGTGCGAAGAACGCTGTGCATCGTCCTTACAGGTTTAAATACAAGAGGTAATCCGCTCAGAAGGGTCTAATCAATACGATCTGTTAACGGAGACTCGGGACAACTTCCCCGGGCTACGTATAAACCATGTATGTTGACGTGATTTCATGTGCATATGTTCGGCATGCTTTGTCTACGTACTTGCCTTTGTGGTATTGAGCTGTGACGCACACTGACGGGTATCATTCTTTCTGCTCTCACGGTGTTTGACTAGAGTAACCCTCACCGCCACTGAGATCGATCATCCTCTATTTCTTGCAAGATAGCTAGATGGCTCAGTTGGTAGAGCACGAATTCACAACCCGAAGATCCATGGCTCGAACCCAACCTCTGCATCACAACTTCTGTCTAGGCTTGGGCAACCTGACAGTATCCCAGCCCTCGTGCTTCCTTCGGGTGGCATGGCAGCTGGACACCGAAAGGGTGTTACAGTTGAACGATCGTCTTTTTTGTATTTTCTTGCTACGACAACGAAGCATCGGTGTTGAACAATGTTTTCATGCTGTCGATGATGATGATTTTTTCCTGCAAAGTCTCCAGCGAGGGAGCAGACGAGGTCACGAGGACCCCAACCTGGAGGGTGTACAACACCAAAAACATCCACACTCTTCGTAATCTCTTTTATGCCCTCCTACCAAGCCATACGTTGTCTATCTCGCGGTTTGCATCATTCTGAAGGAGGCTCGGAGAACAACACTCGTCTCGGTAGACGGTGTGTCGGCATGTTTAGCACATGACCGGGCCATCGTGGTCGACGGTGCTGGATTTTTCCACGATTGAAGTACCTGTCGCACAACCAAATGCCCATGTTCTGATCACCTCGCTACTCATCCGTTGACTCCATCTAACTCCAGAAAAGCTTCTGAGGCGTCGGTGGTCAAAAACTTGAAGACGCTTCACATCATCTGTCCGAAGAGACCACGTCCCGCACCCATACAGCAACGCAGTCCTTACTGTAGCCTGGTACATGCGACCCTTAAGACCCAGTTGTATGTCTTTTTAACGCCGCAAGTGGCCCAAATTAGCAAACAGCCTTTGCACTGACTTCATCAGACACACTTCCGTCAGAGCTAATACAACTATCGAGCTATGCAAAATTCTTCACAACCTCCAGTGGTTCTCCTTGGCTTGTTAGGGTATGTTCAGAGAATGTGCGTTGTAAAGCATGACTGTTACGGATGGACTGATCGAGCGCGAGAACAAGACTGAATAGCATAGGATGAATAGCGCTTGTCCAAGGATAGACGTACATAAGCTGAAAATAAAGGCGAAAGCATGTTTGATACGAAGCGATAATGTGAACACAAAGAATAGTCATGACATTGGCCGTTGGATTGTGTGTAGAAAGGGGTAACTCGAACACAGGGACTGAATGAAGGTTGATTGTAAAAATCTACCAAGGGGTAATGAAATGTGTGGTCAGACTCCTCGGTTACTTAAAATGTAGGGTCGTCTACATTGCTGGAGCCTGGCTAAATCAGAGATGCCAGGGTCATATGTGTTTGAAGACGGTTGCATCGCCCCGGCCCCGGGGAGGCAGACTGAACTATGATCGACATTATCTTTAGCGTTACTGAGCGGAAGCGCATGCTAGTCAGATAGAAGGGTGTATGAGAGGCATTGCCTCCGCTGGATGAGGTGCGCGTAAACAGGTTGACAAATGTGCGGTCATTACAAGGATATCATTCTTTCTGCTCTCACGGTGTTTGACTAGAGTAACCCTCACCGCCACTGAGATCGATCATCCTCTATTTCTTGCAAGATAGCTAGATGGCTCAGTTGGTAGAGCACGAATTCACAACCCGAAGATCCATGGCTCGAACCCAACCTCTGCATCACAACTTCTGTCTAGGCTTGGGCAACCTGACAGTATCCCAGCCCTCGTGCTTCCTTCGGGTGGCATAGCAGCTGGACACCGAAAGGGTGTTACAGTTGAACGATCGTCTTTTTTATATTTTCTTGCTACGGCAACGAAGCATCGATGGTGAACACTGTTTTCATGCTGTCGATGATGATGAGGATGATGATTTTTTCCTGCAATGTCTCCAGCGAGGGAGCAGACGAGGTCACGAGGACCCCAACCTGGAGGGTGTACAACACCAAAAACATCCACACTCTTCGTAATCTCTTTTATGCCCTCCTACCAAGCCATACGTTGTCCATCTCGCGGTTTGCATCATTCTGAAGGAGGCTCGGAGAACAACACTCGTCTCGGTAGACGGTGTCTTGAACTGAATGTGCCGCGGACCATCATAAACGAGGGTTTCAGCTGAATTCAATTGAGTGTCCTGCCGAAACCAAATCGGTCTAAAAATGCAAGTATTTGTAGAAGAATAGGTATTGTTTGAAAAATGATTTTGCAAGCGGAAGGCTCGTGAACGATAGTTGTTCATCGTGGTGTTATGGTATTTTGACTGCGCTAGTCTAAACATAGTGCCTAACGCTCACAAAGTCTTGTCGCAAATCACACACAAACAGGTAAAACGCGTGAACAAATTTCATTCAACTTATTACAGGAAGTCACACGTTGCCGCGGGTCTGTTTCTCAGGAGTCTGCTATGCGTTGTAGTCCATACTTTCTGAGGAGATGTCTGGGCATTCTCGCGAATGCAAAAACATTTAGTCGCTTGTGAATGAAACTTCTCCTTGGCTTGTTAGGGTATGTTCAGAGAATGTGCGTTGTAAAGCATGACTGTTACGGATGGACTGATCGAGCGCGAGAACAAGACTGAATAGCATAGGATGAATAGCGCTTGTCCAAGGATAGACGTACATAAGCTGAAAATAAAGGCGAAAGCATGTTTGATACGAAGCGATAATGTGAACACAAAGAATAGTCATGACATTGGCCGTTGGATTGTGTGTAGAAAGGGGTAACTCGAACACAGGGACTGAATGAAGGTTGATTGTAAAAATCTACCAAGGGGTAATGAAATGTGTGGTCAGACTCCTCGGTTACTTAAAATGTAGGGTCGTCTACATTGCTGGAGCCTGGCTAAATCAGAGATGCCAGGGTCATATGTGTTTGAAGACGGTTGCATCGCCCCGGCCCCGGGGAGGCAGACTGAACTATGATCGACATTATCTTTAGCGTTACTGAGCGGAAGCGCATGCTAGTCAGATAGATGGGTGTATGAGAGGCATTTCCTCCGCTGGATGAGGTGCGCGTAAACGGGTTGACAAATGTGCGGTCATTACAAGGATCGAGATGGCGGACGGATACAGTACCTTCTTTTCCGCCTGGTAAACGAACTGGGCGCAATGTGGGTTGCAATTTATGAGTTCGACCTCCTCAACGATTGGTTCATAATTTGAGGCACGTTCAAATCTTCTCACCAAAACAGTTCCCGTAGTAGTTAACCAAGTTGGTATAGACATGCCACAGGATGGCTTTTCTGCGACACACCGCACATAAAGGAAGCCGACCGCTGGTCAGTGATAAGCTTGAAGTGTTCCCCGAAGAGATAATGTTTCCATTTACGGATAGACTCAAAGATGGCGTTTGCCTCTTTCTCAATAGCAGAATGATTCTTTTCGCTCAGTGTCAGTGTTTTAGAGAGGAAGGCCACCGGTCGGCCGTTCTGAGTTAGAAATGCAATTATGGCTATGCCTGACACTTTGAAAGTACTGGGCGTATTCTGAAAAATGGTATGCTGGTGGTCAATGTATTTAACGGGGATTATGCTTCACCTTGGTCATCAAAGATGAGGGCGTTGTCGCCTGAGTACTCAAGATCGACAAGGTTCGCACGAGCAACAATTTGAACATTGAAGTTTTGGAGACCAAGCGTTCGCCTCGTTAGCAGTGACGAAGTTAAACAAGAATGCAGAGAGTGGATATCCTTGTCGGATACCACTTTTTGTAGGGAAGCTTTTGGAGAATGTAGGGCTCAAATCATGCTCACAAACTTCTCGGGCATACCCTGTTGAGCAAGTGTAGTTAACAGCACTGATCGATCGGCAGAATCGAAAGCAACCTTGTAGTCAAGGGACACCAAGATTGTGGGTCGTCCGTACATGTGGCGTTGCTCTAGCGCCTGAGTGTGAAGGTGTGGTCAACGCCGACTCTACTCGGTCCTAATCCCGCTTGATTCTCACCAGCCAAGGTTTCGCGTGCCACCGTAAGACGACGAAGACTCAGAACCAGAAGCCTTGCCACAACAGTGTCAAACCAACTGTGGTTACTGCATTCACTACGGGTACCCTTTTTGAGAATGGGCATTATTGTCGATTCACTACCATTGTCTGGGACCTAAATAGGCTAGATAGGCACTGGCTGAGAAACACTTCCATCCTTGAACAGAGCAGGTGGAAAGTCGTCAGGACCACCAGCACCATAACGCTTGAGTAGGGAAATACGCCCGAACATTTCTGGGGTTAAAGGTGGCTATATTCACAGTCCACCTTTCTGATGAAGGCCAGGATTCCGGAGTAGAGGTAGCAGGTGGCCAGCTGAATTACTGTTCAAAGTACTGTGCCCAGTAGTCCAAACGTTCTGCTTCTCTGCATATCAGGAGCCATTTTGTTTCCTGATAATTCCTCTCACAAGAGGCTTCCGGGGACCAGTCTAATGAATCGGTTGGAAGTTTTCTAGCATTATTTGCATTTTCCATTTCTTCGGCCTTTCGGGTCAGCCAAGCTTCTTGGTCTGCATGAACACTCAGTTTCACCTGGTGTGAATCGGGTGGAGTTAAGGTTGCGATCACGGAGAATCTGTCGCCGCCCCTCCAGCAAAGACACGGTCCTACCAGAGATTCTATGTTTGATTGAGGTTGCTGAGGTTTTACCGCAAACAGAAGTTCCGACTCTGATTAGCGCTTTAGTTATCTTTTCCAAGTGGCCCTTTATATCCGTCATCGGACCGTCTGGCGGGCATTCGAGGAGCCGGATCTGATGTTGTTGTTTGATTTCTGGGTCCACAAGCTTCTCAACGGCTAAGTGAGATGTGCGCGTTTTGCGTGAACCTGAAAAGCGAAATGAAAACAGCAACGTGTAGGTGTATGATGGAGTTCACGCTGGCGTTAATTGGAAAAGCAATTTCACTAGCTTCCTGTAACCCATTTCCTAAAGGTAATACATCGGTGGGTGTGGTGATGAATGAAGTTGCCGGAAAAGAAGGAATACGGTGCGAAGGTTTTTTAGGATGTGGCAAGGCGTTGATGGATTGCACGCATTCAAAGGTGGTAAAACTCTGACGACCGACTGAACGGTGATCCTTGCGCGATATTCAGCAGAGAACTGCATCAGAACGGGGCCATTCTGGGGTCCTGTCTTCAAAACACCATCACGAGTCAAACTGTCGTAATATTTTTTGTTCGTCCCCGAATATACGATAAAAACTTTTAGGTGCATGCACCTAATTTCCAAGTTGGGTTATGTCGCGGTGCTTACCGCCGACCTCTTTTGGTTGTGCGCCGAACACGAGATTCATTCCACACTGTAGCTGGAGAGTTCAGAGGTATCATCTCCTGGCCAATGTAGGTCTAGCTGATTCTGGCCTTTTCGCTCGCTCCTATCCAGGCGTGAGCAACCTTACAGTATCGCAGATTACGCTTCCTCCGGGTTGTCTGGCTGCTAAGTGCCAAAAAATGTCGTCATCAGAGACAGCAACGTCACTGTTAACAGTGATATTTAACTGCCGTACAACAACAAAGTTTATTTAATTATACTTCAAGCCTTAAAGTGAAGTGAATGAGTGAGGGTGGGGATCTGATGCTGGCCGCTCGCAAGCATTTTGAGGTACCGACACATCCAAGCGCTCAATCAGTTCAGCTGTAGCACCCTTTCGGTGCCTAGCTGCCATGCCACACGAGGGCTGGGATACTGTCAGGTTGCCCAAGCCTAGACAGGGGAAGTCGAGATTCAGCGGTCGAGTTCGAACCACGGACCTTCCGGTGAGTAAATTCGCGCTCTAACCACAGCCATCTCGTCTTTCCTTCCTTCTCGCTTCCTTCTGATGCTTAATCAGGCAATCTAGAAAGGAATTGACAGCACGAATGCCACTGACATTGATTAGCCGCCATTGCTTCCAGTGTCTGCAGCCAAGCGAAAGGGGGTTACGGGAATCACTCCTGGAAGGCGGACCATACCATACTCTCACACCCTTTCGCCGAGTCGTTCTTGTCCACGTCGCAGTTTACGCCACTCTGAAGGAGGTATGAAGAGCAATAATCATCTGGGTAGACGATTTTTTGGCATACGTAGCATATGACCGAGTCACCGTAGAAATTACAGCCACGCAACTTGCTCTCTTTTGCCTAATACGTCACCCGCTGTGTTTTCTTTGTAACTCATACTACGTCAACTATTTTATCCCTGTACTCATTGTGGTTTCTCTTAACCTCGCTTGCAGGAACTCACCCCCATACCTTAAATCTCAGCTGGGCATTTTGGACATGTTTGGTGACTCTTATTCCGGCCTGAAGGAGGATGTTCGCTCCTTCATTGTGAATTTTCACGCCCATATCCGGGAACAAAACGTATTGGAAGTCGAAAACGACTACCATGTCAAGTAGGTATTTAGAATACCCCGCACCATACCTGCTTCTAACATTTGTACAGATTTCCGAAGCTCACGGAACAGTACTTTGGGAGCACCCGTTGGCCTTCCTGTGAAGTGATCGCTCAGCTGGTTGATGGTATAACTCTGTATTACTGTCGTACCTTACGCCGTTCTTCTTCTAGACCCCATGTTCTTGTTGCTCTATAATGAGCTCTATTATCGTCACTTGTATGCGCATCTCAGCACCAGTTTGTCTGTGGAGGATATGGTACAGTCCTACCTGAATTATTGTGCACTGTTCAACAAGCTTATACGTAAGTTCCGTTTGCACGAGCACCCATGTATCGAACGATTCCCGGTCCATACACTTAGTCTATGTATATCCATCACATTATTCCGGTTGCATACTCTCTAGGTGTACTTTAGTAACCGTATATTTACTACGTCGTTGAAGAAAAACACAAGTCATAAGGGAAAGACGGTAAAGTATTGGTGCTGAAATGTTGAGGTCAAACTTGGGAAGTGAAATCGGATTTTGGACAAAATCCGAGGTCTCGTCTCCTGAACCACTTTATCAGTGGATGTGAGTTGCTAATAGCTCGCTAGCTTTTTCGTCATGGTCTATGTCACGCTTATCATATAAACAACTGGGGTTGGCACAGGGCTTTTTGACGTCGTGGTGCAACCCGTTTGGGACCATCTCGTAGGTATATTCGATTTTTCGACAAGAATCGGCGATCAAGGTCCGGCTAGGTGTCCGGTTGAACGGGACGAGACATTGTAGAGGCGTGAAAACGTCATCCGGATGAAACCAAAGAAAGGTCAAATTGGTGTGTATGTCAGCAGCAACTTCTGTTTCGGCAAACAGCTGTGCTCTATCGGACGGGCAAGTCAACATCCGTATTCTTTCGGTTGCTTTTTCATTCGTCGTGTCAAGCTTCCAAATTTAGCTCCGGAAAAGTCGTTTGTCTTCTGTTTTTTCGCGATCTATCTTCCTAAATTGGACCCACGTGACTTACACTTATCTGTGGTTGGATGCTCTAAGCGGTATGGGCGAATTCAGTAGTTTCCTTACTGCTAGATTGTCTAACTCGACGGTATCTGTGCCGCTCATAACTGATTCCTGCAGGACTTAATGGAGTTAGTGAAACCACACCACTACCTCACCACACTTTTGTTTTATACTTCGTCTACTAGTCAAAGAATACAGTGTACGTCAACAACGTTAACAGTCAATTTTCCTACCATAGGAGAATGCGTTAGAAATAGGGTTCCGAATGCCAAACGAATGCAGAAGAAACCTACTCATGTTTCATTGCAAAAACTGGTTGTTGACAAACATATTTTCAGGTTGCTAACGTTACCTCCGACAATACAGTTGTCCCGAGAAATGGAACTACCACGTGGGATATCGGGCCTCTACTCAGAACCGGGCTGTGGACTGCATAGCAGGATACTCTCTCTTCAAATGACACTATTTACCTCCAGCGGTTGTGTACCACTTTGAAATCTCACCGTCCACCTTCAAAACTAATCCTCTGTCAGAGCTTCTGAACGTAGAACCTCTCCGAGAAAGACCACGAGCGAAAAGGAAATGGCTGATCTTTTCTGGAAGGCGCCTTTTCGTTGAAGGGAGGGCCCACGGGGAACGCTGTTGTGGACTTCCCAGTGTGTCAGACTCTTCTCAGATTATCTCCCTTTGAAATAGTAGTGTACTAAGGATTCGTTTTCCATTCATTCAGAAGATAATCAGCGATTAGGAAGATTCAGGCAAACACTTTGAGACTCAAACCAGGTTGAAGTTGCACCGCAGCACTGCAGTTAACAGACACGCTATTAAATCATTCTTGCCATCACCAGTCCAGGAATTCCATTACTATGTCCTTTATCCCGCAGAATCTGAAAAGCCAGTGTCTCTCACGCTTCCGAACCAATGGCTGTGGGATATCATCGACGAATTCCTCTATCAGTTTCAAAAGTTCTCCAACTTCCGCGCGCGCCAGAAACACAAACCAGAAGATGAGGCCCAGCTGCATGCCAATCCGCGTGTGTGGAGTATCCACAGTGTACTCAACGTGCTCTACTCCCTGGTTGAAAAGTCCAACATCAACGAGCAGTTGTGCTACTACGCCAAACAAGGTAAATATACTTCCTTGACATAGCACTGTCTTTTTGACTATCTTTACGAGAGAGTCAGCTGGAATTCATTTGAGTTTCTTGTGAACACCATCCTGGTTTGTATTTCACCAAGGTGTGTTCATGTTATACGGTGGATTAAACTGAATTTTATGCAGTAGAAACCTGTGCTAAACTCAATGAGTCAATTCTGAGCACTGTTTCTTTATCTTATTTAGCGAATAAAGAATAAATCGTTCAGCTGAAACACCTTTTCGGTGCCTAGCTGCCGCGCCACCTGAATGAAGCCCGAGGGCTGGGATACTGCCAGGTTTCTGAAGCCTAAATAGGGGAAGTCGAGATTCAGATGTCGGGTTCGAATCACGGACCTTCCGGTCAGTAAATTCGTGCTCTAACCATTGAACCATAGTCTGGGTCCACCTGAAACCTAAGAGTACACGTACTTTAGGTGAACGAAATCAATGATGTGTGGCCCTTGAAGACCCTACGTAAAAAATTTCTCTGTTACATTCTATCCCAACCAGACGCCCTATCCAATTGTTAGACGCATACATCTCTCTCTTCTCTAAAAGGTCCACATTGGCGCGGTGAAAGTTATCTGACCATTGTCCTTTGTATCAATGTAACAGGTGTGCAGTTTATAGGAGGTACTGCTGCTCCGTGGAAATCATCTGCATTGAGTAGAATTTTTTCGTTGGAAACCCTCGTTAAAGAGACACTTCTCTCAAATCAATTTCATTGTCTCTCATGGATAACCACCAGTCTTCTCCCCAGTTGTACCTACTTTTTCAAATATTTATTGCGCTCAACGACCAATGCTCCTGCTGTCCCATTATGCGCCATTAACATCAAATTACCTAACGACCTAAGCGGTGGTTTAATCCTGGGTTGCTGCTTGGCGCCAGCTTTTAAATTAGAGTGTAGATTTCGGAACAAATTGTGTTAATAAAAACTGGAAAGCAAGGTGAAGCAACACATTATGGATCGAGAGTGACCGACGTTCCAAATACGACACGCGACCTCACCGGTATGTTTATATATATATATATTACTAAAATACATATTTGAATATATCCGGGCAATACTGAGCTGGTATCTTTCTCAGCGATTGCTTACATTGGGCTTCGGAGTGAAAACTATGATGGGGTTGTCAGATCGTGTTGTGGGTTTGTTCTTTGCAGAAGGAATGCTCCTTTCGGGAAGATTTTTTAGAATAAACCGAGACCGCTCAAGTGCGTGTAAAGCTACTGTAATTGTTGTGTGTCGATACGATGAACCGGGGTACTATAAAATACGGTTACGACTATTTTGCTGAGACCTGTGATTAGGTTATTGGTGAGAAGCTCTCGGTGACTCCTTACGGTGCAAAACTACGTCTTTGTGTGGCTACTCATTGTGTATCAGTAGGCAGTAGGCAATTACGATAATTGGCTCAAAATTCCCTACTGTCACCGGTTCATTTTGCTGACTGGTTAATGGGAACGCCCGTTGGGACATTCAGGCGAGTTAGTTGTTTCTCGAACTAGAGGCTACGCTCAGCGACGGTCGGTGAATCCGATCGGCCGAAGGTGTACACAATGCTGTCTTATCCTTTGGTAATGTGCGCAGATGTTTACACTCCAGTTGTCGCTTCTGATTTATAACCCCACTGTTTTGTCTGAGGTTCGAGAGGTATTTAGACCTCACTTGATCGAACCATTACCTCCTTTGTTGTCGCACCCAAAGACGCAACTTTGTTACAACTTCTTTTGCTGCAATCCTCTAATCAGGTGATCCGGATGAAATTGCAGACGAGTTCGGTCGCTGCGTTCTGTACAAAATGCTTGGTTTCTTCAGTCTGATTGGGTTGTGTCGGCTACACTGCCTCTTGGGTGACTATTATACGGCAATTAAAGTCTTGGAGAACATCAAAATCAGTCGTTTGGTAAGTTCTGGTTATAGGCTTTTCTCGGGTGCATATGTTTGGTCAAAGCTAGGAAGAGTAAATTACCACTTTCAAGACCCATGGCCTGACCTTTTCAACAGATAATGAGCGTGCATCGTATGGAAGAGACTTCCCAGGTTTTTCCCCTTATGAAACTGAACAGCTTGAACCCTCCTCGTGTGGTAGATCTACATAAGGCCTCACAAACTTCTATCGTGATTCTGCGTTATGATTTTCAACATTGGATCACTACACTGAAAGAGCCAGTGGATTATACGGTAAAAATAACCCATCACTAAAGACCGATGGTAGCGGGGGCCCTACACCTGACTACACTGCTCCTACTTAACCAGCCTCAGACTTCTCTACGGACTACTCCAAAGATCCATTTATTAAACGATGGGTACATCTTATTTCCTCACTTAAGGTTCCAAATATCCCATTCTTATCAACATCCCTTGAGAACTGTTACCAGAAACCAACCCCGGTCACCGTGAGAACTCTGCTATCGTAGTCTGAACATCTGTCTGGTACATGTTCACATATGCAAGCTTCCGGCGCTGCGATCTTCGGTGAACATCAGCGCGCTGTCTTATCGTCATCCTCTGCAGCTATGACCCTCAAGCCTGAATATGAAATGAATTGTCCTTTGGACGAAAATGTTTAACTTGAGCCATAGAAATCGCCCCGTGACTTGCCGTACAACACACTTTTATTCAGCGGTGTTGGACGTCATAGTGAATCTATATCACCTTAACTATCCACTCTCTCAGTCCCGACATGCGTGTGGCACAAAGGTACATTGCATCTCGAAGGGAGAAAGAGGATGGAGGTACTCTCAGGTTTGTGCAAACGTAGGTAGGATCAGCAGGGTTCAAAGTATGGACCTTCCTATTAGTCACCAAGCTATCCCGAATCTTCTGCCATAAGCACGACCGTTGCGGTACACATCTACCCAGGATACTGTGGGTAAGAATACGTGTAAACCAAATTGTCATTTCGCACGGAGGTGTCACTAACAGGACAAGCAAATATTTCCAAGATTTCTTTTTTTCTGGCTCTCAATTCACGGGGAATACTCCTCACTGGCCTGCTTTGTCGTATGCTTCTAGTTGTCACCTTTCACCACCGTTTTCATATACAGTTCTCTCCTTGTTCTGCGTGTTCTTTCACAGGATATGTATCATGAAGTACCCACTTGTCATATAACTACTGGATACTACGTCGGTTTTTCGTACATGATGATGCGCCGCTATTTGGATGCCATTCGTACTCTGTCCGCCACGTTGGCCTACAAATCCCGAGCCATAGGGATCGTCCAGCGTGCCGAGTTGCGTGAGTACATCCAGAAACAGTCGGATCAAATGTCCAGCTTGTACGGATTATGTCTCACTCTGTGCCCCTTGTCCACGGATAATACGCTGGATGCGGATAGGCGGGACAAGTTCGCAGAGACGTTGATTCGTCTTCAACAACTGTGAGTGGTTTTCGTGTTGTTTTTATGCAACGACCTTCACTGCTTTGTACATATAGCCTGTTTCAGATGGTCTCAATCGGCGGAAGATGGATATACTGATTTTGATAGAGCAGATGCATCTTTCTCCCTCGGAAAAGAATTGGTCTCTTAGGACAGTGTGCATATATGTATTCTCAACCTCTCTGATGTCATCCCTCCAGGTTTTTAGATTAGCGACGGAGAACCAAGCTGGGCTTCGCCCTGGTTGAGGTCCGCCGAATGTATCTTCATTTTGGTACAGGTACCTGAACAAACGTCCGACAGCGCCCTTTTTTCGATCTGGAAGCTGCTTTCGAGTCGATCGCCAATAAGTATGGCAATTTCTGCCGTTCAATGGCATTTCTTCTAATTTCTTACCTTGATGCTGTATGCCAACTCTGGAGGATGCCGGTTATCTCAAGGCCATTTAGTTCATCACCTGAAAGGCTGAGAAGCTTCCATGAGGAGTAAAAAAGACGTTGGTGGATAACGAAGGTATGAGAAATGTAGCAAGGGTGTGCAGCAGGAACCACTCGCGCTTTATTACAACCAACCCGATCAACTGCTTCGAGGATGGCGGGTGTTACTTAAACGTACGGGACCCTAATTCATTCGCAGAAATATCGTCTCGAACGTTGGATCGAACTTTTCGAAGAATAGTTCAACTGAGCCCCATCAATTCAACCTCCAGAGGGACAATACGAAACCGAATGGAACAAGGATACCAGTCCACCGTCGATAACAGAGGTTTAGCGTACAGTTTCATTGCAACAGGGAACTTGGTCTGCATCCTTCAAAGAAAGTCACGTGTCCCTTTTGGCCTCACTGCAAAATATCTAGAATGAAGAAAACAGCGACATAATGGAACGCCTCGGTGGCGATTCCCATGTTTACAGTGTTCAAGAGCATCAAGCGAAATCTTCCGGGGCTATGGCTCCCAGGTTACTGTCGTATTATCTTACGCCGGTTGATCCACCATTGGCAGAGTCAGTTTCGCGAGAATCAAGCCGAGTTTCGCCCCTCCTTGAGTTACTTTGATTGTATCTTCACTTTACAACAAATGATGGGGTTGCGCCATTCCTTCCGACAGCAATCCATGGCCCTTTTCCTCGATCTGATAGCTGCTTTTGTTTGTGCTGATCGTCGAATTTTCTGACAATGAGAAGCTTCCCTTCGAAATTCTTGTCTTAAAAGGGCTCTGTAGGCCTTCTCCCGTAGACGCCTGTGTCTACGGCAAATTCCCTCCTGAGTTCGCCACGTCCGATAGTGTCAGGCAAGGGTGTCGCCCTGTTTAACCTCATGATCGATATGTTACTTGACTCTGGTTGCCTCCAACATATTTGAGATCGAAACTCTCCCAGAGTGTCCGCTCACAGACAATGAGTACGCTGACGATGTAGTTCTTCTTGGATCAGATCCTTCAGAAGTGCAGACTGCTATGGTCTCCTGATTTATCAATCACACCTGTCAGTTACACCGGAATCGAGAAGACGAACGACCTTGAGGATGTTGTAATGGAAACAACTGAACCGTTCAGTGTAATGGATTCAAATGAATCAGAATGTAAACAGAGCAAACATAGAGGAAAACGTTGGTAGCTCAGGTAGCGTAGTGGTGCGTAGTGATCGCTACTGATCGCTAATGATCTCACCTCGATTGGTGATGAAACGTTTGCAATCAAATTACGCAGCTCAGTGAACAAACCAACGACCCAAGAGCGAACAATCCAATAGGATATCAATGATAGGCGGGAATGGATGAAACAGGTGTCGGTCCACAATACAAATTGTTAGGAAAATCGATTTGTTCGTTATGAAGCCGTCTTCCTAACACACACACACAATCGTGTTTTTCATTTGCGGGTGAGGTATTTTGCTATTACGTGGTAATAATCATAACTACACCCCACTTCAGTAGACCATTTGAGGGTAATGGAGGTCAGAAGTGGAGCGGCGTCTGTCAGCTAATCAGGTGGACTCAATAAAGGTGGTGAACTTCTGATTTTGATGGCTCTTTTCGGCGGCTCCCTAGTCGCTTTGGCCTTCGTGAATCATAAGCGGTTATGCAGATGATGCATGAGTTACACATCTCAACAAAATTCGGGATATCCTATTGACCTGGTGTCCATGACTGTCATACTATGTACGAACAGAGGAAACACAATCCAATGGTCAGAGATCTCCCTTAAAGCGGTAAAACACAATTAAGTTGAGTGAACCCCAACGTGAACTGCCGTGAACTTCAAGTGGCCTTTGAAGGGTAAAAAAAGAATGCATAAATTAACCAAGAGAAAAATAAGTGAAATTAATAGAGTTTTCACGGGACATACTACTCCTAAAGTTGCTGAAAGCCCTTCGACAGATCACGACCGCTTTCGTATTTCTCAGGGCTCATCAGGCAGTCCCCGAGTTTTAGCCTACCTTATATTCTATTGGAACACCAAAATGTGTGCAGTCGGCGAAATACAATCATTTGCAACCGAACTGGCTGGAGATTTGTTTTGCATAATAAACGCCAAAATAGTCATTCATCCGTAATACCTTTCTGGTACCTAGCTACCGTGCTACCTGAAGTAAGCACGAGGGCTGAGATATTGGCAAGTTGTCTGAGTCTAGACAGCAGCAGTTTAGGTACCGGGGTTGGATTCGAATCACGAACCTTCTTATAGGTAAGTTCGTTCCTCAGCCACTAAGCTATCTCGAGGTGAACATGTGGTAGATGGATGGATGGGGTGTACCCAGTAGTGGAAGAAATGAAGCACTTCGCTTGGTAGTACCAGCAAAGTAGGACGAGAGGTGTTACGTAGTAGTAGTTTGAGTATTATCGATATCGGAAGGAGTAGTTATTAGCCATTTCATCCTACCGTGAGGTTAGCCGCCAAAAATTCAGTATTTAAAGTTACTTTTCCTAACTAGGCCTGCTCAGCTCGCGTAGTCAGCTGAAAATAATTTGTGATGTATACACTTGTTCCAGCCGTTTCTAAACCAACGAAGCGACATACATACGACCCAGGCGCTAGGCTGAGCGGTTTATAGTTGAGTAGCTTGATAAAACCGATTGGGTCATTGTAGAATGGGGTGTTTTGCTGTCGTTATAACTTGGTTGAAGTCAGACAAGCTTTGCTGGTGGCGGCCCGATCACGTCAATCTCCTCAGTTGACAGAAGGAAGCATGAGGGCTGGGATACTGCGAGGTTGCGCAAGCCTAGACAGGGGAAGTCGGGTTCGAACCACGGACCTTTGGGTCAGTAAATTTGCGCCCTAACCCTTGAGCCATCTCGCCCCCCTCAACTGCAGCACCCTTTTGATGCCTTACTGCCATGTCACCAGAAAGAAGCATGAGAGTTCCTCAGTTGGGGTACCACTCCAAAAAAGACGAGATCCTGCAAGGCGACTGGATGTGCCGGTCATAACGTTCATGTGTGTTCCTCACTTTACAAATGACAACGCTGGCCGATCCAAACCATCCTTGTTTCGACCAACCTCGACGAGTTTGAAGTCATAAACATGTGCATCATCCCCGCCGCCATGGGAGCCAATCATGATGTGCGAAGGTGTTTGTCGTGGGAGGTCACCCGCACTCCTGAAGGACTCACATTAAGTCGTGGCTAATGAGTGACCATTGCTAAATCCAAGGGAGTAGCTTAATCTTGGGAAACCATACCCTATTTTGCCAAAAAAAAGCATTTTCCTTAAGCATACCTATGGAGTGCAAAGCAAAGAAGTAACTTGGTTATTTCATCTGACCGTCTTCTCTCCATCGCGCTCACTTCCAATATTTTATAGAGATTCATCACTAAATGTTTTATTTCTCCATTTTTCAGGGATGAGACAGAGTTCATCACTTCCTTTGACTTGGGTTGCCCAAAGTTCATCTCCCCGGAGTTGCCAAGTTACGCGCGTTTGTCAAGTTCGGCGACAACCGCACTGGAACCTGCTGCACCACTTGAGCCGCAGCGTCAACAGATCGAGTTGTTCAAAGATGAAATCAACCGTCAAATTGGGCTACTACGACTACGTTCGTTCCTCAAACTCTATACAAACATGCCTACGTCTAAGCTGGCTGGCTATCTGAACACAGTAAGCTGAGCGCTTTTGTTTGTAAGACAATACAGCAACAACAACCGTTCAGCTGTAGCACTCTTTCGGTGCCTAATGGAGGGTGGCACGAGGCCTGGGATACTGTGTAAGCCTAGACAGGAATGGGGACGAGATGGCTTAGTGAATAGAGCGCGAATTTACTGATCGGAAGGTCCGTGGTTCGAACCCGACCTCTGCATCTCGACTTCCTCTGTCTAGGCTTGGTCAACCTGGCACTATCCCAGCCCTCGTGCTTTCTTCTGGTGGCGTGGCAGTCAGGCACCGAAACGATGCTATGACTGAACGATTTTTTTAGACAGGAACAGTCGAGATACCAAGGTTGGTTTCGAACCACGGACCTTCCGGTCCATATGTTGGCGCCTCAATCACTGAGCTATTTCAAGGTTCGCTCTTAGGAAAGAGGCCATTTAAGGTTCAATCTTACTGGGTTATTGAACACTCCATAGTTCCCGCTTAGTTTGAGGGTCATCTGCAAAAGAATTGCAGGGACTTCCACCGAGAGTTGATGTAAGAGCTGCTTCCCGTTGCATTTGGTATTTATTCAAGCTCGTGTCACCAGCTTTGTTGCATATGAAAGCAAATCGCAATGAAATAACGAAGAGTCGAGAACTTATAAGTTACTTCTGAAGCAAGTTCTTCTATTCAATGAAAAACCATCACACTACGGTTGAGGCGAATGTCGGTGGCTCAGTTAGTGTAGATGGTCTGTTCGCCGAGCTGGACAAGTTGATTGTAAATGCTTCATCACCAATGGAGGTGATATCATCGGTGCGTTGTTAGGGAACGGATGACGCTCGAACGGTCACCAGGTTTTGAAGGCCAGTACGAATTAACCTTCAGGATCAGGATCTTTTGAAAAGGTTGTCTTCGTGTAATCCGATGAAAATTTTCTGTCCCGAGTAAATCGTTCTTCATTAGACAAACTATGTATTTGTGTCGTGTGCTGCCGCTGGTTTACTCACTGGGCTAAGCAATTTTGCTTAGAGCTATCTGATCAATAGACAAGTGCGCAGGAAGTACGTTGGATTCACAGAAGGTCATAGCGTGGAACCTTGAGAGATCAAATTCAAAGGTCGTGCGGACGCGTAGTAGTGTCAACAAACCATCCAACAGGGTTGCTCGCTTAGGCCATTGGAATCGAAGGTTAACTATAGTAAGCCAGCGCGCACACCACCAACTCATGACGCAGCGTTTTCGCATCGGAACAAGATACCAATGCCCGATGCCTCGGTTTGATTGTGGACCTTGTTTTTATTCTCATTTGTCGAATTTTTCCCACTTCTCTTTTTCCTTCAACCTATCACAATCTAGTCTGAACTTGGTGTTCACATGTCCCTTATGGCCTACAAGTACCGTTTGAAACAAATCACCGGCCTTCTCGATGCTGCTTTGGGTGCGGATACAGCCAACAGTGCCAGCACTGGTGCCGCGTTCTCCAGTGCGGGCACATCCGATCTGAGCGGGCCACAACAACTCTACGCAGATTTGGACTTCTTTGTTGACGAGAACATGATTCACGTTGCGGACACCACAGTGGACAGGCGTTTCTCCGAGTACTTTGTCCGGCAAATCGAGCTGTTACAACAGGTTAGTCTAGATTGAATTGATAATCCACACCGGTGCGGTAAATATCCTCAGATAGTCTCATTCATATGGCGTCAGACATGTAGTGCAGTCCCCCCGAGGAATGTAGCGAAACGTTGAATAGCGTTCCGCTGCTCGGTAGTTCAGACATCTGAAGCGAGATTTTATTGAACTGCGCATCGTAAAAAAGTTGGGAATAACACCTCACTGTTTCCAAGACGTCAAATTTCTCTCCAAACTTTAACATCTGTTAACAATCAAGAAATCACTCCGATTCTTCCTCGTGCTTACAAATGTGATAGGTGGCCGTGTGGCAGAAAAAAACAAGCGGATTGCCTTCGCATTATTCCTGGATCGGGTTCGATCAAAGCTGGGGTAGACGGGAGAACTTGTCATATGCAGCGTAGAACGTCTTACGTACGCCAGGCAGCGAACGGACAAAGTGTACTGGGTATTCATCATGTTGTCGAATACTGAGCTATAACGTTGGCCACAAACGGAGGCAACTGTTGACCGGCTACCCGTTATGGTCAAAACAATATAATATTCGACTGAACAATTTAGTTTGTTCACAACTCGGGAACTGCTAGCATTTATATTCAAAACGACGTGTATTCTGCAACCTACAATTCCTGTACTTTTTTCTTCATCAGATGAATGTCACTTTGGACAACCTGGAACGTCGTATTCACGACTCTGCCCCACCAGAAGCGTCCGATTTCATCAAGCTTCGCTAAACCGATATTTTTGTACGGACGGGTTTCTGTGCAGGTTTCCTCGAATAAATGGTGAAGTGGACTTCTTTTATAATTTTTTTCTTTAGCGTTTCGCTTACTGATGGCTGTTAATTTGGTCAGACAAATTGACTGGTGAATAATAGCTTGAGTGAGTTCGGCCGGCCACTTTCGTAAGGTTTTTCGTCTTACTGAGCCTTTTTTTCATGGAGGTTAATGATTGCCGCGTGGAATGCATTTTTGCGTGCACAAATACGTTTTTCATGGAATGCTGGTTGTAAGGGAGAGAATAGCGGAAAACGGACTATTGCGGCGAAGCAAACTTAGGACTTTGCACATGTGTACCCAGTTTTTCAGGAAGTTATGAGTGTTTCACATTCCGTCAGTTGGGAAGTTCCCATATCCACATGATAATGCTCTCAGGTATTCCACAGAGAACATGTGCAATTGTAGGGGTGGCATTGGAAGAACAATTGGAAAGTTGCGGACAACTCGAAAGTCAGAATTATCGAAATGAAACTCATTCCCATCCAGAAAGAGAAGGAAGCTTGGGTTGAAATTGTGACCTTTCGAGAAAAAACAGTGCCAGTCCTCGTTTTCGGAAAAGTTTGGTAACAATCGTTAGATTTATTGCTTGGCAACTTTCGCTTTTGACACAAAACCGTCAGTGACTAGGTTACGAGGGTGGTCGAGATTTAAGGCGGAAGGAGAACCAATCAGCTAAGTCAAGCTAAATCTCTTTTGGGGTATCGGCCGAGGGATTTTTGTGTTAGGGTGGGTGACCAAGTGTTAGGCCGATGGGGAACCTACATGGATTTGCGTCCAGCCTAGGGTCTAGTTCGTCCGGCTCGGTTCACTTGAAGATCCCTCTTGAACTTTGGTCGGGTTGGGATTTCCACCCCCTGATTTGCTAATGATTCTACGTGCCAGTCCTCGCCTAGCCGGTCATCCTGAAGTCTTGTGGAACTCGATCCAAGAAAAAAATCGCCCACCAATGGTCAAACAAAGGGGACGTCACTGGGCGAGATGGCTCAAGTGGTTAGAGCGCGAATTTACTCCCGGAAGGTCCGTTGTTCGAACCCGACCTCTGCTTCTCGACTTCCCCGTCTAGGCCTGGGCAACCTGGCAGTATCCCAGCCCTGGTGCTTCCCTCGGGTGGCATGGCAGCGCCGAAAAGGTGTTACAGCTGGACGACGACGTCGCTGGATTGGTTTCTCGTTTAAAAACGACATTTGAATTCTTATTTAACCATTTTGCAATCGATCCAGCAGTCATCGTTCCAGAAAACTCGCTTGTTGTTTGCTCAACTCTGCAAAACAACTCGAACAGGAAATGTTGTACAGGAAGGTGGGTTTGGGTGCTTGGCTGGATACATTGCAAGAAATGGCGGCTAATTGATGTCAGTGGCGTTCGTGCTTTCAGTTTCTTTCCAGATTGTCCGATTCAGCGCTTTGTTGTGTAGGCACCTCAGAATGCTTTACATAGGCCAACACTAGGTCCTCTCCCTCACCCACATTTTTTTCTCCTCTCCACTCTAGGGCATCAGTGTCGACACGGTTTTTGTCTCTGATGGTGATGATAAGGATGATGGTGTAGGCACCTCAGAGTAATTACGCTAGCCTGGTTCCATCTCCCTTCCACATTCGCTTTCATTCTCTTTTTTACAACAAAGCTTTCAAATAACTTATGGTTTTATAGCAGCGAAACATCGATATCGATGTTTCGAACACAGAAATTCATTCAGTTGGCTTGAAAGTAGGGGTCTCGGACATGTCTCTATCTTCTACTTAGGCTAATTGGAATCCTTAGAGATTTGCTGTCCGTCTATTGATTTTGTGAACTGTAGCTGTACGGCAGTCCGCCACATGTAAGTTGTCGAAAAACATTCGTCAAATTGGAAATCAAAATCAAGCTACTTTCCGGTGGGTAACTGCGCAGAACTTGTAACTACCGTTTATTCAATTCTTTTTGGAGCACCAGGACAGTGTGCTTTACGGTATCGAGTAGTTCAGGCGAGAATTACAGTTTTCTCTCCCTCCCCCCAATTCATCAGTTTCAACGCGGTCAGGATTGTCAGCCGAATCGCCTCTCAACGGTTTTAACACCCAGATCATGCGCCAAGGAGGCGTCGCACAGTCGTGCCGTGATGCGCTGAGACCTGCAGGAATAAAAACCATGTTTACTATCACCCATTACTCGAGTAGATCACTCAGTATAGGTGTGGATACTGAAACTAGCTTCCGCATCATCATCGTTATGTCTGAGAGAAGCATGAAGAACGTAAAAAGAAGAAGTACCATCGAAAGCATTTGCCGATAATCTGAATACCGCCGAAGGCACGCACCACTTCGTAATTTCTACACAGTCTAAGCAGTTACCTCATTTTCCTGGCACTATACTCTGCACATTCCTCTTCTGGAAATAAGCGAGTGTTTGCCTGCGTTTAGCGTGCGCACTGTTCCATGGAGAGCTCTCCTGCCGTGGATGTGGATGTTTGACAGATGGATGCAAACCGGAAGCCTGATTCTCTTGTTACTCGGGTACGACAATGCTCCTGTCCAACTGAATCACGAAATGCACTGCGCATCGATTCGTACTAAGGATGTGACATGGATAAGTATGATCATCATCATTCAGCTGTGGCACCCTTTCGGTGCCTAACTGCCATGCCACCCGAAGGAAGCACGAGGGCTGGGATACTGCCAGGTTGCCCAAGCTTAGAGACAGGGGAAGTCGAGAGTCAGAGGTCGGGTTCGAACCACGAACCTTCCGGTCAGTAAATTCGCACTCCAACCACTGAACCATCTTGCCCGAAAAGCGGTGGTTATGGCTTGTTGCTAGTGTGAGGATATTTTAGTTTTTTGTGTGGAGATTTCATCCTGTAAGTGAGGCCAATCTATGCTGAAAATCCAGGAAGCACTGTACAGCTGTTTCATCCTTATTGGGAATCATCAGCAGTGCGCATCTCACGAAACTCCGGAGAGTCTCGAACCATCGACCTCCCGGCTAGTAGTTTGAACACTCAACCGTTCGGCCACGAGCGGCTAGTAAGTATGATGAACTGGAACAAGTGGTATGTGCGAATGCCGATGGTCACTGACAGCGGACAAAACCGGCGGACAGCCAACTGTCCACATGGGACTGGAAGGAAGTATTCATTCGGTTCAAGCGGCGGTCGCTCTCGACAGAATGAGTCAGGCAATCCTGTCAGTTGTAGTTTCGTGGTAGACCGTCAGTTGGATCCCAGTGCACGTTGTGGGAGGACTCAGATGCCCCATGGAAAACGCAGCTACTATGTACTCGGAAAACGTTTTGACATATGTAATGCGTGATCAAATAATCACAGCTTTTGATTTTAGGCACCTTCTTCGATTGAAATGTAGTTGCACAGCCGAACACTCGTTTTCTGTTTGTTTCTTTTGCAGGTTCGTTGACACTAGCCTACACGAGCTATGCTTGTGAGAGGATGGTTATAGAGGACCTGAAAAATTGTGTCAGTTCTGTTGCTTGCAGAGACCACGTCCCACAAACACACAACAAAGTAGTCCATACTGTGGTCTGATATGTCCCTTGAGATTCACGGATATGCCACTTTGCCGCCATAGGTGTTTCCAATTAATAGCCCTGACCAGAGCCTTAGAAACTTGTGCGTTGACCTCATCTGTCATGCTATAATTGCCAAGCATACAAATTCCAAGAAATGTAAAACATCGAGTAACTCTTATTGGATTGTACGTAGCATGTTCAGTGACTGTATATCCAGGAGCATGACTTCATACCGTATGAGTGCAAAACTCATGTCAAAGGATGATATGGTTTTGGTCTGTTTACCTAAAAACAATCGTGACTTCTGTTCGTGTTTGAGGACGAGAATGATGTCCTCCGTGTATTCCACATAGACATGGATCTCGTCATCAGCTATTTGAACACCAGGGTTTGAAACATCTAGCACTGGTCTCATTCGTCTCGATTACGAGGTTGAATAGGAACGGAGGGAGTGGGTATCCATGCCGAACCCCAGGAGCCCACAATTCTGATATATTGTACAGGAATTATTATGTTCAAAACTTCAGGGACATTCCTTTCTGAGCAAGCTTTTGAGAAAAACAAGCCGGTTCGAGACTACCATAACTATGGGTCGTTCATATGTGTAGCGTTGTTCTGTCACCTGACTTATTGTGAAGATGTGGTCAACACAATCCCTGCCAGTCCGAAAGCCCGCTTACTATTCTTGAATCACTGCTTCACGGGCCACCATAAGACGGAGACGGACAAGTGTCGTCAAGAATCTCGTTACGATTGAATTCAAGCTGATGCCTCTGAAGTATCCACATTCACTACGAGGCTTTCTTTTTGAGAACACACTACCGATTCTTCTCAGTTTTTTGTGATATCCTCCCAACTAGAGGAAGATAAGTCAGACAAGTGCAGGCCGACGAGTAATGCAGGTGTGAGGTCATCCGAACCAGGGACTCGCTGATGCTTTGGAGATTATACAGTCATAAACTTCCTAGGTTGAAAGCGATTCCGTCTCTGCTTCGAGTGCGGTTCGGGAGTCTGACTGAGTGACAGCAATTGGCAATGAAAATTGTTCAGCCCAGCGGTCTAGGCATCCTTCATTGGAGGTGGTCACTCCAGTGCGATCTGTGATGGCTTTGTTTACAGGTCGTTTTTGGTGACCGGCCGTATGGATCAACCGAAGTAGCTTCCCGGCACTCTTCGTCCCTTCCATTCCCTTAGCTTTGTGTTGAGCATCATTCACGGTAGCGCACACATCAATTAGTACTTTATGTCTGGCAAATTGCCAGGTCGAATTATATTTCGGAGCGGCGAAACATTTCTCCGCCATTCAAGCAGTGCGGCTGCCACGCAATGTTTATATTGGGATTGCATTACTGTGCCGAGAACGAAATTCCCCGCATTGTGTAAGCGTGTGGCGATCTCACCCCAGTGCGAATTAACATCTGACTATGGAGTAGTCAGAGAGTGCAGGAGACGATAAATTATTTTGTCTTCGAGATCTGCGAGCCTTGGTTGCTAAGCCGGTTGTCCGCTCTTTACGCGGCCCTGGACATTGAAGATAAAATAATCCGGACAAGTAAATGGTCATGTTCTAAAGGGTGTAGTTGTCGGTTATCGATCCACGCCATCAGTAACTGATCAATTCGAGTCTGTGATTGGCACGCTGTTCGAGGGCATCATTGAGCCAGACTACTTCGATTATTCTGGGATTTAATATTGTATAAAAATACTCTTTGGTCGGTACATACCTGAAACACTCGTTCGCCGTTTGACACAGTCTATCGAGTCTATCGACAATCGTTGTCTTAGAACCGTAGCTCGTGTGGGATGGTGTCGGCGAATCCGTAACGAGGCAGTTAGAAAGCGAGTTTTGGGTTGTGCAACGGGTACTTCCATTGACGAATGGGTCCAGCACCAGAAGCTGCGTTGGTTGGGGCATGTGTTGCGCATGCCTAATCATCGTTTGCCAAAGAGAGTGCTATTTTCCGTGCCCAATTCAGAGTGGCGTAAGCAGAGAGGTGGCCAACCCTTGACCTGGCAGAAGGGTATGAAAGAAATCACGAAACGCTTGGGTGCTGTCGGTGCTACTCGCCTTCCAGGATGGGGACCGCGTGATCCCCAGTGCGCCTGGTTGGAGACGCTGCAAGATATGGCTGCCAACCGATGTCAGTGGCGATCTTGTCAGTTTCTATCCAGATTGCCTGAATGAGTGTTTGGAGGTGTAGGCGCCTCGGAATGATTGTAGTAAGGCAGCAATAAGTCCCTTCCCCGTCCATCTTTATTCTTTTTCTTCACAATAAGGCTTTCAAATAAATCATGGTTGTACGGCAGCGAAGCATCGGTGTTCAACACTGATGTCATGCTGTCGATGATGATGATGATGATGATGATGATGATGATGATGATGATGATGATATCGAGTCCAATCGAAGTCGGATGCTTGAGTGTTCGCCAACTTATGCATTCAAGTCTTTGGCAACTACAAATAACTATGGGCATTTAGCCCTAGGCACTCGTGAAGTCATAAATGTTGTCTTTGGTGGTGTCAGAGCTACAGTTCGTTTGGGCGCGAACTGACATGGTAAACCGACAACGATCAACTTCTCGCTTGTTAGACCTGTCCACAGATATTCTCAAACGAACCACGCAGAGATAACTCAACCGGAATCCAGTCGAGCAACGACGCTTCTACTCGGTTACTAATGGCTGAAGAATGTCCCAACAAACTTTGACACCTGCTCTCCAACGATGGAGAGCTATGTTCTGCAGTCGTGGCCGTCGTAACTCGAAATCCTGTTATTTACTGAAAACTAAGTGTTCGATTCTAACCTGATGGAAGCCTCTCGAACAATGTTAGCTGCGGTGGTAATTGCCCGGACATTAGGAGAGCCTTTCACTTGACCAGTTTGTCTGATAACAGTCATTTGGCGCAGGTTGCCTCGTGCATCTTTTTCGAATTCTAATGATGGGCTGATCGTACACGACTTCTAGAAAAAGTCCCCTTTTATGAACAGTCTGACGTGCTTTTTGTGCCAAATCGACGACAAAACATGACGTGGGAAGTGCTGCAAACAAGGGTTTTGCAGGTTTGCCGGTAGGTGTTTGCGGGATTTGTGGAATTCACACTGAAATCACTCGTTTGCGCAGTCATCTTCCCGTACTGGCGCAGTTATTCTGGTGAGCCCACACCAAAGTGAGGAAGCACTGGATTCAGGTTTCGTTCTTATTAGAGCTCATCAGCAGTGTAGATACTTTGCCCTGCTGGGGTTTGAACTCTGGACATTTGACGTGCGACGTGAACGTGTTACTATTATTACACTAGTGCATGCTGGAAGCCTGTTGATTTTTACGTTTGAACAGGCAAATGTGTTCACGCTTGAGCGATGTGACGCCTCGGAAGACGACCCAGTAACTGTCTTGGTTGGGTCGATCGAGTTTGTTTATATTGTAGGCAGGTTCAACCGTATCGTGAGAGTAGACTCCCATAACATTTCCGAAGCTGGTCAGCTTGTCGGCACTCGAGAGCAGATACGTTCTTGTCTAGAGAGTCAGGCTATACCTAACACCTTATCGCAGCATTATTTTACATTTTAGGCGGTCAGTTAGCAGCATTTTAGGCGGTCAGTTAGCATCCACTAAAATGGACTCGGAAATTTACTTTGATCTGTCTACATGAATTTACAGCCTTCTCGATCATTTCATCAGGCACGAAGTTGGTGTCAGACTTAATGCGGAGAACTTTATAGAGTACAGTCGTCTATAGGTAACTTCCATGCATCAAGCAGGATACAGCGCACCGGGTGCACACGATCTCTATTGGAGAGCGGACTCTGCTTATGTTCTGTTCACACTGCAACGTGGACTTGGCCAGTCGGAAAGTAAAGCCTTCTTATTCTTGTTCGTTCCTTTATGGTGTGATCTTTAATCACAGTGGAATTACTTTAATCGGAACAAGTAATCCCCTTTTTTCAGCCTACAGTTAACCGAGGCCCTCTAATGCTAGTGATAACTTTGGATCTGCAGATTTTTCTTTTTTTTCGAAACCCCATTATATCTGTTGGAAAAAGTGGCTGGACCCTGGGTACTTTGTACTCCGATGACGAAAACAAGAGAGGAGGCATCTTAGCGTGTTCGCATGACAATATCGAAAACAAACACCATGAATGTTGCGATCTACGATCGCGAAGTGGGTGGGTTGGACTGGTCGGTTCGTTAAAAGCTCGTATCTTTGCACCGCCAGTTCTTATCACTTCTGCTGCGACAGCAAAACACCATTGGATCAGTTTCAGCTTCTTGTACAACAAGATTGCAGTTCTCTTGACTACCCCGGCCGGCTAGGTGCATCATACAGAGGACATTGCGACGCGACATACAGCCGTACCTAAAAACATTGGTGGGGTTGCGTAATATAGGTAGCTCGGTGCGCCGCTTGGTTGTTGGTCTGCTCGCCGAGCTTGGTACCTGCGTTGCAAACGTCTCGTCACCAATCTAGTTCGCGTCATTACTGTTCTTATATAGTTTCTAAATAGTATCTAATATCTCAAAGTTGATTGGCTGCTCCCGCAGTGACTTTCTGGTAATTTGGTCGGTCCGTTTGGAATCTCCGTTGCATTGTGATCTCATTTCCCTGTATTTGATTGTTTCGTTGGGCGCTTTCAATTTGACAGTTCTGTTCCTCCGTTGTGATTGTGCCGTTCCCTTCTTGCTTTGTGGTCTGATTTTGTTCTACTTGATTGAATGATTGAATAACTTATTCTAGTAACTTTCTTCTTTTGATCCGATTAGTATATTGGTTGTCGTTAGGTTGTTTGATTGCTCACGTGATTCAGAGCCCCGCAACTCTATCGTTCTTTTGTTCGTACGGGCCGATATATCGAATCGATAATGATGCGTTTATTGATCGAGTTTTGTGCGTGTATCTTGCCTCAGCAAACTCCTACTCCGGTTTCGTTCCTCGAAAAGTCTCCAAGGTGCAAAATCGCTGTGTTGTCAAAGGATTGGCTTCTTGAATCACTGCATACAGAACAACAAGTACACACCGAGTTATTGCAGACGCTTACTTTCAGACCGGTTCGGTTCCGTGGCTCGAAATTCGCGAAGTCTTGTTAAGTTTCACTTGGATAACATCACCAGAGAATTCGAATAGTATCTTGCCACCTTAAGCTGAAATAGCACGATCATGGGCTGGGTATCACCTGTGAGCCGAGTTAGGCATATGAAGCTCTGCGTCGATGTGGTGAAGAACGCCTCTAGGAAGCCGTCGCGACAGCTTAAGAAGACCCTCGATCACATCCTAGCTCAAGTTACTTTTCAACCAAAGCCTGGTGGTTACACAACAAACCGATTGTCGTTTCAACTCAGCTGTTGTCAGGTTGAGGCAGTCAGTATGCTTCAAATGTTGCACTCCGTCCAAACATGTGGACAGCATCAAAACCCAAGCGCAGTTATAGAGTACTTTTCTCACTAGCCATTCTGTCTGAAGCCAAACTTTGGTGACACTAAGTCATCGTTAAAAACGAGTCTCGTTGATTTGGACGGAGAAGCCTTTTGACAGAAAATCACGCACTGCAGGAGCTGAAGGTGAAGAATCACCTCACTCGGCTGCCGTAGCTCTACGGTCTTTCCAAGCTACACATGCAACTGTCCCATCAGACCAATCCTATTGGCAAATTCCACACAAGAGATGTGGTTGACACCTAATGACCACAGGATCTATGCATAAAATAGTATAGCTCATCCGAACCTTAGTTTAGTAATTGAGTAGGAGGTAAATGACAGAGTTGACTTTCTGGACGTCCATATGACTGACCGGAGCCAGGTCATCAAAATTTCTCTTGGAGCGGCTAGTACTTCCGTTTCCCTAGTTTTGTGAACACTCATCATCGTCAGCCGTCGCTAAACTGACCGGCTGCTTGAGCGTCCAATCGGCAGCTGGCTTTTCTGGCACAGATGCTTGACAATTTCCGTACTACGATTTTGACGGGGATGGAGACTCTCAATAGGTTCCTAACGGTCATCCTAAGATTATTTTCAGCAATCTGACCTTTACGGTTTCCGTAGGACTTCTTGACAAGACTATTTTTCAGAAATCCTAATTCACAGAAGACAGTAGCGAGTTGATGCGACGGCGCCTAACCTCACCTGTTAGACGCTCTCACTAAGCTACCAAACCCATAGTTGTCTGCAGCTGCGACCGAATCTCGACACCTGCAGTTAATGCTCTGTCACCTATAATCTCGCTTGCAAATATGCATGTAGGTTGTTGGTCATTTACCTAGACAGAACTGAGGCAAGTCCAGCTTAGTCAGGCCAAACACATCTCGATTTGGATTCAGCAACGTATGAGCCAATCCGAATTCAAAATCAGCGGCTACTGCACAGTCTACAACCGCTTCAGCCATAGTTCGTCGTTTACGTGTCGATCTATAAACCGAGTTCCAGATTGTATGCGGGACAACGAACCGTAACGTGCTGCGATTTGTGAGTTCGTTGCTATGGTAACCAAGATTCTGTTGACAAGATTCGGTCATATTACCAGCACTTCTTTGATGAGTGTCTCTTGTCTAGCATCCCAGTAAGAACAAAATATTGTGTTTTACTTATCTCATATTTTTCTGCATCACACCCGAAAAGTTGCGGCGAGTTTCAACCGGTGTGTCGTTCAGAAACTCATTTCTTGGTATCCTCTTCGCGCAACGTATCCTATGCCACCGATGTGTTGACAACAAACGGAACGAGATGCTAATTTGGCCATGGGAGCACCCGATGTTGCGAAAAATATTGCTATAATTAAACTTCCATGAGAATTTCTCAAGACATTTCCAGTGACAATCGTCCGTACCCAGAGACGTCATAGATCTCAGTACTGTGTATATTCTTCCAAGCTGCATACTGCATCACTCACGTTGCTGCTTACAATTACACAGTCCGTATATGCAAGGGTTAAAACAGCTCTATCCTGGCAGTAGCTTTGTTCTATGTCACGGCACCAAAGGTTAGCAAAATTATCAGCCTTATCAAATTTGCCAACTACTTACCAGCTGTCGGAAACCTGACGGTGGCCAAAAACTGGGTTATTGGTACCCAACGTGCATTCTCGTGACGGTGAAACAGCGCACGGAAGAATATGGACAACGCCTTACGCACAAACCAGAGTGACCTGTGTCCTCTTCTTGTGAATTATATTGATCACCTGTCAGCGCGTTGACCTAGTTATTTGAAGAGACAGTTTGTTGCTGCAGCCATATCGGTAGCAATGCATCCTATCCCCTTTCTCGGAAAAATAAACTAGCTACAAGACTTAGGACAACCGCTCCACATCTTAGTTCCGGAAAGACAGGGACAAATCCGCTTTGGACAACGATCTTCAACTCATTTGCTGGGCAGTGTCCCAAATTACTATAATGCTAGACGCTTAGATTGCATTGCGCAATATCGTAAACGACAACTGTCAACGGTTTTGTGTTGAGCACGGTTATGCAAATGAGACCGTTTTTTGAGTCCAGTGGAAATGATGTTGAGACAGAGCAGTGAGTCGGCGGATTACTGCTTCCAGCAACCAACAATGGTTGTGTTCCTCGATCTGAAAGCTACCTTTGACTCTGTGGACCGTCAGGCACTATGGCAGTGTCTGTGGAGCAAAGGGGTCCCCCATAAATTCTTGGCCCTCCTTAAGGCGCTGTACGCCAACTCACGCGGCCGTGTGAAGGCCTACGGGAATCTCTCTTCTGAGTTCACCTGAGACGAGCCAGATCAATGGTTAGAGACATTGTCAGACATGACCCAGTTGCGCCCTCGATGGTACTCTTGCATCCAAGCTATTGCCTTTAATGCATAGCTTACAGCTGATAGTGATGATGATGGGCCTTCCGGTCGATAAGTTCGCGTCTTTACTACTGAGCCACCTTGAGCTGTATGGAAAAGGATACCACCGGAATATGGGTGGTCATTTCTACGCTTAGCGCTAGAGAGACGGAGAAAAGGGATGCGTCAGCTGAAGCGGAACCGATGCCCAGCAAATTTTGCAAGCCCAGGCTCGTCCTTCGAGTTGAGGCAATCCTCTTCTAAGAATAAGGTATCGTTCTATCAGAAATACCAGAATGTGTAATTTCAATGAAAGCAAACCATAAAAAAACATGCATTATGATAGGTCTGAGAAATAGAACAAGCCGAACAGATCTGTAATCCGCATTGGAAATCCTGGGTACTGGCCACACTGTTCAATGACGTCCACAATCCCCAGACGAACTGACCGAAGTTCCTTGACTTCAGATGGAGCTCACATCAATGGCCTGTTTAATCAGGCTGAACGACACTGGGGTCTTGCGTCCCGTGGGAAGGTCATCGGTCCGTCGTACCCATGTGCTTCACTACAAGTGCTACTACACTGAAACATGACATATGCGGTAAAGTAATCAAGTATATTCTTAGATTTAGTGTGAAACACACGTTCTCTGGTTGTAGTGACCAAGTGTAGAAAAAACTACTCGATTGCGAACTACACTGGACTAACCGATAAAGGCAATGAAGGGAGCCACAGAGGCTCCAGTGTACTGGGGTCAAGTATCCCAGTCCTCATTTGATATTCCGACAATGCTTAACCAGCAATTGACCTGAGTGTATACGAAAATGGTTTTATTGCGATCAAACATCATTGTTCGTGAAGGATCTACATCCCAGGAAGCAGAAGGCGTTGACGGAAATTAAGGTCAAGATACCCTCAGAGTACCACAACGGCCAAACGAGTCCAGTTAACGTTAACTGGACTGGAACAAGATGGACCTGGCCGCCAGCGATCTACAAGGCCTATTCTCGACATCCGAACATCTGGCAACCACATTTCTCACCTTGACAAGTACAGTTATGGCTTTGGGGAAACAGATCTCAACTAAAATCCTCATGCACACTTAACCTTTCTATAGTCGTATGTGAGTTGGCTAAAACAACGCACGTCGACAGACGATTCCATGTAATCTATAAAACGATTTCGAGCGTACTGACTAGCACATTTGGTTATCGCATTTAAGGCACATGACGAAGACACATCCTGAGTAGAATCAATCGAGACCGTTATGTGAGATAATAAAGAACATATGAATCCGAATTCAAGTTTAATGCTTGCTTTCCGAGGCCTGTACCGTGTGTTGAGGACAAAAATTTGGAGACCGATCGCCTCTTCGGAAGGCAATCGGGGCAATCTGGCGGACACTGATAACACGTAGACTTGACCAATGAAAAACAGCATTATGCTCAAAGCATTCAGGTACACAGTGTTTCCCAACGCCAGCAAGAAGCTTACACACCTCATCCAGTATTAGGTCTCCCAGCTCATTTATGCAGGTGACCTAACCGCTATCACGCATAACAACGTCAGATGCACAAATCCATCGCCATGGCAAGCAACTGAAGTGGTAGGGAGTATTTGACACCTCACTAGAGCAATATCAGAGTCTAGATTCTTGTCCATCACTGAGACCCTCATCGGATGAATTCGGTTCATTACTTTAGAAAGAAATTCGCGCTTCGTGTGTAACAACCAACGAACGTCTATTCTCTCTTGGCAGCTTAGGACCCTTCATATGCCCGGAACTGGATGACCCCCTCACCATATATATATATAATCACCATATTTTAAAAAAGGAGTTATTGCTTCCGTTTTTCTTGAAAGGTACTAAAACAGCCGCACGGGAACCTTTGTATGCCATTCTGCTTGCTGTTGACTTCGCAACAGCAGGACTGATAGAGCGGGAAGTTCGAGCGGCTTCTTAGGACTCTACACGGATCTGGCGCAAATGCGAGTTCAGCCGAGTCCGGTCACAAGGCCTCGTACCGAGAAGATTGAGATGATGAGGCTAACCTATCCACCCAAATTGTCGTGAGATATCAGAGATCATCGGGAGGACAACTAATCGCTAAGTTTCCTGTAGAAGTAATGTACCATTACCATAAAAATGTTTACAATACTACTCGCTTCCTAGTGTGGAACAAAGCAGTGTTCACCCAAAGCTGTTTTGAGTAAAAAATCCGCAGTCGTCATCGAAGAATCGGAGTGACCCAATTTGGAAAACAGTGGCGTGTAGTAGAAAAATAAACGAAAAAAGCTGTGGTCTCATCACAAACACCCACAAGTGGACATAAAGAAACCCGGAAAGACAAAGCAAAATTACATTGGAAATACAAGAATTCGTCCGGAAACTCGTCGTAATGGTGGTAAAGATAAGGTCCAGAATGTATCCTATCAGGCGGGCGGGGGGCGGGTTGGTTCGGCGACCTATGGAAAGCGAGAGTGGGGGTCATGGAGCATTCCGAGTAATGTCGAATCATCCACATAGAATCTAGATTGTCGACTAAATTGTTCCACTTCATCATCATCGTTTGCGGCGAGGAGCAATCGCTGTAAATCCTCTGGAGGGTATGAATGCAACGCAGCGCCGTTAGTCTTGGAACCCTGACTACCAGAATGGTTTCTTGAGGTATTCAGGTGCCTCATAGGCACGCCTTGTTGCAGGTGTTCCGCATCTCTTCGTTGTCGAGCACGGCGTTGCAGATGCATCGACCGACTTCGCAGACGGCAATGCACCAAACAGGCGAAAGCCACTAACGTGGCCGATACAAGTACCACGAAGACGAAAATCAGTAGAGCTGGAGTGAAGGGAAAGTGAAGTGGGCAAGTTATACCACAGGCAAGACAACAAGACCAACCCTTTCAGAATGAACCGCAACAAAACCGAACATAGCACCTTGGGACGCAGGATACTCTACGACATTACTATGATGAAGAACAGTGAGACTGTGAGGAAACAGCAAAATAAACAAAACGCACAACAGGAAGAGGCACATCACTACGTCTCAAAAACAGGTGAACGCTTCTTACAGGTTACCAGCATTTTGGTAGCAGTAATGTAACCCCGTTAATTCGCCAACGGGAAAAATGAACTGAAATCCGCTCAAATACAGGATATCGCGGAGTCCGCGAAAATGAATCCATTGAGTTACTCTCTTTCAACAGCGGATTTAAAAAAAAACTCTTGAACATGAGACTTCGCCCATCCACCGAAGCACTGATTGGCTTCTGGCCAGCTAGAGATCCTCTGCAGTGCACGTGCAAAATGGCAAATAGAGGTTCAGAAAAGTATCTCAACTTGATGCAAAAAGGATCCAAAGTGGAAGTAAAAAACCAGGCTCGACTGAGTAATAACATGGCATCTGCAGGGTCGTCATTGATCGGGAGACAAATACCTCGTTGGACACCTCGTTCGATGCACCCGTTTCACATTAGTAGACAGTTCACGCCACCACCTGACCTGCGAGTCTCAGCCTCACTGGCTGTTAGAACGAGGAGAGCGAGTAACTGTTCAATCGAATCCGATTATCAACACTATCACGACCTTTCTCACGCAGTTTGCCCGTGTCTAGTACTGGCGGCTTTTGGCAATGGTGCGCACATCAAGCCGGACAAACGACAGGATATCCCCATCGAAGCTTAGGTGGCAGCATGTGCTTTGGCATATGGAAATAGCGTAACACGGACGTTAACACCGTCACCCAAGAGCTCAAACCACCAAGTGAAATAAAAAAACCAACGAGGCTGTTAATATCACACTGGAAGTAGCCAGTGTGTTAACAGACCCAAGTCCTTCATTTAAAAAACCTTCTTGATCAGGAATGACCCCGGTTGTTTAAACCACCTACTAGATAAATAGTCAGCTGATCTTTCTGTTACCTCAGATTTTTGATTAATCATATTCGTACACAGACGAATCTGATAAAGAGACGGAAAATAATCCAATTAAACACAAACGATGTTTATTGTGTCCTGACAAAAACAGATCGAAGGCCAAAACTGAGACTGTCGTGTGATATTAATTTGATGCTCTGAATGAGTTTTTGTCTGGCTGACCGTATCGGTATGGAACTTCCACACAACCTGAGGGAGGCAAGAAAGACCAGTGAGTTTGTTCGGAGCTGGACAAAAGCCACTAGAAAGTAGAAAGAAAAGAAAACGTTCAGCCGTAACACCCTTCCGGTGCCTAGCTGCCATGCCGCCCGAAGGAAGCACGAGGGCTGAGATACTGCCAGGTTGCCCAATCCTAGACAGGGGAAGTCGAGAGGCAGAGGTCGGGTTCGAACCACGGACCTTCCGGTCAGTAAATTCGCGCTCTAACCACTTGAGCCATCTCGCCCCCCCCCACACACACACACTAGAAAGTAGGTGATATTTGAACCAGTAAACCGTATACCAGAAGCTCGATTCCCAACTTTGCACTGAATAGACACCCAAGTATGATTCAGTTAGACCTTTTACCAAAGGACACCTCACATCTGTAGGCAAACATGTCAGCCGTTGTATGTTAGACTCCTGTCGAGCAACCTTTCCAAAAGGTGCTAGGTCGATCCTGCCGACGGCTTTTAACTCTAACATGACACACATAGATGTGCATATTTCAATGCCGTTCGACGGTGTAGATGTCTTGATGGAAATGAACCTTTTTGTACACGTGTCCTCAACGCTCGAGTTTCTCTTGCCTCTTTACTGGGGCGATCTCTCTCCACAGCTGTTTGGCAGTTGCGTATCCGTATTTAATAGTGGTGCACCATAGTCCATGATGATGATGACGATGTGGACTCATCACTGTCCTCAGTGAGCCTGTTATATAAATCCGGATAGATGGTATTTTTTGTATCCTCTCGCACTTACCTACTCAATAGCGGACACTTTGCCTCCGGAAGGTTGGTCGTTAGGTACATACAACCCAATCCGTTTGAACTAGGTCAGAAAGTGGGATCAGAGTAGACTGCGGCCATCAGTGTACGACACTATGTCTAGGCGGAGGTGTTTTGCGTGAGGAGCTATGTGGGATAAAGTCAATCGGTAAGTAATAGCGAGGTTGGCCTATAGCCCTTTGACGGCTTTGGTGTGCATCAGACTGTAATTGAACTTCTGGTCACTCACAGTAAACAGTCTCTGTGGGACTTGTGGTTAATGAATCTGCATACCGAGTACTCCGGACCACGTGTCCAAAACATGAGAATTCACCATCTGTAGACTTAAAGAGACAATGTGAACCAATTACAGCATTGATTTCGTCAACTAGAGGGAACGACGAGGTCAAGAAAGAACAAAACCAGATACTGAAAAAAGGACATAGGTAATTCACTGTCGTACAACAAGTCAGTTTGTTCGACTAGGTCTCACTAATGAACAATAAAAATTGGAGAGGTTTGTGCAGATAGATGCTGATATCAAAAACACTGGTTATTTGGTTCGCATCCACATGTTCCAATGCCTCTTGCCAAGCACAAGGAGAGTCACGTAGGCCCCATCCCGAAGGACTTATCGCAGCAACAGCGCCCAGACGTTTCTCAATCAATCTCACTACCTCCTACCGAGCCACATTTTGGTCACCTACCCGTATATGGTACCTCTCGGTACATAAGTGGCTCACTACCTGTTCACCGCAACTTACAGTGACGGATGTGATGTCATTCGCTGATCAACCCGTTGTGAAACCGACTGTAGCTGGCACAAAGTAATCTAAGTTCAAAGACCTGTAGAAGGCTCGGACTTTCCAAGCGTAAAGGTCAGGTATCACCGTCGTCTTACGTTGAAAAAAGCCCGTATCGTAGTATGAAAGACAAGTCCTCTGAGGCTGAATGCTTGTCTCCTTGAAGTAGCTCTGGTTTCCGGGATTCGTTCAATGAGTTCACCTATCACACTACCCTCAAATCAAATCCAGGTTCCAAGATACACAAATTCAGGTGTTCCTGCTTGAATGGTAAGAGGCGCCATGTTGTCAAAGTTGTTTTGACAGTGCAGCACAAGTTGTTTTGGGCGATGTGCTGAGTTAAGCGAGACGTTTAGAAGAGATTACTAAGAACAGAACGGTATCAGACGCATTGCACTACTCATAAGGTTGTTGAAAATTCTCCGGCAGGTCACAAACGATTTCGCCCTCCTTGGGATTCATCAGGTAGGCGCAGTCGCCGAGTTTCCGTCAACCTTATGTTCTACTTAAACCCAAATTACACGAAATTAGCGAAATACGCTCATTTGCAAACCAATTTGGTTCTGCGGGAGACCCACCTGGAACCCAGCTGAATCTCTCATTTATGATTATTTTAAGCAACTGAATGTGCTGGAGTGTGCTAATAGACCTCAGTCCTTCACTTAAGCAACCCTCTTGACCAGGAATGACCCCGGTTGTTTAAACCACTTAATTGAGTAATAATCACCTGATTTTTTTGTCACCTCTGTTTCAGATTTCTAGGTTAATTACATTTGGATGAATCCGGTAGAGACACGGAAAATAACCCACTTAAACAGAAGTCGTTGTTTAATGTGCCCTGACTGAGAACAGATCGAAGGCCAGAGCTGAAACCGTCACGTGACATTAATTTGATGCACCAGGCCGCCTCATGTTTCACTTGATACGATATTAGAGACATCGATTTACATGTATACACGTAATACACTACACATAAGGCTGCTGAAAATTCCTCAACAGCCCACGACCAGTTTCTCCCTTCTTGGGACTCATCGGGTAGGCGCAGTCTCCGGGTTTCCGCCAACCTTATTCTCTACGTGAACCCAAATTGCATCAAACATCATAAACGAGAGATTTAGCTGGGTTCCTGGTGAGTTTCCCGCAAAACCAAATTGGTTTGCAAATAAGTGTACTTCGCTAAGAACGCTATCAGACTCCCAATCTCAACCGGCCGCCGGGATCGTCTGCTACTGGGACAAGAGCAGAACTGCGAAAAATCTAAGCGAATACAGTCGCAGTAAAGCGGTATTAAAGGAATGAGTAGCCTGGTACCTGCGAGCGCGTGCACAGATACACGGTCGTATTAGGGGGGAGTCATTACAGGGCGGTTATAGTAACAAAGATCCACGATAAAAAAGATCGACATACATTGATATTCCATGGTACTCCGTGGTAACCTACACATGGATTGTCCGGGTTGTCTGCGCCAGTAATACCCAAATCGAAGCTGTCCCTTGGAAGTTGAACAAAACGTTGTTTTTGGTCCAAATAGGCATACCTGACGGTCTTCCCGAGCTTCACATAATTCAGCGGTTAATGCTTGAGGCTGATGACGCTAACACAACTTTCCTACGGCTACTTTCTGGCCTTGGACTACCTGGCAGTACGTCAGCACTTGTGCTTCTTTCAAGCTGCTTGGCAGCTTGGAACACCATTAGTGTTACAGCTGAACGATTTGTATTGATCCAATGGTATTGTGACGTTGGATTTTTGCAATGTAACAGCCTGCTGCACGCCACGTGGGTTTCCTGTACGTACTGTGATCGTCTCAGCTCAACCCACCGTGTTCGGTTCCAGTAAACGAATTCATGCGCCCAGGCCTCAGCTTCGGTTTCCAGAACGTGGAAATGGCGATTACGAACAAGGTTCGGTTTTTAGGTATTGTAGGGGTAGTGATAAACGCATATGATCTCCAAAGCCTGAGGTAACACTAAACAAATAAATGAACAAATAATCACAGTTCAGATGAACCGAAATAGAAGAATGCTAGCTACTATGGTCACGAGTTTGGGTCTATCCGACTGAGACGATAGATTAGTAACGCAGCGATAGAATCCAGATGGCATGCAAACGGAAGCAGGGACCCACTGGAACCCGGATGGGTTATGAATAAAATGAACAGAGGGTGCATGAAGGAATACCTGACCTCATGAAAAATGGACAAACGAAAGAATGAAAAATCCAGTACTACGGGTACCAAAATAGCATACCGGTGAGTTTGTCCCATGTGGAATGAAACCACGAGGCAGGTTCAGTGGTCGCTGATCGCAATAAATAAGAGACGCGAGAAATACTACCATTATGTGGACCGGGTTTGTCCAGGCCGAGAATGTGACACATTATGGGGTAAATGTCAACCAATCGGATCGAGGGTACAGTGTGGTTTGGTGGGAAGCGATTGAATCCGGGACCGGTAGCCAGGAGAAATGGAGCCATATCCGGTGAATCTGGGTCATAACCATGTTCACCTCGGTGACCTAAATGGAAAGTAGGGTTCAGTTTCTAGCAGGCAGAAGCAAAATGACGGCAGTTAATGAGTATGCTCGCCTCTCACCTGAAAATTTCACTTATACATATATATATATATATATATATATATATATATATATATATATATATATATATACGACGCTCATAACTTTTGGCACCGCTAGTTTATCCAGCGAGTAATGGGAAACCATGGAAACCATTGCTTAGACAATCCGGAGAGAAGCTCACAACACGAATGCTATTCACATTGATGCGAAACTTCTCTAACCAATTTCAGGGAGTGTAACGTGGGCCACATGAAAAAGGGCTGCTTACACTAACAACACCCGTTTCCTGTTGTCGACTCACGGTTTGCCCGCTCCCCTGATTGGTAGTACTTTGAATATGGAGCACAAAACAAGACCCGTTAGAGTAGATTGAGAATTCAGCATCATCGCTCACTACTGATGTCCCGCTATCCTTGTCGATGATTCCGTTAACTCGGAATGCGTAGCGTACTACCAAGCCACTGCAACTAATAGTGTTGGACGCACTTCTTCCTAAGCAACCGTATCCTAATCATGCCACAGCATTGCTGATATCTCATTCTAGCTATGGTTCTGAGAAACTGGTAATCAAGGACAAAGAGATACCTCCAA
The DNA here is from genome assembly GCA_003604175.2 of Clonorchis sinensis. Taxonomy (NCBI): domain Eukaryota; kingdom Metazoa; phylum Platyhelminthes; class Trematoda; order Opisthorchiida; family Opisthorchiidae; genus Clonorchis; species Clonorchis sinensis. The sequence continues at coordinate 18,729,765 of CM030372.1, forward strand.
TCGTCCATACTTGAAAACCAAATCTCGCCGCCGTAAAACAGAGTCTCCATCGTAGTCTGATACATACATCCTCTGAGGCCCTCCTGATGTCACAAGAAGCAGGTATTGGCAGACTAACTTAGGCCTTTGAGATTCGTACGTAGGCTTCGTCCATCACACTACCATCAGAGATAACAATATCTTGGCTGTACGAAACATTTCAAGACTTCCAGCAGATGCATTGGAACAAATGTCAGGTGATACCGGGAATACCATGTGCACCGAGTACCCACTAGCCCCCATGGTAGCAAACATTCTACATACAGTTGGCTCATCCCCCCACAGGAACTAGCACCAGAAAGGAAGTGTCAAGTATGAGAAAAGGTATGAGGGAGGTACTATTGGGTAACCATATACTGAGCGGAAAGCAGAAAACTCTGTCCAACGAGCTTACCTAGTGACAGTGCATCTTGCTTGGACTTCACGATCATCCAGCCGACATCGGCATACACAACAACCGGCGCGATACGACGACTGTGGGAATAAAACAGCCGTGCGGGCAACTCATCCTTGCGATAGACAATCATTTTCGGATGCTTGTACATCAGTTTGCCTATTAGGTGACCTACAGTGAATTCTGCTGAGGATGTTATATCAGAAATGGGAACGTACCTCCTCTGGGCCACAGACCCCATATTACACGGGAAGCCGGACCAGGACTGGTGTACATTGTTTCGTCCAAAAAATCATCCAAAACAACCACCCTCCGCGGGTCCACGTCTGACATACCGTGATCGCTCGTCACTATAAGATTCAAAGAGCGGTTCAACTTTGGACTTCTTCGTATCCGGTCTAGCAGATACTCTAAGTCGTGATTAAGACTGGCGATAACATTCAAAACTTCAGCCGAACCAGGACCAGTCTTATGGCCAGTTGCATCTGGTTCATTGTGGTACAGTAGGGCGAGATTTACGTCACTCTCGAGCCAACCAAGTGCATCCTCGATCGACTTCCTGAAAGAAATAGTTGGGTCGAAAACAGGATAATGCACAGATGGAAGCTGTCCTTTTATGGGTGCAAGGCTACCTGGCCAAGAGGTGACACCTGTTCGATGACCGTGCAGCTGATTGGTCACCCAAATAGGTTCAGCTCCCACATCAAACCAAAGTGACTCGGTCGCCTGGGTTGAATTGCTCAACACAAATGTCTGGTTCAATCCCGGGTCAAAGAATACATTGTCCACGATGCCATGAGTTTCTTCATGCTGGCCAGTGACCATCGAAAAATGATTCGGTGCGGTACGTGTGATGAATTCGTTTTCAACTCTTAGTACTCGAAATCCGGATGACCAAATTCGCTGGAAGCCAGATATGTTCACGCCAAAGGCCAAAGCCTTGTCCATATAGTCATGACGGAACCCATCGAGTGATATTAGTAGGAGCTTACTTCCGACGGCAGTTTCATTGGTGGGCGCAGTGGTGGCACAAGGATTGGCGCTGAGATAGACGAATAATAAGAAAAGAAAAGACATTCTCGCGTCCGTATTGTTCCGCTGAGGTCCAGTTGACTCGTTTCAGTGAACTCAAACGATGGTGGGAACAGATACGAAGTGGCCTCTTGTCTTGAAACAACCAACTCCCCTTGGAGATCCGTTGTACCAGGGTCACCAAGTGACCCTATGAAGTCCGCGTATCTGAAACAAAATATAAGAATAACATCGATTTGTTGCGGTCTGTATGGTGAACTTGTGAAGTTATTTAAGATCAAGTGGTTTAGGAAATTACCTGCACAAGCCCACAAAGAACCAAGTCAACAAGTCCACCCAGTATGATTTCGATACCAAGGTACACGCGGTACTGAGAGCGGGACAGATTTGTTTATCTCCAGGCCCATCCCTAGAAATTGGACAGGGGTCTGACCTTTTTAAACAAACCGCTCATAACGGATCGGCGGTCAAAAACATGTGGAAAACGGGGCGGATCTTCGCCCAATCAGTGGTATTTTCAGTATCTTGCTAACACTCAGTGACAGTACCGAGGTTGAGATGATTGATCTTGAGGTCGTCTCAAATCGGGAGAGACTGTAAGACTTGCCACAGGTTTGTCCGCCGCCATTCTCTGCATAGAGCGCTTTATTTGACCGTCATGAATGGTGCATAAGATGCCATTTATCTAGCAACTCAATCAATCAATTTATCGGCTATAAACCGTATATCATAGGCATACTGGTCCCAGCTGCTACGGTTTCGATCACCGGAAAACGGGAGTGTGGAATGTACAATCAAGCCTTGGAGGCGAAGGTATTTGAGTTTGTTCGGAAAGTGGGTGTCATGATTTTTGTGTGCTTATTTTTATACTTACCATATATACTCGTACTGAACCTTTGTATGTACATTTCAGCTCATGCACGCTTGTTCTTAGACAAGTAAAACGTTGCTTATCCTCGAAAACCCGGACTCTGTTCTAACTCGTTCTCGGACACATTCTAAACGTCTCAATTTACTTGTCTAAGAACACAATGGACCCGCAACTACGACCTCGGTTCTTCGACGCTGACCCAAACTCCGCAGATGCAGCAAAACGCTGGAATCACTGGTTTCGTACCTTCGAAACCTATCTGAAAACTGTCGAGTCTTCTAAACCCGACAAACTTGAAACTCTCATCCACTTTGTGGATCCGTTAGTATACGATCACATTGCTGATCACACCGATTATGAATCTGCAATCGACACGTTACGGAAATTATATGTCCGTCCGAAAAATGTCATATATGCACGCTACCTGCTACAGACCTACAAGCAGGAAAACGGACAGGATATTGATCAGTTCGTACGAAAACTGAAATCACTAGCCAAAGACTGTGAGTTTAAATCTGTGTCTGCAACTGAATATCAAGATGAGTGCGTGCGTGATGCCATAATTAACGGCCTGGCGTCCACGTCCATCCGCGAGAAACTTCTAGCACAGAGCGAACTCACTCTGGACCAAGCATATCAGCTGGCTAGATCCCTCGAATTGGCTCACAAACAGTCACAGTCATACGTTAGTAACGAACCCATATCTTGCTCCACGATTCCACCCATTTCACAGAATCCCGAACTGCGTGTTGATCCGACCACTGCTGCCGTGAAATCCATTCAAGCATGTTATTTCTGTGGGTATGATACACATCCTCGTCCAAAGTGCCCCGCTCGAGAAGCCGTCTGCAATCTTTGTGGTAAACGCGGTCACTTCCGCCGCGTGTGCCGTTTAAAAATACCGCCAAGTTCCACACAAGTTGTACAACGAAGCCTACTTTATCGTCATTATTCGTTGCGGCAGCTCCTACCTGCCTGGCACATGCCATCGCAACTATCGAAGTCAATGGCATCGCTCTCCGTGCTCTGGTCGATACAGGGAGTTCTTGTAGTTTCATTAACGCTAAGGTCGTGAAACTGCATAATTGGAAAATTTACCCAACTTTCTCAGTCGTCACAATGGCGTCTACATCCCTATCCTGTCGAACGACTGGTTACGCTTGTGTTTCTGTCCGATACAGAGACACTTCATACAATGAACTGAAGCTCTTTGTAATGCCAAACCTCTGCACCGACGTTTTACTCGGGCACGACTTTCTAGGTCTACATGGCAAGGTAGAAATTTCATTCGGCGGGGATCGTGATGCGTTCACCATCTGCGGCCTGACGGCTGTAAACGTTGAATCACCATCACTTTTCGCCAACTTGTCTCCAGATTGCAAGCCTGTTGCAACCAAATCAAGAAGGCATCATCCGGATGATGAAAAATTCATTCGCGCCGAAGTTGACCGCTTATTGCAAGAAGGCATCATCGAGCCGTCAACGTCTCCCTGGAGAGCGCAGGTTTTGGTTACCAAGAATGTCAATCACAAACGCCGGATGGTTGTTGACTACAGCCAAACTATCAACCGGTTCACATATCTGGACGCTTACCCTCTGCCACGCTTGGACAAAATGATTGAGGAAATTTCGCACTACGAGGTCTACAGTACATTAGACCTATTGTCTGCTTACCATCAAGTCCCCATCTCTGCATCCGACAAACCTTTTACAGCATTCGAAGCATGTGGTGGCCTGTTTCAGTTTTGTCGCATACCCTTCGGTGTCACAAACGGTGTAGCATGTTTTCAGCGAACTATTGACAATATCATTACGACTGAAAAGCTGAAAAGCACGTATGCCTACATAGATAATGTGACCATTTGTGGCAATACCCAAGACGAACACGACCTCAACCTCCAATCGTTTTTAAGAGCTACGAGGAAGTATGGGATCACGCTCAACGATGACAAAACCGTCACTGCTTCAAAAGTCATCCGCCTCCTAGGTTACGAGGTTTCAAAGGGTGTCATAAGGCCAGACCCTGAACGCATGGAACCTATCCGCCAGTTACCTCCTCCGCGTACTACCACGGAAATGCAACGCGTCATCGGTATGTTTGCATATTACGCCCATTGGATATCTTCATTTTCTGACAAAATCAACAAACTGGTAAAGAATAAAACATTCCCTACCTGCCGACGTCAAATTAGCCTTCGACAACCTAAAAAACGAACTAGAAAATGCTACGCTAATTACAATAGATTATAACGAGCCTTTGGTTGTTGAAACGGATGCCTCCGATGTGGCTATAGCCGCATCCCTCAGCCAAAACCATCGACCGGTGGCCTTTTTCTCGAGGACACTCAATTCGAGCGAGAAGAATCATTCTGCCATCGAGAAGGAAGCCTACGCTATCGTTGAATCCATCAGGAAATGGCGGCACTATCTACTCGGAAGACCCTTCAAACTGATCACCGATCAGCGTTCAGTCACATTCATGTACGGCGGTGGACAGAAGGGTAAAGTGAAAAACGACAAGATACAACGCTGGAGGATTGAGTTGTCCGAGTACAAGTATGATGTCATATACCGACCTGGCAAAGACAATCATGTCGCAGACACTCTGTCACGAAACGTATGTGCTTCCATGGGGAACAATAACCAACTCAGAGAGCTCCATAACTCCTCTGCCATCCCGGCATTACCCGTATGTTTCATTTTGTGCGTTGCAAGAATCTCCCCTACTCCGTCGACGATGTCAAGCGCGTTATTTCCTCCTGCAAAGTGTGTGCTGAACTGAAGCCAAGATTCTGGAAATCCTCTGGTAAACTCATTAAGGCAACACAACCTTTTGAACGCCTGAGTTTGGATTTTAAAGGTCCTTTGCCATCTAATACACGCAACCGCTACTTACACATAATTGACGAGTTCTCTAGATTCCCATTTGCATTTGCGTGTGCGGATATAACCTCGGCAACTGTGATTGACTGTCTCACACAAATCTTCTGTCTGTTCGGAATGCCAGCCTACATCCATTCCGACAGAGGCTCATCGTTCATGTCGTCTGAGATCAATAGCTTCCTTCTGGAGAAAGGTGTTGCTATGAGTCATACATCGGCTTATAATCCACAGTGCAACGGTCAAGTTGAGCGTCTCAACGGTACCCTCTGGAAAACAATAAGCTTAGCGTTGAAATCTCACAATCTTCCGCCTTCCCATTGGGAATCGGTACTTCCTGATGCTCTACACAGCCTCCGATCACTATTATGTACGGCCACTAACTGTACTCCACACGAACGTCTGTTTCAATACGCACGTCGCTCAACATTTGGAATATCGTTGCCATCTTGGTTGACCACCCCTGGTCCAGTTCTGCTGCAACGAGGTGATAGGTCATCCAAGTATCAACCACTAGTAGAAGAAGTCGACCTTCTGAACTGCAACCCACACTACGCACACATTGCTCATCGAGACGGAAGAGTCGAAACCGTGTCCCTTCGCCGTCTAGCTCCAGCGGTTCAGAATACAACTGACAATGTTCTCAATCTCTGAATCCAATGGGGATACCGAACACCCAGATACGACTGAAACGACCGGACGTCAGCCCGATAGCTCTCAAGCATCTGAATCTTCTTCGGTACCGTCCTCCGAATACCAACCGAGTTATCCTGAAATTCTAGAACAACAGCGACGCATTCATCCTTACAGTTTGAGGAACAGAGAAGCCTGATTCAGTACATCATCCGCTGTCTATGTCAGCTCATATGTCCATTCAAACAATGTCGGGGTGAATGTCATGATTTTTGTGTGCTTATTTTTATACTTACCATATACTCGTACTGAACCTTTGTATGTACATTTCAGCTCATGCACGCTTGTTCTTAGACAAGTAAAACGTTGCTTATCCTCGAAAACCCGGACTCTGTTCTAACTCGTTCTCGGACACATTCTAAACGTCTCAGTGAGGGAACTACGCATTGAAGGCGATACCGTTGACGCACAGCGCCACTGACTGTGCGATTGGGCCATTTCTGCCAATGTCATTAACCACTGGTGATTTGAGTCAGGGTCCCCATCCAGGAGGCGGCAGTTGCCCACTTACGACTAAGTTTACTGGTTAATGTTTTTCGTAGTTCGTTGCCATGTAATACTGTCCACCTCTCGGTCGTTTCCGCTCAGCACAGGGCTGGGGAAAAACCTCTGTGAGGCAGACGGTCTTCTGGCATGCGGAGTACATGTCCCAACCAACTATGAAGCGTGAGTAATTCATCTATCGCAGGAGAGTTTCCGGCCTTCTTCCTAAGACCATCTGGCGTACCTCAGCATTACTAATCCGATGTTCCCACCAAACCTGACCAATGCTTCGCAGACACAGATGATTAAACACTGACATCTTCCATGTCCGCTGCGCGTAGGGGCCACGTCTCAGATCCATAAAGCGTATGGATAGCACCGTAGTGTAAACTCTTCCCTTGACAGACAAACTCACGTCCGTCGACGCCATAGGTATCGGAGGTTGGTAAAAGCTTCCCTGGCCTTTCCGATTCGAGAAATAATCTCATCTTTAGCCAATCCGCCGGAACGTATAGAGCTGCCAGGTAAACAAATTTATCTACCACATCGATTGGTTCATCTGCAAACATGAGGTATAGGTTTGATCCCACCAGTCTTGTGGCAGCACTTTACACTTTTCAGGTGTGAAGCGCATGTCAAAAACCGTGCGGCAGAGTTATTTAGGTTATTTAAAGTGATTTGCGTTTTTGAAGGATCTCAAACTAGGAGAGCAATATCGTCCGCATACTCAAGGTCTGTGAGAGAACATCTCGGAAGCATTTCGGCTCTCGAGTTTTTCGGGGGCAGGCGGAAAGTTCAAGCAGTATATCAATAACAAAGTTGAAGAGGAAAGGGAAAGAGGACAGCCTTGTCTTACCTGCTGGACGTGGTGAACCCAGGCAAGAGCTTCCCGTATACTCGTGCGTGCCCGCAGGGAGTTCATACAGTGCTCTAATGGTGGAGAGAGAGTGCTGTTTTCCGTGCCCAATTCAGAGTGGCGGAAGCAGAGGTGGCCAACCCTTGACTTGGCAGAGGGGTATGAAAGAAATCATGAAACGTTTGGGTGCTGTCCAGTGCTACTCGCCTGGGGGACTGCGCGATACCCACTGTGCCTGGTTGGAGAGCTGCAAGATATGGCTGCCAACCGATGTCAGTGGCGATCTTGTTGTCAGTTTCTATCCAGATCGAGGTTTCAGAGTCAGGCAGAGAAATTTCAAGCAGCATGTCAATAGCAAAGTTGAAAAGGAAAGGGGAGAGAGGACAGCCTTGTCTTACACCACTGGACGTGGTGAACTCAGGCGAGAGCTTTCCGTATACTCGTACGCGCCCACGGGAGTCCGCATACAGTGCCTTGATAAGAGATAGAAATTTGGAAGGGACACCTTTGATCGCCAGACATTGCCAAAGTTGCTGACGATCGACAGAATCAAAGGCAGCTTTCAAATCCAGAAAAACGACCAACGTGGGACGTCTGAAGGAGTGGCGCTGTTCAAGAATTTGTCTCAAGGTGAAGATATGGTCGATGCGTCCTCGACCGGGGCGAAACCCAGCTTGATTCTCACGAGTCTGTCTCTCGCGATAATCCATCAACCTGCGCAAAATAATGCCAGAGAGCACCTTAGACGCTACGGACACCAGGCTGAGACCACGACAGTTTTCAAATGACGTTCTTGCTCCGTTTTTGAAAATTGGGACGACGGTCGGAGTTCCATTCGGCTGGTACTCTGTTTTAGTTCTAAATCTTCTGCAGTATGGTTGTCAGATTGTTCACCAGGACCTCGCCACCTTCTTTGAAGAGCGCGAAGTATAAATCATCCGGGCCAGGTGCCTTGGCGCGCTTCAGGATTGATCATGATTGAAATCTCACGCTGGATTTCGGTTGCTGATGGTGGGTTGGTGTCAATGTTCCATTCGGGCCTGCTTGGTTCTTCCAGTGGTTGTGTTGAAGGGGACCAGGTGAACTGTTCTTGGAAGTGCTCAGCCCACCGCTCAAGACTGCAATTGAGAGAGTGAATTGCTTTTTCCCATATTGTCTCACTGGTACCTGCCTTCTTTTGACCCGTTGGTTGAATCAGTTGAAACAGGGCGCGGCTGTTGCCTGCGGCGAAAGTCCTCTCCATTTCCTGGGCCTTCGAAATCCACCAGCGTTCTCTGTCATTCTTCAAGCTCCTGATTATCCGGCGTTTGAGGGATCTGCGTGCGCCATCACAATCGCTAGCTGCTGGTTTGGCCCTTCTGGCAGCAATAAGATCTGCTGATCTCGAAGATATCCAGTGTTCATTGAGTCGAATCAGATGGGCTGGACAAGCAGTTCTGAAAGCTGAGAGCATTGCTTCTTTAACTCGCCTCCATCCATCCTCCAAGCAATATTCGTCGTCCACATGACTGTGCATTTCTAGCCAGATCAGCGATTAGCTGGATACTTTTGAGCTACTGGAACTTGTCGAAGTTGATGAACGGAGCTGCCCTCTTTCCGCACGCGTAGTGCTGGCGGGAAACGAAGTGATAAGCGGGCTCGCACGATGGCGTGATCAGAGTCAAGTTGCGTACCCCAAAAGGAACGACAGTCCTTAACTGAGGCTCTCCATCGGTAACTGATAGCCATATGGTCCAATTGAATCCACGGCTGTCTTGTGGTAGATGGCCTCCAAGTAACTCGATGTGAGCGTTTGTGTTGGAAGTTCGTACTGGCCAGGAACAGACGATGATCTGCACACAACTGAAGAAGCCGCTCTCCATTATCCGTACGCACAGCATCGACTCCAAATCTACCACCCAACTGTGCTTCTTCCGGACTTAGCCGTCCAACTTGGGCATTCATATCACCCGCCAGGATTACTATATCCGTCCTTGCCGACAGAAGCAGTCACAACAGACCTTGATAAAACCCGTCTTTCGCAGTCTCAGAACTGTAGTCTGTTAGGGCGTATGCTGATACGACAAACAAACACCGTTTACCGCATCGACCTGCGTTAATCTTAATTGAGCCAGACAGCCGCACAGCGCAAAGGCGACTGTTTACTGGGATCCAGTCCAGTAAGGCGCTTTCAGCCTTGGGGCTGAGTGCAACTCCCACACCATGAATACCACGAGCCATTGCGTCAGGATCACCAGATGTCCGAAGAGGGAAATGTGGGACATCTGGGTTCGCCCTAAGCGACTTGAGAAGCACGACCGAAGTGGAGTCTTGTATTCGTGTTTCGGAGACACAACATACATCGATAGAGAGGGAAAGTACTTCAACAAGAGGTACCTGGTGCCCAATTCGACATAGAATACGGACATTAGTGGTTGCAGTGTGGAATAGATCTTTTGAGTTTAGTAGGTGATTGTTTTGGTTTATTTTTCTGAGCGACGGTCCAGACACGGAACAGTGACTAGGGGATAGGCAGATGGGTCGGTGGCACTGTATCGTCTGACGGGTGGGGAGTTGGTACGGGGGAATGTCAGTGAGCAAAGAGCTGCAAGGGCGATTGATACTCCTCGGTTGCACAAAACGAAGAAGGGGGTTTGTTTGAGGTACCCACTTTGAGCCTCTGACCCAAAAGTGTGACCCACAAGGCAATGGGAGCATGTCGGGTATTGTTCGGGAACCCTTCCCTTAGCCCCAGAATCAAAAGTGTGAACTGCAAGGCAGCGTTTGTTCTTTGCGGACCCGTCCCGGAGCCAATGACGCACTTGGCTGCAGGGAGCCAGCCGACCCGAGGACGCAAGTAGTGAGGCATTACTATCTCACTCCTAGTGTAGCTGCGCACAGCAGATGCCCATTTAGCAGCACCCCACTTTGGTTTTGAAAGTATTTAGACTGTACTGAATAATGCGCCGGCGGTCAAGGCCAACCTTTGGGCGATCGGAGTGTGCGGGGCCGACCTTTTCTAACCCGTCCCTCTCAGGGGTAAGACAGCAAAGCTGCCCCCATATGAACCTCCTGGTCGCCTGGAGGAAACACATTACGGCCTTCACACTCCTATCGCAGACGACAGTGTGACTTTACCTCCAGACCACCTCGTAATACGATTACTCGCAGTATGAGGACTCGCTTAGACGGGAGTAGTCGAGATGCCAGGGTTGGATTCAAACCATGAACCTTCCGGCCAGTAAGCTCGCGCTCTGTCCACTGAGCTATCTAGAGCTCTTTACTCGGTTTAAATCACCCTTAGCGGCAACTTCTGCGCGTCCGTTGTCCGTGACAAACCTCGGGAAAATTCAAAATAATTTTCAAACCCCAAAATCCGATCTACGTGACCACTGTTATGATGAAGGAAGCGGACCGACACAAAGGGACAGCCTTACCGCCTTGTGACGATTTGTGCACCTTTGTAACCCATTGGGATATCCTGTGAAGCGTGCGTGACATTCACAGAGCCTGTCATACCAGGTTGGTTGGTGGATAGAGGTCTGACTAACACAGTCACCTGGTTGTTCAAGCTGCGGATCGGAACGCGTAACGACTTGCTACTTAAAAATGCATGCTGTTCTGACAGTCTTGCACCAACTGCCGCTCTCTCGCGGCTAGACTTTTGAGCCGCAGGCTTTGGTTGAGAACCCTAAGCCTTCTCTATCTAGGTCTGGGCGCCCTGGCAGTATCCCAGTCCACGCACAACCATTTGCAGATAATCTTATACCATATCAACCATCGCGTAATGCCATCAGCTAGACCGCTTTACTTGCTGAATACAGCAGGGAAGATGAGCGAAAACAGGCTATCGCTGACGCTTTTCTTTCCCCACTTTCACATATGCGTTCGTCTCCCACCCATCACCCCGGTGCTTGCTACATCACCGCAAACATACTGTTAAGGACTGGCAGATCCGTCCGCGACCCATTGCGGTCAGCTGCAATATCTACGGTTGACTCGGCCGCCAAGTCCACAGAAACTCCGAAATGATCCTTCACCCCTCAACGTTGTTTGTCTAGCAGCATAAGACGTTCGCACTCTAAAAAATCTGCTCTTGCATGTACGCTGGGTCCGCCTGCTATTGATTTGTGCTGTCTCTCTGAAAAGAGAATTTAAAACCCAAGTGCGTCGTTTTTTCCTCGTCTCTGGTTGTGCATATCTGGTAATCCAAAAGCCGCTCCGCGTGGCTCTACTGGGGTGGACATTGTTATAAGCTGAAGCGTCTCTGCTTGAATGACTGTCCATTAATAGCTGTCTGTGGTCCGTTTGGCAAGCCCCGTGAAAGTTTCCAGTAAACACGCGGATAGTCACTCCTGCTGATCATATCCGCCTACGCCCCAACAGACTGTAGCTCTGTTATGCTTTACGACGCTTTGAGCGGTTTGTTGTGGTACGTTAGGAGCTCAGATACTGTTGCGGTTGCCGGAGAAATGAAGGCGCAAGTCAGTGGACTTAGTGCTGCAGAGGCTCAATTGGGTGGTCTTCGTGGACTGGAATCGAGTTGCACGGACAACGGCGAAAGTCTGTTGCTGTTATGTGCTGACCACAGACTTTCTGTACAGTAATCACTTCCGAAACAACCCAAGCCGCTTGCCAAGTGACGACCCTCACACTCGAACCAACCTTTAACGTAGAGAGAGGCCGCATCGCCGTCAACTATAGGTGGCGTAGGCCGGTCATTGATTGTCACTCCTTCTGGAACATGTATGTGGATTCGAATCCTGCACGTACTCGTTGTTGCGCTTTTCAGGGGCGCGTAAAATGCGTACACCTAACCCGAGAGAAAGAGGCTCTCAGACGTCAAGTAGAAACGGGTACCTGCGCGGACCGAGAAGCTCGGATGGTCAAGAAAGTTGAGATGGAGGAAGCGAGAAACTGTGAGTATGCGGAAACTGTTCCAATCGATACGTGAATCAGGCACGGGGGGACCGGTGAGCGAAACGGTCATTGATAAGACGGGCTCGCCTATCTCCGAGAAGAGCACCTCAGTCGTTGACCAGAACACTTCCAACAATTCAACTGTGCATTTTAAGTTGCTCACAGGGATTCCCTACCCATAACGCAGCCGCGGAAATCAGAACCTCCGTGTAATAACGGTATTTTCCTCAACTTGGTCCTCGTTTTGAACCACTGAAACTAGTGTTCCCGTCAAAAAAACATCAAGGGTGCGCAACTATATTATTGCCCAAAACCAGGTCAAAAACACTTGCACAGCGCTTCGTATACAAAAATTATGCGGCAACAACATTCGGGAATTTCTGACGTCCTCTGGATGCGACATTGGCAAGCGGCATTCGGCGAATACTGGCTGTTAGGTCCGGGCTTTCGCCCAATCAGAGCTCAGTTTGATGCCACACAGGCAAGCATCCCGAACTTTTGGCCAATCTTACGCGGAATAGGCTTCTCGGACGTAGCAGCGTCTAACTGAAAGCAGAACAGCGCTATCGATGTGAAAATCCACCCAATACCTTCCTCTTGAAATTGATGAAGTAGCCTCGGAGCCGGGTTTTACCTTGTAGTGGCCTTCGGATCCTTTCTGTCCAGCGCTGTGGTCGTAATGAATGCTCGGGCTGGGCTTCCAACGGAGCAGCTGAGCTATTTTCCGCCATGGTGCTGAGATCAAAAGGGTCCAGAAGCATATCTAGTCCCAACTCATTCAGTCCTGTGGGAAGGATCTGCGCATTTGTCAGCTGGATTTTGCTTGTGAGCCGGATCCACTTGGCTGGGCCAACTTGAATCTCGTAGGGCACTTTACCGCCCCAGTGAAAGATGTGTCCTGGAATCCACTTATCTGAGCTGTTGTTGCGGACCAACACTCTCTGTTCCTCGCTGAAGGAGAGCGCGGTTGCGCCACGTTGCCGGTTGAACTAGTTCTCCACTCTCCTATCACGGTGACTCAGTTGCATTTTCTGTGATATGATGGTGTCATGCGGTGTTCGGGGCTTAGACATCACTCGATGTGTCGGCAAGAACCTTTGCAAAATCCTTTCTGTTAGTCCCTCCCCTCTGGACTACTGAAGTGCATGCTTCAGAGTGGCAACGTGACATTTCACCTGGCGAGTGGACATGAGTTCTGCCGTACTTCGGGCGAAACTCCAAACACCGACAATATGAAATGAATGTCGTTGTCGAATAAAATAGTCTCTGGTGTTCCAAAGCGACTGAACGATCGTCCGAGTTCCAGGACTGTATTGGCAGGTGTGAGACTGTTAAGTTGGAGAATTTCCGACCATTTTCTGTAAGTGTCGACCACGTCCAAAAAGTGCTGGCTACCCACTGTTCCTGCATAATCGATGTGGAGACGAGACCAGGGTTCGGTCGGTTGCGGTCACGACCGCAGATAGGTTTTCACGGGTGACCCGGATGCTTCGGCACACCGCAGACAACATTTTGAGACTTGCTCGATATGGGAGTCCATCAGAGGTCAGTGGACGTAACTCCGAGCAAGGGTCTGCATCCTGATTGTTCCCGGGTGAAACTGACTCATGACGGCTGGTTGTAACTTCTTTGGGATGGCAACGCGTTCTGGAAACAACAAGCATATGTCGGCTAGCGAACTAGTGTGGCTTACGGGGAGAGCTAGCAGACAGCACAATAGGGTTGCAAGTGCTTCTAGCTTCTGGCACAACTTCAGTGCCAGCAAATGCGGGCCATTTCAGCAGTCACCGGGGGGAACGCGAATCACTTACGATACTTTAGGCTTCGCCTCCGGTTCCAAGGCAGGTATTGCAGCTAGGGTCTCTGGTTCTGGACTGCTGTACTCAGAGTCCCGACAGTACGTCCGCTTGGCCAAACCTGGTGGTGGAATTATACTCGATCCCAGAAGCCGAATGGCCCATCGCTGGAAGCGGCTGGGGGTATTCACCGGAAGCCCCTCCTTCGAACCAAACAAAGCAAATAGTGCCTTGCGATTGTTCGGTGAGGTAAACTGACGGCCGTAAAGCATTTTATGAGATTTTTGGCGGCAGATTCGATCGCCAAAACTCCTTTTCTTGTCTAACCGTAGTTGCGTTCGGCTGGTGTCAGTGATCTGGCCGAATGCGCAACGGTTTTCTATCCGCTGTCGAGAAATACGTGGAATTCACTGCACCAATTCCACAGTTTGATGCATCATATACCACAATGGTTTTCAGTGACGGATCGCAGTGGGTGAGAAGCAAGTCAGAACTCAGCATGGACTTGGCAGAGTCAAAAGCTCGTTGGAACGCCAATGACCATGACGATGACCATGACGATGAGATCGTCCAAATAGGCAGTAACTCCCGGGGCATTTTTCAGCATCGTATTCATGATCTATTGAAACTTGGCTGGCGCTGTTTTGACACCGACTAGCAATCGGGCATAGTGGTATAGACCGCGGTGCATGCTGATGGTCAATAATTCCCTGGATTCTTACTCGGCCAAGTCAATCTTCACGGAACATTTGCCCCCACTCATTTTCGCGAACAAGTGGTCAGGAAGAGACAGAGGGTACTGCTGGATATCCAGTACAACTTCAGGCCAGTGGAGAAGTCTGGACACAACCGTACGGTCACGTTAGCCCTCTCCACCAACACGGCCAGTGCGGCCCAAGCAGATTATTTGGCCTATTTAAGAACCTCAGCCTTCTACGGTCGGTCCAGTTGCCGATCAATGATGGGCAAGGCCGCATCTAGTGCTGGGCGATTTGACCTGAAAACTGGTTTGGCACTGAGGAGGAGACGTAATGTGACTGTTGCATTCGCGCACCCTCAGAGCCTTTTGGCGAACATAGATGCATAGCGTTGTAGGAGGTCCTCAAATGAACGCTTCAGAAAGTGAGTTCGTTCGAGTGAATCTTTGGGTGCTGCGTGCAGGAGATCGCAAATAGAATCAATCGGCTTTTCCAGAAGACCTAACTTGTCGATCCAATCCAGACCCATGAGATAAATCCTGTTGCATGGCGTCCGGTGGCACGTGCTTTGTTCTCTTTCAGGATCAAGGTTGGGTTCGCCTTTACTGATTGGTCTTCAACCAGCTTTCTTCTTTGGGTTGAAGGTCCCCTTATTCAAAAACAGTTTGGTTTCCTTTAGTTATCTCTTTTTGACAGTGATGTTTGTGGACTTGCCTTATGCATGTCGATTGCGAACGTATCCTCACCAGTCAATTTCAGTTTACCACCAAGGGCATTACGGGCCCAATGATCGGTTGGTTACAAGTGTGGCTTACTGATTGGTTTCCGCGCTCGTTCACTGGACAGCATAATGTCGAAGCCTGTTTCAAGCTGAAAACGTACTCAGATTTTCTTGATGCAAACCGTCACAACCCTCCGTCGGCAAGGAAGATCAAATTTACATGTCGTTGTCGCCGAGTTAGACCACGAAATTTGAGCTGTAAGGTGGTCTGCGAGTGACTGCGGCCTTTGAACTCGACATAAATCTTTCTGGTCAGGAAGATTGCGCTTGGAACATTTATGACGCCTAAACCGGCAATTATGAGCCAAATGCCACTCACAGCAATGCCAGTAACTTGTAAGGGCTTGCTCTGTTTTCGACCGGGCTTGCTGGAGTAGGTTACGCGTAAAAGGCTGTTTCAAGAAACTGGTAACTGGTCGACCAAAGCCGTGTCGTGCTTTAGGATTATGAGGCGTTGACATTTGGTGGTGATGCTCTGCAAGGTCATTTCAGCATGCTGTTAAATTGTGTGAAGCAGCCGGGTACTGGCGTTAGCATCTTGGGACGGCTGGAGAGAGGATACAAAACTGAGGCAGCTAAATTAATTCTCCGTTATTGAGTTGAGCTTAAAGCTCTCGCCTTTCAGACTGACAACACCGGAAAACTTGATGAAATCGTCCTAAGCGTTGTTGACAAGTTTGGGGCACTGGTAACGGATGCTGGACAAAAATATTTGACCGCCGAATATCTAGGAAAGTTTTATCAAAGCTGAGATCGCAGGACAACGAACGGAAAATGACGTTTGCGTATCGTTCATGCCGGGTTTCTGCAGTGATAATATAGCTTTCCATCCGTCATCATACCTGGGAAGTTAGTTGTAAACAGGTTTTTTCGCCTAGCCCAATGGTCAAATCGTGGCCAGGAAGAGGGGTGTATGTTAACTCCGCGAATGAGGCCGCGGCTGCCTCTCTTGAGGAAACAGAAGACTCACTATTACTGGCTGCTGCTGTCTGGATGTCCAGTCTCTCCCTTAGCAATACAACTCGGTTATGGGTCCGTTATACGGTTGTTAAAATCGAGAATTTCACGGCTATTCAACAGTGTAGCGATCGCCCAATCATCATGAGGTGTTGTTGCCACACTTGTTTCTGTTACTGTTTCCTACCATATAAAGTGCTCATATAGAACAAAAATGCCCCATTTCAATTGATTTTCACAAACCCGTCTGACGTTTTTTGTTTATCCGCATCAGTGTTTCAGTTAGTAACCGTAGCCACCAAGCTCGTTCCCTAGATTGCCGCGGACCCACGTAGTTGCAGTCTCCTCGTATTTGGGAAATTTAATCAGGAGGAATGGTGAGTCATGGCAGCATATCTGCATATAAAGCCTGGAATCTTACAGACGTGGTTTGCTTATTTTTAGATGGTCATCTAACAAACCAAAGCGTGCTAGATAGTTAGCCTTGAATCCGTGGCGCGGTACGTTTGAAAGTGGTTTCGTTTTTCCCTCGTGCTAGTTCGTGAAAGAATTCTTTCACTGTTCAAACTATTTACAAGTTTACACGCTATTTGTTGAATTTTCTCACACCAACATAACATTTACGTGATAACCCTGTTACTTTGCACCCAGTTCCTATTCTGCATCTAGTCGCAATCATGTCACTAGCCAATACAGGCTGCTGTCTGCAGCCATCGATGCTCCAAAACAGATGTGGGCGAAGTGGCCGTCCGTCGAAAGTGAGGAGCGGTATGCAATGCCACACCTGCAAGGCCTGGTGGCACATTAAATGCACGGGTTTACAGGACGACCAGGTAAGCCAACTAGCTAAATCTCCTGACTCGTTTGTATGCGCCAGTTGCCTCTACACCAAGGGTACTACGCATTCCCAAACTCAGAACAAAGCCATAAAAAGCCAAACTGATTCCCCACTACCGAATCAGACAGTCCAGTGTAAGTGCTCCTCCATAATCGATGTACTCGCAGCGAAACTGGAGTTTCTTTCTAAAGCTCTGACGGACGCAAACACAAAAACGCAGCGATCCGGACGAAAGTTGATAATGAACTTTCCTCGCCGAACGAGTGCCTAGCACTATCTACCCCTGGTCCGCTGGCTGCGAAAAGGTCATCCAGCTCTCTGACGCGGCAATAATGACCACCACGGCGTCTCTAGTGGACAGGCGCGTAATGGACAGCAGACTGATAATCTGTGTGTCATTCTCTAGAAAAATCACGCCAACGAAGCAGGCACAATCGCTCCTTGGCAGTGTCCTCTCAAAGCCTGACCACGAATCGCTTCAAGCAGACTGGTTACGCCAGAGTGGGAGCAACCGAACACTTGGGTTTCTCGTTACCCTTTCCTCGCCGTCGGCCGTACAGAAGATCCTGGGGCGGGCTGTCTGCATCAAGAAGCAAATCCATCGATCAGGCGTCTATCTGAGAATCGCCCTCTAGACGCATGGAAGCTAGGCCACAGCAGTTCTAGGGAAGAGGTGCAAAAAGGGCTTCCGAGTGGCGCTAGTTCGGCCGATCCCAAACTTAAGGCCAAACCGATTGTAGTTATAGCACCTTGTGCTTCTGAAAGCACGCCGAGGCAAACGGCCGCGACAGCAGTTTCTACTCAACCACCGCAGGCCCTCGAATTCCAAAGGCAGCGATGCTCTGGAGGAGGCAAGCCTCACGTGGACGGAGCGCCCAAAGTACGCACAGCTACCAGCGCTTCTTTCCGTAACAGATGACAAAGGTGCAACGGTGAACTCCATACCCAAGTCACAACTGAGCTTGATTGGGTCAGACGAGCGGAGTCAAGTAGCGAAGCCTACCGGCAAACCAACCACATAAGCTGACGTCGACATCGGGGAATGCTGCGAGAACCGTACAACCACTGAGGCTGTGAAACTGCCAATCTCCAGCTCCACTCCGTCTAAAGTTGCCTCTTTGATTGTGGACGCAGTTGTCGCCCAGAGCCCTGACAGTCAAAGCCTCAAACCTGACCACAACGAACCGGAAAGTCCCCCACACACCCAGTTGGCCACGCTGATCGCGGGTGACTCGGATGTCCACACAAGCGCGAAGTAAAGGCGACTGCGGCCAAACAAGCCATATACGATTCGCCACATCAGAAAACTGCTGGCTGGCTTCAAGGTGCAGTCCTCTGCGAAAACCAGCCTCATGGGAGCACCACCAAAATATTACTCGGTGCCGTCACCCAGCACCCAAAGCCTCAGAGCGACACATTTCCGATCAAACCGCGCCAAAATGCCCGAGAAACTAAACAGACGCAAATTTGCCTCAACTCCTTGGACAACAGCAAATCTGGTCGTCCAAAAGGCGTTATTGAAAGGGCTACAAGTTGCAGTGGTCGAAATTTTCGCCCACTGGGAAAAGCTTCGTCCGCCAAAGGAAAAGGGCCCGCGCAAATCGGGCTCCCACAGGGTGAAAAAACCTGCAAAGAAAAGCAACCCTCGAAACCACTAATCGAGGGAGGAGACAAGTATGCCTCAGAGGTCCCTTCGAAGCCCCCGACTCAAACCCGACGTACAGCTATTAAGTCTGCTAACCTCTCCGGTTTACAAACTCCCGGCCCCTCACCTTCGGAGGCACCAGAGACAGTGTTGAAATGCTTGTCCACAAACTGCCTTAGCCCTTTGAACAAACTTTGCGATATTAAACAGTCAGTTTGTCTTAAACAGCCGTCCATTATCGCACTCACGGAGACCTGGCTCACACCAGATGTCTCTGACGCGGAGATCTCAATAGACGGCCACTCTATTTTTCGAGCTGACTCAAAACGAGGGAGGGCTGATGGGGTTGCTTTGTACTTACATGCGGCCCTGCCAATCCCGATTGTCCTCTCTGATACCACTCCTGCACCTTTTGTGATGCACTGTGTGTATTCAAGTCGCTGCGCGGGTCCGCTCTCCTTCTCGGTGTGGTCTACCGTAGCACCTCGAGTCCTCCGGAAGATGACCATTCCTCATACGGACCCCGGGCAAACTCTCCCAGCTACCACTTCACTCATCTCCTGCTGGTAGGTGACTTCAACGCTCCAAAGGCCCCCTGGACGGAGCTCCAGTGCGTCGGATCAAGTGAACTTTGCAGCGGCGCTGACCGAAGTCGTTCAACAGATGACTCAACATGTCACCCACCAGATACCGCGCGGGCCAACAACCGTCCCTCCTGGATTTGGTCATCACCAACGGAAGACATTTCGTTGATCAGGTGATAATTAACGCTCCACTGGGACATAGCGACCACTGTGTGCTGACCTTTGATTTCATCTGCTATTGGGCCAGAAATCCCGAACCCCAAACGTGGATTCGAAACTTCTGCCGTGCAGACTTTTCGGGAATGCGCATCTTTCTTGACCAAGTTAAACTGGGACCAGCCTCAGTGGAAGACTTATATAGGACTATTGTCCAGAAAGTTCACGAGGCTGACGCGATGTTCGTCCCAAAAAACCAGCACGCAGTCGGATGAGCCGTAATCTACCCAAAAGGATCCGGCGTCTTCTGGAAAAGAGGTCTCAACTATTTTCCAAAAAGTTGACTACAGGTGACAGAAGATGAGCTGGCATTTCGTAAAATGCGGAACCGCTGTAAATCGGAAATCCGCCAATGGAACATACGAAAACAAGCCACCATTCTGGACCTCGCCCGGAAAAACGGATGTGCTGTTCAAATACATAAGACATCGCCGAAGAAACAAGCCATCCGCGTTCTCCTGAGGGACAGGAACGGGAAACCCACGAGTGACCAAATAGTGGTATCTGAGTTCTACAGAGATCACTATGCAGGTCTGTATTCAGTCCCAGCGTCCTCGTCACATCCAACCCTGTCAAGGCGTATCTACGAACGGCCTCTAACCGACTTGGTCTTCACGGTGGAGGACATTCGTCAACTCCTGCACAAGATCAACCCATTTTGCGTGTTGGGGCCCGACAAAGCCCACCCAAGAATCCTGACCGACTATCGATTGGCAGCTACAGGCCTATAAGCCTCACTGGCGTGCCATGCAAGGTGATGGAACGCATTCTGAAGCGAGCCATTCTAGATCACCTTACTTCCAACAACTTGATTTCTCAAGCTCAACACGGATTTCTCCCAAACCGTTCCTGCGTGACGAACATGCTCGTATTTATGGACAGCTTAACACAAGCCAAGGACGAGGGACTCATATCGGATGCCATATTTTTCGACTTCTCAAAAGCATTTGATCGAGTCCCACACGTCCCGCTGCTCCACAAACTCGAGTCTTACGGGATTCAAGGGAAAATCCTACACTGGATCAAGGCATTCCTATCAGACAGATCATTCCGAGTGAAAGTAGGCTCGACCTACTCTTCTGCGGCGCCGGTCTCCATTGGAGTTCCTCAGGGCTCCGTTTTGGGACTTTGCTGTTTCTGATATACGTCAATGACCTTCCAGATGTTCTTTCAAGTCCATGTCTACTTTTTGCGGACGACTTGAAATCGTGGGTTCCAATGCCAGTGCCCTCCAAATTGATGTAGACGCCGCAAAGCAGTGGTCGTTGGACTGGCACCTTCCTCTGAATGACGAAAAGTGCGTCCATATGTCATTTGGAGGAGACTCAGCGGACTCCCTTGTCATGCATGGTAGAAAGGACCAGAAGACATCACGAGGATAGATGCTAAAAGGATTTGGGTATCCTCTCACTGCACCTTGAGAAATCGGCCCAGAAGGCATTCGCTGTTCTACGCACCTTCTCCCATATTACTCGCACGGACTTCCAAATACTCTATGGGGCCTATGTCAGACCGCTCCTTGAATATGCCAACCCGGTTGTCTACTCAGGACGCACGAAAGACGTAATCCTCATTGAGCGTGTCCAGCGAGCTGCTACGAAAAATGGTTGCCGGCTCAAGTCCATGGACTACGAAACGCGTCTCGCGGTGCTTGACCTCTTTCCCCTGGAGTATCGTCGCCTCCGAGGGACTTAATTCTTACTTACGCCCTGTTTGAACAAGGGCTTGGCCAACAGGTTTTTCACCGTTGACCCAGCAAACACGACTGGGATATGGTAAGATTTTTAAGCTCAGAACGCACACCTTCATTAGGCAAATTTTTTCTCATTTCGGGTCGTAGCCGTATGGAACAACCTTCCTCAGACGGTTCTCTACGCTCCCTCTAGAACGCAGTTCAAAACACTGTTAGACACTTAGTTGCGCGAGTCCCCGCGCTGGTAAGCATACTACCCCGCGCTGAGAACTTAACGAGCAGTGCTGCACCCTTTTTTCACTTGTGTCTTTCAGGTGAACGAAAGCCGCTGAGCGACAAGAACAAAACCAACCCGGGAAACTTGGGCGAAAGCCTCGATCCTGTGTATCAATCCGTGAATCTGTGAATACTCAATTCAGTTAACGAACGCGACACTGATCGTGCAATAAACGGATTGATTTACCCTACACAGTGTGAAACTGCTTTCGAATGACCAATGTGTCAAGTAGATGAACAACATAGTGGGGTGAAAAAAGGTGAGAACACTTTTCAACCTATTTTGGCGGACGGGTGATGATTTCGACCGCTGTCCCTTTCAGTACCATGAAATTTCTGCTTGTATCCCAGCAGCATAAGCTCCCGGACACTGACGAGAATACCTCAGTCATGTCCAATTAGAGAAGTTTCCCCAGGGAAATACATCCATTTGGGTATAACTAACGGGCTTCAGCGGGTTTTACCGAACCTATTGCCACCACAATCTGTTATTACACACTTACTTATGAATGTGAATGGAATAAATGCTGCACAACTACGGTGCCGCCTCAAACTGACAGATATTGGCACACGTTATGCGGCCTTTGACAGGCCCTGTGTTTCTTGTTTGTCTTTATGGAGGAGTTCATAAACCCAAAGACGTTTTTACATATCTACATGGCGTAGTTCAAGAACTTAAAGAGCTCCTGAGCCTAGGGGTTGTCGTGAACGGCCTGCATTAGCATGTCATCTTTGCTACAGTCATTTGTGGCAAACCGGCATGCTCTCTCGTCACACGAATGAAGTCACACTTCCTGCAGTATATGTGATGAGTGCCATATAAGGGGGCACTACTTTCAAATATGGATACAGCGCACATGAAGGTGCCGTGGTTGGTGAAAGCGTGAATACCATACGACACCTATTGACCAATCCTGGAAGCCGTTATCTAGGTTGGAGTAAACAAGTTCTTTAAGAGGTATCTCTGCACGCCGTATGTCTCGGCGTTGTTCGTAGATTAGTTTCCATTTTCTTAAACGGCGATCGAGCAGTACTTATCGAGCCTGCTGGCTTGAGCAAGATAGATCACGTGATTCGAAATATACCCATGTGCTCGCGGAGTTCCCACGTAAGTGCCGGAAAATTACACCGTTCAAACAGTGGGAAACGGCAGGGCTTCGTTAACTGTTGCTTTACTTTGATTTAAAGGACATCCTTTCCCGTGAACGCTATCAAACTTTTATGGATTTATTTTTATCTGTGTGCATGATTTCTTGTCGTCGTGCTTGTTTCTCACCTTGATTTTCACGACAATTACTGCTGGTTTTTGTTAACAAGTTGCCGAAGCTGTTTGGATAGCAGCGGATGGCATACAATGTCCATTGTCTTCAGCACTTGCCCGACGGCGTATCATCCCACGACCCTCCGGATAATCTTTCAGATTCCCCTTATGAGTCATGTATGTTTACTCTTAAGCGCATGATACAGAGTCATACCTATCCTGTTAGGCAGATTTTTAAACAACCGCAGGAGTTAGGGCCTTGCCTCACAGACGCCCTATGTAACCTGCCGACTTCAACGTCAGATTTTTCTCGAAACTTGAGTCACAAAACAAACGGCGTTCTACTTTGTTGGAGTTGCCCTCTCTCCCAGTCCACAGGATAAATTTTATTGGTTGAGGACTGTAAGAGGGTTGTAATATCCGGAAATGACCGGCACAATAACGTATGTCGCATTCATTTCTCCTTTTTAACCATCGTTCAATTCTTTTGTGCTGAACATCTTGCACTTAAACAAGTTCATTGGTAGTAACCGGACATTTGTACTGAACCAAGCAGCCGGGCTTTCCACACTAGACCTGCCTTTACCGGAATGATTGATTGTGAAACATTTATTTAATTCCCTATGTGCAATATTTTTTGCTGTGTCCTTGTTTGAGGGTTTTTCACCGTCCAATAACCGGAAAACCCGGCAAGCTGGATTGAGGCGGGGAGGAATCTGTGGGAACCACATTCTTCTATTATGTCAGAGGTTGTGGCAGCGGCACTTGTATATTCCTTTCTACAACGTTACGTAAAGGAGTACGCCCTCAAGAAATTTGTGAATATCATCCAGCGTTTTTAACAACATGTACGCGAGTGTACGCAAAACGCTCTAAAAGCCTCCCTGCAAAGAATGGTGCCCAAAATTGTACCCTTCCTATTTTCGTTTGACCTCCTCTTTGTTGGAATAATGAAGCAAACTCTGGAAGATCTCTTCGAGCAAGAATGCTCTTGATGCAAATATAATGAAGATATCGTTCTCTTTTTGAAAAACATCGGGAAGTGCAAGCAGTGGTAGACCAACTGTCCAAGTTCATCCTTCCACATATGCTTCGTATCCACAAAGTGCAAAATCATACAGCGGGACTCAAAGTGTCTGAACACGCCCCTGGAAATTTAGGTCGCTCTGCGGTTTGAAAGTTGCATGAATTCTGGTGGCAGTGGAACAAGCAAAGTTAACGTATGAACCCGAATGCTAAAACTGCTTTTAAAGTTTACGCTCCTTTTGGCACCAAACGACATTTCCTACTGTCTCAAGAATGCATACATTAGCCTACAGTGAGGCATTTCTTGTACGGCTGCAAGGCTTGCTCACTTCAGGATGAGGATCTGAGGCAGCTTCAAGTCCCTAATAATCGAGTCACCAAAACTAAGGGAGTCGGCTGCTCTCATCGGATTCATAATAAAGTAAACGGAAGAGCAGTTATTGGTGCTGGAGTACGCCACGTGGTTCTATGGAAAGCACACTCTCCTCTGATGGAGCAGCTGAGTGCGCCCCACAGGTTAAACTGGCTAAGCCATGCACTTGGCATGCCAGTGGACCGTATGTCTTGTAGGACCCACTTCTCCGGACCTTGCATCGATGGAGACGAAGGAGAGGCGGTCAACCCATCGTTTGGCAACGAAGAATAAAAGGTCTTTCTGTTTAAAGGAATGCCTCCAAACGAGCAAACACACTTGGCTAACAATTCTGCCTGTACACTTCAACCTTTTTTCTCCATTCCGTCCGTTCATTGATATTCTATTGGACTGTTTGCTCATTTTACATTCTGGTTAGGCTGAATCAATAACCCGGACTGTTCGGCTGTATGCAGTGCAGTCATCTCAAGCTCGTTTTCTTTTGGATTCCGGTGTAAATGGCGAGTGTGACTGACACATTAGTGTAGACCATAACACTTACCATTCAGCTGAGCTGCCGCGGTAACTTCCGCCTCCTTAGATGGGGATCGTCGAGTGCTGTAACTGATTGTCGGTGACCCTGACGGACGTAACTGTGTCATACACCCAATTGCATTCTTGCTTCAAAGTAGCTGTAGCAGCTGATAAGACCACAGTTCACTCACGGTTTGTGAGCTAAAAACTGAACCGAAACGAGACGTCACTCCGTTCGAAGGATTCATGCATTCTTGCAAGCCGAGGCGATTGGCCAGGCGTTAGGTACGCAGAGTTACTATCCGCCTAGAAAAGTGCCGATTGTTGTGTCCAATCCGGAGTAACGGAAACCTGAAGATGAACGAAATTTGAAATAGTAGAAAGTAATAAATGATGGGCTTGGGTGTAGGGGGTGTAGGGGGAAGTTTATCGGAAATGTGCTCCCGCACCCCGCCATATGGGACAGCCAACTCCCACAGTCATCTCTTCTGATCCGAGGTACTGAAAATTCTCCTGTTTTATTGAATTACTTTTATAGCATTTATGGATTTTGGTCCGACATTGTTTCACGGTTGTTCGCCGCCGAACTCGGCTGCCTTGTGACAATATTGATTTTGTGGCGAGGTGAGCCGCAACTTTATCCTCAGGCTGGTGATGGTACAGCCTTAAGTTGCAACTCCTGCGGTAGCCGCCATGTAGAATCTGCTGGGGTTTGTTGAATATCTGAATTGTCATCTTTGCAATAGTGCTGTGATACAAGAAACAGGATATCTTGCTCCTTTTTGTGAATTAGCACGCCTTACTCAAGATCAAAAAGCAGGCAGCCGTAACAGTTCCCACAAGACCAGGGCCTTGTTAAAAATCATAAAAAGTCCCGTCAGTGGATTTTATCTGCTGGAGAAATCGAAGCAACTAGGCCATTCGGGTCATCCTTTAGCTAATGGCCAATCTTTTGGCTCTGACTCATCTAAACTAAGAACTTAAAGTCAGCTGAATCGTTGCGAGCAGAGATTATGGTAGGATAAGTGGAAAAAGAACTGAAGCTTATGGGAGCGCGTAATGATATGCGTCCAGCGGAGGTTCAGAAGAACTCAGACGTTAATTGCGTCGTTGACTTACAGGATGATACCCAGGTTAAAGTAAATGAGTATCTAGCTGAGATAGGAAGTAGCACGCCCATATGTGACACGCCAGCGATACAACCAACTTCTTTTGCAGTTGAGCCTACAGTAGACTTAGAGGCTTTCGGCGGCAACCCAAGGTGTTATTGGACATTTAGTCAACAGTTCAAATATTACACAGAGAATAGAGTGCAAGATAACGGGCAGAGTGTACTATATTTGATTTACTGGTGTAGGGGTCCGGCAAAGGAAGCTGTGGCTGCATACGTACAGTTGCCCCCGGAGACCGCTGACGTTGGAGCGAAAGAGATACTTAAGAATCTCTTTGGGAGGCAAAATATAGCGGCCAGAGCTTTACTTGATGATCTGTTCAGAGGTTGAAAACATCGCAGGATGATGCAGATCCACTGTTTCGTTTATCGGCAAATCTTTAGAAATATCATGTACTCCTAAGTCAGATGAATCCTACCAATAACATGAATACCGTTTCGACAAGAGAGTAAGTGACCCGCGCGTTATCGAAAGATGCTTGTCGGAACTAGGCGAGGTTGGTTGACACTATGGACAACCTCAAAAAACAGATAGGATTCTTCGGCCTATGCAGTTGCGTATCTCAAGAAGCCTGCATCACTCGCAGCCGCTATGTGATGATCGCCATGAGCTCAGAGGAACAGCATCGACCCCAAACACAGCAGCACTGGAAAGGCAGCAAAAGGCACCATAACATATTCACCGTTCAAATGGGAACGTATGGTTCGAGCCCTCTTTGCGACGGTCTACACTGGCTGGCGTATTATGATAGGTTCACTAACTTTTTAACGCGAGCAAGGTGGCGCATGATGAAAAGGATACGGTTGTGTTTTGTGTGTCTAAAACCAGGCAATGCCAGTAACAATTGCGATTCTCCTAAGGACTGTGGTATAGAGAGCTGCTCAGGGTCCCATCACCATCTATTACATGTAATACCAAATGCCAACAAAACCGAATCAATTTGTTTACGCAATTCCACACCTCAAGTGGAATCGGGAACTAGCCTTGGCGTTGTACCGGTTTGTGTAAATGGTCCCAATGGCAGCGTCCTCACGTACGTATTGTTGGATAGTGGGTCGGACGCAACATTGTTTATCGGAGGACTTATTTGATGAGGATGGTCTGGCTGGCGCTCCAACAATTTTGATTTCAGCAACAGTGAGTGGAACCGCTACTGTTGAGGCTGGAAGTCTCAGATTCGGTTTTGAATAGGTAGGCTTAGATAAAACCGTAGCGCCTGAGCAAGATTTTTCAATAAGTTCTCTGCCCATCAGCCTACTAGTCATGAGCCCAACAAAAATTGCTAGTCAACAGCGGCACTTAAAGGACGCTGCAGTTGTGGAGCCTTCTGATAAGCGTGTGAGAATACTGATGAAAGAAGACCTTCCAGAGACACACTGGCCTATGGAAAAGACGTTGGACACGCTGTCGAGACACCTTTAGGATGGTTTCTACTTGACCCGTTGTCCGTATGACATAGGACCCGGAGGCACCAAGTAAGTATGAGAAACGATGACATCACTGCTCATCTAAGGGCGCTGTATGCGGCCATTTCCACAATCTGGAGGCTCCGGGCATGTGCCGAAGCGTCAATGACCAGGAAGCGCTCCGAATCGTTGAACGGTCTTTGGTGTTTAATATGATCATTACAAAACAAAATTGCCGCGGAAAACGGCTAAAACCCTTCCTGACAATTATCGTCTAGTTAGCTTTCGAATGCAGTGTATGAGGAGGCGCTTCGCAAAGGGTCTGAATCTGTTAGCGCAATAAGGAAAATGCAGGAACGGTAACATCGTAAAGGGCTATCTAGAACCCGTGCCACCTCATCAATCCAAATCAGGAAACAAAAGGAAGTGGTATTTTCTTCCTCAATCTATTTTGAATCTAAAGAGACCACAAAAGTTTTGAATCGTCTTAGATTGCGCGGCCAAATTCGAGGATGTATCACTAAACGATAGATTATATCAAGAGCCAGACACTACTGCGTATTTGTTGGGAGTACTTTTACGCTTCCGGAGTAACTATGTAGCTGTGGCTGCAGACATTACTGAAATGTTCATGCAAGTGAAGGTTCCCGAAGCCGACAGAAGTGCATTATGTGTGCTCTGGTGGGACTCGGAAGACTTGTCGCCGAGCTCAAGCAATTTCAGATGACATCACATCCGTTTGGCGCCACGTCTTTACCACTTTGCGCAAATTTCGCCTTGAGAAAGAGTTTCAGATTGGGGATCAATCTGCACGCCTGAAGTAAAACAATTAGTGGGTAGATACTTCTACGCTGATGACTGTCTGGCATCACTACCGGATGTGAACGTGGCTCAGGGATTCGTGCGTGAGCTTAGTCAAGTTTTATCAGGAGGTGGTTTCCAGTTGAGGAAGAGGACATGTAATACAGTCCGTCTTGAGAGAAGCATGTGAGTCAGATGTCTCGCCGTCGGTCCTTTCTACCGATGGAGCCTTTCAGACAGTTGAAAAAACGTTGGGTTTGCAATAAGACGCCAAAGCGGATAAAGTTTGCTTCATCTTTATCTCTCTTGATCGACCACTCACCCGACGGGCAATAATGACTTTGATCTTTTCTCTGTTGGATCCCTTGAGTTTATTTGCCTTTTTGCTTTTACCGGTTAAAATACTATTGCAAAAGTCGTGTAAGCAGCAACTACATTGGGATGGGAAAAACTGAGCAAAGAGGACTCAAAGGAGTGGGAGAGATGGCTGGAACGTATACGGGCGTTAGGGGAAGCTGTTCACATTTATAATGCGAATGTAGAATTGCATATGTTTAGTGACACCTCAGAAGTGGGGTATGGTGTGTTTGGTTATCGTCGAACCCGAGAGATTCACATGCATGATGATATACGATAAATCAGGAGACGCATCTTTGAAATCTGTAACTGTGTCGAGGCCTGAGTTGAACGCCGCGCGACTATCCGCAAGGGTGGCAGAAGAACTAATGAATGAGGTAGTATTCTCGTTCACAAGAACAACTTATTGGACAGACTCAACCGTATTTCCTCACTATGAACGGTGTGCTGTCATTTGTTATGGTACTTCTGTGGCAAACAGAATCTTTACGATCCATCATCGTCATCCGGGGATTAGCTTTACATCATGAGCTAGAATACCCCGACATATTTAGCTTCTAGAGGAGTATGTTCTTTGGCTGCCCTTCGATTTTGGTGGAGATGGGGTATGCTTTCTGAGAGTTTCTGAGGCCCAATGGCCACCTTGTGGACCAAATTTCATATCCGAGGGAGTGGAATTAAAGAACTAACGTGCTTTTGTCAACGCGACTGTCTCTATTCCGAATCCAAATCGATTGCACCATTTAATGGAACGGTATTTCGATTGGTGTAAGCTTTCAAAATCTGTGGTCATCATCACCCATCCTGTGCCCAGCTGCCATGCCACCAGAAGGAAGCACGAGGGCTGGGATACTGCCAGGTTGCCCAAGCCCAGACAGATAAAGTCGAGATGCAGAGGTCGGATTCGAACCACGGACCTACCTTCGCGCTCTAACCACTGGACCATCTCATCCCTGGTATGGTTGCGAAACATACCTGGGAATAATGGCAAGTGGCTGAACTGAATCTTCACTGGACGCTAGACGATTGAAACTCACACAGGTGCGGCAAGCTGAGAGTTTTCTTATTCACATGGCTTAGAAGGCGGTATATTCAGAAATTATGATAAAATTGGAATGCGCTGGTAGGATTGATGAACGAACTGCACGTAACCACAGCCTACTGCGCTTATGTCCGGTAGTGATAGATGGTTTGCTGTATGTGGGAGGGAGGGTGAATAACCTTACGTGGCCGCATGTTGCTAAATACCCAGTTATACTGCCCCCGATACATAGCATCATTAGGCTGATAGTTTGGAATGCCCATGTGCTAAATGGGCATTTCGGCCTATCGAACATGTTATCCGAACAGCGCCAAAGTTATTGGACTGTTTAAGAGTTATCGAGAGCTGGGCGTGTACTCCGCAATTGCTGGATATGTTGAAGGAACCTTACTACGGTTTTACGACAAGTCTTTCACGAATTAGCACGAGGGAAAAACGAAACCAATTTCGAACGTACCGCCTAGTTGGGAGCGACTATTTTGGACCGCTGACAGTTAAGAATGGACGACCGAGAAAAGAGATGGCTGCTTGTTTACATGCTTACAAGTGAGAGCGATTCACCACAAAATGGTCTATTCGTTGTCTTCTGACTCGTTTATTAAGGCGCTGATGCAATTTATGGCATGAAGAGTTGCCCCGGAAAAGATTATTTGTGATAACGGTTCTAATTTTGTCGGAGAATAGACGGAATTGGAGCAAGCCATAAAACGACTTTTTCATCCACGTATCAGCAATGAAGTATTACGGAATAACGTTGAGTGGCAATTCATCCCACCACTGGGCAACCATAGAGGTAACGTATGGAAACCTCTCATACGTTCCGTAAGACGGATATTAAGGTCAACATTGAATGAACGGGATAGAAGAGATGAAGAACTGCTAAACTTCGTAATGCACTACTCAGGGATAGAAGAGATGAAGAACTGCTAAACTTCTTTACAGAAGCGGAGTGGGTCGTGCATAGACCCTCTGTTGTGCCCAACCCAAACTATTATTTTGACAAGCTAGCATTAACACCGAAGGACTTGCTTATTCCTACCAGTGGGGCATACGGGGTTGTGTCGAATAAATATATCAGAGAGGTGTACAAAAGGTTGGCAACAGGCGAATTCCTTGACACATATTTCTTGGAAGCTAAAGGTGAAGGAATACATGCCTCTGCTTCAAGAACGAACTAAGCGGCAGAGACCGCAAAGGAACTTCGGAAAAGGAGATGTAGTCATAGTGCAATCAGGTGCGTTCTCTAATGCACGGTGGCTTCTGGGCGGACCTGGTGAATGTGAGGCATCAAGCGGTGGTTTACTTAGAACCGTAGTGGTACGCACACAAGATGGTAGGCTAAGGAGGGACATGCGTTTGATCGGTCTGATAGAAGGTTGTGAGTAAGGTTGGTTGAAGGAGATGAAAGCCGCACGCTTAACTCTCCGCAGGTGGGAGACCGGTTTTCGAACTCATCGCATACAAAAAGACCACTTCGAGTTAACGCGTGAGCGATTTCCGTTTGGCGTACTGCTCCAAGTTTACTCGGAACTTGGAATAAGTAAAATCATGGAGCCAGGAATGACCCCAGCTTAAGGGAAGAAAACCCGCTAGGATTTTAGGTGACGGTGTGCAAGAAAGCTTATCAAAAGTGTGAGCCTGCTCCTCACTATATTTGACAGCCAATTCCCATAATCATCCCCCGTGATCCGAAAGGCTGAAAATTCCTTTGTTCCAATGATATTTAAAACTTTTTTGGATTTTGGTCGGACATTGTGTTTCACAGTTACTCGCCGTTTATATCTGTTTCCTTGTGACCATATCAATTTCGTGGCGTGGTGAGCCGCGATTTCATCCTCAGGCTGGTGTTTGTGTTTTAACTCCTACGGTATCTGCAAAGAGGAATCTGTTGAGGTTTGTTGAATATCTGTATTATTCTCTTCGCAGTAGCGAAGTAGCACGCGTCAATCAAGCTCAAAACCCTGATATCCGTAAAAGGTGGTGCTGCTCGCCTTCCACGATGGGGTCCACCTGACCCTCCCTTTGCTTAACTGGAGACACGTAATGAAGTGATGGTTGATTCTTGTTTGCCTTTTATGCTCTCAGTCGCTACCAGACCGTCTGACTGCCTGCTGGAAGCGTAAGACCCTCGGATATTCCAGGAAGGTTAGCTCTAACTGCCCTACGGGCTGTTCCATCCTTCTTTTTTATAAGAATTTATTCAAGTAAATAGTCTTGTATGTACAACAATGGGGCATCAGTGTTCTAATCTAGTGTTCTTGTCAAGTATGATGAAGCAGACTGGACAGCAAGCCGTTCTATCACGCACGCTGGATACCTATCGCAGTGATGTACGTTATCTGCCCGATACAAGTACCCAAAAAGCAAGTACTATAACTAGACAGAGTGCCCTTTAGCTGTTTTACGGCTTCCAACTGCGCAACTTTTATGATGCGGAGGTCACTGAAGCGGAAAAAGCCGGGGTGAGCGTTGTTTTGAGCCATCAGAGGAAGGCGCTCCTATTTGATTGGATTCCTTTTGGTAGCCATCTCTACATGGTTGGCCGATATGGTGGTCAGGTTCTCCGTGAGGTGTGGCTTCCTTGATGATACCCGACTGTTAGTGCTCAGCCGACCGCACGTTGGATTGAATTGTGTTGGCTAGGTGGGTTGCCGTCACCTGACGGAGCATCCTCCGGGCGATGGACACATTAACCTGTTAATCGGCTCGGGTTACTTTGATTGACCCAAGCCTCTTAAGTTCCACTGCTTTTGAGGTTATTTCACTAGTCTGGTCACGGAAGACATTTGGGTTGTCCTAAATCATTGTTAAAAGCCAAAATCTCTTGTTTTCGTTTATCACAGCAGCTAAGGTGGACAACAGTATCCCCCTTAGTAGCCTTGATATCCTTATAGTGGGTGCTGAGCAGGGAACTTTGCTTGCTAAGAATTTGGGGCGGAAACTTGGCTAAGCCCGTGATGGATTTTTGGGCTGTGGTTACCTTTAAACTTCGTGCCTTCTTTGAAAAACAGGGTAGTTTCATCTTTTGCATGTTGACCTACTCGCTTTCTGTCATTACACTGTAAGCCAATAACATATCCATACTAGACCTTCTTTCATAATCTTCGTATGTGTATATTATGAATAGCCCCGCCGGACCTTTCCATACTGGCAGCAGCGTGAAATTTTATGGTCCTCTGTGCCACTTCTTGGTTCTTAGGCATGTAAATATATATTGTCCGCAAATTTTCCTTCCAAATTTTGATTAATACCAAAGTTTCGTGACTATGTGCTTCTCCCAAACGCAGTACTCTTTTTGAACCGACGCATCAGCGACTACAACGCAAGAACTTTGTGGATTGCCAGCCCTGTTCATGTAGAAGGCAGGAGCTCGACTAACGCTTACGTATCCAAGAACAT
This sequence comes from Clonorchis sinensis, assembly GCA_003604175.2. Classification (NCBI taxonomy): domain Eukaryota; kingdom Metazoa; phylum Platyhelminthes; class Trematoda; order Opisthorchiida; family Opisthorchiidae; genus Clonorchis; species Clonorchis sinensis. The sequence goes on from CM030372.1 coordinate 18,762,746, forward strand.
ACTGCGCACCGGAGTCTCACTAAGTCTCATCTGCACACTTCTTGGCTACTTTTGCTAGCGTGGTAAAATTGTTTGTCTGCCATGCCAAACTTGACGTCGCGGGATCGGGATGTTGAGGGCAAATGTAAATTTTTAACCTCAGGTTTTTTATTGAATCGTTGTTCCACCCGTCAGTGTACATCAAAAGATATGGTAGGGCAAGGCGGCCGAATGTAGAGAGGAAGATAGATTCCTGGAACATTATGCTCGGGTGTGCTTAACGTAACCCAAAGAAGTCGGCACTTCATTATTGAAATATTTCCTTGAGGGTACATAACCTCCTGGCTCGAAGGTTCCTCAGACCAATGGCATTGTATTCTGACAGGTCCATCTAAGCACCCTGTGCAACATTCAGGATTACCATTGAACTGTTTTAGATCCGGGGTGGAACTAAACGTAGGTGGAACGCATGCATTTGACAGCCGCTAGCCGACTCCACGCGAATTCCTTAGCTTTAATGGAACAAGCGTATTGGGATTGCTTACAGCCTTCAGCTAGTGACCTCGCCCCACATGTGTAGAATGCAGGAGATCGGATTTCGATAGGCCAAGGATAAAGTATCCTTGCTACGACCTAGCTCTATGTCGTACTCTTGCCCGAGTTGTTCCGGCCATTTCACAATAATGTTACCATTAGCCATGCAAGTGTCAAAACAAAGAGTGTTCGCACTATTATGTTTAATCATTCTTGGTCAGTATTGTCAGATATCCCTGTCAGTAAGTGTAGAATGACATCCTCAATTGTGGCTTTTCGGTCTCACACTTGTCTCAAAACCAACCTAACAGGTGTTGTTTCATCGACCACACTTAGCACTGCATGCCTAATTCTGGTAGATTTCTGCATGCTGCAAATAGAACGGGTTGGTAGTCAACGAAATCGACACAAGTTTGCGGTCACCACCCCACCTTTCGGGTAATGTTTTATGAGTACCAGTGCGTGGTTAACGTATGCTTGTTGTTGGCCTTTATTTTTTGAGGTCTCCCTTTAGCTTCGTTCGAGCCTTACTACAAATGTGCCAAAGCATGAATGCCTGATTCTTGGCTACACCCGGTCACATCAATAACGGGCAACTAGGTTTAGTTCCGGTTAACTCCTGCTTTGTTTTCCGTTTGCATACCTAATAACTTACTACTTTTCTGGCAACTACCCATTTGTACGCATGTAAAACCTCCAACTGAATCGCATGCTACATTTCAAATTCCTTTGGGCTCGTCAGCGCTAGCGACACCAACCACCAGTGTCACTTTAAAAGAACTTCAATAAACCATGTTGATCTTTGGGCTTTCCACAGCTCTACGTATTCACACACCAGTCATAATTTATCCCAATCCGGGGACGCATCTCTTAGCTGTAGCCTATCGTTGAATACTCCAAGAATAGGGCTAAAAGATGGCCCAATACATCAAGGACCTGGTGGTATGTAAGGACAAAATGAAGTTTTGCGGTGGTTGAGTACCTCTTGTTGTACTTTTGATTGCAGTATTGCATTATACTGTTGCCTATCACACCACCAGTAGCGTGGATAATTCAATAAGTGCCGATAAAAAGGTTCTTTTGCCAAGGTGGTTTCCGCCGAACAAGGCATCCTGGGCAGATACACCACGCACAGTCGTACATGCATTAGGTGATAACATGATAGATCCATCAGAATATAAAGACCGCACTTGCAATGCACCCAGCAGTGACATCTCTGACAGGCAAAACCTGTCGGTTTAGATCTGAACTTCATACTGAACAGTACGTTTACTAATATGTCCTTAATTGGGCGGTGTGCATTTTGGGGTTGCACGCCGGAGCAGAAATTACATCTCGGGAAGCTTGGTCTGCCTTAAACCAGGTAACACAAGATGAGCTGATTTAATGGCCGACCATTTGCTGCATACGTAAGTGTGTGGTCAACTGGCGTCGCGCCTGACGATCAGCACTTCGGAGTGGTCGGTTTGGGTGGTCCTAGAAAACAATTAAATGTCTTGGCCACCATAATCTGGGCTTGAGCTTTTTCTGAACTATTCATAATAACAGATTTATTTCCCAATTTATATGGAGCACGCCAATTGAGGCAGTATCAGGGTTACAAACTGAATCTGGCGGGCAACGGCTTAGTGGAGAGGAATATACCCTCAACAACACATGCATATCACGTTCAAAGTCATTGCAGTTTTGGAAATCAAAAAACTAAAAATGTGGTACGATTAGTTCATTGACGAAGCCGCTTGACTTGAACGAAAGCTGAAAAACCGTTGCCGGCCATAAATGACCTTCGGCAGTTGGGTAAATGGCCAGGTTCACAAAAATCAAAAGTGGAGATGGAGATAAGAAACTTCCAAGTGGAGACAGCTGACAAGTTTTGTTTCAAAAATATGGTTTACATTGAAACCAATAAGGTGACTGATGTCACTGTCGTGTGTGAGTTAGTTGTACACGGTATTTTTGATATGGAGATAGTGCTCATGCACGGGGCCGGAAGAACACCGCAAATAAAACTGCTTAACTTGTGGAAAGGGTAAACCGCAATTGCAACAGAAGACCTTGAATATTAAATCCAAACAAAAGGTCCAGCGGGATGGACTAAACTCGTCGCAGAGGCGACCAGGACAGGGTTAAAATTTGTTCGTAGTTGCAATTACGGGCTTGTGTGAGAGAGAGGTGACTGTTGAAAGTCGGACGAAAATAGTTGCGATACTGCCATCAGACTAGATATGGCAGTGCCGTGCCATCATTGCACTGACATACTTCGGTTTCCGGACAGCCTTGTTACAAACATCAATGTTGCGGCAACCGGACAGAGGTGCGCGTGTTCCTATGGCGACGGGATCTGAGTTAGACGATGGGATTGACACAAGTAAAGATGGGCCGATGTTGAGTTACTTGCAATTTCGATTCAGTTGGAGGACCATGTGGGTGCAAACCTGTGACAGTCAGATTAAATGAATGAAGACCATACGGGGTGTTCGGAGTAGCTACTGCGACGTTTGAAGCTTGAGAAGAGGGAGAACGAGGAGGAAATGGGATGAATTCAGTAGAGTCTGATGAGTGCACGGGGATATCAGACAGTGTCCAGTAGAAAAGATAGCCTAAAAGAGGATGACGGAAAATTAACTGAAACTGCGAATGGCGAAACTCTCCTTGAGTTGCCCAATGCTAACGCAATTCAGAGATGAAAACCTTGTAACGCGCTTGTCACCATCCCAGGCCATTCTGTCCTCCCCTTTAACATATCAGACTGTAAAAGTCAATCCTGCCCGCACTCGACCACAAAGACAGCTCACAAGAAAGTCACTCCCCAAACTTCTAGGGGCGACTACAAATAAGGGGCAAACGGATCCATCTTTCCTTCAACAGTATGTACCAGCAAACACTCTCGGTATGAGTCAATCGCAGACTTCCCAAGCAACCAACCCCTTGGAAAGCGGCGCATCACCGATGATACATGTGCACATAGCTGCCGGAAAACCCCCTAATCAAATAACAATTTGCCGAATTTGCATACCCCTCCGGCCACCTCCACAACCCTCTTAGTTCCGTTAAGCACCCACCCCTTCCTGACCCCCTCCCTGATATCAGTGTTGCTTGTTCTGAACCGGTCGGACTTACAGCTGCCCCTCCAAATGCTGGAGCTGACGTGTTACCCCCTAAAGCGCGATGCCGCAACATTGATCCTTTTCCTGACCTTCATTGTCCTGGAATCTCTCCGCGCTTAAGCCCCAATACAGTGATGCCAACTTTCGACCTGATGACACACAAACCTGCATGACAGCCTCCAGCCCCGCATCTCCTGCTCGTGACCATGAGCCCTCCACTTCCACCTTTGGACACCCGCCTATGCCACCTCTGACCTCAACCGCACCAACAAAATTCGCCGCTGAGATGGCGGATGCAGTACCTCACTAGCCCCTACCCGTTGCTACAATCGAAAATGAGAACAGAGTCCCTCGCTTCAGACACCCTGACCTGATGTCACTTCGCCCCTCCCCACCAAGCCGCATTCTCGGGCCCAACCACCTGCTGTCAAAGCCTGGTATTGTAACGCCCCCGCTCGTGCAAACTCCCTGAATCCCCCTTCTGCCCTTCGTCTGAAAACCTGGCCATACCCCGCATGGTACATAAATACACCTGTGGCCTCCCAGCCCATACTAGCCTTGTCCTTGGCAGAGCCCCTAACCCACAAACACCGTTAACTAACCTTGGTTCTTATCAAGCTCTGCCCCCTGGCCACCCGCATGCTACCTACCTAAGTTTCCTTTTCAACAGCTGCCTACCCGCCTCCTCCAAAGCCACGCGTTGCTCCCCTTTCTACCCTTAGGGAGCACATCAAGCCATGCTCACCACGTGACTGGGAGAAACTCGTATCCACAACGACCGATGACCAGCTTTGAGCCTCATCGGTTTCCACCACCCAACCCACCACTATTCGTCCCACCTGAACACCATTTTGGGCAGCCAATCATCCTCTTGCAGCCACCAACCCATTTTGCATCTTACCCTCCACACCCGACGACGCAGAAGACGACTCGGCCGACTACTCTGCGTTCAACTGCTTACCCTCCTCCCAACGTCATTCCGCTCCTTATACTGAGCCTGATACAGCACCTCCTGCCGTGGGTTCAGACGTAATTCACCGACTATCTATCTATCTACCACCAGCATTGAATACTCCTCCCCGGATCTCAAATTTGTTTCGCATTACCCCACCTCCAGGTGTCAAGTTTCCCCAGCACTAAACCCCACCGTGAGTGAGGTTAAATTCCTACTTAGTACCGTTTGCTCACCAATGAGCTTGTCAGTAAAGTTGCTCAATATCAGCTCTCTATTGCCCAAAATCCATAATCTGCGAGCAATCAGCGCCACTGCGCAACCAAGTATGATCTGCGTGGCTGAAACATGGCTCGCAGATGAAACTCCTGACACCGCCACCTCAATCCCTGACTATGGTATTCACCGCTCTGATGGGTAAAACTCAAGAGGCCGCGGCTGTGCCATCTACTCCAAAACAGAACTTCGTGTACCCCCTTTTAAAGTGTTCCTGGAAGGGACTCTAGTGACCATCTGGATATCTACAGAACGGACCAAACGGCCTGTACTAATAGGTTGTATCTATCTACCACCCCCCTCCCGCGCCTCTATTGCTGACCTTTCCCGTGTTATCTCCACTGCCCTTGTCCATCCTCAATCGTCTAACTTTCTGCAAGGTGACTTTAATCTGTCGGATATTTCCTGGTCTCCCACTACGGGCCCCGCCCGTTACGCCGCGCTGTTTGCCCAACTTAGTGTAGAGGGCTGGTCCCAAATTGTACGTAGCCCTATTCATGGCTTACATACCCTGGGCCTAATATTCTCCAACGGTGGCCATTTGGCTGGAGCTGCAGTTGGTCCAATCTTCCCAGGAAATGACCACTCTGTTGTTTCCTGCAGCGAAGTCAGCTATAGCCAAACTGTTCCTCTGAGTCCGTCCCTGTTCCGTCTCCTCTCTCCGGATATTTATAAGCTTTTCCGTCCACGCTGGTTTCCAAGGATTGGAACGACTTCTTCCTCTCGACAAATACACACCGCGTCTCTGACATCTTTTACCAAAACCTATTGACTGCTCTTCACCTTGTTCTCCTGTAAAACGTTTCCACCCCAATACCTCCGGCCACGATAAGTTATTAAAAACTTGGATGCCAAAATACACCGAGATAGCAGAGGATATCGGAAATCTCAGGATTCCTCATTACTAGTTCTCATCAACAAACTCTCTACTAACCGAGAATCCCTGCGAGTATCTCTCGAACACCGAGAAAAGAACACCGTCCCCAAAGCTCCTTCCTACTCCAACTTACTCAGCCGACAGTTCCGTAAGCGTTGTGTCCCAAGCAGCCACTCAGTTGCTCGTTTGCGTTTCACAGATAATGGTCCCATCACTGATCCGTCAATATAGCGGACCATCTGAACGCCCACTTCTTTAGTTGCCACTTACCCACTCCCCTAACTCCAAACCCGTACCCACTGCTTCATATCTCCAAGCTCCTAATAGTCAGGGTAACCACCCGACTCTCAGTAACGTACCTATCTCCCTAGCTGAGGTTTCTCCTCTTCTTCTAAAGATTAATGATTCTTTTGTGCCAGGGCCGATGGACTTCCACCCCGTGTTCTGAGACAAGACGGCCAAGATATTGGAATCCTTGTACTAAATCTTTTAACTACTCCAAAACTATGGAATCGTCCCCTTCCAGTGAAACAAATCTTTAATCCACCCGAATTTCAAATCCGGATCTTGACTACCTCCTTCCAACTACAGGGAATCCACCATACCTCCTTCTAATGAGAACCCTTGAACGTCTGGTCAAGGGTCCACTAACCAAGTTCCTCCTGGCTATTAATGCTATAGGCGACTGGCAGTATGGCGTCCTGTCTCAACTATCCGTTTGTGGCATTCAGCTCACTTCTTTGAGACCATGGTATGGTACCATCCCATGGTAAGGTCTTCTCCTTCGCGGACGACATAAAAATTGAGTACACATTTCCCTCCTCTGCACGAGCCATAGCTTTTCAGCAAATAAAGCAAGATTTAGATTCACTGGCTCGCTGGTCAAACGACTCTGGCCTAAGCTTCTTCTCCAGGAAATCCTGCGTAAGTTCCTGCCACTGCTTCCTCCTGGCTGATGCTTTTACAATTAATGAAAATCTTTACACTCATTCCACGGAGCTCAAAGATCTTGACCCCGGTAATCCTGCACGTTTAGCCTTCCCCACTAGGTGCATTTCCAGGTGGCCATAGCACGCCGGCTCAGTTTTTTAATACCGCGCTCCTTTCACATTCCAGACACCATGGCTGCAATTTTTAAGCTATGCGTACGACTTATCCTGAAATTCTGTCCTGCATTCTCCTCCCGTTTTTAATCAAAGCTGTAGACTCGCAATTGAAAGCATCCAACGCTTATTCACAAAAAGTTGTCCCCTCGGTCCAACCCTCTCGCTTACCGCTCCTGCTGTCAAATCTTAGGCCTCAAACCATTATGGTCCAGACGGTTTGAGATGAATCTAGCTCTCTTACACCGTCTTCTGGACAAAAACGCTTTCATAGCAGGGGCTAGACTAGACGTTAACTCAGGTCCTCGCTACAGCTTCCGTAACTCCTCCAACCTCTTAGTATGTCCTCAGGCTCGCACAAACCTACGCCACTGATTCTTCCTGGTATACTACGCTTGCATCTGGAACAGCCTTCCCGAGCACCTGCGAATCATCTCGCATCATCGTACTTTTCTCAGTCCGTGGACAAATTCCTTACCTTTGAAACTGCTGCCGACTTACTTAGCACCCAAGTACCTCCCGACCTCCTCTATGAATCGGGTTCAATGCGCATTTGACTTTAGCGATGATACAGTTGGTGGGCAAGTAAAAGAACCTGTTATCATGTCCTTCTATCCTATTGACTTGCCCCGAGCCACTGTGGGACTTAAACGCTTACCTGATCTTAATATGTTGTGTTACTGGCCCGGTTGTTTTTCTTTTTCCTTTTCCGGGCTAACTTATACCCCGTTCAAGTTAAACCCCTACTCCGGATCATTGTATCAGATCTATCTAGTGACTGGTGATCTCGGCCTTACGCTGACAAAAACCAAACTAAAGTCAACTTTTTTCTTCATTACGAGTGCGTATTATGCGCCGATATATATATATATATATCAAATACATCTGATGATTTGCCACACAGCTCATCAAACACACAACGTCGCGGTTAAGCTTCTGCCTGACGTGATAGCTCACACCAACTCTCAGTCGCCGATTTGCCATAGTGCACTTGCCCTGAATATCACTATTTCACTCCCATTGTCTCACTGACAGTTTTCTTTTCACTTGTCTCCTCCGCGACTTGCCTTTACCAGCGTCTGTTTGCTGTTTGCTTGTCCGACTTGACTGAAATGTTTTTACTGGCCTTGCCTTCCCCTGACCGCAAAAATCTGGTAGCTTGAGTATTTTACTAATGCACAAATCGCATTTATGACTGCTTAGATGGTTTTCCATCTTGCACATCTGGTAGCATGCACGAGGGATGAAAGCCTCGTGTGGTGGACGACTACGCCCTGCAGGGAAGATCGCCCGTTACGTTGTACCATGGTTCGTTGGTATACCCGCCACCCCATTAGTAGCACGGGTGCATCGCCCATCGCCGGTGGTTTCTGAGCCTGGCCTTTAAATTCAAGAACTTAAATTTTAAAAAAGAGCATCGCTGTCTTCTGTTTGTTGCTGCTGGTGTTGGACTCGCCTCCGTTGACTGATTTATCTGGCAACGCCATAAACTACAGATGAAAAACTGGCCGCTCGTTTGTCAAAAGTCAATATATCTGGGATAGCCTGAATGATACTCTGCAATGCTTATGGCCTACACAGACTTGCATAGCTGTAGCTGCTTTCCTCAGAATAGAGGCTACACCGCACGAAAACGAACTTCGTACACCCAAAAACAACACCTGCCTGCTGCTCCCAGGAGTGGACACATACAACCCTCCACTACCAGTATGAGAGTCTAGCGTTGAAAGTTTTCTTCGCCATACACCACTCATAGGTTAAAGCCGACAGTAGTGCTTCGGGGATTGGTGACCATCCCCCTTTTATTCACCTCCCCTCCTAGATTGTCCTAGTATTGCCCAACCCGCTAATAACCTCCAGGACGTCTAGTCTATCATCTCAGAAGCTCCACCCCGCCAGCCCTTACTTGTCTGGGTTCCTATACCACGCCACCTCTCTGCCCACCTACATCGAACTGTCCTCTGTCTCAGGTAGTGTAATAGGATATATTAACAACCTTAACTTGACTTTGGTGACTAGACTACTGAGTACAGAACCATCTTTACCTGTCTCGTTTAACCACCTGTTGTCACCACCGTAACTGTGGCAAACATGCAGTTTTTCCTCTAAGTCCCTATTAAAGGACTGTATTCTGCCTGATGGCTATCATAACTCTCCAGGCCTTACTGATCTCATCTCATTTCATCTTCTTCTCAAGCTTCCACCCATGGTAATACGTGCTGTGGACGTCTTGTTTGGCCGCTATCCATTCCAATCTATCTGTACATTACACATGAAGGGGTTCCGGCCGGACAAAAAAACAATTATTACCTGCGATACTGCATCGGTTTTGCTCTCTTTGCGGAATCCCCTGGCAAACCCACAACAACCCGCTGCTCACAGATGTGCACATCTCAGCCCAACCACCTCACTCACGACGTCCGTCGCGGGTCTGTCCAGAAACTGAAGTAGCTCAGTGCAATGAAGGCACGGCACTGCTATACCCAGTCTAATAGCATACCCGCAACTGTTCACTTCCTACTGCGACTGCGCCCTCTCGCCCACTCGTTTCCTTAACTGCAACCACAATCAAGCTCTTCATCTGGACCCAGCCGCCTATGGGAGGCGTTCATTTTAATCTGCTAAGCCTTCCGTTGGACCTAAACATCCCGGCGTCCTTTACTTGCACTACTCACCGAGTCGGTCATTTTCCATGCAGTTCGCGTTCCTTCTTGTGCGTTTGCGTGAACTCCTTCCCCCAGGAGCAGCACTAGTGAGTCTCTCCAGTTTCACCGCGTACTGTGATTCTGAGTTTCCTACTACCATTTGTCCGTACTGCATATTCCCCCAACTTCACTATCTCCACTTACGCTTTTTCGTGACCCTGGCCATACGCCCAAAAGGCCAGGGACACGATGCCTCAGTGACGGTTTTAGGCTCTGGTTCAAATTGACCAGTCAGGTCATGACAGTTCTACTGCCTCTCCAGATCCGTTACTCTGGTTCCACATTTTCTGCAGTTTGAAGTTTTTTATCACGTACCGGGAAGGAAGCTTCTGGCTACGCCCTCGCTCGTATTGTTTTTGCTTGCCACTTCCAAATTTTAACGATCGCATCTTGCCTCATCTTATGCCTTCCCAATAAGAAAGGATGATCCCCTGTAATTTTGGTTCCCTACCCATACCGCTTCCGGCATGACCAACTTTACTTCGGATAATGTCCACTGTTTACGTCACCGTCCCTTTTCCACGAAATTCCCAGTACCCACAAACCCCACCGGCAATTCTCTTATTCTGACTGTAACCTTATGACCAAGCCTGTAGGTATGCCGCCCATTAGTTAGAAGTAAACATTATTATTAAAAGGGTGGATTTTTGTTGGCTGACCAAGCAAGCAAGGGCAAGTGGAGGTTACCAATACATATGAAGGCACAGCAAGCCACTATTAATGTGCTTCTGCCCAGTATGTATGCAGTACATCCAGATAGCGGTTGAAGAACCTACCTTTGGTTGTGAGAGTTGTCTCATAGTTGCACAGAGCGTCAGTCGATCAGAGGACCAAGCAGGGGAGCTGACACTTGCGCTAGTGATACGGCGATGACATTGTGAGTAAGACAAAGAGCTTCAGTATTTCTCAGCTCAGCTAAAGAATCTAACATGGGGTTCTCGTTGTCCAATGAAGTTAGTGTGAAGAGTATTGCAGATAGGCAATAATGGGCTGAGCAAGAGCTTACGAGGTAACACAGGTGAACTTTTTGAAGCTGGAACATGGGATATTTGGCCAGTAGGTCTTTGATGGATGCGAATACTGACAGCGTCAACTGCACCATATTTTCAGGTCGGCAAAGGGGCTCAATTCGGCTGACGTGAGAATTACATTTTCGGGTGCCATAAAATTTAGGGGTAGGTGCACATTTGCAGGAGCAGGAAAGGGTTGACATTTCGTAGAGGGATGAGGTTGGATACTACTTATTATTTACTTGGGCTCCAGAGCTATGGGCAATGCCCCAGCCTAGAGTGAGGCAGCTTTGTAGTTGGCTCGGGCCTCTAAAAGCCCGAAAGATCTAGATTTGACCTCATGTATATATGTTATTTCAAAAGGATCGGATGAACAGCAGATCATAGTCTTCACCATCAGATGCATCCGCAATCTTACAACTAGCAGGACCTGTCTATGTGTCGATCACACTGACCGTGAACGTTGGTATGGTTGACTTATGGGAACAGAAATAAATTTGGTAGCAGGTAAAAATTGCGGTCAACAGGAGTGTTGGGAAGGTGTCACATTAATATGCGTAGCCAATACATGAAGAATGTAAGGATATCGTGACAAAACTGGCCTTGTCACAAGGGTTAGATTTTTCAACATAAGTGACAGGATTTCTGAGGAGACTTAGTTGGCTGCATTTTGAGATAAAGAATGCCAAACGCTTGCAAAGGTGAACGATGTTCTATTCGGTAGGGCGCTCTGGGACTTCAGTATCCGGCAGATAGCTCCGGAGGTGGAAGAGCAAGTAAAGTATGCCTAGTTACTCGGTAGCCTTAGGCTGGGGCTAGCGTGTACTTCTAGTTAGCCCTTTTTGCGGACAAGTGTGAGCAGCTACAATCTTCATCGTTTGGATTTCATCTAAAGGACAGAAGAGTGCCATTGGTGCTAGTAGGGACAGGACATCAGTTTTATCTCCGAAGGGTGTAATAATAAAAAAACACGCGGGGTTAAGACTGCTGGAGCCGCTGCTCTGAATAGATATAACCACGCATGGTACACGCCAGTGTGATGGTAATCTCTGTTCACCAATGTGGGAACCGTCTTCTGTGTTCCCTAGTATGCTTTGGTGACTACTTTTCATGCGTTGATGGATCTCGGATGCAGGCTTGTCAATACGAATCAGCGCTTTTCCAAACGTTGAAAAGTCGCTTGCCGCACTCAGATCTACAGTGCTTGTGAGGAGTCTTTGTAGGAAGACACGCTTGCTTTTCAAATTGTGTACGCGGGAGAGGTCAACAATCGCCGGTGATAACTACGATTTAAAACAACTGGAAAATTTGCGAAGAATAGAAGAAGCGCTCAGCTATTATGAAGAGAAGCCAGTGAGCCCTAACGTGTCAGTTCAACGCGAACTGGCAATCTGGGTGGATTTCAAACCCTAACTGAGCAAATGATGAAAGCACGGGATGATATACACCAGCTAAAAGCACTTCAGGTACAAAGGTGCTGCTGAGCTAAAATAGGGAGTGGTGACGAGACGAAATGGCTGGAACAGAACTGTTTCCCATAAGCCCGTAGTAGGAGTAAAGGATGGTATAAAGATCTCCGGTTTGGTTGCCTAATAATCAGTCCCTATGGAGACAAACCTATACGGTTTGAGGGGCGAAATTTTCTCCTTAGGTAGAGAAAAGCAGATGATAGGCTGTGCAACTGCTAACTGAGAGTCTCAAATAAACGACTCTCACGCGCAGGGCGTTAGGTGGTACACAAGGGCCGGAATCCACGAAAGTAGAACAAAACCTGATCTTTGAGTTTATTCCGCGCGGTTCAATGGGTCGGCTAAGGACCGTTTGTTAAGGGCTGGTTGAAGCCGGTGAAATCGAGTGCGGATCATAATAGCTGAAATTTTTAATGCTCGTGGGCGGACGTTGATCAAGCAACATTCCACCAATACCCTGAGTTCAACCCATAGTTACTCCGTACAGAAGTCTGTTTCAATCATTCACTACTTGTGCAGATTCTGCGACGAGAAATTGTGGACCTTCTCTCCCTTTTTTAAACGTTTTAACCTGCACTGCTGGATTAAAGGCCTCCCTGTTAGGATAAAAAACCGCAGCAAGTCCATTTGGAGGCCGCAAAGGATATAACAAACGCAACCAACACAATTCAGAAGCAACTTAAATTCAAACGATTAGGGCTACAGCATTATAAGTGGCTTTAAAAAGGCACTGGATGGAGCAAACCGTTGACTCTTACCCCTTCATCACACAACCTATTTAGGGAACCGGATTGAAGCCAATCGTTCACAGGCTACGGAGTGCCCCCTGTTACAGTTGCGCTTGATTCTAAGAGTGACCCTCTAAAAATGTTATGGTGAGGGATTTGGGGCCGGTAGAAGGCGATGCCTGCTTTGATAACCAAGGACCCAGACTCGCCAAGGTCCCTAAAGTTTGCGCTCCAGCGAGTGGGTAGCCACCAAGTTAGCAGACCCCGAATGAATGGGTTTCTACGATAGACAAAGCAGTAGCCGGAGCAGATTAATAGTCATTTTCATACAGCAGGCCTTCCGGTCATCTGCACAGGTCAAACTGCAGGTTTGGTAATAAATCAATAACAGTTTTCAAGGAAAGATCCTTTTGGGACTTCCTCAGGAATATAGGCGTGTTCGGAGGCGAAATATCCGCATTTTGCACCTACTACCATCCAACCAGTGGTTCCATCTTTCGCTCAAAACTCACCCCTTTGTCCCCGTGAGTGAAAAGCACGCGTGACATTCACTGTTGAACCGTTTATTCGGAGACTGCTTAATTCACGGTAAACTGCACTCAGACGGATCTTTCCATCTAGATGTGTATCCATTTTGCGGCCACATATAACAGATTGGTGGTGCAAGGTGTCTTGCAGCAAACCTCATTCCACTCTTCATGCTAAAAGCCGCAATCGGCAGTGTCTCGAAAGCTTTTCAATGATTCATCCCACTACTCCCCAGAATTTCGTCAAACTCACTGTTCAGCAGTTTTCTAAAAGTCACATTTGTGCATTGGTTCTACTGCAGCAAAACCTGTAATCTCAGATTATTGTACCTGCTTCTCACCAAGTTCTATGCAGTTTCATCTCACGCATGTGCGCCATCGGTTATGGCCGTTATTTTATACTTTCCTGCAGCGTGACTCTAAACGTTTTTCTCATTCCTGTCCAAAATCACCGCAACTACCAGCCCCAGTATACCCATCCACACTTACGGCAAAGATTCCCCTACTTCCTCCTTGCCCCGTAAGTAGCCTAATCCCAAAATCCCGCTCACCGTTTACAAGCGTTTGTTTACTCAATCAATAACAACCCAATGGCTGCTTTCTGCCTTTCCCACATAAATCACGGTTAATGAATATTTTCACCAATTCTGAAGATTCTGCGTGCTGCTGACTGGATGGTCAGCTCGTGATACACCCAGCCTCACCAGTGCAGAGAAGCTGCTTATGAGGGGCTCCTTCAACTTCTGGCCAAACCATGTCACAACCCCTCTTAAGATACCAAGCATAAAACGACTTTCATTACGATGCTAACATATGCAAATAGGAAATCAACGTCAAAGTGCTTCCAAAGATCCCTAGCCCCATTTTAGTGCTCCTCCTTGACCGCCCCTTGGGTGTAGATAGCTGGCTTTTCCTCATTTACCGAGGAGAAAAGCAAGATACAGAAGAGTTTTCAGAGACGATGATTCAGAAAGTTAATTTGATTCAGAGTTGCCGAGAGGCTGGAATGGTTGTGGCTTTTTCACTTAACGATCACAGCACCTAAACTGCCACACTTTAAATTAAAGCAGTCAGAGTGTTCACATGAGCTTCGTATGCACGGAAGACATTTTTCAAACAGTTCATCGCTTTCCCATTGGGTGTGGTTAAACCGCTTAGCGGCCTACTCAAAGAGGTCCTAGAAGGGTCCTAGATGGTTCTAGATGTCTGACGACCACAACAGAATCAGGCAAACAGAAGGCTGCCACGTTTGCGATTCACCGCCTGAGGAGACAGCGCGGGGCTGAGAATGACCTCACACTATTTGACGAGGAATTGGAGCATGCTTAAAGGAATCTTTCAATTCCTAACACCAAAACCTAATAAATGACTAGTAAACACATTCCAACTACTGAATAGTTGCCTCGTTACGCCGTTTTTCTCTTAAAACGCTATTTATGGGCGTTTCAGCTCACTTTTAGCCGGAGGTTTCTTCACTGAGGTTGCTTATTCTGCAGCGAGCTTTTTGAATCTGTGAAAGGAATACATAAGCTTCTGTAATGATCATAGACACCTCTAGTTATTTGCAAGCTTGATTAAGCCATTCTTAGCTATACTGCCACCCCTATGTTCCACGGCTCTAGGCTGAAGGTACACATGACCCGCCCATTTGTGTCCTTTCTCCCTGATTAAGTTGGGTGTCAACTTTCAGCCCCATCAAAATTGAATAACATGCTATCTAACTTCACACACCACTATGTATTATTGATGCAAGTAAAACCGCGCTTGACCCAGAAAAGCATGCTTACCGTTCACATATGTATGGGGCAGACACAAAGGACACATGTTCCGCACGTTGCAAAAGTAGGTGGTTGGCTTTAAAAGTAACTTGTCAAGCGCCGGGTCGTCTTTATTACGCCGCAATACAATCTCCTCAGCCAGTGTGGTTAGACCGCAAGAAGGATGGATGGCTGCCAGTCACTAGCGTGCGGTTCGAAGTTTTTCGGGACTGTTGTGATACGCATTATTCTTTCTCTAACATGACCAACTTCCTACAACGCGAGAATTTTGCTCATTTCGACTATTCGTATAACATAGACGTACATATTATTACGCAAATTTTGTAGTGTCGGTGAGTCACCACGGTTGGTTAGCAACGGCAAAAAGTTCGCGCAACACATCGAGGTGAACGTCTGTACATGTGCGGAAGCTCATAATCGGTTGCTTGCGAAACATCCCAAAAATAAGTCCAAACGCCGACGAAACCAGACGCAACATGTTGTTTCCGTTGATACCAGCGCTGAGATTTACATAAATACCTACATTTCGATCTCAAGTTTTGTAGGGCAGCGAGGAACACTAAAAAGCAGGGAACATGGAAATGCATGGCAACCAGATACAAACTGGTGGTTAGACCCCATACCATATTTTGGTGAATGTCAACTGAATGCGCTGACAAACTTTTTTATCTTGCAAGGCGTATTTATCTTGGCGGTGATCGCGGGTACTGCTGAACGCAGACATTTTCCAAGTTAACGAATGTGGCCAAGGAAGTATGTTTAAAATCACTATTTGTATATCATAAAGCTTAGATGAAATAAAGGTGCAGAGTCGTTCGGCGCAAAGTTTTGCATTTTGAAGTTAGGTGAAATATATCCTAAATAGCCAATTTCATGGAATGTTGCACGACAGTAAGAAGTCGTATGGTCGCGGTAAAATGATTTTGAGCCAGCCAAAAGCTTCCCAGGTAAAAACAAACTAAGCATTAACTTGTTCGGCACTAAGGTGTCTATATATTAGCCTTAAGCACTCCCGGAGCATATTTGCGGAATACTTAGAACCTAAAACCGAAATGTTGCCGGCGTTGATACGGAACGATGTGTGGCTTTCGATGAATAAA
Organism: Clonorchis sinensis; assembly: GCA_003604175.2. NCBI lineage: Eukaryota > Metazoa > Platyhelminthes > Trematoda > Opisthorchiida > Opisthorchiidae > Clonorchis > Clonorchis sinensis. Next base: position 18,778,891 of record CM030372.1, read on the forward strand.
TACTGCTCTGTTTTTTGATCGGTCTTGTCGTCAGATTTCTTAGGCACTCTGGAGTTGCTTGCCTGTGCACAGCTGCTTGAAGTCACAGATGACTAGCTGATCATAGCCGTGTCGTGCTTCAGGTTGTTGAGGCGTTGATTCGGTGGTGAGGCTCTACAACGTCATTTCGGCATCCTGTTTAATCCTGTTCAGCAGCCGAATTCTGATGTCAGAATATTGGGACGACTGGAGGCCGGATACAAAAATGAGACACTTAAACTGATTCTCCGTCATTGAGCTGAGCTTCAAACTCTTGCATTCACGACTGACAACAACAACAAAACGCTCCCATTCCCGATTGATAACACCGGCAAACGTGGTGAAATCATCACCATCTCTCTTGACCAACTTTTGGCATTGGTAACGGATATTTACCAGTGATCTTTGATCGCCGAATATCTGGGGCAGTGTTCCGACTGCTTACTTAAAGCTGGGGTCGCGGGGCAGCTTAGGGAGAGTGAAATTTGTTCACCGTTCATGCTCCGGTGTGCCGAGCTTTCGCAACAATAGTCTGACCTTCCAGCCGTCATCGAGCTTGGAAAAATCAGTCTTGAACATGTCTTCATACCGCTTGGACCAGGAGTCAAAAGTGTAACCAGAAAGAGGGTCGAATGGGAACTCCGTGATTGAGGCCGCGGCTGTATCAGTTGAGGAAACAGAAGACTCACCAGTGCTGGCTGCTGCTGTCTGAATATGCAGTCTCTGAGTCAGTGATTCAATGAACTTCAGTTGCGTTTATTGAAACTGCCTTTGTTATTGCTGAAAAAGTTCTCGGGGCTGATTAAATTCTATTGACATCGTGGGTTCCTGTTTGGCAATTGTAGTAACGGTGCTTTTTTCAGCTTAGTTCTGGGTCTGAGGACATCGTTTTGGGGGCGTTAATATACCTTGTGCACCTTTGATGGTTGTTTTGACGTGAACGCTAGTCTGGGAGGCTCAGACCGAGAACTAAGCTGAGAAAAGTACCGTTACTACACATATGTAGATGTCAATGCTTTGAGGCATGCAGAACAGTGCTGCTGCGTTCGAAAGCATGAGAGTCCCTAATTTGTTGCGACAGTAAACTTCAACCCAGTTCAAAGCCGGCCGGTGGAACTCAATGACCAGAGCAAGATGAGTATCTCGGCTACATCTGAGATGCTTCTTTAAACCAGCTGCTTTGTTAACTGTTTTCATATATGTCAGTACCGTGTGTCTCAGTATGAATTCGTGGACAACTTACTGTGGGAGAACTCGAGAACATCCATGCGCCCCATTATACAATGACACGAAGACCCCCCGCGCGTGGTTCATATCAAAGTTGATATACTTCATCTTGACGCAATTGGTTTTAATCCCAAGGGACTCATTACGCTGTTCTTGGCAAGCTATGGCTGCCTTGCTGTCTGGCCTTTGAACACAAGGCTTCGGTTGAGAAGTCCAGTCTTCAGCCTCCTGGTAGAGTGAGCCTACACGTAAGAACCGAAATTAAATGTGTCTCTCTCACAAAAAGCTGGTCTGCTGATTACTGCATCCTAGTCGTCTTATTCACGACATTCGGCAGAGTGGAGAACTAAGAAACTGCCACTGTAGACAAATATCTTTTCCATTGTTACCCCAACCTACCCATTATCCTATTTGTTACACCCTATTTTCTGTACATCGTGACTTTATGTTCAACACTCAGGTGTCTACAAAGGTGATGCGCTTTAGGCTATTTGTCTGTGGACCGCGCTCACTAAAACCCAACACAATGCCATTTTAAACCGTTGTTCTTAGTGCTGCCAGAGTAGATAATCCTGGGTTGCGCACTAATTGCTCATTCTAGAACGGGTGCAGCCTATGGGTTGGTCACAAAACCCGGGCAGACTTAATCAATCCCGCGCTAAAATATTTCTTTGTATTGCCCGTAAATGCCAGCAAGTGGAATGGGACCTTTCTGATACGCAGTTCTGCATAGAACCGTCACTCAACGCATTTTAAACCGTTGTTCTTAGTGCTGCCAGAGTAGATAATCCTGGGTTGCGCACTAATTGCTCATTCTAGAACGGGTGCAGCCTATGGGTTGGTCACAAAACCCGGGCAGACTTAATCAATCCCGCGCTAAAATATTTCTTTGTATTGCCCGTAAATGCCAGCAAGTGGAATGGGACCTTTCTGATACGCAGTTCTGCATAGAACCGTCACTCAACCACTTGTTAGTGAAGTGTCCCTTCGCTGCTTCCTTTACTTGAAAGTTGCAGCAGTGGACGGTCGCGCGGGCTGCACACCCTTAGGGAGCAAGTTTCTCTATGGCACAGCCTTCATATTGTGCTGCCGCCACTGTGTGCAGTCATCCAGGTCGTTCAATCTTGACAGAGCTGCGGATGGTAAGTCGGTCGATGGTAGGTCGCTCGATTACGAAAAATTATACGGCTTGCGCTAATGTCGGAAGGTCGAGTTTTAGCAGACAGCTTATGATGAAGGGATGTAAAGCGTAAGGGATCAACGGCTATTAGATCCGAAAACCGTCGGAATAAGGTCATACAGTAGGAAAGATATAACCGAGTTAATAAGCACCATCAATCCGAACGACGCGTGGCCACGGACGCACAACCAATTAAAAGGGGATTTTTCTTTATCTAAACCGGTCCTTTAAACCATTATCAGTTAGGGGTGGAATTTGCAGGTAACCTAAAGTATGTTTTGTGATGATTGCTGATCATGGCGATTGAACCGACGACCAAGTCGTAAAGTGACGCTAGATTTTCTGCTGCTGATTGGGTGATGCGCATCAAACCCGCCTCCGTTTGGCAAAGAACGGATTTTTCAGTTTGACAAAGCGTGTTTTATTACGAAACCCAATAATAATTAAGACCATTTCAAACTCCCCGCGTCTAGTCAATTGAGGTAGCTGGTACGTTGGAACAAAAATCCCGAAAAAAGAGTCACAATCCTCATGCAACCAAACGCTAGTCTACGGGGAAGTGTATCATTTCCCAAACGGTGTGATGGAACATAGGCATTCCGCAGATTCTCCCAATAGAAAATTTTCCGTGGTTTGTTTCGGTTTATAAGAAGCTCTCAAGCCCATGCTTTTTTAGCAGCTGGAAAACAACTCGAAGCGAAACCATAACAAATTCAACCGGAATAAACCACTCTTTTGTAAAAGTTTTGGAATTTTTTTCATATTTAAGACCACGATTATCAGTATCAGTATCTCCGTAGAACACATGAACACATAATTAGCCTAATCCCCAAATGCCGTCTTAGTAATTTGGCCACTTCCGTTTCTGGTATTTTCGTTTTACTCAGGCTTACACTACTACTGTCATTTTTCCTCGTATAATTTTCTGTCCTCTGCGTACCTACTGGATTTATTGTTTTGTCCAGCATGTCATCGTTGTTTTAGTTTTGACTTTGTTCCTAAGTCCCTGACTGTTCTGGGTTTTTCTCTGGATCGTACCAGTCGTTGGATTCTTTCGCTCATGTCCTTAAGGTGGTCCCAAATTTGTCGGTTATATTGTCCTCCCTTGAAGCAATGCCATTAGTAACACGCGTGTACGCAATCGAAAAGTAAGGTTGCTGAAAAATTCTGTTTACTGTATTTATCGAACGCCCTCTAACAGTATAAGTAATTTTAAAAGTCACACATCCCTCTACATTCATAGAGCAGTACATAACAACAAGAATCTCGCTTTCAGTGGTGTGTTTCTGTCGCACGTCCTTTTCCGTTGTGGCAAGTGAAGATACTACAGGAAATATTCCAAGGTTTCGGGGACAGGTGCGAATTCCGACCTGTATGAAGGGTTTGAATCGACTACCTACCGGGCTTGTGCTGGCACAGATTAAGCATAATTACCCGAAACCTCCACCGCTGTGGCCACTTTGACGCTTCTCCGAATATCAATCTGTCGCCGGCCGGTATGAATTGCTGTCAGTTGATCATTCCTGGTTCGTAGTCAGCGCTCCCGTAAGTTAGCCAGCGCACCAAAATGCCGCACAACGGAGCCTCACTAGAGCCCTTCGGAGGGTGTTTACACTGCTCCACCCCAATGATAGTAACCGCCGATCACTATCCCGAAGAGCCAGGGTCGCCCTTACTCAGTGGTGCTTCCTTCCGGGGAGAGCCGTTGATGTTGAAGAACTCCCCAGGCATCGGCGCGGCTGTGCAAGCAAAACTCAAAAAGTCTCACCGACCGGTAAGACATGTGCAAAAGTTCGTAGACACAGGTGAGATGTCCCTGAACATGGATATAGCGCGCGGAGTTTCAAGGGCCCTCATTCACCTATTCCAGCTGGAATCTATAAGAGTTACGGTAGGGGGTTGTGTAACAGGCTGGAACCAGCTCACATCAGACAGACGTTGACGCTAAGAAAGATGCATGGAGCCGTACTCTATATGTGGAACGAGCACTACAGTGATTTCCCATCTCCCAAAAGACCTGGTGATAAGCTTCGACGAGCTCCGCATCACGACTTAATTACATCCTGTCATCAAAATGCGCATTCAGCAAACATCCCATGATTTACGGCTGTCTAAAGTGGACGTCCGTCGACTCAGGATGGCTCGGGACAAACCAAAGTGCTTCAATGCATACAGCCTGCTTCAAGCCCGAGGCTTCAGCCCTTATTACGCCACGGGACTGTCTGCACACGAACGCCCCTCTGCTGCGTAATAACGTGCAAGGACTCTTGATTCTTACAATTGAGACGCCGATGAAAGACCTGTGAGGCTTGAATTTGGTTCGTTCTAAAACAACACCTGAGATCATGCTGTTCTTCTGCCGGCACTTAACCCTTGGACAACAGCTACTGGCAGCTAAATTTCGGGGGACGTAGGTTGGTTCGACATCCGAGTTACGCAGCAGCTGCAAAGATATGGAGATAGGCCAAAAATTCGCCGACTAAAGCCTCCTTTGGAGATAAATCGACGCTGACCGTTGCCAGGGTTTGGAAAAGGTACTTCCGGTCACAATGGTTAAGTCCGAGGTCATGCATACTAGTCGCGATACAAACACCCCATACGTCTTTGGTGGTGCACTCCCTAGAATAACATTCCAAGAACGCCGCCTGGGCAGCGGTACGTCAGCCGAATTGAGCCTTAGTGCTGAAGACACACATGTGAGGAGGAATGACCGCGTTCTTGCCCACATGAGGAGCTCTATGGTATCACTCCCTGGAGAGCCACTTGCATGCCTACACACTTTTCCGGTTAAGTCGAAGTTGGTCTTAAATATACTGATCTATTCTCATGCTGGAGGATGTGCCAGGCTCTGGTGAGCCATTAAAGTTCAACGGTACCATACAACCCCCATACCACGAGCGTCGTTTGGTCCTTGAAATATTTCCACCAAGTACGCACGCATGAGTGGACCCCATAGTAGCTTGAGCCCCCTTGACGAGGAACAAACGCTGAATTTCTAGCCTGACAGTACACTAACCCAAACAGACCAGGATTTGGAAGACCCTACCGGAGTTTGTCATCTGTGCACAGGACGTAGAGGTCTCCGAACATGTTGTCTTCAAACAACGTCTAAACGATTAATTCCTGCCACTGGCCCTCCGTTACAGGGGGGGCCACTCACCAATTTGGGAGAAGTACTTATGTCGAAAATGACCGTGGGCTGTGGGCTGTGGCACCATTCTCATTCAGTTGTAAGTAACCTTAATCCACATAACCGCCCCATCGGTTCATGCAGAAAAGAGATTTTTGCCGATTTGGTAACCGATTTTGTGGTTAACCGACGTCGATATGAAGCAAACAATTCTCTCTATATTTCTTTCCTTCGCCTCTCCAACGCTCGGTGGCATGCTGCACTCACGACCCAAATCGATCCATCAATAAAAAAACAGCGGACGGGTAGTGGTCTGGTTACCCACGAAGCTACTTCACCAGGAGCGTGTGGCAATAAATAAAAATGATAACGGTAGATTGAGCATTCAACAATAAAGAGGGCAAAATGGAACAGACTCAATAACACTTGTTCTCTTTAAAACACCTCGTCGTGGGACTAGGTCAGTGAATAAATAATAATCCAATTATGGTGGTTCAGGTGTCTTCTTTTGACCAGTTCTCATGTATAATAGAATCCGGAGATAGTCTGAAACGCTTTGATACCCGAGTTGGCACATGAAGCCCGCGAATGACCGCCGTAAGCTCCAGCGAAATTAGAAAGAATAGTCGAATCACGTGGCCACACTTGTAGTGAATGTCAGTTGTACAAATGCGCATTTTTTAGTTTCGCTTATTCAAAAAAATCGCTCATGCAATAGACGAAATACGTAATGTCATATTGGAAAACAAAAATGTGCACAAAACACCACAGACATCATGGGAACAAGGCGGAAACACGACGTGGGCGGTGCCAGACGCTAGAACTTATCTAATTTATTAGAGATGAGTGTAATACCAACCGCATGGCACCACCTACTTGCCCATTTCAACTCTTTGGAACAACAAGCAATATAACGCTCGAATAGAACATGATTTTCCATCAGATCCGACGGTTTGTGCTAACATCGTGTTTTGGTCTGATGAGCACCAGTGGCTTAACGGTCCGCTCAAATATTCAAATTGGCAGATAAGTGAAACCCCATATCGCGAGGCTTTTAGAGTTGTTGTATCGACCAAGTGAAAACCCATCTCTCGATCTACCGAACGGCGCTGATTCTCTGACCGGGTTCATTCTCGGTCTGAAGGGACGTTCAGAGCTCTAAACTACTGCAGTTAGTGGCCTGGCTAAGAGTCCAGCATCAGATCAACCCAGTGTTGCCAATTTTGCGACCTGGTTAGGCGTCCACTAAAGTTACGGTGACCATCCAGGTATAAAAGCTAGGGACAGGACCAACCTCCCACACCGTATTGTGTTAGGTTATGGTCCCGGTAAAAATCCACCATAAAAGATCGGAGGTGCTAGGAATGCTGTCCATCTTGTGATCAATCTGTGGTGTTATTGGATCCAAGTAGCAGCTGGGACCAAAGCGTGATGCTGGCTTCATGGAATAAGCGCGTCGAACGTCTGAAAAGTTTATACACCCGGAACGCGCATCGAACGCCATACCAAAATCCCTTATGCCAATGGTTCTACCACAGCAAAGAATCCTGTGCACCACCGCTGAGTGTGACCTGCTTCCGTGCGCAAAATGACTTCAAAAACACAGGCTTATCCTAATTTTTGATTTGCGCCGTTAACCCGTTGTTCACACAGTTTAGATCACTCTCTGGTAGGACTTCTCTTACACATGCGTAACTACACACCGGCTCCCCAATCACTAATACCATGCTTCCCCCGGCTTGTAGTCGCACTCGCAAGTAACGCTGCTTAGTCCCCGACCTACTAGTCCAAATACTGCTTATCGAGTAGCCGACCCCAGATACATAAACCACAAGGCACAGTGGCCTGCTTCGGTAGACGAGTGGGAGGAAAGGTGTCCGTATGTTACTCAGGCCTTTTCATGCTCGGAACTAGACAAATACGTTCGAAAGCTGCGCACTACGTCTGATAATACCAGTACGTCCACCAGACAATTTGCACTTCGTTTCTTCCCGTTCTCTACAACGGAGCATCTAACGTCGAGACTCTGGCTCTTCGTCTCTCCGGCGCTGTACTTTGCAACCCACAGAGCCCACGGACATTACCGTGTAGTTTAGCATAAGTGTTGGATGCAGGGTAACTCAACAACAAGGTATACTTTTTATGCACTGGTCCAGGAAACTTATAATACTAGTTAGACCTAATCCCAGTGCAGGTAGTGTAGCCTACATCTTTCCTCCCTTTCAGCCATTATCCCAATCTCTGTCCAGATGTATGGTCGAGCGATCCAGGCCTACGACCCGTTATAGCCAGCGTACTCGCTGTGTACGACAAGAACAAACCCGAACCGGGATGCTTGCTCGACAGCCTCGATCTTGTGTATCGATCCACGAATTCGCAAATCCGCGAATCCGTGAATCGACCAATAGGTGCTCAGCGCACCCGGCACCCTTTACGTCTGCACGCTGACCGCCGACTACCATTAATTTTATGATGGGTGATGATATTCAGCAAGCCCCAAAAGTTTGCTCAGTATGCCACGAAGATATTGACTTTTATGCATACGGTGCATGTAATCATCCTACATGCACAAAATGTATATTAAAACTTCGGAAATTTGGAAGTGCAGATGAGCCCGATTTTTCCAAGTGCCCCACGTGCAGACAGAATATAAACAAAGTATTCTTTCCTCATTTGTTGATTCTCTCTAGGTCTTGATCATGAAAGACTTCGTCCCATTTGATAGCGTGGTTACTTCCGAAATGCGGCATGATCCTCAGTATGATTTCATCTTCCCTACCCAAGAAATAGAGAAGCACTATCGAGATATGTTGAAGTCTTACTGTCCCATATGCGGGGAAGAAAAAATGTCCCTTTCTGCTTTAAACAGACATACCACTTTGGAGCACCAACTCTCCTACTGTGACCTGTGCATTCGGTACTCCCGAGTAAACTCAAGTTTAACGCTTATCCCTCCGTTTAGCTGCTGCCGTGTGAATTTGTGCCAATGAAACCCACTGCGCTTGCTGAGCACCGAAAATGGGACAAACAGCGTAAGAGAGGCCACCCATTATGTGATTTTTGTGAGGAACGGTTCTATGAAATGGAAGACCTGATCAGCCATATACGCGATCGGCATTTCCTCTGCGATCTCTGTATGACTACGGGGAAGTTCGAAGTTTTCAGGTACGTCCTTCTGTATCCTAAAAAATCCCCTTGGTTTGTATTCTGGGATGGTAAATATATCCGTGTTCTTTGGCGCTTGGCAGCTGCCAACAAGACCGTGTGTTCGAGCTGAATGCTGCGATAATCTCGCCGGCTGAACTGTCCGTACAATGATACTGGCTAATACCTCAAGAGACCGTGAATGATGTTTTCTAGCACCCATTGAGGAGGGTATCTGAGGTCATCTGAAAAAACACGGGCTTGCATTAGTAGACGAAAAAAGCATTCGTTTAAGTAAGCCTGGCCAGCTGCGATGAAATTTAGATATTTGTGGGCCTTGGTTGGATTTCCTCGACCCAAAGCTGCCACCTTGACGTGGTGGTCGGGCTTGAGTGTTGCAATGATCCCGCGGGCTACACTAGCTGGAGCTTTGTTCCACAAGTTGAAACTGTGCCAGAAAGGCCAAAGGAGAGCAGTCGGGCCAAGAGCAGCGAGACCTCATACTACGAGTAATCGCGCTACGGGGCAGTCTGGGTTTAAAGGCATACTGTCCTCTGCGACAGGAGTGTGAAGGCATTAAGGCGTTTCCCCCAGGCGACCAGCACGTCCATATTTATGGAAGCAACGATGCTGCCTTCCCCCGAGGAAGGACGGGTTAGAAAAGGTCGGCCCCGAAAACCGCACACTCCGATCGCCCAACGGTTGACCATGAACGCCAGTGAATTATTCAGTACGGTCGAAATAATTTTAAGACCAAAGAGTCTGGTGCTGCTCAAAACTCACCTGCTGTACACAGCTTCATCAGGAATGAGACAGTACTGCCTTACTCCCTGAGTCGTCGTGTTTGGCCAATCCCCTGCAACCGAGCATGTTAGGTTATTGAGTCATCGGCTCCGGGAAGGGTCTCTAAGGAAAGCCCTACTGTCCGATACCTTGCGGGTTAGGCTTTTGAGTCAAAGATTAAAGGCGGGGAACCTCAACCAAAGCCCCTTCTTCAGCCTGGGCAACCAGCAAGTACAATTTGCTCGCACAGTCCTTTGTCCACCTATGCCCCTCCCCAACCCCTTCCCACCACGCAAGCAGACGTTGCTTGGCCATTTGACTCACTTATCTGACCGATCAATTCAACCAATTTCCCAGCTATGAGCCGTGTGCCGTAGGCACATTGGTTCCAGCTGTTACAATTTCTATCACCGAAAAGTGGGAGATACGGACAAGCCTTGTAGGCGACGGCATGTTCAGTTAGTATAGGATTGGGTATCTACGCATTGACCGATGAGTCTTATGCTCCCCGCTGTCTATTAACAATAAACAAATCAACGTCTTGTTAAGTCCACGAGATCCTTTCTTCCGTACTCTATGTCTACTTGGCAAACAGGCAATGCTCACTTAAACTTTATACTTCCTTAAAATTGATGTTTGCCGTGTCTCCGAAACATACAAGACTCAAGCGTGGTTGTGCATCTCAAAACGCCAATGACGAACTCAGCTCTTTCACGTTTTTCTCCGTGTACCTGGTGATCCAGAAGCGATGATTGGTGGAATAAATGACACGGAAGTTGCACTCAACCCCAAAGCTAAACACGCTCTTCTGGATTGGATTCCAGTGAACAGTCGTCTTTGCGCCATCCGGTTATCCAGCTCAATGGGCCTCAATGACTCTCGGCATAAAAGACGGTGCCTTTTTTGGCGTTGGCTTATCCCCCAACGGACTGCAGTTATGATGCTTAGGAGGATATTTTCTACCGAGAGTTATCCGAGCTCATTTGTTGAGCAAGAAGCACTGACTTGGTAATCCTTGCAAGTGATGTGAATGCCCAAATCGATCGTCCGAGCACCTTGGAATCACATCTGGAGTCGACGCTTGCCACACGGACAACGGAGAGTGACTCTAGTTATGCGCTGATCATGAACTGTTTCTGTCCAGTACGAACTGTCAGCATAAAGGTTGGCATCCTGTCACCTGGCGGCCACCAACCGCAAATCAACCGTAGACCCAGTTGGATCACATTGCCATCAGCCACCAGTGAAGAGCCATATTTTAAGACTGTCGTTCCTCCTGAGGCAAAACTTGATTCTGATCACGCCCTGGGGGCGAGACGGCCCAAGTGGTTAGAGCGCGGACTTACTGACCAGAACATCCGTGGTTCGAACCCGACCTCTGCATCTCGGGTTCTCCTGTCTAGGCTTGGGCAACCTGGCAGTATCCCAGCCCTCGTGCAACCTTCGGGTGGCATGGCAGTTAGGCATCGAAAGGGTGCTACAGCTGAACGCGTGCACGCCTGACAGTTAGTTTCTATTCAGCCAACGAGAATGCCAATCTACCATCTTCGAAGAAGTATCGATGTTGAACACTGATGTCATGCTGTCGATGATGACGACAATGATGATGTGAAAGAGAGGGGAAGGAGGCGTCGGCGGTAGCCTGTTTTCACTAACACGCCTTTTCGAATGCATCAACTGAGGCGCCCCGGCTGAAAGCGTACGACGGCCGATGTGGCGTTACAATATTATTAGTTGTAGGCGTCATGGTTGCACGTGATCGGGATACTGCTATGGTGTCCAAACGTAGACAGGAGGAAGATAAAGGTCCTAGACCAAACCCTTTGGTTCAAATGCCTGACCGCAAGCCCCGGTATTTAGCGGGGAATGCCCCTGCCTTTTTTTAAAGAATAAGTTGCCGCACATGCTGGAGGACCAGGAGACTGTTTGATTAGACCTCCAACCAACCTGGTATGAGAGACTGTGAGTGTTGCACGGATGCTTCCTTCAGTATGTTTCAATAGGGCATTGAGACACAAACAGTCAGGCTACAGTAAGGTTCATTCTCTTCGTGGCGGACGTGGGTGTTTCAGAAAAGTATCACTCACAAGCTCAATCCTCGTGTCGTTCCTGTAAAACAACAATGCACTGAGTTAAGTGCCTCAAAGTGCGCTGGTCATCGGCTCGCTTCAGGGATCGGATTAAGAAAGACCATGTGAGCGGAAAGAACAGTATGCCGGCTTTGCAACGGACGCGATTGACGAAATTTATACGCTGACGGAACAACCGATAGATTCCGGTCGGCTGCGTATGCAGCCGGAACGCGATGACGGACAGTCATTTTCCAATTAGTATTACAAGGAAGGAAAACCTCAAACGTTCCCAACGACGTAGGTCAAGCGATCTAGTCAACTGTAGTGTCAGGGTCGATCTTCACTTGGATCGTGTCACAGTTTAGCATTAACCGCTAGTTTTTTTTTAAGGAATTCATAGGAATTACCATGTGTTGTTCGACGAAGAAGTTTTAAGCTCTTTCAGAACACCACAGATTCGGTTTGTCAGTTTCAAAGAATAGTTAGCTATTGTCGTCAAAAGTCGTCAAGTCCCGAATTTATGACCTGTGTTGGACGAACTGTTTGTTTCTTTTACTGAATACTAAGAGCCTACTACTGAGCGTTAATAATTAATGCCACTATGAATTGGTGAATTTAACCACGCTCCACTCAGGACATGTGGGTAAATAAGCGTAAGCTACACGTCAAGTAACAGCCTCACCGTCATTACTGATCATGCCATCCAAAGGAAGTGCAAGAGCCCAGATGCTGCCGGTTGCACAAGCCTAGACAGGAGCAGTCGAGATGTAGAGGTCGGGTTCGAACCACGGGTCTTCCGGTCACTAAGTTTTTCCCTCAACCACTGAGCCATCTCGGTCCCACCTATTAGTGTGTGATGGATGCTCCCGATAACTGTTAACGTAAACAGATTCCAATAACGTATCAGATGCAGTAAGGGCGAGCACTCTTAAGCTTGAGTGTTTGGAAGTTAAGTACCACTGTTCTCGCACTGGTATTGCCCAGTAATAACAATGGTGGGGTTAAACGCTTGATTAGATTCGACCCTGAGTATGTGAATGCATCTCCATTGGCTTCAGTCTTTCCGAGTTTAATGATATCCCGACCATTTCTTGAGAGTTGCTTCGAGAAAATAGTTCAGCTGTAGCACCCTTTCGGTGCCTAACTGCCATGCAACCAGAAAGAAGCATGAGGGCCGGCATACTGCCAGGTTGCCCAATCCTAGACAGGGGAGGTCGAGAGGCAAGGTCTGATTCGAACTGCGGACTTTCCGGTCAGTAAATTCGCCCTCTAACCACTGAGCCATGTCGCCCGAGATGGTGGTCCCATGTTAGAGCAGGTTGACTCCATATCGTCATTACTGGCAGCAATGTCAGTCAGCGAACACTGGTGTTCAAAAGGCTTATCCCGCAGACGGAAAGTCCCGGGCATTGTGGGACTGATCAGTCCAAGCATTTCAGTGGTAAGGAAAATTCTTTTATTCTTATACCATTAGCACTTCTGGACGTGGTCTTCCATCAAGGTTCACAGTGTCTTTTAGTCCTGTTCTTCAGAGCTCATCGGCCTTAAATACCGCTATCATCGCTCTTTGATGCCACTTGTGGCTCTGCAGAGGACGGTACTTACATCACCCCAGCACATCACCGTTCTACTGCTTGCTTCCAAAGCAACCAGGTCACTTTTCCTTAGTTGACCAATACTTGAAACACTTTTATAAAGTGTTCATCATGTACTGCGTGTAAACGAAAGCCATTGACTTCCCTAAGCTCAGAATTTTATAGAGCTCCTTTTTTGTGCTTGCTGATTTATGTGTCTTCAGTCCCCGCTGTATCGTCCATCGTTTTTGTCTTATCTTCTAGGGAACAATGGGAGTTGCTGCAACACTACAGTGATGCGCACCATTTATGCGCGGAATGTCGTGCGCAACAACGGATATCCTGTTTTTTGACTTCGGACCGTCTAGGCCTCCACCGATTTCAAGAACATCCTAACGAAGTCGCTAACGATCCGAATTCTTGGCTACCAGTCTCCATCCAGTTACCACCTCGAGATGCCGCTGCTTCGCGGAGGTACGACCATTCGGGCACCCACACTGGAATAGACAGGGTTGGCGGCTACCTGAGTAAGTCACCTGGTTTTTATCCTTTGATTGACATAATTGTCATCCTAATGAGAGTGTACCACGAGGAAGGCAACTTTTTAGCCTCACCTAGAAAGCGGGAAGATTTTGTACTGAATCATGACTTGTGCGAGCCATTACCAAAGTATCTAATGCAGTAAGTTTTCTCCGGAAGGGCTTCTCCTGGGCAGGTTATTGTGGTATGTATAAATTTCTGTCGTGTTCATCGTGAACACGGCCGAATTCGTTGGTTGGTTAAAGGGCCCTGTTTTAGCTTTCCGTTGGCACCTCTCACCTCATTGACACTTTTTGATCCTTGGGTGGCACGAATCATGACTAACTAGCCGTGTTTTGTGGGTAGATATTCCTTCCTTTGCGCTGGTCAATACGATCCCCATTCTGTGTCTGCGTCTGGCTTTTAAAATAGTCCTTCAAGGAGAGCGAATGACAATTTCACTTTCTTGATGCTATTCAGATCAAAAGAAGACCCACTGAAATAGACCAACTACACGAATTACCTGGTCTGATTTTGACTAGTGAATAGTCTTAGAAGCTCCTAATTGGTTTCGACACAGATAATCGAAACTGGCCTCGGTCCAACCTTGACCAAATTCACCGGTCATGTTGAATATCAATCCCAATTGCTCGTTAGACTTTAAACATGTGCTCATGATATGCTCAAGTCATTACTTTAAATGTGTTTCTCTTACGCACCATAGCTTATCCCATGAAATTCCAAGAAATATCTCTTCGTCAGTGCATGTCGTAACGCTTACACTCAGGTGCGGTGTCGCTGTGCTCCAAACCGGTTTAATATCATATAGATGGTAGGTCGAGAAGGACCTTTTATTCCTGTCATGCACACCACTTTTGTTCTTCATTCCGACTTCATGACCTGCTTCATTAATAACCGTCTGCCAACGCATCTGCTCAACCCCCTAAACTACAAGCTATGATTCACAAGCCCGTCCATTGGGTAGTTCTGTATCAGGTGTGACAAGAAAAGTCTAGCTAGTTGCATGCTTGTTTCGTCGCCTTCGTTGTTGGGAAGGTTCAGTGTCTCTGTGAGATGTTAGGGAAAATACTGCATGGTTCTGTACACCTCTCGCGTTTTACTTTCATTCCTCCTCTTATTTATCCGATTTAAGGAGCTTCTGACGGTACCCTAGTCGCTGAGGGGACAGGCGCGGGGGTTCGGTTCCGTCGAGTCAATCCAAGCGAGTGGACAGGGGACGATTTCCCAACCCTTGGGGCAGGTGGATCTACCAATCAACAGCCTGCTCCAGCGAGTACTCGGGATTCACACGCTAGGCCACAATCTGGTGCACCAGTTACAACCAGTGCTTCGACGCCGCGTCCGGCAGCAACGCTGGCGTCTGTCGCTGGCCGTGGGCGTCAAAATCAGCTGACCGCGGATGATTTCCCTAGTCTTCCAGGGTCAAACGTATCGCCAAAGGGTTAGTGTTTCCTACACCTTGGTATTTGTGACGTCCCAAATGGTCCAGTCAAATTCCCCTCCGTTTTCTCAGGCTTGTGCGCTTTTTAAAACTCCCTTATATGTACTCAAAGGATGTCGGACCATTACACTACTGTCACGTACCGTTTCCACGAGTTCAGGCTCCAAGCAAACCAGTGTAGCGATGTTACAAACTTCTCTAACTGTTCTGAACCGTGCTCCGAGTCGTGCACGGTTAACTGATTTCCCTATACGCATCAACTGTAAGGAGGAGTCTAAGCTCTACTTTTTTGGTTCCTTGGCTTTTATGCCAATTACGGTCCCTCTGAGATCCATCTAAATCCCACTGGGATCTGGTGAACTGTATGGCCAATCTTGCAGGTGCTTCCTAGGGTTTTAAAAACACGTGTTGGTGATGCACAACCGATTCAGTCCAGCGAAGCTAACAAGCCTATCACCATTTCACAACGAAACCATACTTTCCAAAAATATACCACGTTGCGGTATGTATCGCAGGCGCTGCCATCCCAGTCACAAGCGGCTCTAATCACATTACTCTTTGGTATTTTTCTAACAACTGCTTTGGTCGTGTGCTACCTGAAACCAAATGTCGGCGCGTTTACGGTTGTGACAATGTTGAGTGGTGAACTTTTGAACCTTGACAATGTAATTCCTTATTTGATCAACTGGGATGAGATTGAGCCAGGTTATTAAAGGCAAGGGCTACGCCATAGCCAAAAAGATCTGGCAGACCCCCATGATGAAACCGGAAAGCTGTCTGTCCCGAATGGCTTTTGACAGATAGGTCTTATCGACCTTGTACTCATGAAGAGCACGCATGGTGATAGTTTGGCTCCCAACACAACAAAGGTATTTACACTCCAACATCCGGTTTGAACACGTTTCCTAAAACTGGTTTCTCCAATGTGCTTTGTTCAACCCAGCCATGGAGATGGCCGGGGAAGCCGTGACATGAAAAGGATAACTGATAAGAGACATGTTATGAAGTTTGTAACCACCTAACCCCATTCAGTGGATTAGGTACGGTCGGACATTTACCAGCCAAATAAAGAGGTCAATAAAGCAACTAACTTTGTCCCATCTCGGCACCAACCAAAGGTTACCCCGACTTACTTCATTCGAGATCCTTCTTCAAACGCCTACTCGACGGTTACTGTTGCAAAGTTGAGGCTGAAGATGTGCAGCTGTCCGAGTAACATGCTGCCAGTGCTAGACCTCACCGAACGGGCTTCGGCAATGAGCTCAAAGGATGCCTGATCCACTCCGGTTTTTCTGGTTCATTCATGTGATCTGCACATCTGAAAACCGTTTACCTAGACGCACTTCAATCACTCTCTGATGGCTGGGGAAGGGAGGATGGAGCTGCGGGCTCTGACTTGACAATGGGACCGTCAAGTACTTGGAGAAAGGCTGCAGCGTATGTCTTCTCCAGCCAGATATTTTTAGACCGGTGATTGCAAGTCATCTTACTGTCATCCAGCAGTGGTTACTTGTTGAATTTACTTCGTTAGTTCCGTTGCAAGCCCCTTAAGGCCATGTTAAAAATAATTTTTGACCTCGTCGATAACCGGAGCACGTCGAGACGAATTACGCTAAAAAATACTGGAACCCAACTCACCATCCCTGCTTGGCATACTTATTCTTGTGTCTCGGCACGACATACTACTTGGAAGATCGCTGAAAACTTCGATAACCCACTACTAATTTTGCCCTTCTTGGGACTCGCCAGGCATGCATACTCACATTGGTTCGATCAAACTTATGTTCTTATTAAACACCAATTTGTACGCAGCTGACGAACTACTCTCATTTGCAAATTACTTTGGTGTTGATGGGTGACTCATCTGAATTTCTCGTTGATAATATTCTTTAGTTGAATGTACTGTATTATGCCAAGACAATGTACTTCTATATCTCGAATGTCCTGACAACTGAAACACGAGGTGAATTTTGCGCAACACATTCAGTTGAAGAACATCATAAACCAGAGATTTAGTTAAGTTCTCCGTTGACACCAAATTAATTTACAGATTAGATTGCAAATTCATCAGTTACTTACCCCTTAGTTGTGGTGTTCTCATCGCAGCATATTTTTCGGTGAGAACTTGTCTCACTAGCCCTACTTTTTGAGCATTTTGCCGCCCGCTTTCTTTGCAATAGATTTTTCTCAAGTAATCTGTCTTCCCCAAAATTAGCCTCTTCTCAACCACTCTGGAAAGCCAAAAGCCTCAGTCAGTCCGCGTCACAATCATCCAATACGGCTGCCAGTCGAACTCAGCAGGTGAAACCAACACAACAGGATTTTCCCGGACTACCTGCAACCGGCCGAACAGGTGTGTTGGGGTTCATTTGTTTTTCTCTTTCTGCCTACGGCTTTGTTGCTGTCACCTCTGGCAAGATTCTCCTTGTGATTCCCCACCCTCGAAGACACTAGTCCCTTGAAAAGTCCACAAACTTGCCTGATATCAGCCGTTACCAAACGTCAGACCGCAGGTAGAGGCGAAAAAGCGCTCTTTTGTTCCCCGATGGTCTTTACGGCGTTTGGGAATGGACTGCAAGGTAGCTTCTGTTGCTGTATGCTTGTCGAAAGCTAGTCTCGGAACTTGAGAAGGGGCATGAGGGGTTACTGTGAAAACTGGCTGCTGTCCATGCTTCTTGCCTTCCAGGATCCTCCCCTGATTTCACCTGCTCTTGTCCAGAGAATCTGCGGTTTAATGTCAATGACGTTCGCGCTCAATTTCTGTCTACAATATCAGTGTCTATAGGTTTAGAGATGTGGAGTGCTTGTGTATCTCCAAGATGTCACTGACAGCCTTTAGTTAGATAGGCTAGTATGGTCAGTTAAGCACCGGTACTCTACACTTGCGGTACTGTCAGTGGTGGTTTTTCGCTTCATATATGGCGCCCGTCGACTTCCCCTGTCTAGGCTTGGGCAACCTGGCAGTATCCCAGCCCTCGTGCTTCCTTCGGATGACTTGGCAGTTATGCACCGAAATGGTGTTACAGCTGAACGAAAAAATTCATACATGGCGCAAGTAACAGGGCCCCTGCGTTTGTGGTTTGACCAGATTGCATGACGTGACTATTTTGGCTTTATTTGGTTGTTTGCGGTTTGCCAAAAAGTAACTGACTAAACGGTACAATTGCTCCCATATTTACGGACCTGTTGCTTTGGTAATCGGGTCACCGGTCACTCCGGTTTACTTTGGGTTACTTGGAGTTTTGATGGAACTTTCGGTGACCTAGTGCATAAACTGTGTTCAAAAAATATAGTGAGGGTGGAGTTTGAACACCTTCAACTCGCTTTTCGGCGTTTGACCACCCTAACCTAGTCACCCTACTCCAATCAACCAGTCGGTTCTTCGGTAGCTATGTCGCTGTTAAGTGGCTGTGGCAGCGAGGGTTTGTTTTGGACCGTTTCTCATTCAAACCTTTATGACTTATCACTTATTCGCTAGATCTCCGCATATCTTTTGAGGTGTTCATTTACTCTCTTCTGAAAAGCCGTGATCCGCATTCGAAAACCTTTGGAAGTGAATTTGAACATCGGGTTTGGTGATGTTGCTACAGCTAGACACCTCCCGAGTTTGTATCCCTTCGAGTAAAAACACAATGCCTCCATCCTTCCAACCAATCAGTCGACTGCTAAGCGTCCGTTCTTTAGTCTTTACTTGCCAAACTGGACAGGTATTTGTTTTCCACGCAGTACTGACTGAATTTGGGACCGGTAGTTAAACATCCGTAGCAGGATTGTCTAGTTTGTTCTGTTCCCTAGGTCACTACACAGGTAGTAGCCAATTGACCCCACTGATACCACGGCTCCGTTTTGCTGTGTTGGGTTACTGCAGTTTTGCTGACGACAACAGTAGACGTGATCTGCTGATCTCCCAGTCAATTGCGGTTGAAATATGTGATTGGCTTTGATATAGGACAGTGCCCGTTTCACCCTCTTTAGAAGTGTCTCGCAATAAGAATTCTCCATTCCTCTAAAATCAATCTCAGGATGGATTATAACATCTCAAAAGATCCTCTATTGCATGGAAATGATTTTCATTTGTGCTGCTCACGAGCTGAGGTTGCGTGAGGTGAACAAGCAAACACATGACTGCATGCTAGACAATCGGTGATTCTTGTCCATCCAAATTGATGTGACCTCGCCAGTGTAAAAATTCACTGCGGGAATGATCTCTTCAAAGGTGTCACTCATGCTTATGCGAACATTGTCCTTTTAATTGAAGGCTTGCATGTCGTCGTGAGATGTTTTGCACTCCGAAATCATTACCGATTTTAATTAAATGAAGGTGGAATTTGCACCTTTGCACTCGACTCGCTAGTGTAAGCCTGAGCAACACCTGTCAACCTTTTTTTACCACTGTTGGGAAGTGGCGTCCGCAGTGGGTCATCTTTGGGTCTCGTAGACCAATCTTACGTTAGGGCTTCACTTTCATCTGTGGAGTGCAGCTGTAGACCTTCCAGTAGTCCAGATGTCCAATATTCGATAGAAGTTACCAGGTTATGTGGTAATAGGATAATGATTCGAATATGCGTTGTACGGAGGAAGAGTGCGCGCGTTCGTATGTGTTCGTCTATCTAAACGCTCAGTAACGAATCACGTAATTACACCGGCATAAAATTCGCAGTCAATGCAGGGGAATGACCTACTCGAGTACGGAATAACGTCAATGTGACTTGGTGCTGTCGGAATGCATGCCTGTCCCGGCAAAAGAAATTGTCAACCTAGGAATGACCTATCGCCATCCCATCCTTAGCCGTTGATTTTTTTGAGAACAAAACGACCACTTGTTGTTCGGCGATTATTTAATCTTCTGTACCCATTGTTTTTTTTTATTGATGTGCTTCTATAAGCATTGTCCAGGGATCCCGTCTCTGATAACTGGGGTCCGTCCGCCCACGAGCAGCCGTCTTCTGTTCGACTTGGTGTTGATCAGTCTTCATCCAACCGTACTCAGCAGCCTAGCCGTCCTGTTGTTCCACTTGCGTCTGATTTCCCTAGTCTTTCCAACGGTCCATCTGCTAGTCAGTTGAAGTCATTGTCAAGTCCTCTGCCTTCATATACCGCGCATAAAATACACGGTGTCGACAAAAAGTCTAATGGGAAGAAAAAGCGATCAGTTGGGCCACTGTCACCTGTCGAATATACAGAGGATTCCTCACCTGGTGGCCTCAAGACCAAATTGCGTCAACAACGCAATCCCGATATCAGACACGCTTTATCTGTCAATCCGCGCACCACCGTAAGTCATCGTTGTTGTTGTTCTACCTGCTACTTTGCTTCATCACTCATTGTAAAGTCATGTCTTCCGTGAGACATTCATCTAGTCGGGCAACCCAACTGTTGCGTCTTCTTTCGAGAGGCGCAAAGCTCGTGAAGGTGCAAGTCGTTTGCCATGAGGATTTTTAGAGATATTCCCTCCGCGAAACATTTTTCAGTGGCGAACCATTATGAGGCGGGGAAAAACTTCCTGAAGATGAAAGTCGAGTGGGGGAGGGGGGGCGGAGCAGGCTTCGTGACACGGGGAATACATTAGTCGCTAAGCTACTCATGAGTAGTCTGGACCGTGTGCGTATTTTCATCTCGCCTGCGGCTTCGGCGTACATCTGAAAGCACATCCTGTGGTGCTGAATCTACAGTATTGATACACCAATTTCTATGATATTCCGGTGGACTTTCAAACGTTCTTCTTTTATGATCTTCCTGTGTCCCCGCAGGACTTCTTGTTTAGGGCCACAAATACAGCAGAACCGACAGGAGACCGTCAGCGGTTTTCGATCAACATTCCCATATTTTTGCAAGGAGACAAACTTGTTTTAAACAACATTTCACTTTTTTTAGTGACCATTCCACCATGACATCACTTCCAACGTTTATTTTGTTTGTCTCGGAAGCTGCTGTGGAATGTGTACCAATCAAAACGACGCAATGATTTTTACCACACACCTTCGAGGTCAAGCTATTCGTCGAATATAGCTATAAATTGTTCAACCACTGGTACACACACGAGGATGGGTTGTACGTTCCACTGGGTGTCAACTAGTATTTTACCATGTAGCTTATTTCGCGTCTTCATTGTATACCTTGATCACATTCATTTCTTCTAAAAATAGCTCTTGGAATAGAAATTTGATCGTATTTGAGAAGCGGAAGTATTTTCAAATCGATTCCACCGTATCAGGTGTTGTTGTACCAGTTTCACCCAGGATTAACGAATTCCTAAAAATGCCACTTCAATATGCATAGAAAACGAGAACTAGCCGGTCATCAGCCCATCAGACAGGTCACTTTTAGAGAGAATGTTAGTCAAGACCATCCTCTTGGGCAGCACTTCTCTTCTAACGTATTCAGTTGTCTGCTTCATACATCAGAACTTTGTGCAGCGTTATTTTCCCGATCATTGTTCTAGTCTACTGTCCTTGCTTGGGTTACTGAAACCCCTAACATGATTGGTCAAATCTAGAGGAAGTATTCACACCTATTGAATAGCTCTGAATGTTTCTGCAAAATTTTACTTCCGTATGAAGTTTTCCGTTATGCTTCATTTTCATGATTCCGATATCTCAGTTGTCCACCCTTCTTCGCGTGTTTTTCTACAGGCGTTCATTTCTGAATGCTTTTTTGTTCAGTTGCACATCCTACCGCGCGTCTCTAATCAAGTCCACCAGATCAATCAGCTGTTGACTGCTCAGTATAGGCTGGTATCCCCTCTGTGAATGAACAGAGCTCAACAGCACATGTAGCTGCCGGTGTATTTTCCTCAATTCCCGGTGAAGAGAGAAGTGGGAGTGGCGTGGACCGGACTGTTTGGTACTGCGTGCAGCACATGCATCCGAAAAGAACCTTACCATTGTCTTTCTACTGGTTTCGGGTCGCCACGTTTGTTCAAAACAACTTGTTCACATGTGATCGTTCGCCACGATTTCCTTCCTTGACGCTACCATAGGCTTTACTATAAGTGCGCTCATACTACCTTATGTGATTGTTACTCTGTTTGTCGATTGACGTCTTCTACGTGTTTGCCCTACTGCGTTTTTTTCTTCTCACAGACTGACGAAGATAATGCCGACAGCCGGTCATCATTTAACCATATACAGTGTGCCGATTCGCTTCCTCGACCGGCGCTGTTCGACCAGCCAAGAGCCCAAACAGAGCCCACTCCTGATGAATTTCCTTCATTATCGAACACTACCAAACCGGAGAAAACCGCGGTTAATGGACAACAAGATACTGCAAAGGACAAACGGCCGGCAAAGAAAAGCCCTGTCGCCATCACTCCGAATAAAGACACATCCAGTCCGAAGAAACTTGCCGACGGACAGTGGCCGCTTCCTCCCAGTGGTCTGGTTGATACAGAGTGTATATTGTATGCTGAGGTACATGTGTTGGTTTAGTAAATATCACCGAACAAACAGACCGTAGAATAGTTCTCCAGTACCGTGCTAGTTGCGTTTGAGTCATTTGACATGTTCGGAAAATTTGCGCCGTATGTTTCTTTCGTTAAATTAACATAAACGTGGACGCTTAACATGCTCTTATGAATTCGTCGACTCTGTTTTGCTACTTACCGTATTATTTCAAGTCGCCTTACGCCAGTACTGCTGACACTACTAAATAAATAAAAGTAATAATCGTTCAACTGCAACACTCTTTCGGTGCCTAGCTACAACGCACGAAGGCTGATGTACTGTCAGGTTGCTCAAGTCTGGGCAGGAGCAGTTGGGTCGAACCACGGACCTTCCAGTTCAAGCCTGGGCAGGAGCAGTTGAGATGCCGCAGTTGGGTCGAACCACGGACCTTCCAGTACAGTACTTTTGCGCCTTAACCACTGAGGTATCTTGAGCTATTACGCTAGACGAAATTTGATGGCTTCTCTTGGCCCACTCGAACCCGTCCGTTCTCACCCCATGTTTCTTCCTCTTCTGACACAGGCAAAGTATGTGCCTCCTTTGGATGCAGATATTCGCAATCGAGACTTGATACGCACAGTGGAGACTACTCTGTTCGATCTGGGCGGGAAGACTACGTTCTCTCGTTTTGCTGATCTATCCCGTCGATATAGTCACAGGCAGCTGACCGCTTCTGCGTATATGGAGGGCCTTTTGGGTCTGTTGTCTGTCGGTAGCGGGAATAAAGGTAGGTTTCTGGTTAACTAACCTGCGGATTGAATGGAATCCTGATGAGAATGCTTATTTCCAGCCCAAAATTATGTCACTTTTCTTTACTGTTACAGATTCACGTGTGGGCCAGAAAGCTGTATTCTTAAGCGACCGAATCCACCGAACCACCTTTCGGTTGCAATTCTTGGCTCCACCAGTAGTTTTGTCTGCTAAACAATATCCCCCCCATCGGTATGGCATGCTGTACGCCTTAGCTTAGAACATTCATGTGACGTGTATCAACTGGCTCCGAAAAGTACACCGATCAGCCCCACCCACTCGAAGCCTATTAAGTTCGTTTGTGCAAAATATTGTAGTTCGAAACCACGTAATACAGTTAGACTTCCAAGCAGTGCATTCGTCTATCAAAACCTCGTAGTCTGAGTGAGGTCCGAAGAGTTCAAGTAACCGATCAAAATATGGTCACGTGTTTCGTCGGAACCATCGTCCTGCCATAGGATTATGGAGGACGTAGAATGTTCTTTCTAGACACACCAGATGGGCCGATGTGACGCAACGTCATAACTGGGCGTTCGTCCACGCCCAGGCAGTCAAGCTGTTCTCGCTTGACACACATTGAGTAGCAGTTCTTCACGATCTCATAGGCTTTGCTGTACGACTGTGATCTGGTTTACTATGACCTGTGGCGGAGGAGTCAATTTCGAACCTCCTCTCGCACACGAATATTGCCAATTTACGTTCTATAAAATGGACATTTTCTACAGGAGACTAGTCACCATTTTGCATGTAATTGAGCGTTTGATCCGACAGGTTATTCGCAACTGTGAAGCACCCTTAAGGGTTGTATAGTTACAAATTTAGGAATTGTAAAAGTTGCGCTTTCAGAAGGGATTTACACTGTGTACCGAGGGCAGATTCAAGTGCATTTGAGTTCCTCAGCACATTTGACTCATTGATTGCTTTGTTTATTGTTGGCGTCAGCCATGTTTTTTTAATCTTAAGGTATATACTGTGACCCTGGTATTCTAGTTCGCATTGGATTAGTTTTTTTGGAAAAGTCCGTTAAATCTCATGCACCAGGAGTTTTGCTAGACGAACTTGAATTGGCCGTCTGCGGCGTTTGCTTTGAAAATCCTCTTAGGTGGAGTGTAACTGTTTGTGCATGGAACGTACGATGGATTCCTCAAAAATTAGCGTGTCTAGCTCAGATTAGTCGCCCCTCTTTTCCATTCTTCTCTCATCCGCAGATTCCCTTGACCCACCACTGTGGATAGCACCAATGATTGCCTTTCTCCCTAATATTGGTCTTCAACGAGCACTTTTGCGAGTACTCCAGGGTCAAGGAGCACCCAGGTTACCTCCAGAATTGCGGCAAGAAGGACAGGCCAGTCGTCGGACCCGCGAGCCGCTTGTAGCCCCACCTTTTTGGGCAAAGCAAGTCGTTGGCCTGCTGCAGTGTTGTCGGACATGTGGTCAGGTTTGTCTTTCTGAAGTTCTTCGCTAGCTCTTCTGTGTGTAGGTGTAGAAAATATTCGTTCAATTCTTTGACGCAATACGCCTGCTTCTCCATCCTCATTACTCGCAATAGTATTGGCGAACATGGAAATTTCGCTAACGTCGGAAATCGTGCTACTAGATTTTCTACTCAGAGGTTTGTAAATGTAGGCACCAGTTTTTCTTCACAGTACTCATAAGGTTGCCGAAGATTCCTCAACAACCCACGACCAATTTCGCCGTCCTTGGGGCTCATCCTGTAGACATAGTCTCCGAGTATCTCCGAGTGTTCCACTCTAACTCAAGTTAGCGTGCAAACGAGTGTATTTCGCTAATGAGCGTGGTTTATTTCTCCGTCCGCCTCTCCCCTTTCCAACTACTGTTTGTCGGTAAAGCATCGGTGTTTTCGTTGATACTCTAGCTGTCTATGACGATGACTATTGTATTATGTGCTCACTAGTCGGTTAGTTTAGTCATTCTACGAACTGACAACAAGGCTAACACGGATATTTCAATTCCGCGTAACCGCAGAAAGTCTCCTTTCAAAGACCACACAGTGAATACTAACCGGGAAACGCTATTCACCATTCGGAAAACGAGCCACAGATTGCAACTAAACACCCGCCACTCTCTACTATACATAAGGTGGATTGGACAGACTTCCTATCGCGTGCCAAGCTCCCCTCTAAAGCTCCCCACTGAAGACTATTTCTAGTTGGAGGACTTACATTTAAAATGCTTAATTACTTCATTTTCTAATTACTCTTCTGTTTCTGTCTGTCTGCGAACTGACTTCACTCACCATCATCAGACTGTTCACTCGGAAGCTTGATCGAGTTACACTGTTTGTTGTGCGCTCAGTGATTGGATAGATCTTCCAATGGAATTGTGAGTTGTCAATTCGACTGGACGTGAGCTTCCGGAGATCCGACTACTTCATTGCCACCCCCGCTGCCTTATTACTGCAAAGCATGTTGTTTCTTTTTTCTGTGCTTATCAGTATTTCTGATTGAGGAGTTTACTGACCAAATTTTCCCAACTTTCCTGCATGTATTTGCAGTTCAGTCCCCATCCTTGTTACCTGATTTTCTTCCACACGGTGCCAGAAATACATACACGTTCCCCTTCGATGCGAATTCTACTCAAGATTGATTGTGAAGTTGTGCCAATCAGTATAGGTTTTATTGATTGTTCACTCTGTGGTGGTTACACTGGGTGGTTTTTTCTAAATATTCTAGAGCATACTACTTCGAATGGAGTTGCGCGTTCTCAGTTGGTATACCAGAGTCATCTATTGTTCAGCTCGGTTCATTTAGTATCTGTTGCACTGAAATCACATGGCACCTGCTGATCTTTACTGATCGATTTGTTTTGTGCATTTTCACATTCTCGATTGAGCGCAATAGGTCTTGTCGGTAATGTCGTTTTTCAGGTCTCAGTTTAGATTCATTTTCTACGGAAGACGCACTTGCTGTGTGAATTCGGCCTTTTTTTCCATATCACTCAAGTGCGATGCTTCTAAGTGACTAACTCCCATGCAACCCAGTCTGAGGACTAAGGTATTGTGAAGTTGGCCAGGCCTTGACACAAACCACACTCTAGAGGTTCGGATAGACGTGGTCCGTCGCCTCTTTACCCTACGCCATCTTGAACCATCCATAAGTAGCATTCAAATGTTACGGTCACCATGGGGCGCGAAGTGTTTGGTGGAGGGAACGTAGTTTGAGTGAGTGGAGCGTATTAGTGCGCAACAGGAAAAGAGCGGCAGCACGGAGATCATATTTCCGTAAATCATAACTAATACCACCACTGTAGTCAGGCAACGTCTCTGAGAACTCGAACAAGTGTGTCGGTTACCGATCAAGGTCGGCCTTACGCGATTGTCCTCAATGGAATGTCAGTTTCGTCTGTCTTCTCGATAACATTTTGCACTCGGTTGATCCCGCCTTCACAGAATCTTGGAAACAACTAGAATCTTTGGGGCATGTGACAGCTCCACTCGTCGCTATGATACTAGTGGTTATACACATATGCGCATGTCTATGAATCCCGAATCCACTTTTGTCCGAGACGCATGCTTACCATCCAGTCCGGCAAACCACCTATTCCAAGCGGATTTTTCTATTTTTTTTTCAGGCATGAGTTGAGGTGAGCTGCAGGCGTTCGCACACTTTAACGTCGTTAGTTGGGCCTCTTGAATCCTCCACTCTGAAGCGAATGAATGTTAGCCTTGGATAGTAATCGACTGACTCGAGGGTTTCAGAAATAAGAACTGTTCTCAGCTTTACCTAACTTCACAACGCACCATAGATTATTTTTGATACCGGCGCCTGACTGAACACTACGTTTTGGCTCTCTTTTCTCAGATCGCTTTTTATCGAAACCTAAATTCTCGACCAACAGCCGGTGCAACAATCGCAAGCATTTCCTCAGACAAACTCTGACTCCCAGAAGAATTATCTCGTCTGTAGAATATTCCTGTGCCTAGGAATTGGTTCAGTTGGATAACAAAATAGACACTCCATTTTCAGTTCGTGAACTGAAGCAACGTGTAAAACCCACTTCGGTCAACCTACCAAGTTAGCCTGAATATAAACCGAATGCGTTACTTGGTGTCAGTAACCATGGTACCAACCTACTGTGAGCAGTACCGTTTGGTTGATCGATTGATATTTTCCTTGAACGATTTCACCGTTTTTTACAAATAATATTGGACGGCATTTATCCTGCTAGCAGTACTGCGTGGGTGGCACTTGAAACGATGTCGAGGATTCATGCCATAAGCTGCTTACTAGAAGACGCATCATCAAAACCGCCGTGAATTACGGAAGAACCACAAGTTAGTTAGGACTGTTCAGACCTACCTTTGTGAGCTAAACGAAGCTTGCGTCACTCATACTAGCTAGCTAAAACAGCCCAACTCACGTGCTAAGCTAACATGCGGTACGTCTATTATTTTTATTTACGTTGTTGGTGTTAGTGAAACAACTGACGACACCTTATTCTTTGGTGTTTCTGCATTTGAGGATAGCCATGAATCCAGTTGAATCTGTTACTCACAATGCCCAAGTCATGACACCTGTATTTGACCAATGGTTTTTCCAGTAAAAAGCTAGGTAACGCAGAAAAGCGAATAAATTTGTTCAAAATGATGTACAGAGGATACCGTGCCGCTGGTGACGGACGATGATGGTGACAACTGTGACACCATTTCGGTACATAGCTACCATGCACTCGAAGGAAGTCTAGGGGCTGATGTACTGCCAGGTTGCCCGAACCTAGACAGGAGTGGTCAAGATGCCTGTGGTGGTTTCGAACCGCAGACCTTCCGTTCAGTGACTTTGCGCCTTAACCACTGAGCCACCTAAAGCTTTAGTGATGGTGTTCTACTTTACGGTTGGTATCAGGTGCAGTACCAAGGCAGAATTCGTCCTGCAGTTTCTTATCAGCCAACCCAATAAAATATATATATATGTACATAAATATTGGTCGTTCAGTTGTAACACCCTTTCGGTGCCTAGCTGCCATGCTATCCGGAGGAAGCACGAGGTCTGGTGCACTACCAGGTTAACCAAGCATGGACAGGAGCATTCGAGAACCCGGGATTGGGTTCGAACCATGGACCTCCCGGTTAATAATTTCACGCCTGGACGTACAGTGGTGAGCGACATTGAGCCTTGAATTGGAACTTTCTAAATTTTTTGGTCTGTGAGTGTCTTCGGCCGGCACACTCGTTAGGTCTAAGACCTGCAACTTGTGCGGTCAATGTAACCGCTTATGGATCTTCAGAAGATGCATAGCCCCCAGAGTACAATCTGTGCGCATCTGTGTAGCTTAATTTGCTAATCGTAGTTTCAGTGCCCTATGGTTGTTGGTTTTCTGTTGATTGCTGTGGTATTTTCGTTTGGTGGCCATGCCTCTCCATAGTCATTCATGCAGTTTTCAGCTGACTGTTTACTCGGTGTACTGTTTTTGGCTGTTTAACAGATTTAGCATGACTGGGCGAAGGCGTCCGAAGTCAGTCCGCAAGGCTCGTGCACTTGCAGTTGCACGAGAAGAACGGTTGTATTCAAAAGAGCCGCACAGTTTTGTGTTCGCGCGACCAGGTGTAGGAAATTTGGTCAAGCAATTATCCTTGGACATACGGCGCGTCTTCGAACCGAACACAGCCACACGACTGAAGACACATCGTGGAAACGTGCTGAAAGATTTTGTGGCTGTCGCCGGTCCGCTGAATGTTTCGCATCTGCTTTATCTGACCCACCCCCATGCGGACAAGCGAAACGAGAAACGTGCCCGACAACTGGCCAAAAAGGCCATGAAAAAGTCAGAGACTTCTCAACCTCAACTTGAAAGCAAGTTTATTTTCTCGGCGTGTTTGTACATTTACGGTTTTTTTGTGTGTGCTGTCGTCTACTAACGGCAAACTCATCAACTAGCTTGCTGGGAACCGGCCAACAACCAACTTCCCCTTTCATCCTATTTGATAGGCACTGCTGCCGAGTTCCGATCAGTCTTTGGCATCTTAGTTGAACAGCATATTCAAGTACATTGCACTTGAAATCTTGTGTTTCGACGTTCACAAACGAAGACTGACTGATAGGTGATAGGTGATTTCATTGGCGTATGGTGTATTTCATTGTTCTGCTTAATGACCCTGAGGCTTTTTTAATCCCTCAATAACGGATATCCTATAATGGTGGATGTTGCAGTCTACCACTTAATGACCAGAAAACGGGTGATTCCTCACTCGAGGAAAGTACAGAGTTCCACAGGCTTCGACGACATTCTTTCCTGAAAGCCCGCTTATCAATGATGGAGCTTGATGTTTATCATCTTGGATTACAAGACTCCAGACAGACTCCATCGGTAGTATTGATATTAGTCGACCCTCTGCGCGCCCATCTTGCTATGAATCGGGATTCGTGAACGACAGCTATCTGGGACATCATAGAAATCGAATCCTCGCCTTACTGAACACTGTCGTCAAAGTGAAACAGTATGTGAGTAGTTCGGCTTCCAGACTCGGGTCCTTGTGACCCTGTCTATAGTTGGATGGAAGCTGAAATATATGGCCTCGAGTCTGTGCCAGTAGAGTTCATGCTCAAACCTGGTGGGTGTAACCGCTTTGTTTTCACACGTGCTTTTTTGACTGAGAGGATGGCCAATTCGCGGGTTGGTTCGCTCAAGGCTCTCATGGATGCACCAGTTCGACTTGTGTAAATGTATCACAAGCAGCACAGCCTTATAAACAACCTAGCGTCCCTCGACTTTTACACTTATCTGCATACCAAATTGGTTTTGATGGGGGACTCACCTGGTATCTCTCGTTTATGGTGTTCTTACTCAACTGAATGTGCCTCACCAGGCGGCATCCTGTTTTATGTCTATGCAGTTCATTGCAACATCTTGAATATCGTGCCAACTGAAACATGAGGCGGCCTGGTCATTCAGTTGAGTAAAAACATTATTAACAAAAGATTCAGCTGGGTTTCTGGTACGTCTCCCGTCAAAACCAAAGTGGTATGCAGGTAGGTGTATAAGTCGAATTCCGTGCAGTTTGGGTTCAAGTAGAACATAAGGGTGACGGGAACTCGGTGACTGCGCCTACCTGGTGAGCCCCAAGAAGGGCGAAACCGGTCGTGGGCTGTCGAAGAGTTTTCAGAAACCTTAGGATTAGTGTATGAAACCCATCTTCCTGTTTTTATTCTGGACCTGGGTACAAATTCATAAGACATATGAACCGAAGGTCATCATCGACAGCATGACATCAGTGTTGAACACCGATGCTTCACTGCCGAACCACAGGTAGTAAATTTATGAACCTTTGATATCTGTCAGACGTCCGCCGTTTGTTGACAGAACTATTACAGTCTCTTATCTCACCTTCCAGAATAAACCAGATTTTTAGCACATCTGAGGCGCTTCATGATTTTGCCCTTTCCTGATGCTTCATTTTTCACCCAATAAGTTTGGTAAATAAAGGTTTCTTTTTCGGGTATGCGTATTTTCTTGATAGAAATCAAATCTCTACACGATCGGGATCTATCCTCCCCGGACCATCCAACTGGCGGTGGTGTCTATCTCCACCTTGTTAGGGCTCCACACGGTCCCAGTCTCACGTTCTCTGTGGTCGAGTACAGTCTTCAACGCGATGTACTCACCCTTGTGCGCCGTATTTTCAATTCGCATCAGTACAGCACTCCCCCACTGCTGGCAATGACTGGTTTTGGCTCTTTGAATCCGAACGCGGAGCCTCCGAAACAACTTCAACCTCCTCCACCACATCTTCGTTTGGTGGTGGACATGTTCCAAAATATGCTGCCGTCACTGAATGTACAAAAGGTAAACAATATGGATCATATCTGTGTACGCTTGCGCGCTTAAACGGCTCAGCAACCCAACCCTCTTTAGAACAGACCACAACCGTTTTCACCTTGGTTTTTCAATTTACTATTTACCAGCCCTAATTATCTCCAGGTTTCCGAAATCACCTTTCAATGGCATGTGAGGCTCTTCTTTCACCTTTTCATGTTTATCCTGGATATTACCACGATCCACTCCACTTGTTTTCATTTTCAAATCAAAATGCACTACCGCGTTCTTTGTTGGCGTGGTTCGTTCTTTCTTTGAAAAGCCGACGACGAATTTCAACTAGTTGTGGTGCATTGTTGGCTCAAATCCTGCCATCGGCTGCGCAGCGCAATTTGATGGTCCCTGTATACCCAAAAATCATGGGTCAACTTCAAGCAGCAGGGAGCTGTTAGACACGAACCTACTGATCTGAAGGTCTGTTTCTCGAACCTAACTGCTGCATCTCTGCTGCGCCTGTCTAGGCTTGGGCTGTCTTGCAGTATGTTATCTATCGTGCTTCCTTCCTGTGGCACGGTAGCTGTTCACCGAAAGGGTTTTTACAGTTGAGACACTGTGGCTATAATTAGTATTCAGACGGCCGCTGCAATGTAAGTTATTTGCAGCCGTTGTGTCACTGGGTTGGTTTGGTCGTGTTACACCCTGACAACTCGTCCGTCGCTTCCTGCACTGTTCTTACTGTCCAATGTGGTAATCACCGACAAGACAGATTCCTCTAGCTGGTTTCCTTTTCTACTTTTTCCCAGCTGAAACTTAGCACTGTTCGTCGGGTACTGCTTATCAGTCGAGAAGTGGACTTATCGACCAGCGCCGATTCGACAAATCCGGATGATGTTATCTATGTTCGTCACTACCACATCCGCACTGAAAACCGCAACGTCAGTCGTGCCCTCCGGCGATTGAGCGTGGGCGGGACACGGTTGAAGAAGCGAAAATTGCTTAACCCAACCGTGAACGGGATCCCCTTGAATCCCGGATTAGGCCCTGGGGGTTCTGGAAAGTCCTCCAACGTGCCCAATTTGTCCAAATACTCATGCATAGAAGATTTTGTGACCAAGTAAGTACAATTTGTTATTGACCAAGACTTGTCTTTCGTTAGTCATTTTTCATTCTTACCCGACTTTTTTAATAACCGTCATCTCGATAAATGTGGATATTCACCTCCTGTGGATTTGAACTCTCATGGGCGCTGATCGCACTTTTGATCCTAGTTGTCGAAGAGTGCTGTTTTGAACTCTTTCGAGAAATGGCCCGTCTTCGGATGGATCTCGATGGGTTGCCGCAGTTTCTTTGTAGGGTTCCATCGCATATGTCATATTAACTAAGTTATCTGAGGTTCTGGCACGATTTTCCTGTTGGACATATTCAATTTGAACCCGTTCCATTTGGTCATCATCAATCACGAGTTTCGCACCTTCCTTCAATCGTTATGACAGACAGAATCGCATCTGTTTCTATACCATTCCACGATACCTGCTTCAAATAATCAGCGAATCCTGATGAAAAGTTCCTCCTATAGGACGCTGCATTTTTTTTCTGATGCAACTTGTTAGAAACTCTTACGCTATTCTTAACAGACTAGCTACTAGTTTGGGCTAGTCCTGATGACTACCAAACTACCAAATGTCCTGTTACACTCAGCTGATTCTCAAATGTTGTTAATTTTTTTGGAAAACTAGTGTGTTTCTGTCTTTCTACCACCCCAAAATTCTCCCCTTTTCACCACGCTTGTAAAGTAAACTTACGATCAATACCAATTCTGTATAATGAGTTATAGGGACATGTAAGGGACTAAAAGCATCGTCAAGTAACACATAACGAAACAACAGACTATACGTGTGACATTGAACACAGTGGCAAATCTGTTGGTATACGCACCCCGGGCCAAAAATAACTGTTGCTGCTTTGCGTATACCATGTTCAGTTTAGCTTCAATAGTGAAACCTTTCGGTGGGAAGACAGATTCGCGGTGAGGCCTCCTTTGTATCCCCTTCTGACAGATTTATGTGTGGACAAACATGGAACACGATAGCTAGGTGTAGTTGTGTGATAATGGTAATGCCTCGGCTCAGCCCTCGGTCTGAACCTTCCGCGCAAAAAGAATCACCAAAGGTGCACGACGTGTATTAACGCCCAAAACCATGCCACAAACACATGTACAGCGCGTCGTACTTGAAGTGTTTGAGGCGACAACATTCTACAAATTCCGACGATTTCCGAACGAGGCATCGGCATTTGGCGGATACTGAACCTTGATTGGCTGTTGGGTCCACACTCTCGGCTAATCAGCGCTCGCCTGGGTGCTGGACTGGCAAGCGACCCAGTCAACTGGCCACTAACGTGTGGGCTAGGCTTCTTGTCCGTAGCTGCGTTTAGCTGCGCGCAGTAAGGCGTTTTTGTTGTGGGATTCTGTCTAACAACTCGTCCCACGATTTGCACTGTATGGTTGTTGCGTAGATGATACATTTGGACCTACTAGTGATAATATCGGCCCAGCTGACGTGTTGCACATTTTTAGTTCACTTGACGCCAGTGGCAAATTAACTCCTGAGTCTGAGTGCAACAGACTGCTAAATTTTTTCAATTGATACATTCTTATAAGGCCTATGGTAGTATACAACACGAAGTCTACATAAAATACATTTAGGTTGACTCACTTTTATAATCTTGTTGCGTTGCAGAAATAGTGGGATTTAATCAGATGTTCGACTGAGAATGCATTAAAGATATGTTCCCCGACTGCCTGCAAGAAGAACGAAAATTTTAATCCATGTATTTACATAAATGGATTATCCAGAACTGTTCATGCTAAAAAATGTGAATTGTGCAAACCAGAGAACTAAACGAACTCATTTGAGAAAAAGCCTATTTACATCAATCACCCATTCACAGAAGACGTCTGAGCTGAGCCAGTTGCCAGAAGACTAAGACATTCTATTGGTATAACATATGGCTGCTAATCTGTGCTTGATCTCAGTTCCAAGTCAACTGAAAGACAGACTGCCAAGTTCTACCACCGGCCTCTTTGCGTACTCATTAGTGTGTTGGTGCAGGGCAAAGTACGGTGATCGTACGATAAGACGCTTGTCAGAACGAATGTGAGAACACAATCGAATATCACTGAATGACGGGTGACGGAATGATAGCTCAAATGCAGTTGCGTCACATCGGGCCGAAACCGATCATTTGCAAAATGTCACTGAATGGATCGAGCCTGGTACGGTTCAGAATACTATCGATCTCAGGCGCGCACGTCTCTGCCCGCAAAAGAATTTCGTATGAACTTCGAACCTTGGTTGGCCTACGGACAGTTTCCACAGACATTGGCGTGATTCATTTGACTCCGTAACCCACCAACCCTCCAACCCTCTTTTTCACACGTACCCTTGAATTTCCTTAACCATACATGTGATTCTTCATGTAAATTCGTAATGTATTAGACAAGAGGAACAACACAGACCAATCACCAATCCTGACTTCCCAGAATGTCCTCGCCCACGTATTATATGATTAATGTGCGTAGCTGTTTCCGATAACGTCTTCATCACTGACCATCAACCGGCTCTTCGCTCTTGGGGGAATCAACCAGTCATATGACTTTATGGTACCACTTACATGGACAGCAACACGTTTCTCATCGATTTCTGGATGTTTTGCATACTTCATCCACATGACTCGTTGGACCGGGTCGACTCGGTACTCATTGGACCTTTCATTTCTCTCCAACAGATCCGGAATGCTTTCGGACTCGGGTCTGTCCGATGCCCTTTCCGATATGGAAGAAGTTGAGCTTCCAGCCAGTGTATCCCTCCCCGGTAGTATTCCTGGATCTCTTGATGGTTCGGCTAAATCGCGAAAGCGCAAATTTGTACCATCGCATGGATTGCGTCATTTGGGCACGGCCAAGACTGCTAGCATCCGACTCACGGAAATTGGACCACGTCTAACGCTTCGGCTAATCAAAGTAAGCATTTTTCATTTGCTGCTTCTTGCTCTCTCACTGCTTGGTGGTCAGGTGATTTGCGTAATGTGATCAGTGATTTTTTTGGGACTTGATTGCCGGTTAATGTTTGCCAGGTGAGTCTCCATCTGCCGTTCAGATGCTGTGACTGTCTTGTTTCTGAGGGACCTATGCATAGGAAGGGTGAACAAATATCTGTTTCTCCCTCTCCAGACGACCTTATTTAAGTAGCCAGTTTTATCGTACAACACGTGTTTCGATCGACCTCTATCACATAGGATGGTCAAGGTTACTGAATGTCTCCTGCCACAGTCTGATGAACTTTGCAGCTGTACCGCCTGTGCGCTGATTTCATGAATCCTCCAGAACTTGATGTTTCGGATACCTTTTGTTCACTTCAATAGAACAGCAAGAAGAAGCAGGTTACTAAGTATCAGCTCAAATTAATTTCATCATTCTCGAAGTGAAAGCACAGTAGTTAAAATGCATGGCAACAAAGGACTGAAGACTAAACGTCACGCTAGGTTTTGTGAGAAAATTTGGGGACAGGGTTAGTTCCAGGGAAACAGGTGCGTTTCGTGCGCGGTGTTGATCCTTGTATGTGATCAGAATCGCTTCATTACTAGCTAGTAATGTTGATCTTCGATCGTGTAGCAGAATCTTGAAGGCGCGAGAAGTTTGGACTACCTGACCTATTCGACAGACCCTCATCCCTAATTGCTGGTGGTCAAGTGTCGTTTTTGCAGCTGAATGGTTGCAAACTTTCCACACACCCGCTACAAAGTCGCTGGTCCGTTCTGTGCGTGTCTAATTGTAAATACAAGGGAATCGATAGACGAAACGTGTAGTAGAGGGGTTAGGCAGTTTCTTGGATTCCTGTGTTTAAAGGAACCAAGTGTAACTGGGCAGTCGAGTGTGGTTTAAGGCAGATTTTAGTTTGTGTTTGATGTTTTCAATGTGTTCACCACGAAACAGTAGATACAATGGAGTTTCTTCCGTAGGAAAATTACCGACCATATGCGACCGTTCGTTCCGTTTACTGTGAAGGATCACAAACCTATTCGGGTAGCCGTTCTCGGTCAACTCTCGTTGTTTTTGAGGTCCATGTGTTTCCCACTATGTGTTTACTAGGCCTCACTTGAACACAGTGAGCAAGACACTGTTGGAATGTGGCCATTGGCCACGCCTTGTCCGTTATGGACTGTTTCTTCTCATTTCGTCTCATGAAAATATCTAAGAAGCCTAAACTTTCAGTGAACTCAGTCTGAATGGACACTGACAGACTGGAGTGAAAAGAGAGAGTTATGATCAGAGGGAAAAATCTAAATTTTTTCTACGTAATCTTCCTACAGATGGGACGAGATGGCTCAAGTGGTTAGAGCGCGAATCTACTGACCGGAAGGTCCGTGGTTCGTACCCGGCCTCTGCCTCCCGACTTCCCCTGTCTAGGGCAACCTGGCAGCCCTCGTGCTTCCCTCGGGCGGCATGGCAGTTAGGTGCCGAAAGAGTGCTACAGCTGAACGGTTTCCTACAGATAAAGACTAGACTAGAGTTCCTTCCTAATTATCTCCTCAAACACATACCAACTAAAGTTGAATCTGATGAAGGTCCTACAAAAATGCCATCAGTTTCTTCATTCAAAATAAAACTGAGATTGTTTTATGCCTGGAGTAGTATGAGTTGTCCAATTAATTCTACTGGTAAACCTAGTGAGGTGCGATGTTTGGTAATATAGTCACAAAGACAGTCAACTCTCTTCCTCAGTAAACAAGGAGTCAGTGTCAGTGGGAAACATTTCTTGCCGTCATTGACAGAATGAACCTGTTGATCGCATGTTGAACAGATGAGTCAAACCGCCTTTTAAAATACTGCATGGAAACCACGAACTCATCTCTTTCCGCAAGAAGTCATAGTTTTCGGCTACGGGTTTTATGACCTCAGGTGAGCTGTCTGTTTCGCATGAAACCTTTTCGCTTCAGGTTGGATATTGATGCAGTCCTAAAACTAGTGGGTTTCATTCGAGGTTCGTTACTGATCTGGCCTAGTGACGTTGCCAGATACAGTTCTCAACACAAGGCAGCGACCCTTTTTCACGTTCGATTTCTATCCGTCCTTTGGAATTTCGGCGGATTGATGTTTTATTCACCTAGCTTTGAAATCACGTTCCAATTGTCGCCTTGTGTTCAATGTTTAGTTCTGTGAAAGACTATCGTATTATGCCTTGTAGAGGTCGAGCTACATTTTACTCTGGTTACAGGATTATGAATCGAAGCGTCACTAGTTGACAGGCCTTGAGACAGTTCTATCAATTGCAACGGTGGTGATATTACGCGATCAAATTGTTAAACCATACAGAGTTTCTTTGGCTTTCTCACTCTGTAGGTTGAAGAAGGCTTGAACACAGGCGCAGTCCTCTATCATCGGTGGCACTCTCGTAGTTTGGCTGAAGTCGTTAATCAGTCGGAGCGTCTTCGCCAGCGAGAGGAGTTACGTTCAAAGCGTCGGGCTGAACATGAAGCTCACCGGGCCGCGAGGGAAGCGGCGCGTGAAGCGCACCGCACTGCCTGTATAGAAGGTATGCGACGTGCTGGACAGTTACCTGTTGAAACCCCGCATGGAGAATCATCGGCATCCGAAAACGAGGCTGTCCACACTGATAGCGATAACGATGTGAACGGGACTAAGAAATCCAGCATCAGTCTCAATAAGGAGAAAGCCAGAAAGCAGAAGCACAAACGTTCGGTTGTGGCCGCTCGTCGATCAAATCCGGCAAAGATTAAAAGTGAGTTCTACTGGTTTTTTTCTATTTCCACCCCAAGCAGCTACTTTTCGGAGTGGTTTTAAGTTCTTGTGATAAATTTTGTATGTCGTTGTCAACTTCCTTGAATTACTACCGTTGCCGGACACTTTTTCCTCTTTATATCACTTTTCCAGTCAAGTTGGCTAACACATCGATTTTAGTTGCTTCGAAAGTTCTTCCTTGTGTACGGAGTTTCAGGTGCCCTCACTCTAGGAGTTCCTGCACGTCGATTTTAATTGCTTCGAAAGTTCTTCCTTGTGTACGCAGTTTCAGGTGCCCTCACTCTAGGAGTTCCGTGCCGACTGCTCCGCTGTGCGTTCTTTTTGCCTTCTCGGTTCACAGGCTACGGTGAGCCTAACCTGTAAATACCGCCTGTCCCCACGAAGTGATCTGCTGGCTAAGCTTACCAGTTCCATACCACAAGGATTATATATTTACCGAAAAAAAGTAGTCCAATTATAAACCACATCCATCCCAGTACTGAACCGTCTGGCTTATTAGAAAGAACACCGATCGTTGCCACTAGTTCTATTCAATGCGCCTTTCACACTCCTCTAACCAGGAAGACCGGTAGGATGTTGGATCGCGTAAGCCTGGGTTAGAGCAGTGGAAAAGCCAGCCATAGGTTCAAGCGATTCACCTACTAATCTCGATAGATTCTCCAACTAGGCACACCCAGTCTAGACAAGTCGAAAGGACAACGTGACGCTAGTACGATATCATAAAGTAAAACACGTAACCTAAAGGATGTGATATCGACGAGCGGTTTCGAGGTCTCCATTTTGACGCTCTGTGGTATGTGTAACGCGTTGGCGTCAATGAGAGATGAAACCTGTCCTAAAATTCCATCCCGCATGGGTTCTGTCTGTCATCAACGGCAACTGGAAACCGACTTTCAATAGAGACTTCATCCTGTCATTGAAGCCAATCTATACTGAAAAGCTGAGAAGCACTGTACAGCTGTTGTACCCTTGTTTGGAAGCATCTGCAGTGCGCATCTCACGAAACTGAGAATTTCTAACCGGTGACATTTTGGCCATTGGTTGAATACCTAACCGTTTGACCACGAGCAACCGATCAAGTGTGATTAGCTCTCACTTGGACAGGGCATAGCGCCACTCATCCTTCAACCACGGAAACCGCACCACGTGATCACGTACTGAGTGACGACTTCTTGGAAGGAAGTTTCACTTGTGAAATTATTCTTCCTCTGAGCTAATTATAGATTGACGATGGTGTGAAGAGTTCTGGTCGTTTTCAGTTGAGACTTCATCCTGTCAGTGAAGCCAATCTATACTGAAAAGCTGAGAAGCACTGTACAGCTGTTGTACCCTTGTTTGGAAGCATCTGCAGTGCGCATCTCACGAAA
This sequence comes from Clonorchis sinensis, assembly GCA_003604175.2. Lineage (NCBI taxonomy): Eukaryota > Metazoa > Platyhelminthes > Trematoda > Opisthorchiida > Opisthorchiidae > Clonorchis > Clonorchis sinensis. Next base: position 18,818,149 of record CM030372.1, read on the forward strand.
CTGAGAATTTCTAACCGGTGACATTTTGGCCATTGGTTGAATACCTAACCGTTTGACCACGAGCAACCGATCAAGTGTGATTAGCTCTCACTTGGACAGGGCATAGCGCCACTCATCCTTCAACCACGGAAACCACATCAGGTGGTCACGTACTGAGTGACGACTTCTTGGAAGGAAGTTTCACTTGTGAAATTATTCTTCCTCTGAGCTAATTATAGATTGACGATGGTGTGAAGAGTTCTGGTCGTTTTCAGTTGAGACTTCATCCTGTCAGTGAAGCCAATCTATACTGAAAAGCTGAGAAGCACTGTACAGCTGTTGTACCCTTGTTTGGAAGCATCTGCAGTGCGCATCTCACGAAACTGAGAATTTCTAACCGGACTTGCTTTTTGGTTGTTTATTGATCCCATAACAGTAGTGAGACCTCTGAGGCGTTGGGGGCAACGACGTGTGGGTCTGAGCAAAGTTCATAGTTTCTCACGTCGACGATTCGATTCCTTTATTCACACCGCTTTTTAGAGTGGTCTGGAGCATTTTGTATCGCAGCTCATTCCTTCTAGTACCATTCATTAATTAACTGTATCAACTATTCTCTAGTTTCCTTAGTTTGGTCCAAAACTAATACTCTTTCCGTTCTGTTTAACTTTTCAGAGAACAAATTTAAACCGAAGAAAACAAACCGCCCGTGATTTTCGAGTGAACAAAATGAATTGTAAATATGTTTTGAAGTACAGCTCATTGGTTTTTCAGCACACGTCTGCTACTGTCACTGGATTAGAAAGTTTGGGTTTTCCTACGGAACATGATAAGGATTGTCGCCTATTTTTTTCTTCACGCTAACGCTTACGCCTGCGAATCATCGGTGTTAAGCAGTGATATTGTTCTGTCGATGATGATAATGACGACGTAGCCATTATCATTGGTGGGTGCTGTCTATGGGAGCTAAAGTTTGTCTGCCGTTGTGTGTTTTGTTCTGTTTTCCATAAAATCCGTAAGGGTTGTGGGACACTGTTGACATTGTCGTTTTATTCAAGTCCTCTGCTCAGAACTGTCTATATGACTGCCGGTGAGGTCGCTTACCGTGGTCCCACTTGTTTTTACAATGATTTCCCACCTTTCAGTTTCCACTGTGTGTTCTTTCCTCGTGGGTGTATTCTTTTTTTGTGGTGTCCTGCTGCCCACGATGATGGTTAGGCGACAACTCTACCCGAAGTGTTTAGTCCACCTGATCGGAATGGTGAGAACATAGGTGACGTGGAGCTGACCTCTTCTTCACTCTCTACAGAGGTCGACTTGAAACGTGCTATCTTACTCCTGAAAGATGGTGGCAACTGTGGCAATAAGCATAATGGCTTCAAAGTAGCTCTCGGTCACCCGGGATGCACTCTGGCCTCTCAGCTCGATCAGCTTTATTTCACTGAGTGCTAACGTTCAGGGCAAAACAAGTGTGGCAACCAAGTACCTTTCTATTTTTGATGTTGGGTAGTTGACAGCGTGGGGATTGCTGCCTGGTTGCGCGCCTCAGGGGAATTTCGAGCCTTCAGGTTAGTAGCTGCACAGTGCCATTCGGCCACGAGTGACCGGCCTACCGTATGACTAGCTCGCATTTACACAGGATTTGACCTCAACATCCTTCAGTCACACTGTCCACGCTACTTGATCCGTTGTTGATTAGATTGTGGATTCGGGTTACACTTCGTTATCAATTGCGATTTCGTCCCATCTGTTGTGACTTGCTAAGCAGTAATGCAACTCTGTGCCGGTCCTTGGCTTCCTGCTCCGCCCACTATGGCTGACCCTAAAAGCCAACTCCACCGTGACGATTGCGTGCAAACGTTACCACCTAACCAGGGAAAAGCCTCCATTCTGATGTTGAAATTTTAGGTGTTGTTTATCATTCGAACCGCAGAGGTAAGGAGCAGCAATGGAGGAACATGGAAGAATTCAGTAGAAAGTGACTTTGAAGATGTCTGGAAAATCAACGTTGCTCCATAATTCGGTCGATTTTTATTTCTCGGTTTGCAATTTCCTCAATTCGCATAAGATCTGTCACATCACGCCCTATTCCTAAACGACTGGTGCAAAACTAATTTTGCTGGACACGCTCGTTTCATTACCGTTTTTATACCCGTCTGAAACAGCCCTTTTTGGAGACAAAGGAAAATTATTACAACTGCATTTATAGGGTAATCACGGAGTGTTCCACAATTTCGTGCTGGAACCTCCGTGAGGGGGCGAGAAGCGTCGAGCTGGAGATGCTCGATCCAGATTGCCTGGTATTCTGACCAATCAGGGCATGCCCTCGTTTAGTCCGTAACCCGCAGGTGACACATCCGTCCAGTTGATGATAATGACGGCTGGCCTCTGGACACTGTCAATGAAGCCAATCTATGCTGAAGAGCCGAGAAGCACTGTGCAGTTGTATCATCCTTACTGGGAATCATCAGCAGTGCGCATCTCACGAAACTCATGGGGGTTTCTAACTCGCAACCATCTAGTTAGTGGTTGAGCACATAACCGTTCGGCCTGGAGCGACTGAACAGAAGAATGATTAGCTCTCAATTGGACAGGATGTAGCACCGCTCTTTCTCCAATCACAGGAAACACCACGTGGTTACCTATTGACGGGTTCCTCGAATGACGACTTCTTACAACAAAATTCCACTCATCTTACGAACTTATTTCCTTTTTGTCAATAATCTGCCACTCCCACTTTGATGGGCAACCCTAAATGTATGCGCAAGAAGCATTGGCTCTCGAGCAACCCATCTACATGTGCTCGAGGCCAGCTATTCTCAGAGGATAGTATCTTTGGTGGAGAGGCTGCATGGGAGCAATAGAGGGTCGCTGATGATTGTGTATATTTCTGACCGGTTAGCATGGCTGTTCCGTTCAGCCAAATGCATTTTTGAATTGTCGTGTGTCTAAGATCCACGTGACTCCTGTTGCATTCATATGCATGTGTCTTCATTCGCTGCAGTAGCTTTGTGTTTGGTACTTTTCAGCTTTTCTAAACTGAACCGAATGGTATAGGCTTATGCATTGTTCCCGTGTTTTTTTATGCATTTTAGTACACGTATCCAGGCTTCTATCAACTAGTGTTTGTTTTCTCCCGGTAGGCTTTGCGTCACGATGCCACAATAGGGTGAAAACTAGCCAAAAACCAACGCCGACTAAGTTCCTGATGCGTTGATACCACACCGTGGTTCAAACAACTTTGATAACGCGCTACACTGCAAACTACTTTAATCCAAGGTCCGTCCTCTAAAAATTCTGTCAGTCGTTTTGGAAAGAGATAAGCTTTCGCTCATTGCGTTTTCAGCATCGTACCTAGTGGTGAACGTTTTAGTACATCCAACTTGGTTCTAAATTTCTATGTGGTTCCTAGTTTCCTCAATTTCTCGGACTCTAGTGTCCATCAACCGAAATCACTGGTTTTTACATCTGGTAACCTCCAGTAACCAGTAACACCAGTTATAAATATCGACGCGTAACAGTCCTACATTCATCAGAAAAGACCGCTATGGTGAGTATATTAGGTAATGAGTTTCTGGGGTGGGATGGCTCAAGTGGTTAGAGCGCGAATTTACTGACCGAAAGGTCCGTGGTTCGAACCCGACCTCTGCCTTTCGACTTCCCCTGTCTAGGCTTGGGCAACCTGGCAGTATCCCAGCCCTCGTGCTTCCCTCGGATGGCATGGCAGCCAGGCACCGAAAGGGTGTTATAGCTGCACAGTTTTTTTTACTGAGTTTCTGGCGGTACTTTGCGCCGTTTGAGTCCAAACTGGATCTTACATTTCTTTCTGGCCTCGACAGTATTTGCTTCCTCTTCTGTCCCATGGGTCGCATCACGATCGCGTCCCTAAAGGATCCTACAACAGAATGGCTTGCTTATTGTACACAACGAGTTCGATTATAATCCCAGTTGTGATCACGTTGGGGCATATTAGTGCACCCTGCCATCGGATCAGCAATCAAGAGAATCTGCCCTATTTGTCTGACTGTTTTGAGGCTCTGTCCTAAACTCACTTCTTTGTCATTATTTCTTGAGTTAAGTGCTTTATCGTTGATATTGATTCTTGTTAAAGGCCTTCCTTGTTCGGTTTTGGCGATTTTCCACGTAAAATTTACCCGCTCGTGGCTACGCTGATTTGTGTACTAAACTGCTTCACCTCACGTGTCTTGTCTACCATAGTGGCGTACTTATTCTATCAAGTCTCGCGTTCCCACTTACTTAATCTAAGGCCCAATTCTTCATATTTTGTGTGTGAGCGAATAGATCTATAATTACGTCTATCTTCATCAACACCCCCCGAAAGACCATTGTAAAATTTCGCTTATAGATCAAGAGTTCTAGCTTCACTTGTTCTTTGTAGGACCCAAGGCCCAGCGACAGCATGGGTACTAATCGTGAATTTGTGTTGGTCACTTCTCCTCCCTAACAGCGCCATATTTTAAAATGGACATCGTTGCTTATCTTCCCTGAAATCAACAGGTGTTCGACTCGGTTTAAAGGTTGCTCCGTATTCGCGTGCATCTGGATACCGCTTGCTTCTAAGCGATGCAACATTATCTGGGCGTCTAATCTCTCCTTATTTTAGATTCATCAATAATGCGTTAATTAAGAGGATACCGGGAACACCTCAGTTTTCCTGTGCAGGTGGCACCTCTTTTACCATCTTCGAAGGCGAACAAAAGCGCGTCTGCTAGTGGATCAGGTGACTGTCTCGTCTTCTGCTCCTGAGTGCTTGGTGTGTCTATTTGGCTCCGTCAGTGCATAATTCTAAATATCTGAGTAACATGCACCAAACTGGGCTTCTCCTCAGAATATCACATGTGTACAAGGGTACAGTATGTTTTGTATTGTCTCGAAGGAGTTACTGTGGGCAAAAGATACGGTCCACATTCGACTGTCTGGTGGTGTAGAGTGGAATCATCGAATTTGTACTTGGATGATTAGAAAACGGCAGCTTGGTTACGCTGCAGGTACTTCATATGCGACAATAACCCAACACAATGGACTTCGCTAGTTTTCCTATGCTGCCCATGGTGCCCTGTCGCCATCGAGTCGACTGCTACTGTGCACGTTCATTTTGTTTTCGGTGCAGAACCAAGGGTGAGCCACGTGTGACAATTTGATGTACAGGGCTCACGAAGTGTCTTGGTGTCATCCGTCTCTCTAACCCAGCTCTTGGCAGGAGACATCACTATATATATATATATATATATATATATATATATATATTCAGCCATTTCTGCTTGAGTAGATTTTGGCGTGGCCCTTCTTTTCGAACTCGTGTCCATTTATGCAGACCAACTGTGGTTGTACGGGTGCTGAAAGCCCACCGGAGCCCATTGAATTTAGTTAACTCGCGGAAGCGGTCCCTGTGTCTTCAGGCCGGCCGCTCTAAGTAACTGAACATCACGTCGATTGGACGGATTTCACGTGCGAAGGCATATCCTGATTGACCAGTGTCAGTTTATCAGAATCGAGCGTTTATACCTCTCAGCGGATCGCGAAGAATTCAGCGTGACTTTTGAAGCATTCCGTGATAACCTCATAAATAGAGCCGTCATGATTTTCTTTGTTTTCCATTACTGGCTCTGCCAAGTCACCATGTCTTGATTTATCATAGTAGACGGAACGATAAGCCAATGACCGACATAGGGGTCGCCATACCGTTCGCAAGACGGAACACTCTGACCACGTGTGCATTATTCCTTACAAAAAGGCTATGCAGAGTTGTCATCGATGTGGGTAACATCTTTTGATCAAAAAGTTTTAAACGCTGCCTGGGATAATGGTATGTGGTAAGATATTTACCACATGGAGATCATCGCGTTTGATCACTTCGGAGAACCCATATCTGGATGAAGATATCCCCTGTATCACCTTTCCCAGTCGGTCGAACTGAATATGTGATAGCTTGCATCCACTTTGTAATGAGTGACAGTTGATGGACGCCACTGTCCGCTTGAAGTGGTCTGATGCATGAACTGTATTCGTAGGGAAGGTTTCATGAGTCGTACTAAGGATCGATAACTGCAGGTTCATTGCGGCTAAATGCAGCCTTGTTAGCGACTGAGTCCTTTATTAAATCCGCAATACTTAGATTACCTAAGGAATAGAGAGACGTAGTATTTCATGTGACTTAAAGCTGGACAAATCTGACGATGCGTTCAAGAAGCTGCCAACATTGGAGAACCAGCCCAACTCGATTTTTTCTGCAGTGTTTGAAAGCGAAGTGCATTCTAGAGGAAGAAGTTCGAGAAACATTGGGGAGCAACTTTCTTTGAAGGCTGAATGATCGGTCCTTTTTCCTTCGGCAGGATGATTGCATTTGCGGGCCGCGGTTTTATGGGAGACTGGTCCTATTATCTCCTGGGCTGCTTTCATCCCTAATTTCGCCTTTCGTCTTCCTGCACAGTAGTCTTGGTTGACTTTGCTGTGCCTTAGATTTCCAGATCCTCCTTAAATACTCGTCCATCGTGTGTGAACACAAGATCCAACGGCTTGGGTGATCATTTGCTTTCGCATCTCGCTCGTTTGAACTGTTATGCTGTCCTGGCGCGATTGCTCTGGTTAGTCCACACCAGTTGGGTAATTACTGGATTGGACTGTCGCTCTTATTAAAGGTCATCACCTGAGCATATGATTGATTGGCCCTTGGTATATCGCAGCCACACCACCTGAGTCGTCACTTCTGAGCGGCCAAGGATGTTTACACTTGGACGATGTGTTTGCTTGACCCAACGACCCAGTTACGAGTTTCTATCATCTGCATGCCAGATGATACCATTTGTACTTCTAAGTATTTCAACAGCTTGTTTTCATCTTCACAGCTCGGATATTCCCAATCAATGCCGCCAACGAGGGTAACGCAAGCAAAAGCAGTCATCCAGATGGTTACCAGATTTCCGAAATTGATAGTGTTCGACCTAGGTAAGGTTCGATAACATCCCAATTATAGCCATATATATGATCCGTAGACTATACACTATGGCCTTACTGGTGTGATACACACTTTATACCACCTTTGCGCAGAGAGTTTGTGCAGCCTGTTGTTAGCTAATAGTTCTTTCTTTTCAGAGGTGACTTCATCTATGGTCGAAGTGGAATAAGACACGAAGTGTATCCGGATTCGGATTCGATTTTGAGGTACAAGTTGTTTCAGCCTGTTTCGTTAAATCTCCAGATCTATCCATGAAAACCCAGCTGTGAAACTAGCCTGCGCCTCACGGTACGTACCTGTTCCTGTGTCTGTTATCCATTGTTGACTTCATTTTTATTGGCACACCCAAGGTTACCGCGCAGTCCGTCACGAATATCTTCTCATGGCTGTAAACTAGTGTCTATCCCTATGACCAAATGAATGATCCGGCTCCAGTCAGACCTGTCAGCCGAATTCGATATAGCTTAATGGTCAAGGCGCGAACTTGCTGACGGTAAAGTCCATGGTTCGAACGTATTCTTGGCATCTCGACTACTTCTGTCTATTCGTGGGCAACCCAGAAGTAGCTCAGTCCTCGTGTTTTCTTCGGGTAGCTTGGCAGCTAGGCAACACAAAGACCTTCACTAGTGAATCAGTAGAGCCTTTTGTTGTTTAGTTCCTTCTTTAAATCGGGCAGGTGAATTGTTCCGGAGTGATAACTCCAGGCATGAGGTCTTCGTCACACTGAACTTCACTAACAGATGCAACCATTTTCCATAATAGAGGAAAATGTTGGTAGCTCAGCTAGCGTAGATGGTCGTTGGCTTGTTCACTGACCGTTTCACGCACTGCTGATGTCACTTTGATTGGTGATGAAACGTTTGAAATCGAAGTGGCCAGCTCATCGAACAAGCCAAAAACCAGATGTAACCATTGTTCAGTGAATTCACACTGTGCAAGATTGTTCCCACTCATTGTTGCTCAAGAAGTTTCTATTTTCACTTACCGGATCGATTTATGTGGTATTCGTAGCTATCCAACACAACTGCCTGTAAGTTTCGTATCTGTGAACAACAGTCGTCGCTCGTGTCTGGACGCTGTAGTTGGTCATTTTGTTTTCTTTTTTCTCATCGTGACATACCTTTCATATTCCCTTACCTGTATGCTCGATCACAGATTGCTCAATCGTCCTGCGCGTCTTTCTGATTTCTCATCTCCTTCAAAGTTCACTATACTTTTTAACTACACTATCTCCAACCACCATAAAAAGGTCATTCGATTATCCCGTTCTGTTGCAGCACCGGTGCCATTGATATAGCAAAAACGCTACTACGCCTACTCAAATGGGACGAACTATTTGATTATATGGAAATCTATCCTGGTTCCAAAGTGAAACACTTCGAAAGGTAAACTGGTGCTCTTCTTGTATGGACAGTCTATCTTCATGGATTCGGTGTATCACTTTTATGAAATGCTTCTGTCGAGAGTTCATGTCGGGAGTCATCTCCCATAAATTCCAACTGCCCTGGCTGTTGAACACCCCACTACCGTGTCACCAGTGACAGATTGCGAATCTGTTTTTGTAGTTCTTTCGTTCACACAATAGGCAACACACTGCAATCTCTCCCAGACCATCCTGCATATCCGATTTTCTGGGTTTTTTTTATATTATTTCTGACACATGTTGAGTACATGAGTCCCGGCGTTCTCACACAATGTATGCATGAGCTATTAGACTGATGGAAACACGTTGGTATTCCGCCCACATCGATAGCCTCATTGGTAAAATCCATAGTCTATCACAACGTTCACCTCGGTGGACATTGTGTATCTTCAGCAGTGCCTTGATCAATACTGGTGCTCCGGAGGACAGAAATTAGGGTGTAGATTGCGGAACAAATAACCTATCGACCGATGGGTAAGTTCGTAGCTGGTTCAGTCTACAGACACGGATAGCCTAACGGCACCATCCCACCGATTATACGGTACGTAAAAGCTTACTCGTTTCTTATTTCTGTCGGATTTAGCGCTATTCTTACCTGACTCGCAGGTTTATGCTTGAGTTGCATTCAGTTAGCCGAAACCGACACTGTACGGCTTTTTGTCTCACTCAGGTTCTCTTCCTCTTAGCTTTCACAGGCTTTCCGGCATCCCTTACAATGAAATGATTTTCTTCGACGACGAAGATCGAAACATCAGAGACGTTTCTCAGTTGGGTGTGCATTCCTATCTGGTAGACAACGGAATAACCGTCAGTTTGTTCCAACAAGCTCTGAAACGCTTTGAAAGAGATACCGGTCTCCAGTAGATGCTGTTTTGATGATTATCAGTTCGGTCAGCTGTGTGAACTGTCTTTCAAACAGTCTCGAATGCATTTGTTTGAACTACTTCCCGTTAACTCTATGACCTCCCCCCCCACACACACACACTCTTGTTCTGTTGCTTCTTTCAGGAGTACACAGGTTATTTTTAGCATCTAGTTCCGTTTAACTACATTGTAGTCACCAGACTGCCCTTTATGATTTGGGGTAAATTCATTTGGAGGTAATTTAATGGACGGGGTCGATTCCACACAGCCTTCCTGGGTTTTCCTTTCTTTGGAGAGTTACAGCTGTAAAGAACACAGTGCCCTAATATACAATTTAAATGATAGAACCTTCATTCTGAACGTTCCAGGGTTGGCGGAACTTTTTTTGTCCGAACAGCATTGAGGCGCACATGGCCTCGCCAAGGCGGCGTCAGTGGGAGATGACACGGCTTATTTCAGGAATACTACGTCACGTAGTTCGAGGTGTTCTCAGTCAGACTGTCTATATCTTTTGGGGTGATGTTTTGTTATCTCTGTTGAATGTTAGGTGCTATTGGTTCGTACACGACCAGACCATTTTCCGTTCTTTTCCGTGTTATGACAGTGATGTCCCGGCACGAAGTTTGGATTTGTTTTCGTGGTTCTCACTGTGATCCTCACAGCAGGGATACAAACTGCCTATTATCCACAATTTGCTGTTGTTTCATCATTACAAACGGAATCATTCAGTTAAACCCAAGGCTGACCCCAAAAGCCAACTCCACTGTGACGATTGCGTGCAAACTTGACCACCTAACCAGGGAGAAACCTCCATTCTGATGTTGAAATTTTAGGTGTTGTTTGTCATTCGAACCGCAGAGGTAAGGAGCAGCAATGGAGGAACATGGAAGAATTCAGTAGAAAGTGACTTTGAAGATGTCTGGAAAATCAACGTTGCTCCATAATTCGGTCGATTTTTATTTCTCGGTTTGCAATTTCCTCAATTCGCATAAGATCTGTCACATCACGCCCTATTCCTAAACGACTGGTGCAAAACTAATTTTGCTGGACACGCTCGTTTCATTACCGTTTACAAGCGCCTGCTTTGTTTAACCTAAGGTTTCTGGCCGGTAGTTGTGGTGAATGGTGGACAGTAAGCTGTGTGCCGGACCTACCTTTGCTTGGTTGCCCACGGATAGTTGTTCATCCTTCTCAGTCTAGTGGAAACTGTCATTGTCCAGAAAATACATTTCACTGACAAAAGATATGTTTAGACTAGAGGTGGTCAAGCCGGCGCGAAGCGCATCTGCTTTCCTGACTAATTGGACCTGAATGATATAACTTAACAAAGCAACAGATGACGATATGAATGTAGGTCTTCTCAAGCCAGTCCGTAACGGCGCAATTGTTTATGGTGACGACTGAGAACTGTCTAATGCTGCTTTCAGGTCGTTCGGTTTTGAGCTTGAGAATATAGCACCACAGCTTTAAAACAGTCCTTACTTCATCCACATGGCCCCTCTGCGGCATAGGGCTCGAGAATGGATCGTTCGGGGATTTTCGGCCAGAAGCTAAGTGAGTTAACGTTGTATCAGTCTACAAAAATGCGGCAAATTTGAACATAACTGGCTGGTGCCAAGGATACAACCGCAATTCAGTAATAGCACAACAGTGATGAAACATCCCGTGGATGTGTGGGGAGGGTAATTTCGTTCAAAGTCGATTTCAGCAGAAGACGTTGACTCTCTGGCTCTAGCACCAATTGGTCGTTCAAGGTCGATTGCGGATTACCCGACCAGCGGGTCACAAATTATAGGAGTTGTAGCGTATTTCAAGTAGCACCAAGAATACTGATATTTTGGACGTGACCAGTTGAAATTCCTAACTGCTATCTTACAAATACAGGATCTCCTACTGCATGGTTGTCACAAATTGGGCCTTGTTCATAGGGCTATTAGGAAGGTTGCGGAGTCATGTATTCCGGTGCAAACGAGTGCCACTGCAATAGGGAGGAATAGGTCAGTTCAAAACTAGAACAGGTGACCCAATCTGCGTAATTTCACTTGGAATCAGTGACCAAACAGTTCACATGCGTGCCAGTACTGCACGGTCCTAGATATAGTCAATTCTATGGAAACATTTTGACGAAACGTGACATTCGAGCACGTTTCAAATCAAACCAAGCGTTTTGCCTTTTGGGTCCTTCCAGAAAAAAAGTGATTGGAGCACGAATATTATGATACCTCCCGCTTACGTCAACAAACCAGGACTGGACTCGAGTGGTTTTTATTCAAGGGAACGTTCCGGTTCGGAAGCCTTACCGATAAAAATATGCAAGCTTGAATTGTGCATTAGACCTAATGTTAATCAAATAACTTGCTTACTATGACTCAGTAGGCTCCTGCAACAAACTGTCCAACCTTCTTCGCAAGAGGGTTAGCGTGCCCGTCAGTCCAGTAACACAGCAGTAGGGAGAAGTAACAGACATCTGCCAGAGACGTGGTCGTTCGGATGGCTTTGGAGTATTTAAGGACTAATCAAACCAGTAGGGTAGTTTCGTGCGAATCATCGCCAATCCTCAAGAAGAACCTTTTGCCTATCGGATATTATTAACAAATATCTGGTAGAATCCCGAAACGCCCAGTCGTATGATGCATTTTGTCTCTGCCAGTACTTTCCGGGTTTTCGGAGGGAGGACGTATCAGGAGAGTACGACTGTCAAACGGTATTATCTGTGCTGATGAGCCTTGTGTGACTGGGCTTTTCAAGAACCAGACATCTATACTGTGAAGCCAAAAATCCGTGTTTCCTCCTATGAGGTTCGGTGGCTTGACTACTCACGAGTAGTCAGATTGTTTTAATAAATTCACTGCTGTTCACACCAATTTTAGCAATAGATCGATGTGATCGATGGTTGGCGCACGTGGATCGACCTTAAGTAGGATTGCATCTACAAACGATTTGCCTTGCCCAAAGAAAGGTACTCACTACGCCTCTGAGTGGGCATTTTTTGTGTGGATCGTTTTTATTTAAGGTGAACAGGTCCTCTTAATTAGAGGACCTTAATTAGATGGAGAGGACTTTGAAATTGGAGGCGATCTTTAGGTGAGAGTCAGCCTTACGTAAAGAAATCTTATTGGGAGAAAAAACCATACTGCAGTACGTGTTTGTTGGTAAACTACCTTGTTATGTGGTTTGGATTCAGTCTCGATGGCCTGAATGATTGATGGTGGACAGTGTATACGGACTCACTGAGATGCTTCAATGAAGCACAGAACTTCAAAAGTATACGGTTTTAGCGCATTCACATCAGATGACGTGAACTAAGTTATTGTACGCTCATACAAATTGTACAGAACAGTGGAAAGTAGTAAACGTTCAGTTATCCACTGCAGTACATCTGTGTACGGTTGCTATTCATCACCCCGTCGACGGAGGTTCACGTCAGCATCCCCACCAAAGACAGGTGGCTTCCTAATACTCGAAAGTGACTATTGAGAAGAGAGGGTGCCTTTCATCGGAACGTCTCTTTCACCTTGTGTTGAAGAGTGGTTTGGAATTGTAGTCGAAAATGTGGTACTTGAAAAGTATGGATTTTATTTGAGTAAACGGTTCACATAAACCATATTTGCATCTATCTCGGCACTTGCAATGAAACCTGCAATGAACATGTTGAATGGAGATTTACTGACAGGCCGTAAGGCTTTTTCAGCACAGTATGCTAGAAAAAAATAAGCCAAAACATTTGCAATTTCGAGAATAATCATGTGTGATTTTTGTGCTGGCGTCACGCGATTACGGATATCAACTCCTTTCCCTGTGAACACGGTCTCTGTCCCAATCAGCTATTCTCAGATGGGGAGACCATCTTCATTCCCGTCCCACGATATTTCGCTTGAAACCACTTCAGATTCCTAACTCCTCATGTTTCCGGGGTACAGCATACCTTGTCAACAGAGACCAGGATGCAACATTCATGCACTGGGTTTGCACGTATTCTGACTCTAACTGGGTACCTGAAAATTCTATCGTACGTTCTGTTTTATTCACACAACTAACACAAATGTCTCCATTTGTAAAGACCGCCCGTCTTATGAAACCCCTTTAAGATTCTTCCAGTATTTAGGCCCCTCTGGAAGAGACTGCGTTCCGGAACAGACTATTTTTGTATTGAGTCTGTACAGTGCTCTAGTCTTTGGTGTTTCAGAGAGCGGAAACACCTACTTGCAAGTCACGCACAAGCTCTGACCAGATGGTGTATATGGCTTCCTAATGAAGTTGTTCCAACGTTCACAACGATGTCGATCATTATTGGCGTTAACAGTGTTTTCATAAGGGAAAGTGTTAAATTCAGTTCTACATTGTCTTTCACTAACAGCCTCAGACCTCTCGTCAGAAGCTTCACAGTTTACGATAATTCTAATGTTCCCCGCCCTAGACTTTCGATCCATACACTCGCCAGTTTTCTCTCATTCAACCCCAACGAATTTCTTGCCATCCGAATGACCTTGCCATCCATTTCTTTTTCCCCAGTGGGTCACGCTGTGGGGCTTTCCATTATCCTCTACATGATGACCTTCGAGGTATCTTTAACTCCTCAAGACCCACCTTGTGCACTTTACTTACACAGTGATTCCTGACCACTGCGTTGCTTTTTCTCTGCCAATTGTGTATTACATACAAAAAACTATCCCCTGGTAGGCTGCAGTGCTAGCACAAGGACGTATGCTGGTCTTGATATCTTCCACTTACTAGCATATCATTTAGAATCCTAAGACGACCAAAGCAGGATGAATATGGGCTTTCCCGATTGCATTATTTTCTACGTATGACCTCGTGTGTGTGTGTGTGCTCTCTCGTCATTCAGTGCATGCATGCTTGAGAATTCTGTAACGAGCACTTCACTGTTTCTCTCACTTGTTATCGTCTGCTAAACACATATCGGTTTGCTGAAGCCAGAGAAAGTATCCGATTGCAATGGAGCGTCTCATATCGCTTTGAGTTACAAACTGCTCCACTTTATTTTACATGATGCAGGGCGCACGCACTTGGTACAAACTCTCAGTGTGGCGTGTTAGAATGAGGCCCAATGGAGCCAGTCAACATAATCAACGAGAAGTTTGCGCAGAGGAATGACAGAAGTTCGAACTATTGTTCGAATCGTCACAGGGTTATGTGGAACGGGTGACAAACTGACTTCAGTGTGTCGATGTATCTCACTGTTTTCACGCGTTTTTCATGGCTTACCAGGATCAGTTGCCTGAAATGGAAGAGTATTCAAATATTCTTTAGGGATTACAAGTATTCACATGTATTTCACTCTATCCGTTTATTGTTCACCCAATAATTCGGCGAAAATTTCGTCTCAACCTCCGAAGTACAAGAACTGAGTGAGCACAACGACCCGACCAGTACACTTCAGTCGCATTTTGGTACAACTCAAACGCCTAGCTTTTTGAAGTTTCAGACAACACGACATTTTAAATGGGCTCCTAGTAAGGCATCGCGTTGTGGCCATAATCAGGCTTTTGTTGCTTCTAAAACGGAACAAGATATTTACTGTTTGAAGGTGGCTTATTTTGGGGAGATGGATGTCTTGTGTGAAACAAAGTTATTCAACTTAGGTTCTTTATATTCCTCTCGATCGAAATTTCTTCCAGTTGTGATTTTGTTGTCCGGCTGAATGAGCGTTAACTGGTGATTCTTAGTTACACGCAAAAGGGATCTAAATTCCTGAGCAGTAGTGGACAGGGAATTTAGATAAAGCTGACGATTCTGGATGCTCATTGGTTGGAATAGTAACAGGACATTTAGTATGATAATCTGAATGAAGACTAATCGCCTCACTGGATTTCATTGACAATGCTTGACTACTAATAGCAGGTCTTGGCAATAAACCGGAGAACTATCTTGTTCGCTGTCAGTTCACTTGTCAGTATTCTGATTGTCAGCCATCTTTGTTTGATTACTTTACGTTTGTGTGATATTCCAACTGGTATTCCACTTTTCCACAGTTGGTCCGATGAGGTTAGTAGTTATTAGTTGTGTGTGATGTGGCTGACACCCCGATCAGCTACATCCACGCCGGTAAACAAAATGGGGGACTTGGTATCCCAATTTTGAGTGCAACAATCCCGATGCAGCGGAGAGCGCGTATGGAAAAGCTCCTTTCTACTCAGTGCCGAGTACTACGCAATGTGGTCAACGATTCCGCATTTGGCAAGATTGTTCGGGATCTCAGCCTTCCGATCCGAGTCCATGGTTCATGCGTAAATACCAAGGAAGAGCTGGTGGCTGCTTGGGGTGATAGCCTGCACAATAGCGTTGACGGTCGCGGTTTACGAGAGTTGGTCGCTTCGCCTCTTTCTAATCGATGGCTTGTATTTCCAGAAAGAGTGTTTCCTCGGATATTTATCCGCGGTATCCAGCTCCGATGCAACCTGCTCAGGACGAGAGTTAGAAGTGCTCGACATGGTCACGGTGGCCAGACGATCTTATGTCGTGGAAACAGTGGCCAACCAGAGAGTTTGGTGCATATTTTGCAGTCCTGCTGGATCACGCATGACGCCAGATGTGCTCGTCATAATCGGGTTGCAAGGGAACTCGCAAAACGCCTCCGTCGCCTGGGATACACCGTCTTTGAGGAGTTGAGAGCACCAACTTCGACGTCCTTCATCAAGCCTGACCTGATCGCTGTTCGGGAGCGCCGAGCGACTGTAATGGACGTCAGCATAGTCTCGGATGGGCGCGGAGTGACCGTGTGGAATGAGAAAAAGCAGAAGTATGGTGCTGATGAATTTTCCCTCGCCATAATTTCAGCCCTACGCACTGGTTTTGATGTCGACTTCCTAAGGTCACAGTCAGTTAATTATGTTTGCTCGCCATTGTGGGCTCTCTGCGTACGTACGACACTTTTATGCGTGGCACATGGCGTTGAATGTATATTCTTGCCATTGAATCTCACACCAGACTCAGTATGACGGACACTTTGTGCCTGATATGCGAGTCTTGACTGTGCTAGCGCTTACCGCGCCTTGAAGAGCATTCAGCATTGTTTGTCCTTTCATCGGTTGTTATACTTTACACGCGTGTCTCCATACCAAAATTCCTACGTACGATGGGATTCACCTTAGCCGACTGGAACTGTTGGTGGCATGACTTCGAATGAGACATTTCTTTCTTTTCTCTCGTATTCTTCTGTAACCATTTCGCATTCATCGCTTGCATTTACTTTTTATGTCTGTGACCATGCTCTTCATAAATAAACGATAAAATAATAGTTAGCTGCTACTCAGGAATTCTTCAAATCCATCCATTGAATGGGCTTGAAATATAGAAGTATTAATCAGAACCGCACATACGGGTTTGCAATTCATGGACTATTGAGAGAACTCACAGACTGTTGTCAGGAAGCCTTTGCCCGTGCCTAGCAATGGAGGAAATATTAGTCGTGGGTATTGTGCTGGTGTTAACACGGGAGGGAGTAGTTACGTAGATTTTTCGGTGTCATACCCTTCACCCAAGTGAACCGTTGAATTGACGCCCCCCTAGTTTTCTTTCACACAAAAAAGCATCAAAGCATCAGTGTGAGTTACTGCTGAATAAATTCCAGTGGGGAACCTTCTGGTAATCTTGTATCTTTCAAATTAAGAGTTTTGTGCCCCGAATAGGGGACTCTTTTGTGAGCTCTTCCTCCCGTTTTACATTAGTCTTCACCCCATAGAGGTGCTCTTAAGCATGGGACATCCCCGAGAGATTCCATGGCACACACTGCTTCCAGGAATTTCAAAATAACTCCCTAAACCCGACTCCCTAAAGAGTCTACAGCCATTCACGTCAGAGGATAATTTATCTCCCCTGTCAAGAACATCACGACTATCATGACCTGTGGGAACAATGAGCAAAAGAAACATGTTTAAAGAGTCTCCTGACAACTATGAATTTCTAAAAAAAACCTCAAATATTGACTAATCTACCTAATCCAATTCGGGTCTAAAATCCTATCTTCACTAATCGATAAGCTTAAAGCCTTTGCTATGCTGCAAATGACATTGCTTAGATAACATCCGTACTTAACAATGGTTCTCTTTGACAATGACGATAACTTCGTGTCCGCTCGTCGAAGAGTGTTACTACTTCACCGGAGTACCAAAGTCTACTTCAGGTCCTGTTTATGATTGCTGAGAATAAGTTTGTTTAATACTGCAAATGCCACCCTTAAAAAACCCATAATCGAATGGGACATTAAATCTATTTTAGGGTCTGTCTCTAAGCTGAATTCTGCATGATTTGAGTCATGATTTCCGAAAAGCCACGCTTTCGCAGTCCGTTGTGGCACTAGTAGGTTAATGCACATCGACAATATAGACACGTGATACGTCACTGACTCATTCATGCCCAGAAAAGCACTTATCGATCGAGTCGAGAACGGTCACAGAGGTAATCATGAGTCAGGAGTCGTCAGTCTCTCATTTGGCCTGACGAAGCTTTTTTGTCAAAAACGAAACGCCGCTCAGTTGGAAACTACGTGTTGTTTCCCAACCCTTTCTGAAACGTTGGCACAATTCCGTTTAACTTCAACGCCCTTCCTCCAAGCACTAAAAAGCGGTCCTTTCGGCCTACATGAACAATCTTCTTACAGTAGCAACCTACCGATAAACTCCCTTGTCTATCTTTTTTGTTTTCCAAGATCCTTGTACTGATGCGGGAACAAAAGTCATATTCCATCCTCACCGAGTACTCTTTGAGGTATTTTTTACGGATGCGTAAACATATTTAGATGTTTAGAAGCAGTCCACGATCTATGGTTTAGCAAAAGTTGGACAGTTCTTCCAGACAAAATTAAGTGACACTCAAGTGGATAAGATCATGAATTCGGTTTTTAGGCCTACAGGAGCTTCTTCCAACTGTTGCTGCCTCTGTCCTGCGCACATGTTTCAGAAATGAAAAAAAGTAAAAAGCATCTTCATTCATTTTTACCTGGCTGTTTTTTTTTACTCAGAAAGATGAAAACATGGGACAATTGCTATCTAGGATAGGACTATTACACGTGGAATTGTGAACACTTACGAGCTATTTTTACTACGTTTGGATTGTCTGGAATATCAGTTAAAGAAAATGAAGATAGGCGAACGGAAGCAGATCAAACTATTTCGCTGATTACACATCATCTGTGAGACTGGCTTTAAATTCAAGCCGTATTTTCTGACCAGTAAGAGTTGATTCACGAGACTAATGTACGTAGTCTTTCTCGGCCGTATCCTATGCGCTGCTACGTGCAATTCCCTTGTGTCGAGTAGATGTGAACGAGTGGTTAGATTGCTTGCTGGGCTAGTTGTTGAACCTGCCCCGTCATCGTAAAGCGTTTATCCTGAACGAAATCGTGGTTTTCAAACCTCCCCCCGCACAGTCAACTAGGAGTAGGCTTATGGCTAATATACCAAATGACATTAATACTGTGGTACCTATGTGAATACAATGGGAAATTCTTCGGTTTAGGTTGAGTTAGATTACTTGTTCTTAGAGAGCAAATACCTGAAGGGTTTTCAAAGTCTTTTCTCAAAGGGCTCGTTCCCTGCCGGTAAGGAATTTGAAAATGAATTACCGTACTCCGCATTTAAAATCTACTAAAACCATGTCATTCACAAGTGTTCTCAGTATTCTGAGAAAAGGGTAGGATGTTTGCTAGGGCAACGCTTACCATCTTCCCGTTGTTCGTCTATCTTCCTCTGGTTGTCGCATTTGTATGAGAAGAACAATGGTCAACAGAAAACATTTCGACAGGCCTCACTGTCCGAACCTAAATGAACTACAGGTCGTTACTCCCCCCAGCTATTTTGATGAAGCAACTCCTAAACTGCCGCTTGGCTTCCTTATCCATCCGCTACTCGATGTCGAAAGTCATGTTAGCTTTTTCTGTAATCATACACAGCAGTAAAGGAGCAGTCCGCAGTGTCATGCGATAAACCTCGTGATGAGACAAGAAGCGCCCAATTAGAGCGCCTGGTTCCAATCGGTCAACGACTCATATAATCATAGTGCGCCTCCCTGGTCGGTTCGCCGTACATTCATTCGTTTGAAGAGACCTTCGGTTGTTCCGAACACCTGGGACCATGTCTTGAGGGAACAAGCTTCATACCTTGTGAAAGTCAGAGAGATTTCATCCACAATGACTGTTATTTTACCCGGTACGGCCCAATAAACATTTGGCCCCTCGGTAGCCGATAAGTGAGCCATACGAACTTGAAACTTTGCCTCCATTCCACCAAAAATTCTCAATTGTGGACGGATTACATCTGTTTATCACATTCCGTGTTTCTGCGTGTGATGCAGCGAGCTCCGGATTGGGCGGAAGCCGGGAGGCGACAAATCGATAGTGACAACTCAAACCGTTATTGTAGCAGAGTTAGAGTGATTCAAGCTTTCTCACAAACGGGCCCGGTGGACTAACCGGGACAACAATTTGGTGCGCTAAGCCACAAGCACCACAACCGTGCCATTGCAACATCGGTCTTCGCTTGTGTGTGTTTTATCCGATAACCTCGGAAGACCAAGACAGGATGCAGTCTAGCTCCTCTGTAGTGGTAGCGTACAAGTGGCCGCGACTAGGTCATATGCTCATACTGGCGCTGTCCCAATAGTATCCACGGGATCAACTGATCAACGAAAAACCTTCAACAGACCCGTACCACGGAGTCAGGAGAAGTCGTTTCGTCAGTAGACAAGTCTCTATCCGATCAAAATTCGGGTAATCTGAAATCACGGGGCAAAACCATGCTACTGTGTATCAACCAGCCCTCTAAAAAATAAATCCTCTTTCTGTTCAATAGCAGAACTGCATTTACCGCACTCAAGCAAAACCTCCAGTTCAAAACGCGGTGGTCCGGAGTTTGCGAGGATAACAGATACCACCAGGCACATGATTCAATAAACCTGATATAACCATCTGAAACAGTGTCGCGCATCTGATAATGATATCGGCAATTTCGTCAGCTCATAAAACCACCAGGCACATGATTCAATCACTTCGGCAACTAGAAAATCTTTCCTTTTCGTCTCTGAAAAGTTATTTTCCATGAGGGGAGAATGCAGCTGAGGAAAACCGGGGCTGCGAGAACTGTCTCATCGAAACGTCTGAATCCTCAAAATGGAGGTTCTTTTAGGGGAGTGTACTCTGTCGCTATCACGTATGGATGATCGAAGCCGGAACTTCAGATTCTTGGAAATTTCATCAAACGATGGTTTAACGTATGACGGTTTCCTTCACATTTCAAGCCTTATGACATTTCGCCCGGTGACTTTGTGGGCTTTCGCCATCACAGCAAAACTGTGTTCAATAAACTTTGCTTCTAAGAAATAACCACTGGAAGCGGGATGACTTTTTGGGGATTTCCCTTACAATGAATCTAACGTGTAACACCTTTGAAAAGCTGCTTAAAACTCTTTAGCCATGGCGTTTTCTCTCGGAACTTGCCGATTGCCAGCACCCCAGATGTTAGAACGTATCAAATCAAAGTGTCTGACCGGGAAAATTGAAACAGACATATTCACAAGTATTCGTCTACTTTGATGGTCCTTCTCTATTGTTTTACTGTTCAAGGTCACATGTGTTTCAGTGGCACTTTGGGCGTTCTTCATACACCAGATGTGGTCGGCAACACTTGTTTCACGAAGAGATCAAACACACCTCATTTAACAGTTCCCACCTACAACAGCATCCATAGTCACACCTTCAAGACAGGCTTTTTCTGAAATATGCGCATCCATATTCACTAGGAGCGAGGTCGAATAAATTGTTCGCTGTGTGATATTTCTTTGAGCAGAATACCGGTGGGAAAACAACTTGAAGTGCAGTATTTCTCTCTACTTCAACGTTTTGATCACCATGTTGTTCAGACGCAAATTAATCGAAATCACTAAGGCCAGTCGAAATAGGGTTTGACGAGTACTCACTAGTTTACGGTCACCCTCCAAAAGGCTGGTTGTGTGACAGTTACATTAATGTGTATTGAAGTTAGCTGGTTACGCTATTGGTGTGTGTATATAAGCCCGGATCCCACGGCGGGTATGGGTTGAACGTCGTTGTTGTTGACGCAGGCAGGTTGCGTATGAACTACCAGGGCACCCACAGAGCACCTTTCTGCACATGATATCAGGCCACTGTGAATTGGCCAAGTCTAGTCAAGGAAAACTTTGCACCAGAGCGTGTATAGCAACAGCTCGGTCACGGAATTTAAACACTAAACAGTAACGTAACCAGCTGATTCCAGCTTCAAAGCACACAGGTACGACTACCACACTGTGACTACTCAGACAACCTGTAGAAGTGTAGGTGCCGGAATGACGCCATATACTACTGGTGAAGCATTCAAGTAGTCCAGGTGTCCAAGCTCCCCCCCCACTCCGCATGCGATGGGACATGAAGGCCACTACGGAAATTATCGGACCACTTTGTGATGTTCGTTTGATACTAAGGAATTTTTAAAATAAAAACCCAGCGTAATTGAATAAGATGTTATAGTCCAACCTTTGCAGTGAAAAACCTTTTTCGTTTACTATTGTTTAATATTCGAGGAACGTCCAAGAAAGTTCAAGAGGAGACTATCCACTTTTCAAAGACTTTGCGCAAATTAGATGTTTGCTTTCGGGTCTAATGACTTGTAACCGCTTATTGCATGCTTGTTAAAAAGTGACTTCGGGGCGAAGGGGTATCCTCATTTCACCGGTAGCTATCGGTCAGACCATTTGTGATCCTGGTTAATTTGCTCCTCATGAGAGTCATCCATGGTGATCGAAATGTTCAGCCATAAAACGACTGTGATCTTGACGTTGTATACCGCCAGCAATAATCAATCAACAACCCTGTCTACACGGAATGTCTATTCAGGCATCGTGTACCAGTGTCTCGCGATATTGTGCTGGCCAATCATACGTGACATTCGAATTGATTTCATTGCCTAATGAATTCGAAACCCTCTCAAATGTATCTTTCAAGCTGATGTTGCAATAGTACACATGAAAATTTGTCTAGTGTGACAATCGTTCATTTGGTTCATATAATCATTGTGTTCACAAACACTCTGTCTTACCTTCACCAATGCTGTTTTCAAGAAAGTCTTAAAAGAAAGTCAAAACAGGCCTAATTTACTAGCAGAAATGAAAAGAGGTCTTCTGATATGATTTAAACAATAGCCTTTTTTATGCCTTTAATTTTTGGCCCATCTTTGTAGCCTCTTCTAGTATATCCATTAAAGTCCCGGTGAGATCATCAATTCGAATTGACTTAGGAATCCCTTTTCCAGGAGATATTTACCTTGTAAATTCGAAATCTGGCTCTCGGTGGAGAGCCTGCATAGGTTGTCTAGAGGTGTCTTCAAAGTCTTCCTCAATTCTGACATATTCAGAAATTTTTATTCGTACTTTAGTCTTATAAGAGAAACTAATCTATGCTATATTCCGCGAGTGAAAGATAAGTCAAGTTTTTTGTGCTCAAAAGAGGGCTAATCACTCTGCCGATCGGTCATCCATGGCCGAACGACTAGCCAAGATGTTGTGGGTTCAAAGCTTTTTGCTGGTGTTATCAACAAGGACGAAACTGCTGTAGAGTACGTATCGACTCTACAGCCTAGATTAGCTTCACTTTCAGGACAAACTATACAATAAAAGTCCAAAATTTAATCACACTTCCAACAAATTCATAAATGCCGACGAGAGAATGTTTTGGACACTCGGGACAACTCAGAAATTACACCAAGTGAGTCACAAGCTAAGGGTTATAGCAGAATCCTTTCGTGCACAGACTTTGAGGACCAGGTCAGGGGTGGTCTGTGTACAAAAACCAAATTGCCACGAAGAACATAATCGGCAATGCTCGTAAATAATGTCCGCAAATACGAAGAGGGAGATAGGCGGTTCGTAGTCGTTTCGAGACGCCGATGAATAGCGAAGACCTCAGTAGCCTTTTCTAAGTTGACGGTATATTCAGACCTTGAGCTTTCTGAGGAACAACAGAGTTTTACCAAAGGAAACGATAGCTTGTATTGCAAAGAAGTTAAATCTTGTTATCAGGCCTAACGAGAACTAATATGAATAGTGGTCTGCCATTGCTTACTTGCCTAGCCGATTATCTTTCGAACCGGGTTAGATCGGAATGTACATAAAAACCGCGAAATATACCGGCCTACGGTATGAGCAGGAGCGAGGCTCAATTAGTTGAACTAGGCATCCATATTTGGAGAGCCCAAATAAACTGACAGCTAGTTTTAACCCTGAAATTTGGCCCAAAAACGATTATTGCACGCCCACCCACCGATCTGATCCACTCGGGTTTACATCGTCAGAACCACACTCGGCTTCGCGGAAGAGTGAAATATAGCTACCAAATATGGAATCCCTTGTAAGAATCAACAAACCTAGGAGAAGGCGGACCACGACGCAACATAACTCGGAAACCAACCATTCGGGTCAGGAACAAAAGGCCTCGGACGGGTACCACTCAATGCCGTAATTGAGTGTAAGGAATACAGACCACAACGCAATACAAATCGGACCGGACCAATGAGATTCTGAAAAAAATGTGTTTTCCAGTCAGCCAGTCACAGCAGTAGATATCGGCCACTCGTTGGAAACTATATATACTGAACCAAATAATGAGGAAACAGTCACCCAACAGTGTATTGATGATGTCACCTTGTTTGGTGGTGGAGCGTTTACAAGCTAACAGCTAAGCTCGGCAATCTATCAACGACCACCTGATAAACCACCGTTGAACGAACCCGAGCTTCCACTATTCCGGCACATTCCCATGATTAACGTATTGAAAAATTGTCACATCCTCGTCTTCGAACGCAATCCGGCTTCCACCACACGCTCATGTGAGTCGAAAGAATGTATGGTCGTTGTTTGAAAACGGTTGAACTTAGTCTAATTCATCGATAGCATAGTGGTTTTCCATGAGTGTGTCATCTGATTTGTTGCTTTGCGTTTACTTTATAGAAACTACCTGATCCGTATTCCTAATTCGCTACTCATAAGGTTGCTGTAAATTCCTCGACAGCCCACGACCGGTTTCGCGCTTCTCGGGGCTCATCAGGTAGGCGCAGTCCCCTAGTTTCCGTCAACCTTATGTTCTACTTGAAACCAAATTATACGAAATTAGCCAAATACACTCATTCGTAAACAAATTCGGTTTTGAGAGAGACTCGCCTGGGACCCAGCTGAATCTCTCGTTTGTGATATATTGAAGCAGCTGAATGTGCCGCACCAGACCGCCTCATGTTTCAGTTGCTACAATATTCCAGAGATCGCGATACATGTATATTCGTAATGCACTACTCATCAAGCAGAATTCTGCTGCATTCACTCTATCTTTACATGACATCCAGTGCTTGCGCAGCATCACTTATACCGCCGCCATTAAAGGAGCCTCCGAATCTGTCCTAACTATCCGTGGTGAGGGTAGGATGCCCTTGAAGTTTGTAAAATCTAGTCGTGCCAGTTATCCCAATGCTTGCGGTTGAGTTAAACTGTACCATGAGGTGCCCGAATCTTCCTGATAGCTAGTTAGATTTGTCCATTCTCCCGTTTGTTGTCCAATTTAACCACCAACTGCATAATTGAGTGCACTCTACAAGGAACCATGAATCTAGAAAACAAAGCCAGGTCTAGAGAGAGATCAGTGGACTTGGATTATGCGGATAACATCGTTTTGTTGTTTGACGATTATTTGTTTGCACAAAGTACTTTAAATAGAATATCGGATGACTCGGCATGCGTTTTGCACCCTCGAAGTTCAGAGTCTTACTTCAAGAGTTCCCGTACCCTTGTGTTTCTCTGAAGCTTCAGAATGAACAATTTGAGTTTGCTGGTCGGTCTACGTATCTTGACAGCTGCATACGCCGTGGCATCTACTGTTCCGAGCGATTGTTGGCAGAAATTCGCGAGGAACAGGCCATGATATGGCAAACTGAAATAAAAGCGTCTACTGTCAAAGTGAGTACTGTGAGATCTTCACGCCCTTCCAGCTGAGGCTCACGTGATGCTGCTTGCAGGTGGTTGGAACCTCTACTAGACATTGCCATCATATATTGCGAGTTTCTTTTGCGACCAATGGTAATGTTGACGATAGAGTGGAATTATTTTTTAAGCACAATACATAACTTTACTTTCGTAAAGTTTGGCATTTCGGGAAAGAATAAGATTGGAGAAAACCCGAGGATTCGTCCTTGTTGATGAGCCCAAAGACACGAAAACGGTAGTGAACTATCAGAGCAAACTCATCGACCTTATAAGTTATGCTTTTTTGGAGATGGTCTGTTGTATTTGCCTCTTTGGTCGATGATATTCAAATCTTCTGTGTTTTGCCTTACAGTGTGTATTTATTGACGTACTTGAGTCGTACGAAAGTAATGATGGAAAACTAATTCAGTTTTAACTCTTCAACAACTGTTCCAATTACTCTTGAAACTACGTGCAGCCTAGCAGGATAGAGAAAAATATTTGAACGTCCGTATCTTAATTTGACTAAACTAAATCCGATAACGTAGGGGACTAGAAGAACTTATGATACACATGGAAAATTTTGAAAATTCGCGCATGGAGATCAACCGGTGTGGGATAGACTTCCGTCCAAACTGTCATTACAAGGATCAATATTGCCTTTTGAGTAAACATCAGAGAATAATCAATGGACAAGCGGGTCAGGGATTTAAATAAGTGCACGGACTAGATAAATATTTTATGCTCAATAAAGTTTTCCGAGTAGTAGACCCCACAAAAAACGTTGTTGCTCACTCAGACCGAGGTCCATAATACCAGCTGAAAAGTGGAGAACACCGAACCGATTTAAGAATGACTAAACAAATCCGAGTGAATTTGCCGGGGTCAGACAGGGACTTGTTTGCACCCCGATTACGACCATTTCTTCAGACCTCTGTTTGTTTGTTTGTTTCAAGCGTTTCGCTGATTGAATTACCATGCCATGTCGCCATTACTACAGTGACTTACTCTAGACTTCTGGTTGAGATTGTGCTGTGTACCTCATAACCCGGGATTGTTTACCTGTCAATGTAAATCTTATTCCCACTGTCGACCATGGAACTCACACCCGACGAATGCAACGATCACTCTCACCGTGTTTTTTTCGATCAAGCCTGATGTCCGTGCAGCTTTAGCTGTTCATTCATTCATCAGTCAGTCAGTCAGTCAGTCAGTCAGTCAGTCAGTCAGTCAGTCAGTCAGTCAGTCAGTCAGTCAGTCAGTCAGTCAGTCAGTCAGTCAGTCAGTCAGTCAGTCAGTCAGTCAGTCAGTCAGTCAGTCAGTCAGTCAGTCAGTCAGTCAGTCAGTCAGTCAGTCAGTCAGTCAGTCAGTCAGTCAGTCAGTCAGTCAGTCAGTCAGTCAGTCAGTCAGTCAGTCAGTCAGTCAGTCAGTCAGTCAGTCAGTCAGTCAGTCAGTCAGTCAGTCAGTCAGTCAGTCAGTCAGTCAGTCAGTCAGTCAGTCAGTCAGTCAGTCAGTCAGTCAGTCAGTCAGTCAGTCAGTCAGTCAGTCAGTCAGTCAGTCAGTCAGTCAGTCAGTCAGTCAGTCAGTCAGTCAGTCAGTCAGTCAGTCAGTCAGTCAGTCAGTCAGTCAGTCAGTCAGTCAGTCAGTCAGTCAGTCAGTCAGTCAGTCAGTCAGTCAGTCAGTCAGTCAGTCAGTCAGTCAGTCAGTCAGTCAGTCAGTCAGTCAGTCAGTCAGTCAGTCAGTCAGTCAGTCAGTCAGTCAGTCAGTCAGTCAGTCAGTCAGTCAGTCAGTCAGTCAGTCATTCCAGCTTATCTGGTTTGCAGCAATTCAAGTTGACCACGCATGTTTTATCTGGTCGTTTACTGTCAAATTAGACAAACCCTACTCTTTTCTCCTAATAAGTGTCTATTTTTGGCATCGCATGTATCTATATATCCTCTAATCTGTTTTGTTAGAAATCCACCAGCACCGTGCTTGACGTCGTAGCAAAGGGACAGTCCGTTCACATCACGTCTGCCAATAGCAACCGGAACAGCAAGCGTCCAATCAGGGAGCAGTGTGGTGAAACTTTTTTGCATTTAAAAGCCGTTATGACAGAGGATACACCACATTGTGTAGTTCTTAACAAACGTTTTATCCCTCAATGCATCAAAATAAATATATTTGTGTGTAAAGAGATCGACCAATCAAAAACAGAACAGCTCAATGCTTATGAAACTATTCGGTTAGTCATCAGTTTGTCCATTTGGACGAGTTTCTCACAAAATTTGTTTAAATGACATGCGGCATACTCATTGTTAACTAGATTTATAACTGTCACACTAATTATTATCCATAGAACGAATGACTCAGCTGAATCGGAGCTGAATCTCTCTCCCACTGTATTCATCGAAGGGTCCCTATCAGTATGGCCACTCTTGAAGAGTAGCATAAAACAGAAATTTGCAAATGACCGCATGTTCCGAGAAATTTTGTTCTAAACGTAAAACGCACACCAGTTCGTCTTTTCAATGCCTAACAACCTACAAATTTGATCAGTTTGATCTGAACCAGCTTCCCTGAACAGACTTCTTGTCAGTCCAAAAAAGAACTCTTTAGCTAACCGGTTTATCAAGTGCCTATGGAAATCCCTCCCCCCCCCTGAATGTCAAAGTGTCCGTGTGTGTGAAATTGAACTGACCAGTGGTCAACGAGGCCAAAATCACTGGAAAAACTGGTCCAATCTAGGCAAAAGAAACATTACGGCCAAACCGCAGCACTAGGGGGTGGATAGGTAGGCTGAAAAATGTGTGACTGCTCAGCTTGCGTCAACTCGTGCAACACTGCACCCTTTTTCCCAAAGGTGAACTCCTCACCGCATCTAAGCCCGGATTACTTAGTGGTTGACATCGCGGTTTCTCTTTCGAATTGCTGCGTGTGTGCCTTCAAATTGGCCGCCTGTCATCCGTATTAAAATGCTTTGCGGATGTTACCACATCCGTGATGAAATAAACCCTACCTCTAGCTTTTTTTCGGGCATTTAACCCTCCACTCTATCACCTGATTTGCGACGAGTGAATTGAAGACTTTTATAAAAATCACAACTGATCATAATCGGTGCTATGTCTCACAAGCAACCAAGTCAGTAATTGCAGTTTTTGGTTGACTTACATCCCATGGAATTGTAGCCATTACCTGAGCATAAGAATCGAGATGTGGTTTGAGCAGAATACTATCTGATGATGCATTGAAGATAAGGACGAAAATCGAACTGGTGACACTAATGTGAAACTAATTAAGGTGAGATAAAGACCCAATAAAAATGACTCAATGTTGTCCTCAGAGAGCACAATGCGACATCATATGTTGCCGTACTATATCATACTATGCTGTACTGCAGCGAACCATACTGCACTACACTGTAGTGTGGGATATGATATGGTTATGTATTTTACTGTACTATATTATACAATGTTATACCACAAAAGTCTAACGTGAACACTGTCTTTAGTGAAATACACTCATTTGCGAACAAATTTGGTTTTGCGAGAGACTCACCTAGAACCCAGTTGAATCTCTCGTTTGTGATGTTTCCAGGCAACTGTATGTGCTGCACCAGGCCGCCTCATGTTTCAGTTGCTACGATATTTATGAGATCGTCATACATGTATATTCGTAATGCACTACTCATAAGATTCAGCTGGGTTCAAGGCGAGTCCCCCGCAAAACCAAATTTGTTTTCAAATGAGTGTAGTTCGCTTATTTCGTGCAATTTGGTTTCAAGTAGAACATAAGGTTGACGGAAACTAGGGGAGTGCGCCTACCTGATGAGCCCCGAGAAGGGCGAAACCGGTCGTGGGCTGTCGAAGAATTTTCAGCAGCCTTATAAGTAGTGCACTACGAATGAACACTGTCCATTCCTTGCCCAGCTCATACGTGTCTGCATATCGACAGAGTTTAGCAGCAGTCTGACGCTACACATCTTTCTTCCAAACAAGAGATCTTCTTGTGAATCGTCCACTTTTGCATCGAAACAATCTAAACTAAAATTTGTTTTCTGATGGATAATTGTTGGCAACAGCATCAACGAATTTTCGTTCGCAGAGACAAAAAAGGTTAGGTTGGAGGAATGAGAAGCATGGATCTGAAAACTGATTGCATTCGCCTCCAGCAAGAGGGTGATATAAAGTATCGGATAGAAAACTGGCCACAGTAAATGCGAATCTAGCTAAGGGGAGTAAACTGACGTTCATAGTGACTGCAGAGGCCACGCTTCAGATTCGTCCAGTTAAGTTGGTGGATTTACTTTGAACAGTTCAGTAGCATCGGACCCAATGCAACCTGTCATGTAAGAATATGTTAAAGGAAGAACAGAGTCTGCTATAAAACATCTAAATATTGATTAGCAGTAAACAGCCTTCGCAATAGGTTGTATCGGAGCTGTTATTTTATTTCTCTCGGGGAGGCAAATAGAGATATTCCACCGTTTGCTTTGTCCAACAAGCAAATCGTGTTTTTCTAAGAGGAACTCAGGACACTATGGCGTGCCTTAAAGACCCCGAAGAGTGGCTGTTTCCAGTGGGTGTACGATCACACGAAAATGTATCCATCGCTCAGGGGTTGCCAGTACCTGCTTATTTATGAATTGCCTCAAACTGGGAATAGCTGCGACTTGGTTTGGGACCACGTACGCAGTAGAAGCACGAACACAATTTCCAAATTTCCCGAACGAAGAAACATACAAAAAGGATTGAGTGAATTTTGGCAGGATAATTAAATGAAAGTCATGGGACTTTCACGAAAGTATTTTGTGTTCCAGTTGAATTTTGCACAGCTGTATCCACAATCTGTGTTGAAACCTATTGGCCTGATGTCCACAGCCCAACCATATTGATTTACGCAAAACAATGTGACAACTAAGTCTGTTGAAAAAGTAAACTCACAAAATTTGTCGGACACTTTTTCAGCTGTGGGATAAAATGCGAAAGAAAGGGCATCGTTTACTTGTGTATACAATCGAGCCGCATATATTTTTAAGTCACTGAGTACTAGGCTTTTGGTTTTAAATTTCACCAAATGCTGTCCACTGGATATCCATCGCACATGACGGTCTATGTATGCGGACGATGTGAACTTCTGAGTCACACTGACGAAACCACACCACAGACTCACTGATGGTGCTGACAGGGCTTATTTGCTGACGATCAGGCAGAGGAGCGTGTGAAGTGTAAGTGCGTAGATGAGATGAGCAATGGCTTAAGTTCGGTTTTTCATTCTTTACGAACTTACAATCCTCACTTGAAGAGCCATCAATACAGTTTTTGCACTCGTGGTTCAGTGGGTCGATCTCAGCAAAGAAAGAACAACGAACCACTGCATCTTAATGGTTAAGTTTTCCCAAATCCCCATACACACATTGTAGACTAGGTGCGCACATGCAAGTCGATCACTTTTGGGTTCGTGAAGTGATTGGTTGTATCGATTTTTCCAGTCAGTCCTTGGTTGAAAGTTATTTGATACTTAAAGCAAGTTCACGCTTCCACTTCAGGTTAGTGCTCGGTGAAAGCTGGTAGCTTACGCAAGTGGTTATCAACTTCTTTCTTATTCAAATGGGCACACTATATTGGCGACGGAAAAAGGATATCAAACAGCGGGTTTGGACAATGACCTATCAAAACTGGATAGAACTTCACCTTAAAACAACAAGCAGGGTATAAATACCGGATGAATAAGCACATAAACTCACCGGTGGAGAGCAGTTTCGCTGTGGATAGGGGAATAGAAAACGATTTTATGACAGTTCAAATTTAAGGATGATGTCGTCCACTTCAAGAGCAGAACATAACGTCGGTTTTTCGTACAAAAGATTAACGTGTTTCCATATTCAAGCCGATCTGACAATCATGTAAAAAAGCAACTTAGTTGAATATTTTGATTCCTATAAATTTCAGCTCCCTCATAGCAAGTAAACAAATGTCTAGTTTCTGAGTAGAATCCTTTATAAGGGTAGTCAAAAGGAAGTTTGAATGGATTCACCAATTTCCAGGAGCTAACAACCTACTTTTTGGTGATCACTTTGATGAGCCTGGTAGTTGGCTTGTAAACATCCCGTCACTATCTGAGGAGATTCCATCAGAGGGCCATGGATTAGGTTTTCGTTCTCCACCAATTGCAGTAATGGGGTTATCTGACGGCACCACACCTTTAACGCAGTCGGATAGTTGAGAAGCTGACAATTTAGTCGCTAAACGAGTCCTGTTAAATCTGTCTTGCTTTTTAGTTTCATTTTTTGCGCCTGATGGGCTTCTTAACCGCTGTCTTTTTGCTGTAACATGGCCCGGATAAGTAGGTAAATAAATGAATAAGTAAAAAATAAATAAATGACTTACATCGTCCGAAGAGTCCTTTGACTGTAACGACATTCCAGCCAGGTAAGCAATATTTTCAAGTAATTTTGGAATGACTAGCCAGTAAAATTCCAGGCTGCGGTAATAGCTTTTTGCAGTATTTCATGATGGGTAAGGCGTGCGACCTAGAATTTCCTAGTGGCCATGAACGCAATGTAAGAAAAAGTCGAGTAGATAACTCTCGTATGGTAAGGTCAAGTGTGATGGAATACCACTGTCTTCCTTTAGAGAGACTAACGATGTGGTAAGGTCAAGTGTGATGGAATACCACTCACTGTCTTCCTTTAGAGAGACTAACGATTAACTTTTTTGCGTGACTGGTCCCTCTCGGAGCGAGTCCATTGTTCATTTTCACTTCAAGAGATCTCTGTCTTGAGAACTCACTTCTCTTGGTTCTGTTCTCTTCACAGGGGTCCCTATATATGGCCGAGGTGAGAATCGATCATTACAGACCATTTTTGCCTTGTATTCACCCGCTACTATTTCAGACATCCTTAAGGTTTCCCATCGAAAACTACAACACAGATAACAGACACCGATTCGTGCTAGCGCGTGAGAGAAAAATAAATCAAGCATTTGTGTGACTCGTCAATTTCTCCTGAAAACCTATCAAGTGCTGTTCTTAAATTTGCGAATTCACAGCACCAAATGTCGACCTCCAATAGCCAAGACACTTTGTCAGGTGTACAGTGCTGTAAGGTTCTGTGAGTTGATAAATCTGCATTGTCATTGTGGCAGAAACCTTCAGTAGTGATCAGGAAACTCGGAAAAAGTCAGCAATGTCAAAAAAATATGCTAACAAATTTAATGGCCAGTTTTCCTCAGTCGCTTTCCACTTTTCCGACTTGCATCGTTCCTGAACGAGCAGACCAGTTGTCTGGTTTGCCTTCCATACGATGCATTTGGAGGACACATTGGCGATCGTTTATTGAAATGGGCAAGACGCGTAGCCACATCGAGAACGTCCTCAGGGAATGTCGGTATTCACCCATGATTTGCTGTTCCAGGCCACTCAAGGTCATCTTTGTGGTTGCGTGAAGCTCGTAAGGATAAGATATAGACTGTCGAGATGACCCCTTAAGCAGAGGTGCTGTGCAAGTGTCCACGCAAGCACTAGACATTAGGTCCGAAACCAAAATCGAGGTCACTAACCGGGACATGTGCACATTTAGAGTGTGGAAAGCCAGAAACGATGCAACTTGTAGTCATTGTTATAGGATGATGAAGGATTTCAACGCACTAAAATTCTAAGTCACTCTACTGCGGTTATCCCCTGTCAGCGAGAACTCCTTCACAAAAGGTTTGGAAGGTCTTTTGCAGCTTCACGGAAACCAGACGATGTTGAACGACAACCTCCAAGACAAAACCATGGCCATTTGCTTCGTTCCCGCTGCTTCTGTTTGTCACCCCCAACCGTCAGTCTTTTGGCACCTTGAAACCACACACTGTGGGCTGTTTATTGGGCCGCAAAAAAGACATGCAAACAAAAAACATGGACAGTGAACTTAACGTTGTATGTCAATTTTTGTTTAACCCTCAGCCTGAACTCCCCAACTTTCAGGCTTGGTACGGGTGTAACGATGGATACTACTGATGAGACATGCGAGTAGTATGTCTTCTCGTAAATCCGCTTTGCGTCTCTTGAAAAGTGAGATCTGTTGCGGAATTTGTGGACTCTCTTTGCAGCACTTTCTTGCATTTGAGTAACAGTAAACGAATATCCAGAAAAGTACAGGAAGACGCGTTCAAGGAGAAGATGGATATTCAGTTTTGTAAACGAGATACATATGAGAGCTTTGCTCCCCTGTTCAATAGTCTGTAACTGTTCAGTTGGTGTTCTCAAATAGACAACTCCGCAGCGAAGGCCTTCTTCCTTTCACGGGTAGTACATTCACAATGACAGGCTATCGATTATCCATCCAGTGAAGTCACATAACACTGAGGTGACTTCAGTGTTTTGCCTGGTTCTACTGTGGATCCTAAGCAATATGCGGTTTCAATGGCTTGCAGGCCTTCTATTCGAACCTAAGCAGTAGTCGTTCATAAATGTCTCACAAACATCTCCTCAGACTTTCTAAAAGAGTAACTTTTGGCCTTGGTTTTGCTAGTTCAGTATACAAGACCCCGTTTTTCCAATAATGCACGAGAAATGTTACACAGATATCCACTCAAAATACGTCAGAATAGACAACCAAATCGCTCAATCGCCGGACTAATGGACACCAACTATCCTCCTAGCTTTGAAGTAACGCACCTTTGTACCGTCCAGCTAATTCATCCTCATTTTTGCTTCCATTAAATCTTTCATTACTGGTGAATGTATCTTACCTTGCACCGAATATTCCGCTAACTTTAATCATGAACACACTGACTTAAAATCTTTGAGGCACATATCATCAGTCGAACTAAAACTGACAATCTGAAGACAGAATCTGCAGTTTTAAACTCAGAGGCTTACAGCCTATGCTTGCAGTATTCTCCGTCTTAGATAGTGTTTCAGCTAATCTGTGACCTTCAACATCTATGGCTTATGATTTGTCCATCGAGCTGGGCAGTTCGGTCACAATGATTTTGCAGTCATTCGAGGAAATGCATGGATACCTCCTATCCTCCTGCTTGTGTTCATAAAGTTTCTCGTCTCTAAAGTGAATGGCTGTTGGACTTTCATTACTCACAGTTTGATTGATCCATGCACGATCTATGTTGCTTTGTGATTTGTGGACCAATCAAACGATTGGTAAGATAAACTTTGAACAGCAAATCACGTTAGAACTTGAGGATACTTTTTAGGGAACTATATAAGCGCAAGCACGAACAGGGCATTATCCGCCCAACCAAGTAATAACGATATCTACAAGAATGACGACGAAACCCTTGCAATTAGACTGTCAGGCTAGGAGAACAGCACAAAAAATCCTGAGTAGTTACCAGTAAATGCCCTCCGAACTAGTGAGATACCTAGACACCAAATTTCAGAATGACTGACGATTTTATGATGTATTTACAGTACGAACAACCTAGAGTCACTCACTCATGGAAAAGGCTCTGGAAACTTTAAAAAAAAGGTAAAGTGTTATCGATTAGAAATCATGGGGTATTGCGAATAGGCTGGATATCATTCGAGTTTGAAAGGTTCTCACCCGTATTTCTCGGCTCACCAAACACATTGTGCTTTGCACAATTGATGAAGAGGGGAATGCCTCCGTACGGATCGATAATTACTATTCTGTATGCATAGCTGTACAGCTTGGTTGCAAAAAGGCATGTCACCAGCCGAACTGCGTTGTATGTTAGAGGTGTGTGTCAATTGGGCATCGATTTGAGACGCAAGCATTGTTCGTGTTTGTGCTTGTGTTAACGTACAGTGCTTTGGAAACTCTTTAACCCCCGATTTCTAGTAGCAGTTCAGACTACTCGTGTAGTCGTGCCCTGATTCATAGGTATCCAAGTAACCGTCAGACTTGACCTTTTTGACCTTCACTCTCGTCGGTCCTGCAAGAGCTACCAAACGACCATTTGTAATCAGCAGTAACTCTGGTCAACACAACATGTATAAACACATGCATACTCCCGTTTACTCCTAACTAAGAAAACCGATAATCTTCTACACATTGACGACAGCATCTCGATTATCGATGACTTAAGTCAAATCGTGCACCTATGGGTCGGCGTCCAGAAGGTCTCTCGTGCTCATATTAAACTTTTCCGATGGCAAGCGACTTAATGTTCACAGTATGAGGTTAGGTTCAACAAATGCACTCATTTATATACCAGTTTGGTTTTTACAGGACACACCAGATTCCCGGCCGAATCTCTGGTTCATGATGTTTATGAGGGAAACTCGGGGACTGTGCCTACTTGATCAGCCTCAAGACTAGTGAAACTGGTGCGGAATGTCCAAGAGTTTTCAGTGACCCGTGACACGTGTATATAGTGTTCTCAAACACTGGCGGCGGAAGTTCAGCCCGGTTTCGTGCTACCCAAATGGGTCTCACACAAGTCACATATAAATGGACACACGGGGGGGGGATTCCAGAATGATCTTCACTCACATGGATATTACTGAAGTTAAGCTTGAATGTGGGCGTGTAGAGTTCAAGCCAAGCGAGTCTCATGTACTTGGAATAACCTCACTGATGAATGTAACTCGACCTCATGATAAGTCCTCCGTTCATTCGCTTAATCCCTCTGTGTACTTTTGGCCTCCAATTGTTTTGCCTATCTGTACCTGCTACTCACCTCGCCGCAAAGGCCATCCCGTCCGACACTTGTGAGTTCGAATAGGTCGCTGTTTTCGAGAAATACACTCATTTGCATATCAATTTGGTTTTTGCGAGAGACTCACCTGGAACCCAGCTGAATCTCCCGTTTGTGATGTTTTCAGGCAACTGAATGTGCTGCACCAGGCCGCCTCATGTTCCAGTTGCTACGATATTCGAGATATCGCGATACATGTATATTCGTAATGGACTACTGATAAGGTTGCTGAAAATTCTTCGACAGCCCACCACCGGTTTCGCCCTTCTTGGGGCTCATCAGGTAGGCGCAGTCCCCGAGTTTCCGTCAACCTTATGTTCTACTTGAACCCTAATTGGACTGTTTTCGAGAAATACACTCATTTGCTGTTTTCCTTACCCGTTTGCGCCCGTGTTCTGTTTGCTGAGTCTGCCTTGAACTGTTTTTTTCATTAGTTCCGTGTGATCACACCGCCAATGAGAATCACGCGGCTGTCGTCGGAAGGGACGCCTGCGACCCGCACCGATGAGCCAACATTCCGTTCGCCGTTGTTTGGCATGCGGACGTTGACAGTGCATTGTGCCGGTGAGTGACAGACTTGTGCACTTGTTAGCGCAACGAAAGTGGACATCTGAGGTTTGTTGTGTAAACAGTACCGTAGAATTTCGAACCCGTTTCGGGATTGTCGAACATACGCGTCACTCAAAATTCCTTATCGGAAACCTCAGCACACATAAACGCACATTTAGCTGGAATGAGTAACGCATTTAGAGGGACCGAAAACTGCAAGTTCCATTATTTGTCGAGGTGTAGTGACAAGTTTTCTGCTTAAGACAGCAACGAAGCGGGAACAGTAAAAACGTTGAATGTTTCTTCCCTCCCCCCCCACCGATTGCACTGGAATGTTATCGCGCTCATTTGAGCCAATCCTGCGGATAGTTCGATTGCTCAGCCAAATTCTTATGTTTGGGCGAGTAAAGGCAAAAGACAAGATAAGAAGGTATATGCAGTTCTGTCTCGAGGCCACGATGCTCTACGTCTTATCCCAAAAGTAAAGGCCATTATGGCCAATAGGTTTGTTTGACAATTCAGTAACGTTACACGGTTCAGGTGACATCTTGCTTCGGTCGTCTAACAGACCAATCATGGTCAGATCATGCGGTTGAAAAAGAACAACCAAATAAGTGAGCTGCAAGTAGCTGTTGGATCCAGTTAACAGGGGAACAGTGGGAAATTCCCTCCCCCCTAAGGCAATCAATTGCGATCCTTTTCAACCACGAAATGTTAAAAAATGAGCAAAATTTCGTTATAAGTTTAAAGTATTGTAAGTGAAGCGTCGTTGATGGGACAGCCTCTACATAATGCTCGGAACATCCTGATCTGGAGTACATCCATGAAGGAATTCCCTCCT
The DNA here is from genome assembly GCA_003604175.2 of Clonorchis sinensis. NCBI lineage: Eukaryota > Metazoa > Platyhelminthes > Trematoda > Opisthorchiida > Opisthorchiidae > Clonorchis > Clonorchis sinensis. The sequence continues at coordinate 18,855,396 of CM030372.1, forward strand.
TCCCTACTTCCCACCTAAACGGAAGTCCAGGGCGTTAGTCACTGGGCTGTCTGGATTAAATTTTTGCACTAACTTTTTTGCATCACAGAATCCCTACCAATGTTAACGTCTTACTTAAGTACTTAAGTACTTACTTACTTACTTAAGTACTTGACTTAAGTACAGTTCATGGGAAAACAGTTCCGTGACAAGATTTCACTAGTCTTTGAAACTTTTTATACTTCGTCGGAACTAAGTGCGGCAGTCTTCTCCCCAACAGAGGAACGGCCGGAAGCCGATTAATGCTATAAGTCCCCGCTTTTAGCCTGCAGCTGGGTTGCTATAGCATCAAGATGCTCTGAAGATTGATCAAATTGTGCCTCAGTTCATGGCCTTAACTGTTTTGACCTACTCTGTTGCTGACTGTAATACTCTTGAACCCGAACCGTAGACCTTTCAAACATGAGGTTCAGTGGCCCGACACAGATCAATAGGAAAATCAACCAATCACGTGAATGAATATAGTTGCACAATTAACCGCCTCTCCACTCATGAGTGGATGATCTGTATGCATTGACCGACTGGTAGATGGGTCAACTAAAACAATGTGCGTCTCATCTCTTAGTTGCTGACAAACGTCCCGAAAGTGGGGCTTTTGGAAGAGTCTCTCTGAAGGCTGGATGCAGATGAACCTGGAGTAACTTGAGTATTGTTCATTAGCCTCACTCTGTTGAACCCAGTAAATCACAACGAAAGTGACCTGTTGACGTTTGTTCCAGCAGTTTCAGTGTTGACCCTTTTAAACCCCATTGAACCGATAGGCTTTCAAATTCATTCAAAATTCTGTTTCATCCATACTTGGAATCATCAGCAGTGCGCATCTCACGAAACTTCAAGGAGTCTGAAGCCATTGTGACGATCACCTTGACCACTCAGCCATTGGGTCAAAAGTGGGCGGTCAACAGTGTAATTGACACGTACTTAGACAGGATACTGCTCCAATGGTTCCTCATACATGGAACCCACCCCACGTGATCACATGCGTGTACTGGTTTCTTGAGCGAAAACTTCTCAGAAAGTTCCAAATCCTTCCTTGATCAGTGCATGCATGAAACAACACTCAAACTATATGCACAATGTGTGCCACGGTCAGAGATGATAGCGTCACTCCTGTCTACAGTGACCAACTTTGAGTAACGCAACAAAGCGAAGTGTACACGACAGCTCGGCAAGCATGTATATACATAGAAATTTCCTCCTGATCTCATTTAGGACTGGTTAAACGTCTAATGCTACTAAGTCCTTAATCATTAGAGAGACTGTACAAAATTACTCGCCGGATATGTTCGATTAAAAACGTTTCATCCCCAACAAAAAATGTTGTTGTGGCATTTTCATGTTGCCCAGTTTACGGACTGATTTGTTTCCTATGGTGCCATAGATTAATACGCTTAGATTTCACTTACGGAATGATTGTTCTTGAATATTTTGAAAAGGAAAGAAACGCCTTGGTAAAATCAAACATCCTCAATAGAATGGTCGAACTGTCTAAATCCACAGGTCATCCAAACTAAAAAAAAATGTGTAATTATAATAAGCAGAGATACTCGCGGGCGTACGAAATTGTACATCAGAGAGAGTGAAGGTCACCCAGAATAATTTGGAACCTGAATTTTGTTAGAGAATCTTCTAGCGGTCGTACTTTCGTGGAATGTGTGCGTACATCGTAAACATCTTGACCAATTGATGCATATTGGTTGACAGCGTTTCAGCCTCTGTACTAATAAGCTCACCGGTCGGTAACAATTCGACCAAATCTTCTAATCTTTCTCACTTTTATCTCTGAGTCAGTCATTTTCCATCCGAACTTCTATACAGAATAGCATTTTGTTGGACTTTCGAAAACCTTCACGTCCCTCTGCAGTCACCTGCCCTCTCTCCATCTGAAAATTTCTCTACTGCGCAATGTTCTTGGCATGTCTGATTATTGGACCTTTTCCGGGAAAACTTCAGGCGAAAACTATCCACATAAACACTACACCGCGAACTATCCTTCTTTTGTTTGGGTTGACCTGTCGAACTCAACTTTTACATGTCTTCCACTTCTTGTTAGCCAAGTATGAGACCGAACTCTTCTTGCAAATTGGGGTATTCTGCTTCCAGACAACTGATCTCCTCAGTTTTTAAAAGGTTTTGAACTACAACAAAGTCATACTGTTTGTAATCGAAACATCCTTCGATTGTTCGAGACTCGGAGTACCCTAAACCCGTCCAAACCGATCCGATTACTCCGATCTGCGATTTTCTCCATTTGTTCCCAACTTGAGCTGCTCGTGCCTCTTATGCGTTTGATTGTCGTGCGTCATTCGATTGTCTCTTTTTACTACTGTCACCTACATGTTTGGTCAACCAAAACACAACAAAACAATCAAGTCTTTCAAGCGTGAATATGTTCGCCTGTTCAGACTTGAAAATTCAGATGCGTCCAACATGCGTTGGTGGAATAGTGGTACGCACTCGCCTCGCATGTCAGACGTCCGGGGTTCAAATCCTGGCACGGCCACTGCATATGCACTGCTGATGAGCTTTAATAAGAGCGAAACTCGAGTCCAGTGCTTCCCTTTGGTGTGGGCTCATTGGAATAATTGCGCCAGAACAGGACGACCGTTCAGACGAGAGTGGTGTGAATACGGACAAAATATCTATCCCGCAAGACCCCAACTGAAACCAAAACACAACCGCTGAACGAACTACATCATGGATCAGTATGCGATGACGGTCGATAACCGTAACTCAGCAGACCAGACAGTTAAAATCCAACAGACGTTGGCCGATTAGGCAAACATAGAACACTGATCTCCCTGGTGTCAAGGGTTGGTTTATCACTCATTGAGAGTGGAGATTTTCTATTGTGTGTGAGAGAGGAATAGTCCTTTCTTAGGAGATTCTACAAATGCTCGACGAAAACACCAAAAGGAGAAGGACTTTCTGGCTGTTGATATAAGTCATTCATTGCAAGCCAGCTGAGACTGCTGAAAAACAAAGTCATGAATTTATGAGCCAATGAAGGATGAAAACGGAATCAATGATTTCTTTTGGACAATCCGACGAACAAAAAGATGTTTCGTCCCGTTCAAAAGATGATTTGCTAGTTTGATCTGGCCGGAAGTTGGGCCACGATAGTCCACAAGATTGATAAGCGTGAGCTAATTCAAGAAGTGATCTTTTCAGCTGAAAGGTGAGACCATTAGGTGAGCAGCATGCTAAAGCTTTCATCATTAGTATACTTACTTTTGGGAGGTGCTGAAAAATTCAGAGGGCATCGGCAACTCAGTGAGAACATGCTACTGAATCAAAGGGGCCCAAGAGACGAGTAACACGCCATGGCCCAGATGTAATTCAACCTAGCCAATTGAAGGCAACTTGCTAAGATATAAGACACATCTGAGCTAAAGAGGGCTCATACATTCTTTGAAGCGTAAGCATCTTACGTATACTCGCACTCAGACAAGGTATAGCCTCATTCGTCCCTGGATCACAATCCACATTGAGTGGACACTTGTTCACTGGAGGTTTCAGATGGTTGTTTGACTAAAGATTCACTCGTTACGTGAATTCGTCTCATGCAACTCAGATGTTGCCAAATTGATCGACTATATTGACGCGAATCGATTAGTTTTGACAAGTGACAAAATATCGAAGCCTGCTTATCTCTGCAAATGCATGGCTCATGGTGTCGGCAAACGTTGCACCACGTGATATGTGCTGTGTGCTTGGAGGATAGAGAGAGAAGTATCTCATTTACTTTCCATTTAAGCACATTGCAGATATGCGAACACCCGCCTAACTGTGTGGTGTTCAAACTCTGGTCCGTGCGATGTACCTTCTAAAATTGAATTTTGTTACAACTTGTGAGTATGCACGATCGACTGTGCCAGCGATCAAACCACTTGGTCGGTTTGTATGAAATTTCAGAAACAGTGGCTAGAAACTTGGCGAACAGGTAGGGCGACAAGTCAACCACGAAAAAAGACAATCACGGTGGAAAAACTAGAATTAGAAAAAGAACTTACATGGGGTCCCTTAGGTCAAAAAGAGTCCCAGAAAGACAGTGAACTGTAAACCGGTGCTTGGGTAGCCTTAATTTTTTACTCATATGTTACTGAACTCCTGATTCGGCAAATTCCATCTAACGACCAGATTTTTTAATAGTTACTGACCAATACTGCCTCACATTTTCAAAACATTTCTGAGAAAAAACTGGGATCTGGTATTAGGTTCTGAGAGAAAACTCTTCAAGGTAGCCTGACAGTTATCTTAGGGTGTCACAACAGAGGTGTAACGATGGTCTTGATAGATCAGTAACATCGGTTGAACATCATTGAGTTTTTTTTCGACAAAATTCGAGACCACTATCAAAGATCTTAAGAATTCTACCGACGTATGATTGAAAGTACCAAGTCGTCTTAGACAGAAAAAGATACAGATAATACACGTTGTAAACCGACGGGTTCATCCTGAGACTCAAATTTCAAGCCGATAAATTGGTGACGGACAGCGTTAGGTGCATACTCAGTGGCTATGATCATGATTTACGTCGGCCAGACCAGGTTAGGCCAGGTTATGTTAGCAATGGCTTGCACAAACCTTAGTGCGACTGGGCCGTTTTTCAGTAAAGACTGTGCTGGCAATGTTGTGAAATATAGGTAGCTCGGGTGCGCCGACTGATTGTTGGTCTGTTCGCCGAACTTGGCAGTTGGATTGCAAACGTTTCATCACCAGTCGAGGTGACTTCGTCAGTGCGTCGTCAGTGACATCGTCAACCCCGCACTGACGATGTCACCTCGATTGGTGATGAAACTTTTGCAATCCAACTGCCAAGCTCGGCGAACAGACCAACAATCAAAAGACTGTGCTAGTGAAAAAAACACGAATTCCAATAGTTGTGAACTATATTCTGCCATCCGTCAATGTTTAGTGTGAGCTAACTATTCCTCCCTTTAGACAGGTCCTTTTGAGATCTTCTCACAGCTGAGCGGTACATAGCTGATCTAATACCACTTATTCCGCTCATTATACTTGGTTCATCCCACTTCTTCGGGTATCAGTTGTTGTGACCTGGAAAACCGTGAGAACTCTAACATTCCAAAGTCTACTTTGTGTACTTGACCACTGTTCAGTCATTCACAGGTGCCAGATGTTCACCTGCGCTCTTCTATCGTACACACTGATTCCCGCGGGACATCCTCTGGCAGCCTCTTCTAGGTGGATATTAGTGCAGCCGTTGTGCTTGATTGTATGAATGCGAGAACCAATGCATCAGTTGCACCTCTGCAGATTGCATAGTGTTTCCTTGATGAAGGTTTACTCTCACGTCAACCGCATCCGTAGATTTTCGGATGACTTCATATATCACTGGAATATCTTTCATGTCTATCTATGACGTACTTCATCAGATCCTAGCAATAGAATCCTCGGTATTTCCGGAAAACATCGTCGCCAAAGTCAACCAATAACAGATAAAGTGTTTTTTGAATGATTTCTTTTGTAGTTTTTTTTGGTCCCTGTCAGGTAAGACAAAACACTAAGAGCATAGTTGAATAAAACTCAGCACAGTCTCGGCGACTGGTTGTGCTTTTTTTGACCGGATGCTATTCTCTCTTGTTTCCTACGGGAGTGCTATCGAACAAACAATCAGGCCCTTTAAAGGTTATCTTGGAACCTACCTACACCTATCTATAAGTTAAAGCATTTATTCTCTGAAAATGAGCACATGCTTTTTTAATCGATATCCTCATCTGCGAGTGTCGCACCACTTCAAGAAGATTCAGTGAGTAACGCGCGAACCTCTTGATCGGAAGGTCCGTGCCTCGAGCCCAGCTCCAACATCTCGACTGCTCTTGGACAGCCTGGTATTACAGCTGACCAATCAGTAGTTGTATTAATAAGGTTGCACCGAAAGCTTGAAGTAAACCTCACTTTGCAAAAGTTCCTCAGATGACGCTTTTGGGACGGCATCACCGGTTTTTTTGGATAAACCATGAATTATGTGCTAATCCTACGGTGTTATTGAGATTCACATCAACGATTAATGAATAAACACCCATCACCATCACTCTAAACAAGCAATCAATGCAGTAGTTTTTAGTACTATATACCACTGCACAGAAGGGACACAGTTGTCCACCAAACTGCTATCTTCTAGGAATCATTTCTCCTGAGAAAATCCTCAGACCCAGAAAGTTCGCCCTCTTCTGGAGAGCACACTATCTCTGGTCGTGCTTTGTTTGGGGGAAACTAACAAGTTTATTTGAGATTCAGCCATACACTCGTCATCAGATCCAACTGAGAACTATTCGCTAGTTTATATGCAAGATTGTGGTTATAAACAGTTTGAACAGCCCTGATCATACGTTGGATTTACAGGGAAAACTTCTTACAGTTTGTGTTTTCTGGAATTTTACAAAAGAACAAGAATAACGCTTCATGAAGTAACTGATTTGACTAACGGTCACAGTTAATGAAACAGCTGAGGCTGAGAATCTAGTCCACAATGCACATAACACCACCCCATCGGTGGTAGGTAGCCTCGGAATCTGTGATCGATAGCTTTTGAATGATTTTACGTCTACTTGTTTTCAGACCGCCTACAAACCAGCAAAATGTACCCCATTTTTTGAGGCCTTTTCCAGCTGGTAGCCCAACATTTTCCACGCCTTGGCCCGACGAATACTGTTTGATCGGTGTACTCAAGTCACACAGATTTTTGCAGTTGTTCTGTGGGCTACTACATCGAAAGGAAACGTGTTCCTTGGTTGTTTTCTATGAGTAAAACGTTGAAGTGGTTTCGATATACATTGAATTTGCTCTCGCGATACGGTTGACCTTCCTTGAGACGTCTTAGTTGTCATGGCTGTTGACCAGTTGGTGCGGTATGTCCAAAACCTATCACGTCGTTCAGATATGATACTCCTGAAAACTCCACAGTGGTAAAATGTTGACCTCACATGCCAGATATTCGTGGTCCACATCCAAGCACGGCCGATCCAGCACCTCACCCTTTTGTTAAAGATTAAACAGAAGAATTGCGCAGAGGAAGTAGAACTGGTCAGACGAGAGCGATGTGAACACAAGGAATACACTCCTTAGCGCCACTCATCGGGAGAGTTCGTCCACAAAAAAAACAAATCTCCTCACTCTACCAATAATCTATAAGTAGCTCAGTGGAAGAATAAACTTCACCTGATAAGTGAAGCTTCCATCTGAGAAGTCGTTGCTGGGAGAGCCAGTCAACACGTGTGACCGCGTGATGTGATTGAAGGATGAGTGGCGCTTTATCGTGTCTAAGTGCGAGTTAATCACATTGCTGATCAGCCGCTCGTAGCCAGATGGTTAAGTGTTCAAACCACTACCCGAGAGGTCGCGGGTCCTCGACTCTCCGGAGTTTCGCAATGCTGATGATTCCCAATAAGGATGAAACAGCTGTACAGTGCTTCTCGGCTTCACTTACAGGACGAACTCTCCACAAAAAACACTTCAACATCTCAAGATTCGCTTTACTTAAAACATGAGGCGGCCTGTGTGCAGCACAGTCTACCATCAACGAGAGATTCGGTTTAAATCAAGCAGAGCCAGCCATCAACTCCAACTTAAGTTAAAAGTGCTTGCATAACGCGACAAGTATTATCCTTCCTTATCACTGACGCCCTTGGTTTATCGGCACCTGGTTCTTTCCAGAGTTGTAAGGTGCGCTGCTCATAAGCTCGCATGGACTATTGAATCCGGGTCTACGAGTTTGATAGATGGCCCACGAATGCTACACTTTCTCCAATGAATCACGGCGCTCAGAATTTAATTCCTCGTTCATTTTGGCCCCGCTTATCAGGGACATCGTTCAAAGCTTGCCGTTACTCATGGCTGAGATCATTTTTTGTCCATCATCTACTGACGTAGGATACCAAGGTGGCAGCCTGTTGCAACAACCTCATTCGGTTGCTTCACATTGAAAGCATTCTTACAAAATCCGACGAATTTCCTCCCATGTTCTCAACCTTAGAATCTTTTCTGTTCTTTTTGAATCCTATTCACAAACCCGTTATTGAATGTGTTCTTCTCTGCTGGATTTACGAATCCCTTCTCATGTTCCTTAACCCACTCGGAAAAGAATACCCTTTTTCAGTGCAGTCTACTCCCCAATCACTTTGACGCACCTGGGAACTTGTTCAGCCAACCTCATCTGACTGTTAACATTTTTTCTTCGTCCTGTTTTACGCCGGGTCATTTCCTCTTCCACAGAAACTACCACGTAATGTGACCTGCTGAAAATTCATCCTTCGGTGTGCATAAAACCAAGCTATGCCGAAGAATATCAAGCATTAAATTAAAGAAACAGAATTCACAGTGTTAGCAACCCCGGTCCACTAAATTCTAAACGAATGGTGGCAAAATTTGGACCTCTCGGATTTCCTGGTGAAAGTAGACGCCATTCATTCGAAGTGACATGCCATGCCGGAAGACTCTACTTCAGCCTGTTAATCATTCAGCCAACCGATATTCAGCCACATAACGTAAGTTACCCGTCCTTCCACCGGGGACCTAATCAAACGCACAGCGAACTGTCTTTTATGGCGATCTAGAAAAAAGCTACCGGATAGACATTCATTTGAAACTTGATGCTACCTGGATATCATTTTCACAGTAAACTCACTCTCGCGAACCGCTGAAAATTATCGTGAGAATGTTAGTGAGCTGAAAAATTTGTGCGCATTGGAGGAAAATTGACGCAGGAGGCAAACATGCAACGTTCTGGTATCTGGTGTTCCCGAGTAGCTTCATTGTTTTTATCATCCGGTTACAATACGTATTCCAAGCATGTGGAAAGCATGAATGGAAAAACTGCATGTAGATGCACTTAGAGTGTCGTTCTCGTCGAAGAAGTTGACCGAACGTCCGTGAGTTAATTGGGACGTGGACTGTTCGAACTTATCCAAAGCTGTTTTTTTTACTCACGAGAAATTCCGAATCTCACTCTGTCGTATGGTAGTTTACTCCAATGCTGTGCAAATGAATGGGCACTAACAGCGTCGGACGTTTCGTAACACAAAACGACAGCGACAGTTCGTTTCCTACGTTGTCCCTGGTTTCAGCCGTCCTGACAGACTGCGCCCCGTAATTATTCGCTGCTATGTATGGTGAGTTACATGGGGAGGATGAACAGAGATATTCTTTTGGATGGTCGTCGCCTGTTGGCTCATTAAACGACACCAACAGCCACACGATTTCCGGACTTACAGGTATACCAGCCAATCACCACTGGTTTTACTACATTCTAGACAGCGCTTCTTTGATTTAACGAACACTGTGTCTGAGCCATCCTGAGAGGATGCTGAATCTTTCTAAAGCATATAAATTAAGCATGAAAGCTTTTTTTCTTGTTTGCCAGTCCTTGCTTTGATTAGGATTTCGGCGTACCACGGAGTTAGCGGATTCCTCCACAGTTTCGTCTCATCCGTTACCTAAACAAGACAGGCACCCGCGAACCTGTTTCTTCCACAACATCGTCATTGTCCAAGTCAAACGGCTGAGCAGCAGGTCGAATCGCCTGAGCAACTTGATCCCATCCTCTCTCCAAATATAGCAGCAAAAAAAGAAAGAGGCGTCAGCGTTGAAATCGCTGTGCGATCCATGGATGCGGTTAGAAGGTGAAGCATCGAACATGCACTGTGGCCGTAGTTACACATAAAAAAACTGGACTCTTCAAGCCGAAAAGTCTTTCATCCCATCCACATTTGATCGCTGTTTTATCCGAAAGTATTGAGCAGACATTAGACAGAGAATACCCACTTCACTCACAATTTATGGAAGTTGACCCCTGTGAACGGGAGGCGTGCGGAACCTGTCGGTATTGAGCACATACTACCCACGATGAAATCTCCACCTGATTACTCGGGAACACCGTTTGTTGGAAAGATTTGGCCTAGGCACATTTCTTGTCTCTTTCAACGGTAGCGCTTAGGAGTCCATTATGCAAGCACCGCCACAAACTGGCTTCCAAATGGTCTGTCATCGCAACCTATCTACAACCTATCTAATTCAGGAATCTGTTTGGATTTGTTGAGGGTAGCCGGAGTTCATAAAACCACTCGAAAATCCTGTTGATCTCTGAATCCAGCTGATGCAATGTTGCGGGCAATTAACTGACTTTTGCATTGATAACATTTATCTTTCTAACCTGTTACACATTGGGGAATTGTCTACAAGCCAGAACGTCTGAAAATTACTCACTGTATTTTCCATCTGAAAGATAGCACAACATAAGAGATGATAAGTAAAGTACGCTAATATGACGAACGGGTGGATATGCAGCACCGGAATCCACGCAACAGGTTGAGTCCTATTCAGGATCAATCTGTGATCAGTCTGTTGTACCATGTTACTGAAAATGACGTACCATCTTTCAGGGGAGAACTGATGGTGCCATTGATAGACTGTGCTGTTTAATCCATCAGGAAGGTGTGAAAAGTTTCAGCCTTGCTTCTCACTCGAAGTGGAGAATATAATATTATATATACATAATATAAGTCCATATAATTAGCTAGTGTTTTATCCTCCGCCGTATTGCTTGCAAACCTAACCTTCATTCAGGATTTCTCTATCGCCCTTATACGAATGGGACTAATTACATGGTCACGTGCTACAAACGCCTGCCAATCGCAGATTGTCATCCCTGATTTTACGGAAGACACAACCAATGTTACACTCTATTCCGCATATTGGGCTTCACTGCTGTGTAATTCAGCATTGCATGCACCGAATTGGTACGTTGTTGCAAGAGATAAAGTTCGGGCTGAATCTACTCGAGTTTTTGGAATTTCAATATATTTATGCTGATTTGTCGTCGTCATCAGCATCGATAGCATAATAACAGTGTTCAACAATGAAGCCTCACTGCCTTACTACTACCAACGCTTACTACTGCCAATAAACAAAGTAGCATCCGAAGGTTCAATACGTTTGGCCAAATCCAAATCGAGATAAGAAAAGCAAACATTGTTGTGGGTTACTCCTGAGAATACAAAAAATACTAGCATAAAAGTAACTTGCCCAATACAGTACCATTCAATGAGTAGGTAATTTCTTTTACATAAAAATCGCATACACCGATTCGGTGAACTATTGTGAAGCGCGTGCCCGGTGGTTATGCATCACGAGGTGGATCGAAGTTCCTAGTCCATACTGACCATTCAAGGGCAACTTACTTATCGATTGCCCTGCATCTTTTCGTTTTTATTTATGAACTTTTTTTCAGTAGTTCTTATTTAGCGTTCTAAACAAACCATCCGGCTGTTATCTGGTAGTCACTCCCTGAACACACCGTAGAAAAAAAAGATCTTCAACTCTCTCTGCTACTGCGCAAGGACCATTGTTTAAGACCTAAGAACAAAAGAAACTCTCTGCCAGCTGCGAACTGTCTTCTAGGGTGTTGTCGACGGGTCGACCAAAGGCAAATCGGGACCGGTTTCAACACCAGTGGCTGGCCAAACCTCATTTTACCAGAGCGTCCTAAACCCCAGTGTTCAAGCATCCGACAATAACGAAGCCTTAGGCTATTCGCTTCTTTTACGCGCTTGTTGACAGGGTGCTAATGCTTGTATATGCGCACCAGAACTTTCAGTAACAATCCCCAAAACACCAACGTGACAACGCGTTTGCGTGCGGTTCCTCTCTGGCCAGAAGTGCATAGATCCACTTGAGCGACGTGGTTACTAGACAGAAGGCTCTTATCAAGAGAGAGGCTTGCAACCCAAATATTAAGCTCAGTGAACAGAAGAACAACCGAAAGCTTTCACCAATTAGTGATCACCCTTGGTACCTCTTATTTGAGGTTTCTATACGCTAACACGGCCATTACTCTAAACGTCTTATCTTGTGGTCTATCGACCGACTGAGCATTGCTCATGGCAACCCGGATAATGAAAATCCACTCGGTCTAGTTCCACATCATCTATAATTCACTGGACATTTGTAGTTTACTAAATAGAGGACACTTTGCCCGCTTATTGTATCCACATCACTAAGACGGTTCTTGGTATTTCGGGTTACATACCTACCAATAAAATATTCGGCGCTCCCCCTGGTGTGTCTAATCTCCATCGTTAACATCCCTGAGATGAGCTAACTTGTAAAGAACAACAACCTACAATTTACTAGTTTTTTAGCAAAGTCGAATAGTGTCAAACTCACTGTAGTTGTTGCCTGCAGGATATTGAAAGTTAGGAAAAAGTCCTTGTGAGCGGAAGAATACTCACATTAACGAGTAAAAAAGGAGTATGTTGTGCAAATCTCTCAATGCCAGAAATCCGAAGTAAACCTTATCCAATGGCACCGTAGTAACTCAGTTTTGAATCACCTCATACTAAGCAGAACCAGATCAATTCAAAAAAGTCAGTGATCAGTGTCAGCGGGGTCAACTACGGACAAGGCCATCAGCTGCACCACTTATCCTGGAGTGCACGTAAACGGGTGGACGAAATGGGCTCATATAATTTTAGATTTTGGAGAATTTAGTCAGAGATTGGGGTCTTGTCACATGAGAAAGAAAAGTAAGGTTATTTGGTGAAATACACTCAGCTGAACATGATGCTGGTGTTACCGACTAAACTGAATTTAAGCTGAATCTCTTGTATACGATATCCTTCAAGGAAGTACGCTGCACATAGGCTGTCCCGTGTTCCAGTTCACCCAAATTCGACTGATTTCGATAAATACACTCATTTGCAAATCAATTTGGTTTTGCGAGAGACTCACCTGGAACCCAGCTGAATCCCTCGTGTGTGATGTTTCAAGTAGAACATCAGGTTGACGGGGACTGCGCCCCAAGAAGTGCGAAACCGGTCGTGAGCTGTCGAGGAATTTTCAGCAACCTTATGCGTAATGCATTACTTATATACATGTATCGCGATATCTCGAATACCGTACCGACTGAAACATGAGGCGGCCGGATGCAGCACATTCAGTTGCCTGGAAACATCACAAACGAGAGATTCAGCTGGGTTCCAGGTGAGTCTCTCGCAAAACCAAATTGATTTGCAAATGAGTGTATTTATCGAAATAGAGGGTAATCGTTTCGTCTTATGACAACTTGTACATAGCTGTCAAAATAGATAAAAAGTGGTATAAGTACGTCCAGTATTTCTAAAAATCGACCAGCCTTACTGTATTCGTAGCCTTGAAAAGGTGAAAAGGCGCAAGTAAGGTTATGATGTAAGAAAGTTGACAACTCATATTAGTTTACTTTTATATTGAATAACTGAGCCTAGGGATGACCAAAGTGAGTTCAGTACTCAGGCATTCTCACCGAGCAATTCTCGGTATACTAGCAAATAGATACTTGCGACTACCTTTAAAGCACTGCCTAAATGGTTTTTCCAGTCAGAAGACTGAAGAAGCGACGCTCTGACGCTGACAAACAGGAAGGGGTTGGAGAGACCAATTCGCACTACAAACTTGTTGGTTTAAAACCAGTGGGGCACTAATGAGCATAATCAGAGATGCAGTAAATGTCCACTTAGCCACTCAGAGCTCGACCACCGGAAAACTATACAAACCCATAAACAAACGTTTCTACCTGTCTAAGCTTCCTTGCTTTTTTGATGATATAACTCCGACACTGGTCATGGGAGAAAAGGTTGAAGGCACTTTACACAGTCGGTCAAAGGCTTATGATGGCCAAAGTGAAGTCTTTAGGCTCAAGCACTGACTGAAGCACTTCCGAGTGAGAAAGCTGTACTTCGTTTCACTGGAGGATTACATATTCAGATTATGAGTGCACTGAACAAGGAGTACCACAGAGGTCAGTGCGATGAGGCTCCCACTTTTCCCTGTGTACGTGAGTGACCTACTAAGTGACCTAGAAAAAATTTACAATATGCCTTCTAATTATGCGATACCATTTGGAAACCTCAAACACTGAGTTACACAGCACGATTTCGCAGAATTTCACAACCGGACTGTTTCTTGAGGGCTCCTACTGAATGTCTCCAGATGTCAGCACCGTATTGAGATCAATACGTTGGCCACGCGGAGCTTCTTAGGTGAGCCAAACAGCCGCGTGTCCACTATGAAGAAACTCGTAATCAGAGACCTAGGGATGCAAGTCACAGCCAATTATAAACCTACTCTTCAGTATTCGCTGATGTCCAAGAAGGCTAACCATGCACCGCAAAAGTTGGAAGAAGCGGTTATCTACCGAATGGTCGAATGTTTGTGCCCCTGACCGAGGCCCATATTAGGCACCACATTGTGTGTTGGGTTAAATCATGGAGCCTCAAACTAAAATTGAGCGCACTCAGTGCTGGTTTACTGAATGGTTTGCTAAAATCCGATGACTCTCTTATGGGGGTACACTCAGAGCAGAACAGAATCTGATCTCCTCAGTGGAGCAGACTAAGGGATGATTTCATCAACGCCCTCAAAACCCCAAAGGAGTTTGCTGACCATTCCAAATTTAAGGTGATTTTGACTGAGAAAAGTCAATCAATCCAACTAAAAGCGTTCGCGTCACGGCGTTCACAGTAAACTGGAGCAAATCATCTAAATTGGCGACGTCAACCACTACGGTAAAGCGTTCGCGTCACGGCGTTCACAGTAACCGAAAAATTGGAGCAAACCGTCTAAATTGGCGACATCAATCACTACGGCAGGATAGTTTAAGCATTTCTTGGGCTCCATTTGGAATGTTGTATCAGTGGCTCACCGTTGACGACTCTTGCTGAATTTGGGATAAAACTCTTCACTGATTTTACACTTTTTCAAGTAGAATTTTCCCAAATCCTTCGCCGTTGGGTTGTGTTTCTTCACAGGCCCGTTCTTCCTCCCTTAAATGTTTTTTGTATCTCTGAGTAAGTTGTGGACGCTTGTTTTTCACCGTTTTACCGATGGGATAAGCCACTAGCAGGAGTAATGGACGGCAGCGGCAAACCCTTGGATATCTGATTGCGTTACAATAGGAAAGAACTGCTCTCACACCTTGTTTGTGATTGGCTAGTTCCATACACCAGCTGTACTGAACAGTAATGAAGAGATCATTTTTTATCCCAAAAGTAACACGCCACTTATAGGATTGTATAAAACTCTTTCATGGCCCACATCCGGTAGGCGCACTCCCCGACTTTCCGTCAACCTTATAAAGTTAACTTGAATTCACCAAATACTCTCATAAGCATTGTAATTAAACTTTTATCAGAAGATGAGGTTATCAACGAATCAACTGAATCCTTCCTTCGTGATGGCCTTCATCATAAACGACAGATTAAGCTGGATCCGGTTAAAACCAAACTGGTGTGCAACTGAGAGTATTTGGCGAAGAAGGTTGCCCGGTTGTCGCAGCCACGTGAGATCACTAGAGTCCGCAGTTGCAATATACTGCCTAGTTGTCGGGAATTTACCTTATTCATCTCGTTCAACCAGTTAAATTGCCTCCATCAGACGGATGACCCTCTTGCAAAACGGTGCCAACTGTGGGGTGCAATCGGCTCATCTGTCGCTCTTGATTCCCTTTTGCGTTAACACTTCAGAGATGCTTAGCATTACTAATCTGATAGTCTCACCAGACGCTGGCGATGCCTGGGAGCAACTGCGTGTTTCTTGACATATGTTCGCGGCTTTCAGGTTTCTGTAGCACATAGGAGTGTGAACAGCACTCCAGCAGCGCTTGGCAGAAAACCCGATGTCGCAACATCAGAAAAGTGCTGGAAGTTGAAAAAGATACCATGATCCCTCTTATTCCGAGGGAAATATCACCTTGGGTCAGACAGCCGGGACTAATGCTGCTTCCTGGATCAACGAACAAGTCAGCTTGATCGAACAGTGACTTTACAAACAATAGATTTGGATTATGCTATAGCCATTTTCATTTGGTAGGTGTGAACAGAACAGTAAATCGTACTGCAGACTTATTCTGGTTACTCGATACTATTCACGTTTACCAAAGTCCTGCCTAAAGACGGCCATAATGTTGGCACACTCAGCAGCCAATATCGAACAATTCCTAACTTTTCCAGCATAAGAGCCGGTGAGGGTCACTCCAACAGAACGACAACAATAAAGTGGGGACGGGGAAAATGGGCACCACGAGATGTGGCAAGGGCTTACAGATCCTTACTGGACCAAGGATGTTAGCTCCCATTTTAGGCGGACTCCTGATTTTAATTAGATCGACTTGAATGATAGGATGAAGTCGCAAAATACCAACTCTCCACGTAAAACCATTATTTACCAAGTAGTTCATAATAGGAGTGAAAATTCATTCTGAGTATTCGTTAATCGAGAGGCCAGTTAATGCTTGACCACGTGATGTGGCTTCTGTGATTGAAAGAGAAGTGGTGTTTTGTACTGTTTGAGTAAGAACTAATCACAACGCTGATCAGTCCCTCGTGGCCGCGTGTTCAACCAGTGGCCGGAAGGTCACCGGTTAAAAGCTTTCCAAGTTTCGTGAGATGCTTAACACTGGTGATTCAAAACAAGAATGGAGAAGCTGCATAGTGCTTTCCAGCATGGATCGTGGTTTCCAATGGTCAATGCAGTTGAAGGCAGCCGTTAGTCTGAGCAACAAAAAAACCGTACTGGCTGTTGGAAGCAGTGAGGCTGCTGCGATATCTGTCGGTGTACGAAAATATCGCGTATCTTCTTCCGTGAAGAGCCGCGACCTAAGAATGAGGCATTCCGTCTCCACCAAATCTGTTCTGGTCAATCTATAACATAACTCGTCTCCGGGGAGTATAGATCTTCTGCGTCTCATCCATAAGCAGAAACGGCGCAGCCATGTCACTAGTCTCTTTAGCAGACTCCAACTAGACACATGTTCGAATCCAGGATACGTAAGTGGAGGTCACATGTACCACCTCCAATCCCTTACATGCAGAACAGCAATAGGATAGCTAACCAGTTGGGAGGGCCACTCGTTGCAGTCCTTTCTCAAAAATTCAGGGCCGGATAACCACATGGATAGTTTGGATGTGCCGGATTGTAGACCACGGGAAGCTATATCTGCAGGATCGCATTTGCTTTCAACGTACATCCACTGACGTCTCTCCCGATTTCCGATCGGTCTGTGCAAGATTGGACCAGTGAAATCCTTTACTTTGACCTTTCCAAATGCCTCGATGCTTTTGGTTGTTGTACCTAGGATGAATATACTACTTAAATGCTAGCACCATCACGTTACGACTATCCTTCCCACATGACTAAACCGGCTTTGCGTTAATTTTCTTACGTCAAACAAATGGTAAAATTAGCAACCATGTTCCAGAAGCTCCACTATCAAGGACGCAAAGGCAATTAATTTTGTAGAACACACAATCGCATGACGCTCGTTTGAAGAGTAGTCCTCCTATTTTTGCGCAATCATCCTCGTGAGTCCATACCAGAAGGGAGAAGCACTGGACTCGAGTTTTGCTCTTACTAGAGCTCATCAGCAGTACATATCCAATGGCCGTACCGGGTTTTACATTCCGCACATCTGACATGCGAGGCGAGTGTGTTACCACTAGTCCACCAGCGTACGGTCGAGGCGGCGGGCGTTCCGCTCACATCAATCAAACGCGAACATGTTCACCTGTTCAAATGTAAACATCCGAATGAATCTAGCGTATGCTGCCGGAGTAGTGGTGACACGTTTGCCTAGCATGTCCAGAGTTCAAACCCCAGAATGGTCACTGGTTGTGCACTGCTGATGAGCCCCAATAAGAGCAAAACTCGAGTTCGGATCGTACTATCTTTGCTTCGCTGTTGCATTTCATCATAGTCCTATGCTTGATGAAGTGGCAACTGCTGGGAGTTCTGGAAAAATCGATATTTCCACCGGATGCATTGCAACTTATTCAAGTATTCAATCAATTTACAGCCATGTTCACTCACTGGAATCGCCATCTACAATGTCACGGAAAATATTTTTCGTTAAGAACGCGACGAGGGAATGGGAATGGGGGAATATCGTACATAATATTCACTGGAAATGGATTGTTAACCTAGGGAAAACGGCTGGATTTCCGTCGTCCACTTCCACTCAAAGATCAGTGAGGCTGTCCGGTTATGGAATTGCCTCGATCCACAATTGTAAGACTTTTATGAATACAAGACTGATCCAAGAAAAAACTCCAGGTTTAAGAACACAAGTGTGAGAAACAAATACGTTTAGTAAGGTATCAGCGAGTCAATACAGTACTGATCCATGACGAACATTATCGTGTTGAAATGAGACTCTACTGTGAACTGCATTCGCCTATTGGGGAGCCTCGACTTACTCTGGGATAACTGAGAGTGGTCTAGGCTCAATAAACCTCACTGAACACAGCTCTTCTGTAAGCTGAATGTAGACTGACAGAGATTAACAAGGGCAGCCTCCGCTTTGGCAACAATGCGACCTTGAAATTTTGTGTAGGAACGCGATAAACTGCCCCCTGCCTTCCCAAAACAGCTAGCAGATTTCCAGCTTACATGAGACAATAGCATTTTTTTGTGACCTGCCTTGTGTTTGGTTGGAAAGAGGCCCACCAAATTTGGTCGACGTCTACGTCATTCATACATACGACGTAACTTTAACAACCGTCGGTACTGAATAAATTGAATAAAACTGGCAGTATCCCTTTCGGGTTACTTTTTATAAGGGAAATATAAGTGAAAGAACGGTAGGGTCGGCAGCTTTGAAGATTCTCCAAATTGCTTTACTTAGCAATTAGTTCAAAACCTCTGATGTGGATTGGCCGTAAATAATAGTTATGGATACAGCTGCATATTGGGTGACGCTTAAATCACTCTTCTGGGCAAGTTTTTCTCGGTCAGATGTCTCTGAGATAATCTTCCCGGAAAAACAACAGTTACACTCCTCAAAAACTGTACATCGGTGCGTTAAACAACACTCGAAGTCATTAAAAAGGCACATGTTAGTTAAGTACATCGTCTTCTCAACAGAAGGTACCTTCAGAGAATGTTTACGTTTTTCTACGTTGGAAGTCTATCGTCTCGGTGTTGACATTCGTGCTTCAGGTTTCTTGCTACGAAGGTTGGGCGCTTGAAAGTGTTTGCGTGCAATTCCATTCACAATTAACCATCTGTCAGCATTTTTAGATTCTCCGAAGCTAATTTCGTTATATTGAAACATTCATGCGCAAAGAAACCACCCCGAAATTAAGTCATATCGCAGAGAGTGAAGATTTCCGGATTTTCAATTCTCTTTAAGATCATCCTAGGGGTTCGATTTGAAGCGAATGCTTTCGTGACTATTTAAAGCCTGTCTGTCTAATAGTTTATCTGTCGTCCAAGCAGCCGGAGTGGGTAAGTGACCACGCTATCGCCAATCATTCGTCCCAAGAAAAACAGCGTACCTCCTAGTAGTTTGTGATACTCAGGTTTAATAAACGATGCTCCTGATATTTTATCAAGAATACCACCTGGTAGGTCAAAATACTTCATATGAAGTTGGTAGCAATGGACCACTGGTAGGTGTTACAAGAACTCTACGATTTGAGTAACATACTTCACCAGATTGACTGGAGAATCCACAGTGATTTGCACCTGTAGATGATGTTGATGCACCTCAGGGCATGAACAAAGTTGTCTTAATGATCAAACTGTACATTCAATCTGTCGACTATTGGGTGTCAGTACCAGTATTTGGTCGCCATCCACAACTTTGGAAAAGGATTCTGGTGACTTGGAAGGTTATCGGCTCCTATATTTCCTCACGGGATGTTGTGCCAATCGATTGGATCCCAAGCGAAAGCTATTGAACAAGGCAACCTTAAGAGCTTATGTGACATGATGTAATAACGAACTGTTATACCTATTACACATGTATAAATAATATAATTAGTCGGCTTAACATGTACAAACATCCCTTACCATCGGACTCGCCTGAATGAAAACCAAAGGGAGCTGTTCAGTATGTACTATGCTGCATATACGACTGAATGTGAAAGCTAGCTAAACAGAATCAGCCTAAAATGAAGTCCGTTGGCAATATAGTCACAGGCAACCTCTGGTGAACTCACTGTAGTCGTTACCTGAAAAGTATAGTTAAAAGAATACAAGGCTATTATAATCACACAGAAGGAATAGTCGCGTCTTTATGACCTCTGTCATCAATAAACGGGTTATTCCTATTTTGATGCACACAATAATTGAACGCGATCCAACTGGACTGGATGATATATGGGGATAATCCCCATCTCTTCATAGTCTGTTTCTTATTCGAACTGCAGGTGAACTCCATGAAAGGATTGTGAGACGTCCTTTCGAGAACCATGATCTTATCGCTGACTGGTGGTTATCGTCGCGAGCTTCTGTTTTGTCAGCCAGGATTTGAGATTTCCTGTTATGAATATGGGAATCAATAAAGAAAAATCTTTGGTTCGCTTCTGGAACCTTTCATTTTATCATGCAAAATCACTGGGGTATTATTAGTGTACAAATACCCCTTCTTGATGTCGTTCCGAGTCCTGCATTAGCTGTCAGAATTTGATTGGCTGTGATTGGTTCGTCTCCTGATTGGTTCTTTGAAGGCTTGTGTCGCGTGGCCGCACTTTTGCAGTGCCCCGACTGTTCAGATGAATTGTTAATGATAACGAATAGAGCTTGTTAATTGGATAACCTCGACTCGTGTTGATCTTTATTTCTACACTGTGAAACCGGACAGTTATTGGTTGATTGGGTTGCTTGTTGCAGACTTGTTGCAATCTCTGCTTCCTATCCATACACCTTGTTTGGTGCCTGCATTCTGGTTGCCCTCCCAATTCACAATGGTTCGGTACACGTTGTTCCATCAATGGAAGACTGAAGAAGGTGTCAGTTCCAACAAAAATTTAAAATTGTACCTTTCATATGAGATTTCTCCACAACCAAAAATGGAGAAGAGCTTAGCACAAATGCTTGGCTCTAAATAATTTTAGTATACTGTGGAACACTTTATTTCGTAGTACCTTGATTCACCTCACGAGATCTGCTAAAATGAATGATGTTATTTAACATTTTAGAAAGATTTAGTTGTACTAATTATGTGGCATTATTCTGACTTACTAATTTCATCAACTGCAAACAACGCACAAAACAAATTTCATTTTTATTCTGTCCAGAACAATGGCTAGTTTGGTGAACCGAGTGACATCAGGAATGCGTGTTAGGAGTTTGGCACCCCAAATTAGATGGAGTGTACCCAATGCGGTCACAGCCACCAGTTAGTTTTTTGCTTATTTCTGTCACCCCTGTCCAACTCAGAGTGGTGAAATCTGTAAAAGCACGTTTATTTTATCTCATACTTTTATTCGAGACACAGCATTTTGCCAATAAACGCCTAAATCTATGGGCTCATCACACAGTACACTAAAGGCGCAAGACATCATTAAGTTCAGGAGAATTTAGGAAGAAAAAATGGTCGATTAAAAAAACACTCCCTGGACAGGACCCATCATCCGTATCCATATCCTGCTTCGGTGTCATCCAGTGGGCTTAGTCCCCGAATTTCCATCAATGTTTTGTTCTAATTGAGTAAGGTGCTATGTGAGGAAAATATGGTTTGATATCTCGAATATCACGGTCGTTGGAACAGGAGTTGACGTTTGTAAAAGATACTTACTAGAAAATATCATAAACGAGAGATTCAGTTGAGACACCAAATGAGTGTATTTCTCTTGTAAACGATGTTATTTATTATTGACTATTAAACGATTATTTTGATGCACAAGTATCAAATTTACTAGCAAGCCTGTGTCCAGCTTTAACCATTACTTTGCGTTATTCCGGCCAACTGGGCGGTCGTGTTGAAACCACGTTTGTTTTCGTGTGATTCCCGCCACGATCACCTGCGTCGTCCACATAAGCTTGTTTCCGTTTTACACAATAACTTAACCTACTCGTGAGTAGTACAAAAGCAAACAGGTTTGCCCTCGTGAGATGAAACCAGATGCCAACACCCAATATTTTTATTCTCGCCGTTTTATTGAGATCAGAATAACTCCTACCATGGTGGATATAGCACGGACATGTCCGAAAGTCCACCAAATATTTTTGACCGCTCTCGTTGTCCAATGAAATGCATCCATACCACTCGAACGGATTTATTAGCCAATCGAAGAGCACCTCTGCATAGCCTCCTGATTTGGTGACGTGTGCCAACTCCTTCGAAAACTGAGAATCTCAGTTCGAATACCACCCAAACCACTAACTATATTCAGTCTTCCACGTCAAATGCTATGCACGGAAAACGTCAAAATATTTTGCTACCATGTTATGCCAAGTGACGCTAATTTTTCCGGATGCAAAAGTGGTTTAGGAATAGGCGAACGAACACTTGTGGAAGTGAGATCAGGATCAGTTACTCCAAGTCAGCTGACAAAACGTTCTCAATGGATTTCGTGTCTAGAAACTAGAACGCAGACCGATAACTAAAAATTTTGGCACGATCACTGCGATTCTGCCTGAGAACGCTTCATCACACTGAAAAAAGAAAACATTCATTCGAGCCCCAAACAGAAACTGCAAGAATATGGTTCACTGGTGTCGTTACTGTTGCTGCTAAAATTTCCTTTCCATTTAGTTTTGCCTGATGTCACTTCAACCTTGTACGGATTTCTCATCAAACTACCGAGGCACTTGTATGGTGACTTCATTCGCCCCTTGCCTGAGGTCACGCCACTGTAAACTTAAACCATTCCAAACAAGCAGGAGAAATGGTTCCTCAGAACTGAGAAATAATTTTTCAAATGTGAATCTATGCTTACTACATTCCTTGTTACTGGTATGTTGTGAGCAAAAACCGGAATTCCCCGCATTCAACGACGGGTTAATGCATTAAGCCAGCTCTGGTGTTCATATTAGCATTTATGGCATTCCGTCCTTTAGTGTTTTTCCTACCTAATGAGCAATGTTCCACTGGCCTTATGAAACATCTGTTTCCGGATTTCGCGCATTGTGTGAAAAGTATTAGCTCAATCGATCAGCCAGGAAGCCATTCGACATTTACAATTAAACGCAAGGATTCTGGCAAATATCATGTCGGGGAGACAGAATTGAGGCCATCTGCCAGACTGCAAGAACATTGACTTGTGGTTAAGAGACACATAAATTTTCACCCGCACACGAAGATTGAGAAGGATACAAATTACACTGGAAGTAAATCCATAAACCAGCTTAGGCAAAAAGAAAGAAAGAACACAAAGTTCCGAAACAGTGGTACTAAACTCCAGCAACAGACACACTGAGTTTCATCCAACCTTTCTGTCTCTGCACACAAGGAACTCCGGAACCACTAAGCTCAAAATTGTACAGGAAACTAGAAGAAAGACCAACAAAAGATCACGGGAATACGCATAGTCACTAAAATGTACAGTTGAGCAGGATAAAAAGTCAGAATACGAAATGGCAGAGCAAATAAAAACAGCGCAAGACAAAGCAGTGTCCGACGAACCGGTCAGAATCGAGGCAACCGCGCAAAGATTTTGAGAAAAGATAAACCATATCAAAGGAAGGAAACCAGTAAGGATAGAAGGCCTTAAACTGTCTAGTCAAGCAGCAGAAAGACAGTCCGAGCCGTAAATGGGCTTACTGGGACGAAAGAATCAAAACTGTGAAACGGATATACCCAAAGAACCAATCAAATGTAAACAAATGAACTGGTCACATTACATGCAACTAGAATTTCCAGAAGCTACTTAGTTTGGATACATCAAACAATCTTTGTAAACCATAAAAGCGTAAGTCGAGCTGAAGAGTTTAGGAGTTCCGGCCTCGAAGTTCGGCTCGAAGCCTGTTGAACAGATTGAGCTTTTTGTGGTGATTACTGTGGAAAGTTTAAAAGCAAAACATAGGGTGGTGAAATAAGATGCTATAATCCGACGTTTCGGTTGCTGTTGGAGACCTTTCTCAGTGATTTGTAAAGCTGATTGTAGGAATCTCTGGAAAAGGTTGTCCACTTCAACCAAAACGTCGGAGTACAACATCTTATTCCACTACGCTGCGTTCTGACTTTTGAGTCGAAGGAAATTTGCACCCAACAACGTACTGAGGATGTCTGCTCTTACGGAAACGAAATGTTTGCAAGCCAATCGCAGAGCTCAGCAATCAGTTCAAGGGTAACCTGATCAACAGATGAACGTCCGCTACTAATTTCATATATTTGAGCACCAACCAGGAGTTTGCCCTAACTAACTACCAACAGTGGCGAATCACGTCAAATTCTGCGATTAAATTCAGACGGATTATTGATCACTAAAACCTGAGATACATAGCTCGTACGTGGTGGTCACTAAAGGTTGATACCACGACAGACATGACCGAGAAACCGTGACATTCGCAACTCGGTAACACTAATGGAATGACGTTGCACTGACAATCACCACTTGAATTCGTTTTGGCCGTATTAGCATCCCGCCTGCACACAGTCTGCTGGGTGTTATTTCTACGGGTCTATACATTCAAATCCACGAGTTTTGTGCACACAGTAACTGCACGGGATTGGGTTGACTCAAGTGAATAGGCGGTTTTCGTGCTTGGCACACTCGCGTACTGATCAGCTTAAGCGCAGCCTTTCAACCAATAGAAAATGCGCAGACTGTCAACCAATAAAAACCGCGCGTGCTTGATCGCCAGCCATCACATTCTGACTAACGAGCCTCAGTAAACTTTGGATGTATTGTTTGAGGATACCTGAACCGAAATTTCAGGTTCATGATATGATTTCTCCTGAATATCACTAAAAAGGGGAGACAGAGGATACAAGTGCTCCGAGGCATCTAGTTGATGAGTAGTGTAGTAAGTTACGAATTCGATTCACTCTAGACATTCACGCGCTTCTAATGACCCACAATCAAGAGAAAAGAGTTGCACACTGCATTCAGCCTTCCGTCAACGGAAGACTTTAATTGCCGGGTGAGATTTCAGTCCATATTTTGTTCTATCCATTTCCTGGCATACCCAAAACGAGCATGAAAATAAAACTGCGGAAACGTGAAAAGATCACACGAACTTACCGGCAGCGCGACCTAGAAAATTGGTTGGAGAACAATTGCGAAGAAAACTGGAATTAACCCACCTGACAAAATATGCTTTCAAAAACGAGTTTCAACTGTCTCAACAATAGCTATTGTTGCATTTGAAAATAAGACTGTATCCTAGATTCGGAAACTGGGGAACTTTTCAAACAACCGCATTTATTTACTGATAATTGTCCTTTAAGCAGTGGATATCACGTTGGCGCGAAATGTAAATGACTTGATGGAAACGTCTGCTTTCCGTGTACACAGACACTATTCTCCCGAAATAAAAGAGAAACACTGATCCGAAGTACCGGGTCTGTCAGCTGAAGAGGTTTGCATCTGGAAGCTGCGCTGCTCAAACCTAACTCTCAGTGAATCTGCTGAGAACTAAAACCACATCTGCAAATTGAATTTAAGGCAGTTTTTATGCTAAAATTTGTGTTTTAATTGAAGAAACACGACGAGAGCTGTTACTAAGTAATAAACGGCAGGACCCAACTTAACTCTGAACATTTAACCATTCACATCAAAGCTATGGTTTGCAACAGAGTACTCCGCCTTCAAGGAGACTTCCTCTACGATTTTAAGAGTATTCCCGGAATAATGGTACTTTCTACCGGGACAATGACCAATAAGTACTCTACCAAGGACCTTCTACATCGCGATAGTGGGAATTTGTCTTCTTCGGATACATATTCTAACAGGCTCTATGAATACTGGCTTGAGTTTTTCAGTTGGCTCGAAGTTAATGTTCCAGCTAGTCAGTAATCTTGCATACCCGCCATCCACACAACATGGTGACTCTGTACACTTTTCATCGTTTTCATTTGTATCATTATGAACTAGGACTCTTTTCAGCTGGCTAAGCATGAACAGCAGCCTGGTCATCATCGTCGACACCATGCGTCCTAATTCAAACCTGAATTTTCGCAAAGACGTGTATGCATACAACAACGAGAACGATGATGGTTATTTAAAACAGGAGGACTTTTCAGGCAGCGTTACTTCATCCAATAAATCACGAGTATTGCCATCATCGTGATTTCAAATGTGAGATGTTCCAGCAGATGGCCTTGTGTGCGTATTCAGGCCATGTTCGTTCACAGAGTGACCACCGAATCACCGCTATACACACAACATCTCTGAGGAGGAAGCCAAGCAATAATTTTGTAACAATGGCATGGGTAGTTTTCATCGTGGTATGCCTTGTTGAGGAATAAGTTGGCGATATGGGGGAAACCAGTAGCCACGTTGGTTGAAGTTCTGTATAGACTGTCACCCAGGAAGAAGATTTCAGCGAGGAAATGACTTCAAGTTAAGAAAAGACTATTCCGGGATGTTTCTGCATGGAGCAGTATTGCGATGAACTCTGCGCTTGCAAATCAGTCTTTGAACTGTCTAAATGTCCCACAACTTAAAATAGTTTTATCAGGATTGCATAAACGAGCGTTAAACAAAATTTTTTTCATGCGCATTTAAACCAATCTTCGAAATCCGGCAACCGGTTTTTGAAAGGGAGTTGTGGTATAGAGAATACGAGAAAAAATATCTCGGTGACGATGTCACTATGATCCATTCATGAATCGGACATTGTCAGCAGTCGCTTCACTGAACACTCAGTGGACACGGGAGAAAATATTCATCAATATCTTTATCTATCTATGAGTGGTTATGTACCGAAATGATTTTAACAAAAATCGATCTGCCTTCAGCTGGCAGGCCAGACATTTGGGGATTACTCGAAATTTCCACATGATTGTGAAATTGCGCGAACCGATAACATTCAGCAGCCACTCCTGAATTCCACCTCCTAAATGTAAACGCATCTAAATCCTGTCTAGGTCCTCGGAGCAAGCAAGGAAATGTAGATCGGTTGACAAATAAAGGAGGGATTTACATGTTTAGCCAATCGTTGAATGCATTGGTAATCGATCTGTAGGCCGAATATGTTGGCTGGCTTGTGGACGTTTCGTTACCATTCAAGGAGACATCATCAGCGGACTGTTGAGTGGATAGCTTCTCCCTTCAAGTTTGCATTAACAGAGTTAAAAAAAGGCTTTAAGCTATAACCTGATTCGCCGTTGGTGGCAGTCTCAAGTGAAGACTGACTGGTCCCATCCTGATATGTGTTGCGTTATGCTGTTTATGTCTTGTCTTCGATTGCTCCACCACATACTGAGTGCCGTCCATTTTTTCTTGTTCTAGTTGGCCTATTCATGACCCTATTTCGTCGTGGTTCAACTTCCTCTTGTTCGATTGGTCGATGATGTGTCTTTCATTTTCGAAAGTTTGCTGTCTTCTTCGTGATTGGTGCATTCTGAGCTTGCAGTTCATTTTCATGAGTCTGGATACATGTCCCCTTTCTGTGGAGGTGCCATTATTTTGGCTCATTTGGTTGTTGAATTTGGTCAGACTTGATGACAGCTGCAAATTCCGATCCATTCACTTTGTCCTTTTAACCCGGATGTCATGTTGTTTTGGTTCAACCGGTTTATTCTTTGATTACTTTTTTGGCTCAGGACTTGATCGTCCTGGATTTTTTCTCAAAGTCAATAGATAGGGTCAATCTCAATGCTTCCGCTGGTTGTCCATCAGTGGAATACCAAGCTTCCAAGAGTTGGCGTTCTTACTTTGTTTTTGCTTGCCCTAGTAAGAGGACGTATTACCCCAGGCCTGTGGGCGATCAGTCAGTGGTCGGTACTTTACGCTACGAGAAGGATACCGTTTCTCAAGCATTCATTTGTTCATTCAGTAAAAGATTTGTGAAAAACACTATATCGGACAGATAGGGAGAAAACTGTCAATCTTAGACAATGAACACCAGCTTGCCACTGGAAAACACGACCAGCTTTCACTCATTTCTGTAAATGAAGACCGGGGGGGACACGAATCCCAACTGCATCTTTTGTGGCACCGTCTATTTAGATAACTAAATGTAGAGACGTTCTCAGTGACGGCTTGTAGCTTATCTGAAATGGAAGCAATCACGGAAACCCAGGAATTTCTGACCAGACGGTTATCAGTCTGAGTACTTGTGTTTTCCTTCCTCCTGGGGGAAATGTCTGCTGAAGGAGTGTAGATCGACTCAAACGTATCACACCGGTTAATGCTTCGTGTAAAAAATGCCTTTTCCAAACGAACGGAGGTCAGTCCCAAAGCGAATGATCTCGCTGGTCGGTGTGCGATTTTGTCCGTTCTGCCGTACCGTTACTTTTTTAGGATAAATTGTATTACGAACGGAAAACTTTCCAAGACCAACGCAACAGCGTCTTCACACAGAATTCTGAAGGATCTTTCAATACGGTCGAAATCTATTCATTTTCACCCGACCACAACAGTTTGTTGGGGCATTTCGAAGACTGCTACCTGAACACCCATTTAATCCATCTTGGAATCTTATTTGTCCACATATGCGCCAAAGAAGGACCCTGCTCACGTGATCCATACAGATGTCGGCATTCTAAACCTATCTGTTATCTGTTGTGAACACCACCACAAACAGTGGTGGGCTAACATGTACTTCCACCGCAGTTCCGAACACTGGCTTTGGACTTCATCAGATCATAACTTCAATCAAGCTGAGGTCATCCCTATTTGAGGAACTGTTAAGACGGCTGAAAACCAAACGAATATATATTCTGATTTTTATTTAAACCATGATGCTGTTTGCTGGCTGAAGTTGCATTTCGAATCGTAATGGTGTGCGTCTTTCTTCGATAGATAATCTGCCAAGGCCGTTTGCTGTTTTTAACTGTTTGCTCCTCGATTGATAGACTTACAGCCTAGAGTCTTCGATAGATAATCTGCCAAGGCCGTTTACTGTTTTTAACTGTATGTTCCTCGACTGATAGACTTACAGCCTAGAACCGCTACAAGCAGAAACCTAACGGGAATCAACGCAAAAATCCGAGCTTCCTGTCTTCCTGCAGGGACCTTACGAATACTAGAAACCTGAACCCAGCTCAACGCAACACAAGCTCGACACATCTCTTCTGAGAAACAACCTAGCGAACAGAACAAAAGGATGACACGTGTTTTCTTGCAATCTTACACTGAAGTCCAGTGCCACTAATAAGGTTTCCTTACGAAACAGGTCATCCTCTGACCGGATACGTTTCAGTAAGGTGCTGCTCCTTCTATTTAAGACAACTCTGCGTAACGATTCCCTGCACCTACGCAACGGACGTTTTTAAGGAAATATTGTATTTTTATGCTCTACCTTTTGAAGTACTTCTTGTACATTACCCACGTTAGCTGGGTCCTGTTGTACTAACCAGACTGTTTGGTTGTTTGATCAACAGAGGTCAACCGTCAACAGTACAAACCGTGCTATATCATTTATCGATTAGTAAGACTTTGAATTCAGATAGCACCTCATTCTTTCAGAAAATGCCCATCAAATCAAACCTCGCCAAAGGCCTTCAAGCACGATATGTAATTCAACGCGACCCAATATGCATGGAACAAAACAGGTGCACTTTGACCGCTGTAAATGGTTCCATATACCTACTTTATTGATCGAAATTTGAGTCGGTATAGTACCAAGCCGGGACTGGAACAAGACAGTCGTGGACTTTGCCGAAATACGCGCACTTGTAAATTACCTTGTTGTCAAAGGAAAACAACTTAATCTACGGTTTACGCCACTCTACAGGAAGGGACAAACCGTTGATGGGCTTTAGAACTGTTTTTAGTAACTTTGTGAGGTGTTTAGTGTCAAGATACTACACTTCGTTATCTCAACTAGCGTGTCCACTGAAACATGGTGCAGCATACTCGGTTGAAGATGATCAGCTGAGTCTATAGTTACCATAAAATGAGTGCACTTTGATATTGTTCTGCAAACTGATGTTCAACTAGGACATAAAGTTAAGGGAAACCCAGGAATTGCGCCTACCTGAAGAGGCCCAACAAGCAGGGCAAAAGCGATGGTGGAGTGTTGAAGAGTTCTCAAGAAACTTATGCAAAATCTATATGTCTGTAGGTCATGTTCACCTCTTTACCGGATCCTGTAGCGACCATCCAAATCAGTTATCCTGACCCTCTCTGCCATTAGAGTCTTTTCTGAGATCGAGACCTTTGAATTTCGTCCATACACTTTTTTAAAGGGTACAGGGGACTTTTAAAGGAAAAGAGCTGCCGATTTATCAACCATCCAGTCACAACCGGTCAAACAGCTGCATGCTATGTCCTCGAAACGTTACTATTAGATGAGTAACTGAAAATTTGAGAAAATCGTGGGCTAAACAGCGATCGCGTCAAGGGAGCTTAGTGTCTGGTTTTGATCGTTCTTTGTAAACAACGGCCTTGTAATGGTAGTTCGGCCTGTAGGTCGATTTGCTTTTTTCTACTCAACTAACGGTATTATCCGGGTTTCTAGTTGGAAAATACTGCTTTGTTATGGAGAACAAAACCAGAATCCGGCTTTACTCAAGAGTTAAAATGTAGGCAATTCTTTTGTGAACTTTCCATAAGTTTACGAGGTCATATCGAAACGTCTTCCTTTTCTTGACCGTTCATCTTACAGCTTGTGGATCGAGGAAACTGTTCATTTCGCTGCTTTGCATCGTAACATGGCAGCAAAAATGGATAGAACATGATTGGCTAGAAACATCAGGTTTTAATAGGCACTTCAGAAAATGGCGTGCACACATTTTCGGGTAAGAGATTTCCTACTCATGGCACATACCGTATTCTCTTGCTGCAAAACAGGTAAGAAAGATTAAAAGGAACCACTTGTGAATCGAATATGATTGTTCGATAAAACAGCGTCGAATGAGAATTTACATTCAGTCAGCTGAGAGGGTATTGGGACCGTGCAAGTTTGCCAGATGTCGCCTGAACGTGCCACGATGGACTCGTACTAGATGGACTGGTATCTGATTCACTATTTGTCTGTTCTACTGAGCAACGCTCATCGACCTTCGCCAGAAGTAATCGATACCCAGCACATTTGTGACCAAACAACAATGGAACCATTGGGACGTACTTAAGACGGCATAAACCAATGGGAGAAACACCGAATTTGAACGTAACGGCAACAATCAACAAGCTGAGTTGCAAAACCGCTTATATACAGAGATAGCATTGATTTCGGACATAAACTTTCGCTCAAAATGATTTTTTTTATTTTCATGCAAACAGCTGATTATGTAAATCATTTATTCTCTCCTATGAACAAGCACGTCATCTTTAGGGAGGACTCTTGCTTACTGCTTCTCACTTCGTACGGTGTTGTTTGCGGGTCACATAACGAGAACTGGTCAGCTAAATATGGATAAAATTTTCTTGGCTCAACAGCACTCGATTATGACACATGTATTCATGACGATGAATGTACATGTTTCCTGCAGCATTATTGTGGTGTGTGGTCAACGTAACCTATTAACCGAACTCTTCGTAGCCTCATTGGGCAGAATTTTTTGTTTGGTCTAAACCCTACACTCATGTCTCACATGTTCTATACTACACTAGTACGTAATTAGCGAAATACAATCATTTGCAAACAAATTTGGTTTTGTGAGAGACTCACCTGGAACCTAGCTGAATCTCTCGTTTGCTATGTTTCTAGGCAACTGAATGTGCTGCACCAGGCCGTCTCATGTTCCAGTTGCTACGATATTCGAGATATCGCGATACATGTATATTCGTATTGTACTACTCATAAGGCTGCTGAAAATTCTCGCAGAACCACATTTGCTTGCAAATGAATTTATTTCGCTAATTTCGTGCAATTTGGTTTCAAGTGGAACACAAGGTTGATGGAAACTCGGGGAATGCACCTACCTGATGAGCCTCAAGAAGGGCAAAACCGATCGTGTGCTGTCGAAGCATTTTCAGCAACCTTATGAGTAGCACATTACGTATATATTCTGGCACGTTTTGTGCTAAAGATCTGTTGTAAAGGGGTTGTACGGGACATCCCACCATCTTAGATTATTCGTCCCCCCAAGATGGGTTCCCCTTCTAATACGACCAAATCGGTGTGGGTAATTCGAGGATGCTCTGTGTGGTGTTGTCACTGTGTGAGACAGCTCTCGCAGGCAGCAAGTAAGCTTAAGCAGTCTCGTATAAGTTGGGCCATTTGTTACAAAGGAAGTTGTTACGATGAGTACTTGAAGGTAGTTTTGTCAATTATGGACTTAACGAACAAAGTGATAGTTTAGTTGATGGTTTTAGGAACCCTTTGGTGAACAATTGGTTTTTGGAGTAAGGTTTTGGCAGTGCTTTGCTTTTGATAGAACAGTTTCGTGAGGTCAAGTGAGAGAATGACTGGATTAGCTAAGTCTTAACGGCAAACGAGTTCCTTCCATCTAACACACTTGGATATCGGATGAAACTTTTTATTAGTTAGTGTCGGCGATAAACGGCTTGTTATCATTTAGGGTAAGGATTTCGTTTTTTTATCGGTTCAGAACAGTTCAGTCGATGGGTATCTTTTATTTGGCTTATTTTTCTGCGTGCGTTACCAAAAGTACTGCTATGTGGATAAGAATGGAGAGATAGTGCTCAAATTTTGGCCAATCTGGGGTTCGCACTGCAGATGTCGATCGATTTGAGAACTACAACAGTGTTATTTGTCGACTCCATACACCCACGAGCTTTACGGTCTCTGTTTTATTTTTCGCGATTTTGAAGAGTTTTCAGTGAGATTATGAGTAATGTGTGACGTTTAGACAGGCCTCAGCATTGTTCAATCCGCTCCAAATCGAGTGAATATTTTCCAAAAAAGTTTAGTTTATTTGAAAGGAATCAGTGCGCTGAACTCACCAACATCTTCCTCTGGGAAGGATAAACAAAAGGGCAAACGAAGGGACTTTGTGTCATGGTTAGCGCAAACAAACAGAATAGTCCAGTCATCCACCTAATCCATGAACCCAACGATAAGAAACATCGTGAGTGCTGTACTTTAAATGTGTCTAAAGTAGCAGGTTATTTACACACATCGCACCATGTAATCGGGTGCTCACTAAGTGAAAAAAAAACGTGGACCCAGTTGAATTACATGGCTATCAGTCGCCTTTGGAGACTCGTAGCTCCGGACTGTCGTTCCTTCTGGGGTATAACTGGGTTCTAGCCACGCGATGGTGCGGGCGTGTCTGACAGTTCGCTTCCTCGCAAGTAAGCAAGAAGCGCATCAATCCACCATCCAAGGACTATCGTAGCTCAGCAGTAGCGATTTTAGCTAGCTCAAATACTCTGCGCAATAAACCAACACAATACTGTTGATGAACACGTAAAGCATGACAGAAGGTAAAAGGCGCTATGCTGGTGCCGTTCAACCGATCCCATACGACCAAATGACCACTGGATATTGTCGAGGTAGCTATTCTGGACTGATGCTATGGAATCCATGCGAGCAGACATCGAGTGCGATGCGTCGTGCATATTTCTCAAGCACCAACTTGTGAAGAGAGAAAACAGCGAACGGACTAGTGGACAATGAAAGCTCAAGAGATGGTAAAGCCTCTTGTCACCGGAAACAGCCGTGGCCGTAGGATAGTAACGATGAGTGAAAAAGGCGGCTCAATAATTTATTTGCAAAAATGCCGTTTGAAAAAGGTGAGCCGAGCGCTTTGGAGGATAGTTTTTACGAACTTCCGCTTCACAAGCCACTGTAAGGCGATGAAGGGCAAGTGCCATCGACAGTTTCGTTACGACCAGCGTTAAGTTGATCCCCCTGTGGTTATCGCACTCACTACGACCCTCTTTTGAAAATGGGCGCTTCCACCGATTCATCACGGTTGTTTGGGACCGTTTCCTTTTCCCAAATGCCCTCAAACAAGCGAGACAAGCGCTGTCTGGGGATTTCATCCCCGACTTTGAACAATGCAAGCGGGAGTTCTCGGGTGGTATAGCAGCTTGGGACCGAAAGGGTGTTACAGTTGAGGGATCCATCGTGAATTCCCATTTACGGTGGATTATTTGGAAGAGACTTTAGAAGATGCTTCTGGTAAATTCATCCAACATCCGGATCTGTCAGTCTATCAGTTGCTAAGCGATTCGTCCGCACCTTATGCAGCCCTGGAATTGGCAGTGGACGGCCACGTTTGCGGTGAAGCGAACCAAAGTTTTCAGAATATCTTGCGAGCTTGCCTGATAGTTTAGCATCATTTGTGCGCCAGAGTTGCGAAGGATGAACTGTTGGGTTTCCTGCTGATGAGACCCAATGGTTTTGAGAAGTTTGTAACGTTTGGGGATATATTCATATCGGACGCCGTATTAACCCAGTAGTTCATCCAGTTCCTTTTAACGGAGCTGGTGGCCTGTCGGCTTAAATGGCGGAAGCTGGGTGCGTTAAGTATTAGTCTGGGTGACTGGCTTGGATAGTTGGGTCTTTCTGTCTGAGACTTAGTCCCTGCAACGGTGTGATGTACGACCTAATTTTCTGAATACAGTAAGGAGCAAGTGTTTTGTTTCTCTTCAAGAGTTTGTTTTCATTTCCAACCTCATCTTCCATTGGGATAGCACTTCACGCCCCACAGTGAGGCTGGCACTGCATCGACGGTTATGCAGGGCGCCTCGGGTCAGCTGAACTTTTTTGAACTGAACTTTTTTGGTACGACTGAAATTTGGCTGTCGTCTCTTAAATATGATGCACAGAAAAGCATTGACGGTTGTCAGGCAGTTCGCACCAACAAATTCGTCAGTTCAGTTTTTCGACTAACAAAGGGATGTGCAGTTGTTTTAGCTGCTACAGCTTCGTTCACCGGGGATAAGCAGAATAAGGGAATGACAATCAAGCCTTAGGAGAGATGTTTCAGTAAACTTGTTGACCTCACTGGCTTCACTGATAAAACTGCTTTAGATACACGGTTTTTGCCCGGTGAAAGGTTCGCTTGTAGAAAGATTACGCATTTGGTATATTCATTAACACTTTTTGTAATGGCCCTCCATGTGAGAGACAGGTTTTGTCACATTCCGGATGTAGTCTCTCTGGAGGAAAATTACGACCTTCGGGCAAAGTGCAATTCATTCCCTCAACGTCACCTTTTCGTGAACCTCATTAAAGCTGGTGCATTCCATTTATCTGTCCACAAATAGTACGCCGAATGTAGCCGGATTCCAGTTGTCAGATTTCCATTCTCGCGGATACGACGGAAGAAAAGGGTCGCGCACCGGAGGGGATGGATAGATATTTGTAGAATTTCTGTCAATTCCGAATTGATAAAACTGTGAATTGAAATCTGGAGCCTTGATTTTGATCCTGAGGAAGAACATCATGTTCCTTGATATTTCCAAACATAGTTAAACCACGCAATACCGGTGAAATCGTTTAGATTCAGAGCTTCCACTCTTTGTGGTCAAGATATGAATGCGCACCTGGCTGCAGACCACAAACGATTTGCAGGCAAGCGGCCCTCTGATTTTCCGCCTAAATACTGTGGTAACATAGTACAATAGTGCTATGTTGAATAACATTCATCGTGAGGCTTTTGTCGAATTCTCGGATTTTTCAATTACATCAGTTCTCAAAAGCCACTTTGTGAATGGCACTTCTGAAGGAAAAATGAAGTTGTCAGCCTCGTCCCACTTTGTATTTCAGAAAGGTGTGACTTCCCAAATTAATTCACATACAACTATGCCTAAGGAAGCTTCATATTTCATAATATGGTCTTTTAAAGGAAAAACCGCAGCAGAATTTCGGCCAAACTTGGCTTTCTTTTGCCGGATCGATATTTTTATGCATGGCTGGCAGATTTTCGGACCGAAAAGGGCTCTTAATATACACGCTCCGGATTCAAGAGGTTCACATCAAGTTTGCTCGTTGAATAAAAAGTTACAAAACGGCGCTTTCCGGCAGTCAAATAGCATGCCGTATTGGGCGCTTCGTCCTTAGTTCGTGCTTATTTCAACACAGATGGTTAGGATATTGATGTGAATGAACACATCGGAGGCTGTCGCATGATTTCACAGACACACAAACGTGGCAAAATTTACCTGGGACGCTGCAATGGTCCCTACTGGTCGAATCACCATCTGTGTAAGGTGTATGAAGAGAGAATCTTCCCACCATGAGCCCAACACCCAACTCTGGAACACCTGCGATGGTCACCAATTTTCCGAATTATGTGAACATTATAGTAAGATTACCTCATATGAGAAACATGCCAAAGAAAACAACCATTGCAAACTGAGTTATTTTCCCCAGTTAGGCTGTCTAGCAAAGGGGAACTGTGCCCAGTTACTTGTCAGAATGGCTTTGTGTAAATGAGCAGTTCAAAACTCAAAAGCCTCAATGACAGACCATGAATTTTGTGCGTTCAAGAAGCCCACGATCCCGCTGCCGAAGCCTCTCATTGATAAAGCATCCTGTATAATACCATACAAGAGGTTTCTCATCTTTGTATGAGGGTGCTGCTTTCCGGTCTCTTTGTGTTCATCGCTCAATGGATCAATACATTTTGTGATTGAATAGCACCGAAAGAAGACATCAGTGGTGAAATGGAGTCAACCCATAGTTTCATCACGTAGCAGTCCAAAAAAGAGAACTAACAAATTGAGACAAGCACATAGCTTATATGTCTGACGCTAAGTTAAGCGGAGATCATCGATTCACATAAACTCGGATAGGCGCAACATGACTGTCAAGCGCTTCTGAGCGCTAAGTGATTTCCTGTCACTAATAATCAATGAGACCCCAAAGAAAGTCAGTGTCAGCGATCGCGTACATAGCGCTGGAATCGAGAATGCTGCGTTAGTATCTTCGATGTGGCTAGTTCCGACGACATTTCTGGTGATCGATAACTGCGTCCGTTCAATGACTTAATCTTCAACCAAGAGGAGAGGTGTCCCCGAGCACTGACAACAAGAGTTCTCTCCATTCATCCCAAATAAGATTCACCTCAGCTTTTGGTGAAGCGATGAACGTAGCGTGAAGTCGAGAGAACAGAGAAAGCGGTTTTTCCCGCCGAGAGTAGAAGTAGAGGCATTTTTTGTTTGAGCTGCATGTATTTCCTCTGAATCGGTTTGCACTCTTGATTACCAATTATATGAGAGTATTGCCCATGAACAGCAATGTTAGGTAGTATGTCCTCTTGGGATATTGAGATTCCGTTCCGTCTTGGATTTTGCCATTCTGTAGCGCGTGGCGAGAGTGTGAGTACGTGCGGGTGCGGGAATATAACTTAAGCTAGTCATTGGTGGGACACTGTCTAACTTGGTCCAATGCTGACGCACGCAGTCTGGTCTTGGTATAGGCTGCGACTCGTTGCATACTGCGGGGGCGTTGTCTGACCTTGAGCAACGCTGACTCGCGCTGTCTGGGTTTGATAGAAAGCTGTGAGGCGCTGTATATTGAGGGGGCGTTGTCTGTCTGGTCAACATCTACAGAGCTGAGGGTCTCAGTAGATGTCGGGCATTCAGTAGTTGTTTTTCAGGAATCTGACCTTCCTGATAACCATCAATAAGTTGGATCTAGAATTTCTTATCGAGCTGACGCTTATGAACAAGAGAAATTAGGTAACCAAAGCAGTGTCACCAGAAATAGACAGGAGGAAGTTATTGCCCCTACGAATACGTAGGACACAGTCCTTAAATTTGGTTACTAGTGTGACTGAACAGGTCAGTCGAGGGGTAATACCAGCGTGAAAGCGGCGACAGATTGGGATAGGGGAAATTTCTATCCCAGAGTCATCAGATGATCATGATTTGCACTTAGAGAGCTTTCCCAAATGCCTACCAAAAAGGCGAAGAAATCGCGAAAGTAGCACCGTGGATTTTGTTTCTTTGAATTGAGAATTGTACTTCGATAGTGTCGTAGTTTTACAAGTTCACTGCCATTTGGATCAACAAATCAAATTAAAAGTTATCCCTCAAAGTGAGACGTTCTCACCATGTCTTGCTTTCCTGTTTGTGTTTGGAGAACATATTACTACCATTTTTAAAGTAGCACAAAGAATGCTTAAATTGGTCAGGTAATGGATCAGGTTCAACAAACCAAAATTGCAAGGTATGGAGGCATGAGTTGAAGAATGCTTACTTCGGTAAATAGTACCTAAAAGGCATGCGAATATAGAAGAAACTTGGGACACTGAACTTTTCCATATGAATCAAACGTGAATAAATGTATAAATGTGAAAATTGCCTTCACATGAACAGTGAGTTTCATCCGAACAGTGTCCAAAATCGCTGCATCTTTCAGACAAAAGCTCATTGCACTCGAGTTTGTCATAATTCGCACCCTGAAAGATTGCAGATGCTCATATGTAGTCATTCATTGCTTGCCCGGACCCCAGAGAAACCTACCCTAGAGATGTCACGGTGTGCATATATCGCTATTCGCCACATGTGCATAATTGTTGAGCAGGAAGCCCCACAGACTACCGTTGTACCTAGGTCGTCATATTACGCACTCACAAACGCTGGGTAGCTGAACGATAACGTAGGCCATTTTACACCCTAGACTTCTAACTGTTTCCAGAGCTACAGTGATATCTGGAATGTATTTGGGGTAAAATCAGGTCACAAACAAGTTTACTCACGACTGAGCTCTTGCATCCAGACCAGCAGACATTAAAAACTGATGATGTTTCGAAATTGAGATCTAAGAAAGTGATTAGCACATCTATCGCGACATTTGTCTTTAATATGACGACCCACAAATTGAGCGTCTAAATACTACTGTTGGCCTACTGTTTTCTTTCATGTACTCATACCCATCACGGAAATTCTATAATAAGCTATTCTTCCGAATAAATAAGGTGGTCTCGCGTGCTCACGCTTTGATAACTCACGCGGTACATCTCATAAATACAGTTAATATTCCACTTGCTGGATATAAGTTAACTGTGACATAAGTGATGCAAATAGGTAACGTTGACGACTGGCTTCGTGGTCTTACCCATGTCAACACATTTCGACTGAAGGCTTGAGTAGGTATGTGCGCCTCGTAGAATTGGTTAAACGCAAGCTACTTTAGGGCTTGGGCACTACTGCGTACCACCCGATATATGCTGGGACCATGTGAAGACTGTCGGAACTAGTCAGCTAGTTTTAAAATGACTCAAATCACTTCCAATCACACTTGTTCCCTCAGAATAACTGACTCAAATCACTTCCAATCACACTTGTTTCATCAGAATAATCAAAAACAACCCCGTACATATCAGTGAGCTCACAATCCCAGTGTTAAAGTACAACTAACGTGATGATGCTTACGATGCACGAATAGACAGCAGCAAACCTTAGACATGTTGTTCCTAAATCCCCCGAAACCGACAGATCATTTCTTTACTGAGGACATGTAACAAGATATTCATTCGCCAAAGAAATTTCTAGATCTTCAACTGTTTCTTTCGTGTTAAATACCCATCCCGAAAAATGAAATTAATGGAACTGTTGATCGATCTTTACGTTTGAGATGTTAATGGACGTACTATTTTAAATATGTTGCTGAAGCAGTTCCTTAGAAGGTATGGCGTTCTGAATGGTTTCCTGGCCTACATTTAGAGAACGGTTCACAGGAGTCTGAGTCGCTTTCGGACAGCTACCTTCTGGGCTACCACCACACTCATCTTTTTCGGCGGGATAATCCCATGACTACGATGAAAATCGAAGCACCGGGCATAAAACTGATCTTCTGACTGACTGAGCTACAGTGGATTTTACGTCGTCCACACTGGTGCCTCTCTCGAGTGATCGCTCAAACTACCTGGACTACCGGAGGGGGAAAACAGTTGTTTCTAACATAGTCTAGTGACGTTTGTTCACACGAATAACATCTGTTGTGCACATTTGTTTGAAGGAGAACAAAGTCTACTCAGGCCCCTAATTGAACACGGTTGTTTTGTGAGCAACAATCGGTGTATGTTACCTCAACCCAAACTTGAGTCAAACGACTACCAGCGTTGCATTCAAAGACAGCCAATGTGAGTAAATGCGATAAATTTAGACTTCAACGCAAACCAGTCAATCCGACCTCTGAGCATCAAGCGGTTTTCTATGGTACAGTGTACTGATTCAGCCCAAATGCCTGGAGCTGTCCTATTCGTCGATTGATGAAAGCCCACTAGTTCCACTTGTCCACAGATCTCTTGCAGCAGTGTACACCTCATCATGAACAAGCAGTTTTTCAACCATTCTGAATGTTGATTCGAAAATGACCGCACAAAGTGCAATTTATCACAGAGGTTTTTGTTTGGTTTCTTCCTCACCTGCCAGGTCACGTTGATGCTCTTTAAGAGGTATAACCAAGCAAAATTTGGAACCCGGTCAGGAAGTTATTGCTTCGAAATTTTGGGTGAAAAGTCTGTGGATTTTTTTCTGGGCAACGACTACATTTTGATCCAGAAGCCTATTCGAGCCAGATGAGTGGCTTGTCAGGTTAGCCGAGTTTTGAGACAGATCAAGAACTGACCAGCAAGATCTCTTTCAACGACACACACCGGACATATTGAGAGTTTATAATAGTTTTTAACCATCGGTGATCCCCACATTCAGTAGCTGAACAGCTCGCAGCTACTTCATCTTAGTTAGGCCATTTGTTAATCGGAGTCTAGATTAGTGTGATAACTGCCTTCGCTAATAGACTTGAGATGTCATATTACAGTGAACTAGCTCAGGCGTGTATCTGAGTCTTCTGTTGTTACCTTTCGGTTGCTTCTACTTACAATGTTAATAAAAGGAGGCAAGTCATTGCCGCAGGTCCTTGAAATTCACAGCTTTTTTTCTCGGTACATGACGTGTGACGTGCGACAGGCTTGAGTTTCGTATTCCGAGATCTAACTGGAGACAAATAAAGGCTCCCGGTCTTTGGATCTCTTCACTCCGAAAAAATGGTGCTGGGAATTGCAAACCAGAATCGGTGAGAGATGCATTAACAGACCGCTCAGAAACGTAGATGAATATCAGGCGACAGTCGAAGATTCGGCAACGCCAGGGCACGCACTAGACGCTGGGCGCAGGATAGATTTGGAAACGGTGAACATTCTGATACGGGGACTAAGATTCACACCAAAGCGACTGGTGGCCGAGGCGGTGGAAATCACCAAGCCCCCCAACGTGAATAGACTAGAGGAGGGAGAACTGGCATGCGTTTGAAGAGTGGTTTTAGATCAGCTGAGGTGACACGAGGTGGTGTGAATTTATCAGCAGAAAATTCACCGATTGTCTACCAAACCTCTCTGAGATGGTGACGAAACATTTCCAGACTAATTGCCAATCTCGGAGAACAGAGCTACAACCGCATGATCAACTGCCAACATACGAATCCTAGCTATCAATGAATAATCATGACATACTCTCCTGTTTTTTTCACAAAAGTGGATTTTACAGAGAAGGAAACAGAATTTTCAAAACGCCTCAGCTGTACTAAAACACAAGCCATGTTCGGACTCTAAAAATAGAGTCGTCCTCATGAACCGACCGATTCTACCCCTTGTAAATAGTGTTCATCCGTAGGGAGGGTCAGTTACTTACTGTTAGATGACTTCCATGGGATCCATTTTAGAAGAACCGGCGTCGTCGTATGGCAATTTTGCATGCAATGTAAATGGATTTTGACTTCCTATTGGATGGGGGCCTTCATTTCACATGCTCATAGTAAGTACAACTGTTCGCCGTAAGCTGAACAAAGTTCTAGGTTCCATTTAGCCGTTTAGCAATACAGGCACCATCTGAATTGAATTCTATTAGACATGGATGCGACCGATACCTGAGCCGCAAACACGGGAAGATACCTTGTCATACTACTAGGATGACCGTATTATTAAAACCGATTATTTTTCTTTAGAAAGCCAATATTTTCTCACTTAGAAAGCTTTCGCAACTTTTTTAAAACTAAATGTGCCTGTCACGTGAAGCCACGTAATAACATTCACCTGTC
The DNA here is from genome assembly GCA_003604175.2 of Clonorchis sinensis. Classification (NCBI taxonomy): domain Eukaryota; kingdom Metazoa; phylum Platyhelminthes; class Trematoda; order Opisthorchiida; family Opisthorchiidae; genus Clonorchis; species Clonorchis sinensis. The sequence continues at coordinate 18,897,225 of CM030372.1, forward strand.
TCGTCGACTACGTGAAAATTCAAGCCTGTTATATGCAGTTCTTATCACGAGCAGTTTAGAACTTGTAAATTCCTTGCAAATTCTATCGTATAGACTAAGTCAGGACATCACTTTGGACGGTGTGCTTCTAGTCCATTTTCTATCCTCCTGGTTATAGGTCCACTGTTTGCCACTGTTGTCTAGATCCGCATGATCGTAAAACCCTCAGAAACAAGTTACCAAGAGAAAAAATGTCCGGTCTTTTAATGACAGACAGGGAGAGCTGCTGCGATAACTCCAGGAGAGTATTCTCCTATTTGGAGGCAAATTGTAGCAAACTAAAGCGTTCTTGGTCTTTATCCGAAATTTAGGAACATCGTAAGTTATTTTTTACGATGTTTTATATGTTCATTAGACGCATTTTGGCGCACAATCTGCCTTTTAGCGTATTTTTGCACATAGAGATTTCTCAAGTTACCCAAACTCCGTCACTAGAAAAAACTGGATATTTTAGCCAATAAAGATGATATATTCCTTTTGGTGAAGTTGGGATTTAAGAACAACTATAAGAATAATTTTCAATCTTCTGTTTCTGTACGTCATTAAGTCGCACGAACTCAAACATCCTACCTCTTCTAAATGAAGCAAACCTGGATCTATTGAAAACTCCAGGTAGATTTGTCCAGCTCACGTGTTGTTATGCACACAAAGACGGAACGTGCTCTTGTCTCGCTTTAACATACAGATCAACCTGCACAATGGTACGGTGCACTGTATATGAATACCACCTCTAAATATCTTCATGAAAGCTCTAAAGCACGGCTCTGTGGATACATCCACAAGGTCTGGCTAATGAGTAAAATTTTAAACAGACCCCTCACGGCTTCCGTGGGGCCGGTATTCGAAGGACAGCTAGATCGAAATGAGAATAGAGGTTTGTTTTTCTCTGTTTTTACTTTCTGTGTTTTTTCTCCCGCTTTTACTAGATACATGAGGGACAAAAAGCTCTTAATTTCGCGAGCCGTTTTGAACAAATATACAAGGATCAAACTTACTCTGCAAAGTTGGCTGAATAGCCAGAGCGACAACGCACAAGAGAACAGCCGGATGCATCATACCTAAGTTTTACAATAACAATGAATCAGAAGCGATGTACGCTTATTAATGTCTCCGTTCTTCTTCCGTGCTGTTAGCTAATTGGCCGTCACGATGCACCAATAGAAGGACGGTTCTCGAGAAGAGCTCTGAGTGTGGAAAAATCAACCAATAGTGAGGGGAACACCGGTGAATGGTTCACATAGAGACCGCAATCACAGAATCAACTCTGCTGATAAGCCAACACGGTCCTTTGGGTACAGTTTGGTTGTTTCGGTGTCGTAAGAGAACTAAAAAACATAAACTGCGACCAGATATCCAGAATCTTTGAGAACAAGACATTTGAAAGAATCGAAAGGCATTTTTGACCCCAGGTTTCCCAATAGTGCTTTACAATGAACCCAGCAATTGCACGGGTATTTACTAACAAAGTGCAGTGGATAGAAATGCGGTCGGAGAGTCTGTTTGAGCGGTCGATTTGGTTCTCAAGGATACAGTTCACGACACTGTGGGTTCTGAATCTTGTAATATTTCGATAGAACTAGCGGACCTCGTGTGGGGTAGGAAAGGTAACTGGGATCCTCAAACAGCCACTGTCTTCTGAGAATATTTGTGTTCCTTTTTGGCATGGACAACTTATCGGCTAACTTGACTGAAGTCAAATTTTCAAGGTGAAATCACGTCAGCAAAGTTAGCACCAGCTTATATAACAGTGCATTCCGGTTCAAGATGAAGCACAAAAGAGCAATGCACTGCTATAAACATAAATATTACGCATATCAAACAGGTGGAACAAATAGGAGATAGTGGTTTTGTCGTACGCTGAAATTCCCAGACAGATAGTAGTCTTATTCTTGTAAAAAAAAGGTCCATACAGATCTTAGAATATGGGAGATTAATTTGGACGAATAACTGTCACAAACTCTGAAGTGTTGGAAGAAAATCGATACATGAAGGAGGAGAAAATCAATACATGTCTACCACACTGGGAAGGTGTTAAGAGAAGAAACTTCGTCAGTGTGATTAACTCGCACTTAGAGAGGATATGGAGCCACTTATCTTCAATCACCAACACCACGTCAACTGTTCTCGTATTGGTTGGTGCCTTGAGTGACGATTTTTTAAGCAGAAGTTCTACTATTCTTGTGGAATTATTCTTTTTCTGAGCTGCTTGTACTGTGTACATCACATATTACGTCACCGGAGATATGGTAAGGATTCTAGCAGAACATCCAGTCAAAGAAGAACGTCATGAAAGGAAGATTCAGCTGGATTCTGTTGAGTCTGCCCTTGAAACCAAATTAGTCCTAGTAGAGCGTATACCTGAGGGAAAATTTGAGGCTGCGCAGCTCTGATGAGCCCGAAGAAGGGAGAAACCGGTCGTGGACTGTCAAACAGTTTTCAGCAACTTTTCTGAATGGTGTATACCCTCTAGTTCACCTGGTCGTTTAAATGATTTTTCTCCGAAATATATCTAGTGACTTATGAGGCAAAGTTGAGAGTTGACCTTCGACCGATTGACCTCACAACATCCGAATCACACACTTTGGGATACGTTCAACTGTACGTTCCGCTGTGTGATCGGTAAACATCTCGGCAACTGAGAAAGGACGGGAGCACCAAATAGGTCACAAACGGGAGATTCAGCTGGGTTCCAGGTGAGTCTCTCGCAAAAACCAAATTCATATGCAAATGAGTGTATTTCTCTAGAAAATATACAAGTTAGTTGCCTGTTCATGACGAACAAGGCCCTTGGTAACTGGCATATGGCGACCTACTGTGCAGAAGAAGGGTGAAACCGGTCGTGGGCTGTCGAAGAGTTTTCAGCAACCTTATGAGTAGTGCATTACGTATATACATGTATCGCGATATCTCGAATATCGTAGCAACTGGAACATGAGGCGGCCTGGTGCAGCACATTCAGTCGCCTGGAAACATCACAAACGGGAGATTCAGCTGGGTTCCAGGTGAGTCTCTCGCAAAAACCAAATTGATATGCAAATGAGTGTGTTCCTCGAGAATATATACAAGTTAGTTGCCTGTTCATGACGAACAAGGCCCTTGGTAACTGGCATATGGCGACCTACTGTGCAGACACACTGAAAGACGAAAGTTAGCTTCCGCTTGCTCACGCAATCGCGTCTTGGTTGAAGAGCAAATAGATTTCTTTCTTTTTTCTAAATAAACCGGTTGTTTTGTTTTTGAATTCAGCTGAATGTTCCTCGAGCTAGTTTGTGGTGCACAAGTACAATATTAGGAGATGAAACATGACGGCGACTCATGTATTTTCGTTGTACTATTCTACATTTTTCACCGAAAATGTAAGGTGAACTGATTACCAAGTACATATTCATTATGTATGAATGGGCCAGTAGACCTCCGTCCACGTCTCTTCGGTTTGCCACCGCTTTGCTTTGTTCACACGTCATTGTACTTTGGACAAGAACAGCAGCAACCTGTTTTCTTTCAAAAATGCTTGTTCCGTAATGCCAGTGAAACATTAGGTCTATTATTGGCCACTTACTGGTTTCACCGAATGAAACGGTACAATCCATCAAGTTGTTATGCAGTATGCAGTCCAGACTGAGTTGCCCAGACCAGTGCACACACTGGATATTTTGTGACATATGACGTCCAATTCATATCGGCCCAGATAAGTACTACTACTATTGTAAGGATTTCACACCTGTACGACTCGTTGCACGACTGCATCTTACATGTCTGTTCACATCAACTCAATCGCCATGCACTGCAACATTCCTTGTTCGACTATCCCCGTCAATTGGGCTTCATATGTACTTTTAGCTTACTATGTGGGCGACGGCAATGCAGCAGCACAGCTGCATCCGATCGACATGTGCATGGCCAGGCATGGACGGCAGGTGAACCACCTAATGGGAAAGGGAAAAGTGATCACACTCAACGGCTTGTTTCATAAGGGTTAGTAGGAAAAACCTGTCAGCAGGTGTCGATAACACAAAAGAGTAGGACATAATCTTCAGGAACTCCTACGACCGACAGTCTATTTCAATCACAGAGGTTTTTTCACATTGCAACTTTGAATGTAAAGTACCATCACCTAAGTGACATGCAACATGTTGGTTTTTTGGAAACTATGGACTTAACGTACGACCTCTCTAAGCCAGCCTGACGAATCGCAGCAAAGCGCTCATCTTGTTACATTTTCGGCACCCAGTTACAAGTTTTACTCAGTGCAATGACCCAGAGTAAACCACTTGGCAAAAGCTGGCGTACTTTAATAGCTCAGAAAGTTAATTGCGAGTTGAGAAAAACGCTACTCCTGAGCAGTATTCACTACAGCTTTCTTCCGGCTAAACATCCATCATGAGATGCCTAGAGCTGGCGTGTCCCAATAAGGTTGAAACATCTGTACAATGCTTATTAGCATGGACTGACTTCAATTACAGGAAGAACCCCCGGTTGACCAGACGTCATTCATCGAGTGCCTGACGACGACCTCCTGGTTCTATATTAATACAAACTAAGCCAGTCTGTACGACTCACCGGGAACTCAGTGATTAGAGTTTGAATTGACTAGTCAAAGAACTCTTTGCAAAGGGCGCGCAAATTCGTAGTCTGGCAAAAATATGCGATTTTGAAAGGCACAAAGGTAGGAGAGCAGTGTAGTCTACGGAGAGCATATTCCAAAAAAGGCCAAGGCAAACCTGCCAAGTCAGGCAATATGCAATCTTAAATTACGAGATTTCAGAAACATCAAGTTTCGTCCTCAGCTTGATCACCTCTACCCGGTTAAAGGTAACATTCCCGGTGGCGCAGTCTCGTTGCACTTGTCATTTGCATTTGCACTTGTGGGACTCAGTGTTAAAGACAGCCGTGACAGCTGAGGGTTAGGGTTACACGGTCCCTGGAGTGAACTTTTTACGTCTTCTACGCGTTTGTCAGGCTTTGCACTTGGACAAACGACAGAGTACTTTATCTCTGCAATTGGCACTGGATTGGGCCGTTGCTACCGTTCTGGTTTCGGCGCAACCGTGATGTGCAGCTTTCACCGTTGTGGCACGTCACGATAGTGCTCAGTTCATCCGAACAAATGGCACGGAACAGCAGAGCGGACAGGCTCTTCAGCCGAGGTCTTGTGAATTTATCAGTCTCTCGAGTGTTTAGAGGGCCTGGAAACACGTGGGACGATAGGTTCTCCAATGGTGATCGATCGGCAGTCGGCTGTGTAAAAAAAAACACAAATTCCAACGGATGCTCTCAGTTGCAAAAGAATTTGGTTTTGACAGGAGGTTCAACTGAATCTCTCGTTTATGATACCTCAGCAAACCCCATGAGTAGTGCGATACGTCTACATCACAATTTCAAATTCTGATCAACCAGCAGCGACGAATCACATAAGTCCCTTGTGTTAGCACTTTATTGTTTGGTGACAACTGTCTCAGGTGGGATATCTTCCAGTTAGCACCGATGACAGCAAAACTCTAGGGACCAACATTTCGTTAATAAATGCAAAATACTGACAAGGAAGGTTCACACAGGACGTTGTTGACTGAGCTGAAAATATGCAAGGAAAAGAGCACGTATTTTGGCTAATCCAAAAAGTGAACCCTTTAAAAAGTTTCAGGTTGTCCACAGATCTGCTCAACAACCCCCTACACTAGTAACTAGCACGAAATGCTGCCAAACTCCAGGGGACGCATTACCCCACGCATATGGTATCTGACATTAAGCGCCACAATTTCTATGACGATGCACACCAAAACTGTGATCCAGTGTAAGTGCGTTAAACGCCACGTCTGCAGTGAAGGTCACTTGGTGAGTCAGCTCCCTTGTATCATGAAAACACCCACAATGAGAGTCCGTAGGACAGTTCTGGTATTCCCACGCAGATGTGAAGGAATCGCTAGACTTTCGCGAATTAATCGAATAAACCACTCCAGGTAAGCCAATAGACACACTGAAATGGACACAGTAAATGTACCTCATAGGAACAAAGATCTTCGAAGCACGCAGGCTCAAAGGTGTGCATGAAGCCAGACAGGAAACCACTGAAAGCCAATATAGGACACAGCAGTGCTGCGGAAAATTCAGAAACATTGGAAAACACGTCAAGGCCGGCAGAGAGCAGTAGATCAGAAGATCCCAAATACAAATGAATGGAAGCTGAGTCAAACGAAAAGTCGCCATATGAACTGGTTAGCAGCCAGAAAACTAAACCAAAAGGCAAGAGAAGTGACAGCTGGGCTAGTCTCATCCAAGTAAGAAAGCGGTAAAACATGAGTCTCCTCTGGACCAGTCAAGCGATAGAAAGACTGAGTGGAAAGCAGCACACAAGAAAGGTGAAATGAACCAATCGGAATAAATGAACAGAGCTACGCAGTGGGAGAAAACGAGAGCGGACCAACCACAGGCCATAACACAACAGAAATCCCAAGCAGTCCAGACAAATTCCGTAGTAGCCTATCCGAAAACAACCAGTAACGTTGTAAACATCAGCCACTCTTTAGGACATCTTTTGAAACAACGATTTTACGACCATGATGATGCGGCTGTTCTCGAATATGTACAAGGCAACCAGCCAGCGATTCGATTACATCTCAAAGCTATCTTTCCATCTCGCCAACAATTCCGTTTGAATGGCTTTTTTGTGCGTTCTGGTCCTATGCGTTCTCTACATTGTGACAGGCAAAGACTAACCACTCTGATTACTTTGTATAATATATCTTCATCCACTACACTCATCAAATTTGCTGTTCGAACGTGACCATTAGCCTGTGCATAAGTAATAAGATGGGCGAATTCTGTATCCAATTTAGGAACTTTCTCATTAAACGATTGACCTTTCAGTAGCTAATTGGCTGAGTTGTTTATGACATATCGACCCTTAGCTATGTTACAAAAATCTTTGGGCTCACATTCGAGAAGAACGATGTGCCTTTGAAAATATATGAGTGGAAAGCAACAGCAATGATGCCTAAACTCAATGTATATGTCACAGTCATACGCACAGAGTCCTCATGAAATTCTCACCGTGTTGGGACAAATGCCATTAAGACCAACCATTGTCCTCGTTTTATCCCGCTTCGATTCAAACCACCATTTCTTTGTAGTTACGGTGGTCTCCGAGATGATACAAACAGGACGACCTAGTCGTACCCCGGCCACAGTCTTCTTTTCTGTGCCACAATGAACGGTACCTGTTCTCTTTTTCTGGCGCACCATTGAGTTCATTATTGAATGGGACTCACCTGTCACCATCGCAGAGATCAGTAGCGTGAATTTGACTTACAATTCGAGATACCTGTCCGTCACACATGTGGCCTGGTCCCAGATTATGTCAAAGATACTGAATGTCTCACGCTTGGCATCAGTAACATAAGTACCAGATAGATAGCAAAGATGTGACTAGTTGGAACTGGGCTGATGAACCGTAACAGCCGCATCTGGTCAGTAGCAGGCCAGACAAGTAAGCAAGAATTGTCGAGGACAGGAACAGGCTCGTACGAGATAGCATTAAGAAGGATTCTTAACCTCAGACAGTAATCCATTGACCTTACTCATCCATACATGCGTCTGAGAGTTCAAAACGCAACGGTTGAATTGTGCCAGGCCTGCAGAGATTGTCTGAATCCCATTAGGTAGAATTTCCGGCAGGCTTGATTGTTTTTACCTTACGAATTAGTGGCTGGCCCAACTCCTCAGGGTGATCTAACGATATTTACCCCTTTACACTACGTGTGATGCGTTTCAGTCAGTGGACATCGTAAGACAGAGGACCAAACTTTTACTCGACACAATTCGCTTATTCACATAACTACTGGAGACAATTTACGACCTATACATACAAGCTGAATCTTCGGACGTTACGCTATGCCAACGAACAGGTGCAGTGAGCAAACTCCTCCACAAAGACGCAGGTTCATTAAAATGGCCTAATTTCACCTAAGGGACGGATTCAGTCATACAGCCAAACCTAGGTCAAGTACACACCGATATCTCCGTGACTACACCCTTAAACCAAGCGTTCATTAGAGACATGCCAGAATTGGCTTACTGTCACGGATATACTAACAACGTATTCTGTATTGTTGAAGAGTCCAACTGAGATGAATTGTTCACTAGAAATTTCTTCCGCTAATGGAAGTTGGCCTATGTCGGAAGGCCGAGAAATTCAGTGCGGTTGTTTAATCCTCATTGAAAACCACCAGCGGTACACCTTTCTTTGGAAAGATTCGTACCTGTGAACTCCAGAGATGAAGCCCTGCATCCCTTCCAGACCTCCAAAAAGAACTGATTGATAAGCTCTTCTACCTCGTTGTTCTGCTGGCTCGCTCCCGTTCGAAGAAATGTCTGCCACAAATCAAAGCTTCATATTTCCGTTTCTATTTTAAACAACCAAACGAAGGGGAATGGAAATATGTTGAGTGACTAGGTCGTTGCAGGTCTGACACCAAAACTGTCCCGGACGATTTTGAAGAAACAATCTGAGGACAATCAGTCAGACGGTAAATGTTGGAAAAGTGAGGATACTTAGGAAGTTTTTCATTGGAAATTTAGTCCTGTAAGTGAAGCCAGTCAGTGCTGGAAATCCGAAACGCTGTTTCATCCCTGTTAGAAATCATTAGCACTCAGGCGTTACTCTGTCGAGAAATCACACACTTCCTCTTAAACATGATCAATAGGAGGGAGTATCTAGTTCTACAACTTACGTCCAAAACGACCATAGAGGCACCGTGGCTACCTCAGCCAATTTCGCCTGCAATAAAGTAATGGTATGGAAAGCAAAGAGACGAGTACTATTCGGATTGAAACCTGTGTCTGCAAGAACACATGGTTTTCGAAACAATAGATCCCGACAATTGAATGGAATACGAGAAATGGGTGCGGAAAACCGGTCGACTCAGGATGTCAGCATATGAGTGTGGATATCGGAATTCGTTGGTTAGGCAAGGCGGAGTCAGTGTTTTTATGTGAAGATTTTGATATTTTGATAACCTAAGTGACCGTTGGAACACGTTTTGATGAACGGTCGATTCAGCCGGCTTCACCTAGCCGCTCGTACCAATAAGATGAGCTGAGGTCATTTGGTTGACTTTACGGGTCCACGTGGAGGATGACGGGCGCTCAAACAGTTTCTGAGACGGTCACCGAGGAGTGCACTTGGACAGTTTTCGCAAACACAAGAATAGATAGTGAGAGTCGTGAATTGGCGCCTTATCCCTGATTTTAGTATGGAGCTAGGTATTATCTCATTCGTAATTTCTTGTGATGTACTTATCTGCCTACTTCAGGGTCGTTTCAAATAAGCCGGTCCCTAGCCAGTATGCATCAGAGGATATTGTACCCATCAAATAGTCTGCATGGCGTAGCACACTACTCGTATGGTTGCTGAAAACATTCACTTGAAGACCATCATAAACGAGGGGTTCAGCTGGGATTCAGGTGAATCTGGCGTGAAAACAGAATTAGTATGCATATGAGTGTCAAATCGCCGACAATAATTTTGGCTGTAGTAGTGCAATTTCTACGAGTTCGCACATTTATTCGCAAAAGTTCGCATGATTTTAGTAACCCAATGAGCTTGGGTAGTGACACTGCAAATTTAGAGATCATGAGATGGCGCAGGATAGGATGGTGAAAACCTATATGGATGTCGTTTCAGAGGGGTTTGGTAAACAATCGGTGGATTTATTGCTGGGCAACGTTTCGCTTTTGACATAAAAGCTTCGTCAGGCCAAGTGAGTAAGTAAGCAGGTTGATTGGGTTTTAAGGCAGTCAGGGAACCAATCCGTGAGATTTCTAATGCTTAGCCGACTTGATCGGTGCTGGGTGTCAGTTTGATGTTCCTGCTTGTTGGTTGGTGGGGATGACTAACACCTACAATAAATTGGTTAGGGGGGAGTTGTCATCATGGTGAACCCGAATTTCTGCGGCCTTGATTTTTCTCTCTAGGACACCTTAATGGAATATTCCTCTTGGGGGCGTTCACAGATTTTATTCGCCTGTATTCGTCGAGGGGTGCCGAGACAATTGGCTTGGGGTTGGGGGTGGTTCATTGGATCTTATTCTAATTGGATTTTGTACTTTTAGACCCAGACCATTTTGCTTTTGTGTCGAAAGCGAAACGCTACCCAGCAATAAATCCACCGATCGTTTACCAAATCGCCCTGGAGCGGTGACTACTCAATCGGTGCCAAACATTTTCCAATTGATGGATCTACATGGATAGTTCCACTCGGTTTTCTACTAACTGATGTTTGCTGCTACTATGGTAATTATTTCTCCCACAGGTGGCTTAAGAGTGAGCTCTCTGTTGATGGTTTTTTCTCGCCCTTACACAAGTTGAGCTATAACAAAACTCCACCCAATCAACTGCACCGGAAATTAACGCTCAAGCAATCCTAAACTACGGCTCTCGTTCCGAATATCTATTGACAGCTTCATGGGCTGTAGTTTGAAAAGATCTTAGGAAATATGCTCGGAATAGTCTATTAACGGCCATTTATCACTTATTTGGTGAATGACTCTCATACAACCCGAAAGCGGTTTAAGAGCTGAGCTATTATGGGGTTGTCCAGGCTTACGCAAGAGGAAACGGAAAGCCAGAAATGACACGCTGATCGATAACTCCTGCTCTGACAAGAATCCACTGCACGCACATTGTGAATGAACTTGAGGTTAATCAGATGCTCATTAGGTGGGTTTCGTGTTAAGGACTGGTACCATCCGTTCTTCATTAGGACAATACCCATTAGGACTACAACGACAACAATGTTTCTTCGCTTTGTAGATACACATCCATCCTGCTAACAAGATTCATTCTCTTCAACTAATTAGCTCACAAACTGTAAACATATTTTCGACGTGCGTTGACATTCTTCTTGAACTTTCAGTAGTATTTCACTTGCAAGAATGGTCAACGAAAAAATGGATTCGGATGGTGATGCGGTTTGTGAGCAAGTTTTTGCGCGATTCACCGTTCAGCGATTGCATTTCATTGGAACTGACTGTGACCATAATTTGCAAACTCCAAGCTTACGGAGTGATCACATCCGGGAGAAATACTATTTGCATCCAGGTTTTCCAAAGAATTCAACGCAAAACTAGAGCAGGTTAGCCATTTGAAACCGCCATTCTCCTGTTAGGAATGGCGGCAGGACAGGTGTCACTGCACACTACTTTACTGTACTAAAACCTCAACTGTTCACATTCAAGTGGGACCCGACCAGAGGGACCAACCGGATAGCCTCAACGGCATTTCGCATCTTACATTGTTGCCAATCAGGCAAAAGTCCTTTGGAGAAAATTATCAGTATTGTTTCTGACTGAGTAGCATCCGAAATAGTCACCTTTTCGTCCTAATAGTACATCATTTGGGCGCCAAACTACTAAATTCCATCCGCCACCATCCAAGCAAAACGGTACGTAACCGGCGGACCAAAGCAGAAACGTGTTGCAAGTTGAGTGATGCGCATTTGGCCCTAGGGAACAAAACACACGGGCGAATTCCATGGCAGCTATTTTGATTCGCGCAGTTTGGTTGGTAACAGATCGACGGTTATTGCCTAGACGCAACACACTACTCATAACGTTGCTAAACTCCCTTCGACCAAAGGCATATTCCAACCGAGAGCCGCTTTAGATATCACTGTAGCAGTTGACAAGGGGGGAGAAATGTGAAAGACCTGAGTTCGTCCTTGAAGTTTTGATGTGCATAACCACATTGGGTGATTGAATTATTTAGACTTCCTAATATGAGTCTGCCGGGCAGTCAGCATACCGACTGGCAGCGCTCTGTCAGGTAAATATAAAGTGCTACATTTGCCACAACCTGTGGAAAGTTCATTTCCCAACTTGAATCTGTAATGTGTTTGGTTTGTGTTTGAGCTCAAAGATTTGCTCCAGTTGAGACTGCATTGAGGAAACAGAACGTCGGCTTGAAACCGCTGGCCTGGATGCTGACGGCTTTTGGAATAAATGTAAACCAATAATCCTAAATATGACGTAAATCCAAGTAAACCCCTAGCTGGATGGGTGATAGACATAGAACATTTAAAAAAGAACACAAAATAGTCCACGTAACATCCAATCGGATTTAGGAGAGTTGAAACGAATATCGGAATCTCTCGGTTCGATAAGAACGGATTACGTGTCAAAAAAGAAAACCCCATGCACGTTCTTGATGGAATACATTGCTCAAAAGTCCCCTGGAAACCATTCACGTGGGTGTTCATAACGGACAAAATAACCCCATGATTCCTCGGACGTTCTAATACACGGAACAGTGACTGGCACCTGGACCGGGTTCTTTGTGAAACACACCGTTGGGTTTCGACCTGAACTCAACTGTGATTCAGCTCACTGTGAATAAGGAGTTCCAAGACTGAGCAGTGTGAACAGAAAAACCTGGAGAGATAACCCAAACAAACACCTGACTGACCAGAGTTTGATGTTTTTAATAAAATTTCGTGCAATCTCAGAGTTCCAAATTCCTGGAACTCTTGGAGAAAAGTGGACAGTGAATCATGCATGATAAGAAAGATGTGATCATCCACGAGAAGTTCATCAGTCTAGATGACCTCAGATTCGAATTCGGAGTGCAAATCAGCTAATCGTGGTGTAACGAAGGGGAGAGGAACAATCGTGCCTGGAAATCCGTATGTTATTCCGTTATCGCTAACATCTAAAATCCAGCAGGCGTAGAACAACAGAAAGAGTTAGGCACACGGTCTGGTGGGTCTCCCGCTATCATTAGAAAAAATCCTATCTAGCAATCTATCCATCCAATCTAAACTAATCTATCTTTTTCGCGAAAAGCCAAGCGGCGTCTATTTCCGGGTCACGACTGTTCAGAATATTAAATGACGCTCAGCTCCGCCGCGTTCTTCCTAATTCGTCAATCACTTCTGAACAAAGTAGCTTTCCTTGAAAGACTAAAATATGTATGAAACGAAATGTGAATCTTGAAGGAGCTTGACAGGAATGTCGCCCATTTTCTCCACTCCATTCTCCTCAGTCTTTGAAAGAACCCGAAATTAGGTTGTATCGATAGCGATTAGCGTCACGTTGTGATTCCACATTTAGCAGGGATGGCATGGGAACTCAAAGAATTTCCCTACTTCTTGGTCCGAAAGCTTGTGAGCCCGATTAAAGGCTATGCAATTTCTCTGATAATATTTTGCAAAAATTGCGCAAAAACAATTGATAACTTGCACATCTATGGACGACAAACTACCGAAGTTCTTCATGGAACACTCCATCCACCCGTGGGGTGGGACGGAAATAACGTCGTCCCGAGGAACTAAAGTAGACTGTAAACCGAGCAATGTATTCAGTAGGCAGATCCCCACGCTCAGAAACTACTTAGGATGGCAATGACTGATGTAGGGGTGTCAAACTTGGACTAATTTGCTCCGTTTTAGAAGTCTTATATTAAGGTGGATGCTACGATGGGAGTTGAATTCACCCTGACCGTATAGCTAAACGCGCAAACGCTTGTTCGCTCAAAGTGGCATTCACCTTGTAAACATTCTGTGACGATGAACGGTCAAAGTTAATTTGAGAAGGGTGCTCGAGTGTGACAGTGAATACAGCTTTTTTTAGTCGGCAGAGCTAACATCAGCATCAGCGTCAGAGGATGAACCAAGAGAATAGAACAGCCAAAAGCTCTGATCGCTACTCTCTAGGATCATGGCATAAGTTGCGGACACGTGTTCCCAGGTAAAAGAAAGAACAAAGCCTCCGAAAGCTCAAATGGTTTGGATACACAATTAGGACCAGAGCAGCATGGGAAAGAGAACGAGTCACGTGAGTGGCAGTACGAAGTAAATCGCAGGTAAAACCCTCTTTATCAGGCAAATACAGCAAACATGATCGGTAATTCCACTCGATCAGTCAACAACACGACCAGGTTCATACACCAGCGTGGACCGAAAGCCTCGCAAACTATCAATTGCAATACAATCCGTGGCTGGAGGACATAGTTCCGAAGTGTCATCTATCAAGGAACAGGCATGCATAAATTTCGAACCGGCGTCGTTGTCAAAACCACAAGCGGTGACAGCGGCTGCTACGTCAACCTCATCCCGACTAGTTTGCTCATCTTGTTGAAGTTGTTCGGTGACTTTGACATGTCGAATATGGAGGTCATAGGATTTTTGCGGAAATACGTGACCTAAATCGGGTTTGGAGGGCGCATCGACCTGAAAGAGAAGGAAACCGTGGAGAGAACTTAGATATCCACGTGCAGTTTCAGTGTCGAGTTTCAGACAACCTATAGCTGAAGTTAGTCGGTGCTGAAAAACCTATGAAAAAGACACATACGGCTGTTGCATCCTTGTTTGGAACCATGGACGGTGTGAACCTTACGAAGCTATGGAAGACTGGGGCACCCAACCTAACAGATAGGAGTTTAACCTTGCTTTTCAGCTACCTGTAACTGTAATTAACATTCACCCGACAGTATATGGCAACATTCATCCTTCTATCAAAAAGTTCACACATCATCATCATCATCGGCAGCATGAAATCAGTGTTCAACACCGATGCTTCGCTACCGTACAACCATGATTTATTTGAAAGCCTTATTGTGAAGAAAAAGAATAAAGATGGACGGGGAGGGGATCTACTGCTGCCTTACTACAATCATTCCGAGGTGCCTACACCTCCAAACACTCATTCAGGCAATCTGGATAGAAACTGACAACAAGATCGCCACTGACATCGGTTGGCAGCCATATCTTGCAACGTCTCCAACCAGGCGCAGTGGGAATCACGTGGTCCCCATCCTGGAAGGCGAGGAGCCAACTGGCCCATTGACCAATTACTCGTCATATATTGGGCACAGGAATCCAGTGGGATGTTGCGCTTTTGGAGAGAACTATTCAAATTTCGAAGGTCTGAGATAATCCGGTGATTAGGACTCGAATCTTCGGTCCGAAGGTTCCGTAATTTGAAACTAAGTCTGACTCTCAGATTGCTTCAGTCTAGGTTTGAGCAATCTAGCAACAGTTCAAGCTTCTTGCTACTCTTGAGCTGTACGATAGCATTGCGCGTAAATGGTGCAACAGCTGACCGACCACTATTTTATTGTTGTCCATGGTTAATGACTCTATCAGGTAACATGTTTGGCTTCAAACCTTGAGCGCTCAGTTCATGGTGACATCTTGCAAAGGTAACCTCACTAGTGACGAAGTGGGAGAGTAAAGTCACTTAGATTGAAGTAAGGGGCAAATATGATAGCAAAATAGACGGTAATACGGCCTCGTATTTATTTGGGGAAAGCCCCGCGCAGAAACCGATGATCAATCAGCACGGATTTAAAGTCAGCACTATAAAATACATTCCCAAAAACCAGTTCATTTTCACTTGTAGGCGAATGAAGAAAAAAGCATTTAAATGGATAGCTGAGGCTGCAGAATGACACCAAACAAGACAACCTGTAATCCCAAATAGGATAGGGATAAAACACCATCAAATAACCCTATTTGCAGCGGTTTCTTCCAAGTGAAAACGTCTGCCGGGGTCGCTGGCATTATTAATTTCCGGGAGTATGCGCTATGAGCCGTAGGAATGTAATGTGCAGTGTCTTACAGAGGCGGTGTTTCACACAGCAGCCAGACAATACAATAAATGCTCCTAATGTGTCACAGGATAAGCTCCAAACTAGCGTGTCTTAAAAAATTGGGTTCTGCGCACCCTCCGAAATGTGGCCTGGGAACGATCCTATTTACGTGGCTGTTTATGATAGAGAAAATATCCGGACAGTCGGTTCAACTTCATCGTTTTCGTGCTTACTACCTGAATTCTCCCTGGTCCTTTCGTCTAAAATGTTTCGTATGAAGAACGCAACAGCGGGTCAACCGAGTTGGGCAAGTGACAGACTTTTCATCAACCAAAGCAGTGGGTCAAAGTGAAGATCGCCCACGCACTGAGCCAATCGATACTGAGATAACTAAACCATACTTCCGTTGGAAATACACCGGTTACAGGCGGGCTATGAGGATCGTACTTCAAACAAATGTCGCAATCATCTTACATACGCAGTCGACTGGTGATCTGAGAGACGAACGTGCTCTGTTAAACGTTTGCGACACAAGTGTTGAATACACACACAATTTTCGCTAGCTAGATTAATGGTTACATTCCGATCATACACCTTGAAAACCGATATTCTGCCTAGGGAACGCACATCCAGGATGCTCACATCGCAACTGCCACGGACCTTGAGTAAAATATTAATGCCAGACTTAACCTAACGATGCGCTGAACCATCGTACTGTTGAGCAGGCCAATGTTGTTCATGCGATACTGACTTACATATTGAGGAGGAGTATCGTGATCGGGGGCATTGTCTCATACCTCTGCAGAGACTGACTGAGGCTATGACCTGTACTCGACCAGGTCAATGAGCACTGATTGGTTATTCACCTCTGCCCTCCACTAGCGGCAAGCATCTAGTTTGCTCTGCTCTTTACCTGCTGTTTTCTTTTGGATGGCCCCAGATCAATCATGGTTGTGCGCTGATAGAAACAACAACATAAAACATTTTTGGCCCCTTTCAAATCTTAACCACTCTTGTACCATTGATATCAGAAGTCTGACTACACGTGGCATGAATGAAGAACGTTGGAAATGGACTCGAAACGCAGGCCCACCGATTACCGGACGGGTGCTCTAAGGACTGATATCGGGGTGAGAACGTACCTGGACCAACAGAACACGTCGATTGTAGGGCTTCAGATATTCCGTCACGAAAAATTCGAACAAGCTCTTTTTTGTGACCGTCTTCAACACTTTCACCTATGGAATAATAAAAGAGAATAGCTGATACAGAATCGGATATCTCAAGGGCATCGTTCGAAAGAAAAATGATAAGAAGCCAAAAAGTATGCTACAACAAAACATCACAGTGAAATTCCACGGGCTAAATGGTAATCGCCATTGTGAGCTTATAGTCAGTTTGAGCGATCAGCTGACTGCGTAGGTGACAACTCGGTGCCCAGCAAAAACTAGCCACGAACCTAAATAGACCACAGTTATCGGTGGCGAGGGTCAATCACCGCTTGCCGCTCCTACTGGAACACCAGCGTGGACTGCGACCATGTATTTGTATACTGCTGCATTTCAGTGAGCTTTTCAGATCTACGCAAGACGCGCACACCTCGCTTAGCCATTGAGAAGATAGTGGACCCAGAAATCAAATGAAATTATCAGAATCAGCTCGCCGAACACCTGCGACCTACCTATATTCTTGGTATTCCTTGACTTTGAGGGTGAGTTGGATTCTGTCGATCGATCAGTGTTGTTAACAACACTTGCTCAACAGGTTATGCCCCAGAGGTTCGTGAACATAATCCTATCCATATATTCACATACTTCTTGGCGAGTAAGAGTATGCTGAGCTCCCCAAGAGATTCCCTAGAAAAAGTGGTGTCCGACAAGGATATCCACTCTTTCCATTCGTGTTCACCTTCATCACTGACGAGATAATGGGGCGAACGCTGGAAGGTCTCCAAAACTCAGGTATTCAAATTGTTCCTGGTGAAAAGCTTGTCAACCTTGGGTACGCCGACGACATCGCCCGCATCTCTAAAGACCAAGGCGAAGCTTAAGCCCTCTTGAATAGATTGACCACTGTCTTACACCTTCAGAGAGCAAAGTCATGCTCCAAAACGTGCAGCCTCCGGACATAACTATTACAATTCAAGGAGAATAACCGGAGATCGCGGAAAATTGTACATATCTCGGTAGTTGTATTAACTTTGACGGAAGTGTGTCTGATGAAGTCAGTGTAAAAATCTCAAAGGCTCAAATCACGTTTGCTAACTTGCGTCACTTGTGGCGTCAAAAAGACATCACTAGGTCTTAAGAGTCGCGTGTACTAGGCTACATTGAGGGTTGTTTTGTTGTATGGATTGGAGACGTGGTCTCTGCGGACAGATGATGTGAGGCGTCTTCAGGTATTTGACCACCGATGTCTCAGAAGCTTGGCTGATTTTGGATGACGCCAGCGGATTAGTAACGAGGTGATCAGAAAACGGGTATTTGGTTGTGCTGCAGGTACTTCAATCCACAATATCCAGCACCACCGACTACGATGGCTCGGTCACGTGCTACGCATGCCGAAACACCATCTACCGAGGCGAGTGTTGTTCTCGGTGATTCCTTCACAATGGTGCAAACCACGAGGTGGACAACGCATGACTTGACAGAAGGGCGTGAAGGAGATTACGAAGAGTTTGGGTGTTATACACCTTCCAGGATGGGTTCCCCGTGACCCCCTCTGTCCTTCGCTGTAGGCATTTCGAGAATTGGTGGCTGATCGATGTCAGTGGCGTTCGTGCTATCAGCTTCTTTCCAGATTATCTGATTGAGCGCCTGGAGGTGTAGGAATCTCAGAATGCTTGATATAGGCCAGCACTATGTCCCCTATCTTCCCCACCTTTTCTTCTTTTCACTCTAGGGCTTCAAATATAATTAGACGAACCTTGTGGTTGTACGGCAGTGAAGCATCAGTGTCAATAGTTGCTGTTGTTGTCTATGATGAGGATGGTGTTGCGAATAGAAACAAACGATGCGCTAAAGAAACACTAAACATACGCTAGCCTCTCGTCGATTGAACATGCATTCTCCGATCATTATTTCGGCCCAGTTCCGTTCCGCCTCAGTGAGCATATTTGGATCCTCCAGTTGAGCCATGGTGATGAGAGAGGCAACCTAAAAACAAGGGAAGAAAATTGAGCAGGCGATTGGCTACTGAAGCGATGTGAGTAGCTTGATAAGCACAGAGAACAGACTAGCGCCGAGAGATCCGGGTCAAGCGCAGTCAATGATCTTAAGTGGCCCTTTTGGACCAATTTTCCCCATAAAGCAATCAGAAAAGTTAGCGGCCTACTACCCAAATGTCGGCTCAGTCGTGGTACCCACCAACTAACACATATGGGTACCGGTCTTTGGAATTTCTGCACCTGTGTTCACAACAACGAAGAAGCAAGATAAACGCAGTGAAGCCTTTGGTTTACTGATGTTGACTCATCTGGACGTTTAAACAATATAGACTGATGGCAAGACACATAGCTGAGGATGGTCACAAGCCTAACACAGCTTGTTTATACCGTTTCGTCAAAAGCCCAGCAGTTTATCTGTCATCCGTGCACGGCTGCATAATGGTCATTGCTGGCCGGCGTGTCGCACGACATCAACACCATAATTCAACTAGTATTCAGAACGAAGTGCAGTTCTCCGGCCAGTCGATCACAAGCAGAATCCACTATATTCAACTTCTGTGTCTGGTGACTCTCACTATAAGTACATTGCAAAACACTAAAGAGAACGCAAACCAAGGCGTACACCCCAAAAGTGCTTTATTTTGGCCTCAAACAAACAATCATAAACATTTTGTTCTTTACTTCTATCTACACGTAATTTGCAGTCATTCAATAAGTTCAACTTGTTAGACCACCAATGGTACGGCACGAGACAATCTGCGACTGCTAACAAGCTGGATACGGACACAAGCGAGGAGAGTGAAGTGCGTATGGTACATGTCAGCTCCCACTTGCTCTGAGGTGTCATTGTTGTTTCTCCCTAGACAATCAGCCGGTTGGGATGATGGTTTTGGAGCTGCCCTTTTTTTCGTACTCTCTCGGAGTTACAGACTAGTCAGACGGTATGACAGAGATTAGACAAACTCTGTGTATCGTCGGTGTGACCGGAGCTCGAGGGATGGAGTTAGCGTGATCAGCCCTGCGTCTAACTAGAGCTGTTGCAATGCACGGCTGCTAAGGGATATTAGTAACGCTACTTCTGTCCATTTTCTATCTAGGTTGCTTGAATACGGAGTGCTTTAGTAAGCTAGCAATCGGTCCTTTCAATCTATTTCTTGAAATAAGGCTTTCGATAAAAATGTGGTTGCACAGCACCAAAATTTTGGGGTTCAGCGATGACACGCTATCGGTGACAATGATTAGAGTGATCAGACACCGCATTAAAGCACATATCTAACAAGAAAATCCATAGAACAGTAAGACAGATATATGAGAAGAATAGATGCTAAACCACTACAAGAATCGACGAATGTGTCAAACAGTGAACCAGAAGGCGTCTCAAGTGTGCTGATGTCTTTTCATCCACAAACGGAAACTACAGACCAGGTAACGGCAACGGTCGTTAGAAAATACCAACTTGATCACTTATAACAGTTTCCACACTGTGTCTAAATAAAACAGCGTACGTGATACAGTGCACACGGACCGGTATTCGGTACTATTCATTCAGCTGTAGCACCCTTTCAGTGCCTAGCTGCCATGCCACCCGAAGGAAGCACGAGGGCTGGGATACTGCCAGGTTGCCCAAGCCTAGACAGGGGAAGTCGAGAGGCAGAGGCAGGGTTCGAACCACGGACCTTCCGATCAGTACGCTCGCGCTCTAACCGCTGAGCTATCTCGCCCCGGTACTATTGCATCTCGGTACTATTGCATGAGCAACTATTGCCAGATAGATCACTCCGATAGACAGGATCGGTAAGTGAAGTCTAGTAGGAGAATTTCGGAGGTCCACTTGCAGCACACGGTTGACGGAAATAGAGGGGAATAACCAGGGAGCCGATAGAATCCTGTCTGGGGAGGAGGATTACTTGAATAGACCGACCAGAAGTGGTTCTTGCTTTTTCTCCTTGGGAGGAACATTTGTAGAATAACACCAAGCAACAGTGCAAACATCGAGGGAGAAAAGCTCAGACTAAAAGGATGGATCTATATACTACTTTCTGCTGCACAGAAAGTAGTTAGTCGACTGGCCGAAAACAAAATACATGATAAAGCGCCTGGCACCCACAGTCCATTCAATCGACTGTGTAATCACCTATGAAATTAGTCAAATGGAATATAAGATTTTGAAAAGCTCTTACGTCAAAGGACGCCCACTGATCATTAGGATCAAATCTTTGTAAAGAACACCGATTGTACAAAGTCGTTCCTGCTCAGTACTGAATGGTTCGAACAGACTGAACCTAGCAAGTAATACTGGTTGTGCACGGCCCTAGTGACGACAGTTATACTGTTATTACCAAGAATAAGTAAAAGAACTCGCACGCCACTGACGCATACCAAAAACCAACACCACATACTGCGGTCTGGAAAGTCTCTTCTTCGATGCCGGCCAAAATTCGAGGTACAATGTGATACCAGAATGCTGAGAGGCGCCCAGCCACGTGACTCGCAGTGAATTGGTTTGCTTGACTGCAAGCCACAACCGAGGCGCCGGCGTGAAGATTTCCACCAGGTGTGGATCGCCAAGCTCGAAGATATACTTGATAGCCAAGGGTTTCTTTGGTTCTCAGGTAGTCAAAAGCCGGCTCGGAAAGTATGTACTGTGGGTAGACAAAAGAAGAAAACCAGGAAGAAACGTGTTAGAAGAGAGGTGGAATTTGTACCAGCAGTAGTAAGCGTCCAGCTGTAACACCGGTTAGGTGCCTAGTTGCCATGACATACGAAGCAATTTCGAGGGCTGATATACTACCAGGTTGGCCAAGTCTGGATAGCAGCAGTCCGGATGCAGAGTTTCGGTTTGAACCACGGACCTTCGGGTCACTAAGTTCACGCCTTAACCCCTGACCTAACTCGATGTCGGAATTCGCACTATGTGTGAAGTTCAGAAGCGTGCCACTTGCACTTATAACTGGTTGTCCTGGGTCAGGCTTTGCTGCCTTGATCGGACCCCAAGATTGGATACATCAATGTTTAGAGAAGCTGGGCAGCATGCTCCGAGGAGGGTTGTCGTCACCTGACCAGGAATATCTGCTGCTACTACTTAAGTAGTAGCAGCAGATATTCCTGGTCAGGTGACGACAACACTGTTCGGAGTATGCTCACCCGCGTCTTTGAACATTGATGTATCCAATCTTGGGGTCCGATCAAGGCAGCAAAGCCTGACCCAGGACAACCAGTTATAAGTGCAAGTGGCACGCTTCTGAACTTCACACATAGTGCGAATTCCGACATCGAGTTAGGTCAGGGGTTAAGGCGTGAACTTAGTGACCCGAAGGTCCGTGGTTCAAACCGAAACTCTGCATCCGGACTGCTGCTATCCAGACTTGGCCAACCTGGTAGTATATCAGCCCTCGAAATTGCTTCGTATGTCATGGCAACTAGGCACCTAACCGGTGTTACAGCTGGACGCTTACTACTGCTGGTACAAATTCCACCTCTCTTCTAACACGTTTCTTCCTGGTTTTCTTCTTTTGTCTACCCACAGTACATACTTTCCGAGCCGGCTTTTGACTACAGATGTTCGAGAGGAAAACACACCAGAACTGGTGTTTTTTTATTTCATCCAGTGGGAATAATTTCATTGGCCTCATCGAACTCGAGGTGTTAGGAAGGCCCACGGTTCGAACCCAACCTCAGCATCTCGACTGACCCTGTCTAGGTTTGGGGAACCTGGCAGTAGCGGAGTCCTCATGTTTCCTTCGGGTGGCATGGTAGCTAAGCACTGAACGGCTGTTGCGATTGATCCGGGCCCTTGTGAACTATCCTCTCAGTGTACTATTGTTCGAGCTTACGGCAAACGCTTACGATATAGACAGATACTACTGAAATTTACGAAGCCCTTAGCAATGTCAAAGTGTACGCATTTCCGAGAAACCCTGCCACAAACTTGAATTCTTCGCTGCAATCATGCACAAGTAAGGCAAAGTAAAAAAATACACGAATACCGGATTTTATGGCAAACAACTACACATAACATAGTTTTGTATTAATCTGATTGATTTGGAATAACCATCAGTTGGTATTTTGATAACAATGGCATTGGCGGTCCGTCATCCATTCCAAGTCTTAGTTAAGACGATAAGCCTTCCTTCAGTTTGTTGGTGTCTTCAAACAGCCTCAATGTCGATTACTGTCCCTAGTTATCTTCAGACCAGCTCTCTAGGTGTTTTTGTCAAAGGACCAAGCTAAATCCCTAAGTTCCAGAGGAATCATTGCACAAAAGTTGCTCAAGCATGACAGAATCTCGTAAATCCGCGCTCTAACCACTAAGCCATCTCGCCCGGAAACTAAGCTGTACATATGGTTTTCAATATGTATGGTTGTTCAAACATGATTGATATTGTCTGAGTGAAGCCAAACCTACGGGCATGTTCGGGGCAATGTCCAGGGATCCATTCAGGGGCGAACACTGAACGAGGACACTGGTTCCGACATTAATCTGCCGAATCAGCCAGATGAAAACAGACAATGAGTCATCTCCAACATGGTGCTGCACCGTTGACAACACACCAGGTTTTTAGAAAGAAATTGTTAGGATTTCGCGTCAGTTGCATACTAGTACCGGCTGGGCATCTGCAGCCTCAACCTTGTTTCGTGTAGTCGTAATGTTGTAGTGACTGATACCTACAGCCAATCAACAGAAGAAAGGGAAGTGCTTTGGGCCCCAAGTTGGCAGAATGATGACAACAATGGTAAAGGCATTTTTGAAGTGTCGAGCGCTGTACGCCCGAACAGATGGAGTGTATGTGAACTAGAGGAAAACGGACAAACCACAGCAATCGATTCCTTCAAGTAAATGAGAGTGCGTTTTGGAGAATCAAACAGGATAGGATGAATAAGACTCAGGAACGAGCTCACAATGAGGAAACTAAATGTCGATACATCAATGGCGGCCGAACCTCGTTTAGAGAAACGAACGGCCCAGGGGGAACACTGTACCAGACGTTAGCCGCACTGTGTCACGGCATAGGATCCGTCGGGCAGTGCTTCTCCTTAACATGGCTATACACGAATACATGCAACGTTGAGAACAAAATTGCTGGAAACAAACTTACACACAGTAGTTTGTTATATACGGTACGCCGCAGGTCCGTCTTGCCCAGCAAGTGCACTTGGGCTATGCACATGTTGACGTCTGCCGGATTGCAGTTCGACACGCGTACTCTATAGGTTCCCGGCTGGTATGAAGCAACGTCTGTCTGGTAGATGGGATGGAAAGGGTCGTATAGGAAAGAATTTATGAGAACGGGAAACAAAGAGTGATAAGTGACAAGTCGAAGGGGGCTGCCAAGGAGCTTGTTCATTGACCTTTAAAAACTCCATTTCGTTGTTATTGGATAATCAACTCGTCTCACCTGTTGCTGATGGAGAGTGTGTGGTCCGGTCGTCTGCGCTCACACTACAGAAAGCGCTTCATCGTGTTTTTCCATCAACTAACTAAACCGGATACACCGAACTTCAAACATGTACAATCCGGAATATGGGGCACTTCGATCAGTTGAAAAATGCTGTTTATTGGATAAACAGATACAGCCGGAGAGCTCGAGATGGTTCAGTGCTTAAGGTGCTAACTTATTGACCGGAAGGTTCGTGGTTGGAAAATGACCTCTGCATCTCGACTGCTCCTGCCTACGTTTGCGCAACCTGGCAGTATCTCGGCTCACGTGGTTCCTTCGGGTGACATAGCAGCTAAGCACCGGGAGAGTGCCACAGCTGAACCGTTTATTATATGGCCGGAACAATCGAGGCCTGATAGGGTAATTGGTAAGGTGGATGTGTAATTCACGAAGTGCTTCGATCTAGTTTGAAGGACCTTGCTGCACAGCAGGTTGGGAAACAACGGACAAATATATCAAAAATTCCGGTTGAACGCAAGGGAATGCTCAAAGTAGAGCCAAAGAAAATCGTCCAGCAAGCTCTCACTAAACGTTTCTGGTGGAATGTAATTGAATTATGGAAAAAAAACGAAAAAAACTTACGAATTTCCGACTGGGTAAAGGAGCACATCCAATTTTTCGAGTGGTGTACTCGAAGAACTCGATTGCGTCCTGCAGAACAAGCAAATGAAACAATTCCAGGGAGTGGAGCGAAAAACAATGCTCGGTACGCAGCAAACACGGTAGAGAGGGATATGCATACACTGCGATGATGTCACTAGCTTCAAGTCAAGGAATCGATTTCGTCTGAGGAAGCTCGAAATGAAATGGCAGAAAAGAAGTCTGCAATGTGTTGCCCAAGACACTCAATTAAGTTATCTGTTGTAGCCTCCACGAGGAAATCTATGCAACCTGATCATCACAAGTTCAATCGACGACTCGACTTACACGCTTAATGGGGAATCAAGCGCCTCTCAGAGTAAAGCGGTCATCGGGGTACGCAACACTTAAACACTGATAGGCTAAGCAACATACGAAGGGTTTTTCTTGGAGGAAATTACTCACAAGGTTGCGTAAAACTCTTCGTCGAAGAGTTTTCAGCAGTCTTGAGTATTTTTCTTCAAGAAAGTGTAATGGGATATCTCGAATATCGTATCAACTGAAACACGAGGTGGCCTGGTGAAGCACATTCAGTTGGAAAAGAACAAAACGTAAACGAGAGATTCAGCTGAGATTCACTTGAGTCATCCATGAAAACCAAATTGCTAGACAAATGAGTGCATTTGTCGGGACCAAATCATGTTGGTAAATTGGCAAAAAGTGGAAATTACTATCGAAATACACTCATTTGCAAACAAATTTGGTTTTGTGAGAGACTCGCCTGGAACCCAGCTCAATCCCTCGTTTGTGATGTTTCCAGGCAACTGAGGGTGCTGCACCGGGCCGCCTCATGTCTCAGTTGCTACGATATTCGAGATATCGCACCTACCTGATGAGCCCCAAGAAGGGCGAAACCGGTCGTGGGCTGTCGAAGAAGTTTCGCCAACCTTATGAGTAGTGCATTAGGAAATGACTATCCTTGCTAACATTCTCCCACAAATACGGTTTCTCATCCCGAAGGGAACGCAGAACTGGTCTTGTGGCTTGGACTGTTCGGTTAGGTTCTGTTTATTTCTACGAAGGCGACCCTGTTCCAAGCAACTAAGTTTCACATTTCCGAGAATTTAGCTTCTTGAGGTGGTCTAATTCCTTTTTTGGCTGCAGTAGTTCAGGCTAACCGTTTGTTTTCACAAATGTGGACCCTGTACCTATGTACGGTATCATCATCGCGAATAGAAAAGGCGGTCTTGCGTTGGTATCATTATGTTTTACAACAGACCTGTTTATTCCGCTCCTCGTTCCCAAACGCCGTTGGGTCAAAAGGCTGACGAGTTTTTTCCACAAATAAGCACATTTCCATCAGTCTTTTGAAACGTGGATAGCATCAAAGTAATTTTCCAAAATGAAGGGAAATCACACTCCCCATGCACCCTGATGTGGGGTGTTTTATCCCCAAACAGCATGCCCACGTGGAGTATGACAGTCTACATGCAAAGATTTTAACCAATCATATTGCCTTCCGTTCAAGAGGAGAACGGGTCAGCATGAAAGGGTGTCGCGCCCCTTAAAGATTCCAGCACACAGGGTCGAGGAACCGAAGCAATACCGGGACGAACAAAGTCTTTTGTGAAAGGCGAACAAATGGAACCAAACAATGGTGAAGAGCTGACAGAACTCGTACCTGTCATGAGGTGGATTCGATAATCCTTTTTAAGTCAACCGCCGTTGCTCGATTCTCGATTCATTCAAACTCTGGTGGTCTGAGCGGACGGATTAGCTAGGGTGGCTAAACATAAATTGCCTCGATTTTTAGTTCAGAGAAGTCGCGCACTGCGAAAACATCCTCGGTGCAAAAAAAACCCGTACTGCCATTTATTCACTCCAAAAAGTGTTGAGCGGTACTCACAGTTCTGTAACATCCAACCCACTCTAACTCAAGCACCCACTCGACGGAAGTCAGACACACAAAAATTGAAGGTGGTCTCCTTAGGCAAGGTGCAATACTAAGCTCCAGGTGAGCGAAAAGCCAGACCAACCTGAGCACCTCACATGTATTATGAAAAAATCGACCGACAGTTCCAACCGAATTGGTCGGAAAACTTGTTATTCCGACAGCCCCGTATGCAGAAAATGTACAAGTATATTGTAGTGGGCTTGAATGCACCTGACTCCGCACCGACTTCTGTCATAGATAGGGACATTTATTAAAAACTGGATTGGGGATATTCACGAAAAGTACAGCCACTACAGACAACGTCAAACTTTGTGTTGATCATTCATTCTAGTAATGATGGGCTTCATTCACCAACATAGTTTCTCAAAGTATTATCAGTGAAACAAAGCGAAGCAGAACTCACGTCGGCTGACATATTACCATGCACATAGGCTGTGATCCGTAGCTTGGAGAAAAACTGTTGTTTGTAAGCCATCAAGTCGGCTACGGACAAGTTCTTGATAGCCGATAGGAGGTCATCGAAGAGATAGGCTTCTTTCCGGAGCAGATAGAACTGCATGTGTCTGAATGAAAATGTGAGATCAATGTGAATTAGTCGGGTGTGGGTAGAGTCACCCGCAAGCCACGGTGACATTGTGTTTATGAGAGCAGAAAAAGGGTTCCGGTATGGTGATCATGAACAAGGGGATTATATATTCAGAGTAAACTTTATGTCGACCAGCATCGACATTTGGCCAACTGCGACAAAATTACCAAACTAATGACCCGACAATCGTCTTTGTCAATCAAACAATTGATAGTTCATTCACTAATACGGCGAACAACGAGCGAAAATAAAATAGGCGGTTGATCACTTAGAGATTGTTGGTTCGAAATAGCTCAGATAAAGACTATCCCCAAAGCAGTCTTGTCTAAGGTCACCGTACACACAATTCAAGGTAAGAATAACTGCAAAGATTCACAATCCAATGAGGTGCTGGTCTGCCTGAGTACTCAATACTGTGACCCATACTTGTGGCGAACAAAAAGCAGCGGAACTTACGTGTTTAACACGTTAGGCTTCAGTGCCTCATTGAAACACAACTGTCTGATAGCATCCCGATATGACTCGAAGTGAGCAGACGAAGTGGCAGAATCTTCGCTGACAATGTGGTTCAGGATAGTCTGATAGAAAGCCTGAGTAAAATATAAAAAAACGGGTGGAAGGCAACAGGAGTGGATACCGGAAGAAAGTGGTTGGCAGACAGAATAACAACACAAGGGAATCGGGACAGTAAAGACTTACAAATAGTTTCTCGTTGAATCCACTCAATGATATCTTCAAGCCACTCTCGTTGTACTCAAGATTGTAGCTGAGCAAACAAGAAAACAGTTTGTGTAGAGTTTGTTTATGCGGTGGCTGGGTTCAAGGTTAGAACGAGAGAGGCGGAGATGAAAAATGTAAACGGGCAGGACCTTTTGGGACCTCAAATGGTACTTCTCATCACAGAAAGATGAGCTCGTCAATCTGGACTCAGCTTGTGGTTGTCCGTATGGTTAAAAAGTGCTTCAGAATGTATGGAAAACTTCTAGTTCTTGAGCCTAAATCCCTAATAGGGTTTTTTGAAGTGTCCGGTTTTGAAGTTTTCGCTTCGAAGAAGATAACATGAACAAAACACATGATTGCGTGACAATGCACTATTCTGACAGCTGTTGAAAACAGTACATGGAAGGAAATTATAGCAATGGTTTCTAGAAACTATGTTGGGAGCCTCAACTGCTGCTGGATAAGCACAAAGGCATAAAACTGACTGCCTGTTAGACAGAATGGAGCAGTAGTTCGAACTCACAGTCAAAACACATTTTTTCACTCAGGATAGTGTACGTGGACTAGTACAGTTCACATCAAACCTTTGGGTACCTGGACGAGACCAACGTCTATGAAAGGGGGTCCACTAATGGTGCTGACACAAAAAGGAAAGCGCTCAGCTGTAACATCCTTCCGGTGCCTAGCTGCCATGCCAACCGAAGGAGGCACGGGGAATAGGATACTCCCAGGTTGCCCAGGGGAAGTCGAGAGGCAGAGATCGGGTTCAAACCACGGATCTTCCGGCCAGTAAATTTGCGCTCTAACCACTGAGCCATCTCGCCCTAATGCTGACACAACTCAACTGCTAATCATTAAGGTAGAGGTGTGAAAAAATACGTTTGATGTGGGGGTGCGGCAGTGGTCCTGCGGGCTACACCGACTGGAATTCACTTCCTCAGGGTTCGACCTTATAAGGAAGACAAACGAGGAGCAATCGGGCGAACGGCAACGAGTTCCCGCATTAAAGGAAGCCGTATAATAAAAGAAACAATAATAATCGTTTAGCTGTAACGCTCTTTCGGTGCTAAGCTGTCATTCCACCCGAAGGATGGAAGAGGGCTGGGATACTGTC
Organism: Clonorchis sinensis; assembly: GCA_003604175.2. Taxonomy (NCBI): domain Eukaryota; kingdom Metazoa; phylum Platyhelminthes; class Trematoda; order Opisthorchiida; family Opisthorchiidae; genus Clonorchis; species Clonorchis sinensis. The sequence goes on from CM030372.1 coordinate 18,926,401, forward strand.
AGGGCGCCCAAACCTAGACAGGAGAAGTCGAGATGCTGAGGCCGCGTTCGAGGAAACCGTATAACGATGTACAAAGATAAAGCCACATTGTCCACGTCGACGGAGTTGTGTGAAAGGCGACCAGTATATTTATTTTACGGGGGCAACGATTCTACGTTACTTCGGGGAAAGAAGGGTCGGAAGAGAGTCGACCCTAAAACCACACATTCTGATCGCTCAAATGTTGATCGTGACTGCCGGTGTACTAATCAACAGTTAGGTGCTCCTCAAACAACATCCACCGCGACTAGGAACTTGAAGTGTGAGGATACTCCTTGACAGGTGTGGAGAAGACATGCCTGAAAAAGAAAGAACCTAAACCTTAAGGGACGGATCTATTGACACTCCGGCATGTGATCAAGGGAAGCTACGGGTTGTTCCGGCTATGTTTCTCACTGAGATTGAACAACACAGGAAAGTCGGTAGGGAGAAGTTGTTGGATTCGCAGTTACAGATGACACGGATCGAACAATAACGGATGAGCCAAAACACATCGACTTAAGGAGAATAGCTCTTAAAGGACGACTGTCAGAAGGAAGTTTCGTCAAATCCAATCCATGTTACCCTAGGACGGGAGAGAGAGCAAACTGCAACATCCGTAAGGAAGCTGACCAGACATGTCTCCATGTCTCCGTGTCAGGTGACTTCAACGCTCGGGTCATGAAGGACCGGGAGAATGATACTGAAACACCTTGGAAGTGGACTGATGAAAGAAAACGACGGTTGCCCATTGATAATGCGTCCAGTGTTGGAACATTCAACAACAAGCGGTTTATTATGGGGTGCATACAGCCGTACAAGCACTGGGTGTAGAATACAATCACCGCGCGGTAGGCTTCGGTGATATGCTTGTCGTAGAAGTGATGCGCGGATCTCATTGGAAGGCGGATCAAGCCTTGTGCTGCCCGCGTCGCGCCTAAACTACTTCTCGGAGTGAACCAGGTAAAAAAAATCAAACAAGCTGGGTGTAAAAAAAACTGAGGAATCAGGCAATCTCATCACACTGTCGGGAAACTCTCATGCAGAGGCTGATGGATAACCAAGTAAACTCAAAATACGAGCACACATACAGGACTGGTGTAGACTGAAGTACGACCAGAGGTGATGTCTGATGAGAATCGGAATCCACCTTGATTCAGCGGAATTTCATATTTGCTACAACAATCCTAGGTCTGACAGATGCTACAGTTCAAAAGTATTTTTCGAATTAACAGCACTTGTGGAAAGCAACAATGGATGGTGGACCAAATGGGGTAGGAATCTTCTATTGGAAGCGAATCGCCCTTGTCACCCGGAAATCTTTGCCGGATTGAAAGGACCCTGTAGACCGAAAATTCAACACCTCTTTCAGATAGAACGCAACAGATCTGAGCAGATTTTGACAGCTAAGAACCACCGCTTTTCAACAATACTCAATGGGCAGATCGAATTGGGGTTGAACTGTATCACTCGACTGCTCAAACATAAAATGAACAACCGGCTGATCTATCCACGGTAGTCGAACTGCAGACGGCCATAAAACATTGGCAGAACGGGAGCACAGCGAGACAAGATAACTACCAAAATCGAGCAAATTCTGGGTGAAACTCATCATCGCCGTTTGAAACAACTCAACAACGGCTAGATGAATTTGAATCCAAGAACGCTTGAAATTCTGCAACTCAGGTGTCCTTCACGTAGTTTGAAAAACTGTAACTCTCCGTTTAGACCAGTGAAAAAAGTGGCAGGCCACAAGAGTTTCCGAAAAATAGCTACCCAAGTAGTCGTCAGAAATCTTGAGACATGATGTACATCAGTGATGCAGAACAAGTGACGACTCACTTCAAACAAATCTTTCCAACGCTATCGACGATTGTGTGCACCTGCACAATATGTCATCGAAAGGTATCTACATTCGTCTACTGTCTTAACAAAATGAGTGAATTGAGGTAACCACCACTGGCCTGACGCATCATCCAACGGATGCTGGTAAGCATATGGTTGCCAAAGTACTACCAGATCACCCATTACTACCTTGACTATGTGCAAAAAGGTATGTCCAGGATTATAAAAGAAACTCAAAGTAGTTGAACAAACAGGTATTAAGTTTTGGCGTTGGCCGTTACGTCATCCTGGTTGGGTCGACTGATAGCTAGCCACATGCCCGTTTATCTCGTCCCACAGGGACTCCATCGGCAGCGCTTGGTAGCTTCACGTAGTACAGCATTCCCCTGGGCATAAACCGACTGTGGTCTGTCGACAACTGGAGATTTCAATGAAGATTTTTGCTCCGTAAGTGGAGCCAACCTTTATAGAAAAGTCGAGAAGTATTGTACCGCTGTTTCCTTCTTATTGAGAGTGAGCATTTCACGAATTTCCACGGGAATTTGAAGTCGTACTGTGCAGGCATGCAGTGATTCTGCCGCCGCTGACCAGCGATCGCACTTCATATATGCTTTAGTTACTTACATACTGAAAAGATTGGACCTTACGATACTGCTATGGTTTGTGAGTCACACCGGACGTGTGCGTGCAACAATATAAAAATATGTTACTAGAAAGTTCTCCTGACTCACATTTGTAGGTTGGAACATGTGTGCAAACTTTGATGCCTTACAGCCGAACTACTTCGGTGAGCTTATGTCAACCACGGTGACACTCCGGTCAGGGTTTTCAGCCAAGGTAATAAATGAGGCCCTGATCGTCTACTGTCTAGTTTTGGACACCTTGGTCGCATCTTAACCCACACAAAAACGCGGATGATTGGAGTAAATTACGAAAAGTTGGTCCGCGCCTTGTGTTCAACATCTCTAGCGGAAACAACAACACTCCCAGAGACAGAGACACAGAGACGCATAGAGCGACTACAACGAAAGCTAACAAACGGGCTAATCGGAAAGAGAGACAAACTGCATACTCTACTCACCTCAAGTTAGCTTCGCCACCCTCATAAGCGATTACGCTAAGAGTTTGATTGAGGCTGTAGTTCATTATCATGTGTAGCGCTAGACTGGAAGGGAATAAAAGAACAGTAGACAGTCAACCATAAACTGCATTCAAACTAGCTGAATTCAGCACAAGCGACGCGATGGGTGAAATACAAGGGCGCGCGCAAAGGTGCCGGTGAGTTGGATAGCAAGCCTCGACGAGAGTCAAATTGGTGAATCGGGTTTAGTTACTCATGAGTAGCTGTAATTGAGAGTGGTACACAGCAAGCTAAAGTTCCATCATCATTAGTGAACCCATGTGGATATTCGGACATCCATGCAGGTGTCAGGGATGCAGTGAGCCCTCAAAGAAAGATGTTATGCGGTTTTTAGTAGAAAGTGACCCCGCTCTGGAGGAGACGCACATGCGGTTTTTAGTAGAAAGTGACCCCGCTTTGGAGGGGTACATGGCGAAGTGTGACTGACGAAGAATGTGATCTATCTGCAGTAGTGACCCTATTTCACGAATCTTCCTTAGAATAGGGCAATCAGTGAATCGTCAGCTTCCTATCAATATTTACTATTGTTACACAGCACTACGATTACGGACAAGAGCACTAATGGCCACATAACTTAGATGCCAGCAGGCGGTGATGCCTTGAATCATCAATTGGTACGCAGTGGAACCTTATCCTGGATAGCAGATGAAACCAAAACGCACGAAATGCAAGCCGCTCTCAATAAAACGCACTGTCCATCCCCTCGTTTGAAGCTAAAACAGCATTTTTCTCAAGTGCGATTCAATTTTGAGGCACACAATTCGCATTAGCGTTATTTTAATCTGACTGGATAACACAGGGTCGCAACGTCAATCGAGTGCGCTTGGGAAGCTGCAGTACCGCGCTGAACCATCCATCTACCGTCTTCTACTGCCCGCTGTTCGGGTTTCGCCTAACCTTCCCCAATTTGTGACAGCTCTGGGAAAAAACTGTTGCACCCTAGGAGTGCCTACCTTTGCAGATCTTGCGTAACGCAGTTAGTGTGTTATGAACCGAATGTCTCGTTCATTTCTTTCTCCGTACTTGTACAGAATGAAACAGGACCTCCAGGGAGAAAGGGGAAATTGACCCATCGACCTAATCAGCTACGCTCTGGGAAAAAAAGTAGTTCTAGTGTAAGAAAAACTTGGTTTCTGGCGAAAGGATGTAATAGGCTGAACTCACTTTTCCTTCGTTTTCATAACAATCGGAGACCACAAATGAATGACCACAATTGCTGCGTGAGTTGAGGACATAGAATGGAAAAGAAACGAGATAAATGAAGGGTTTGAAAAGGGTGGTCGCGGCCGAAATTCACGCACGTTGTGACAACAACGATGCCGCCACTAACGCTGGAAAGCAGTCACGGGTTCGAAATGACCAGCCAATAGGATGTTGTTGAGTAACCGATGGACTTCATCTAGGGAGTCTAATAATAGTAATAATAATAATAAAACCTACATGTGACAGGAAAAATAACACTAGATGGTCAATAGGCTCCCCAGGTGTTCGTAGAAGTTTGAACCAATAAGCCTTGGTATACGGTATATAAGACGAAACTAGGTGATAGAGTAGATTTACGGATGTTAAGTACGCCGTACATCCGTGCTGTCATGTGCGGGGAGGTTTTCTACCGCGCCTATCCCACGTGATATGTCCATAAACAAACAAAGAACCATCGCCACTGCTTCGTCAAGTTAATTCTCGGTGAGTAGGCGCCACCATCAACGGGGCACAACACTAATTCGTATCCCCCCCATTGTTTTGCCGAACTGTTCACCATATAACAGAGGAACTACTCCTGACGAACGTTAATCATCAAAAAAGTGGTTCGAACCCCACCTCTGCCTCTCGACTTCCCCTGTCTAGGCTTGGGCGACCTGACAGTATCCCAGCCCTCGTGCTTCCTTCGGGTTGCATGGCAGTTAGGCACCGAAAGGGTGTTACAGCTGGATGATTACTGTTACAGCTGGAGCTATTTAGAGTGGATTTCACGAAACAATAACTGAGCCCCAATGAGGTGAGGTATTTCGATTACCCGATTTAGCTAAACACGAACACAAATAGCGAAATACACTCATTTGCATACCAATTCCGTTTGGACGGGAGACTCATCTCAAACCCAACTGGATCTCAAGTTGTTTCCAGCAACAATGTGAATAGTGTAGTACGTCTATACATGTACACGAACACCTTTTGAGAACGAAAACTAAACGACAGGGTTTGCTTTTCAAAAGCCAACTCTCACTGTAGGTCCTCAATCCTGCCTTTCCTTTTCAGCGGGCAAATAAAACTGAGGCTGGAAGAGAAGAATATCAAAAAAGCATGTGACTGACCCAAGCTACTATATCACGTGGATGTTTGAAAAACAGTAGCTGGCTAGAAATAACCCACGGATGACTGTCAACCCATCACGGCGGGACAATCAAGGTTCCTGCTGTGGTGATGGAGACCTACTCATATTGGGCCGTATAAAGCCAAAGGCGCAGGTAGGTACGCAAGTATTCCAACCAGTGCGTCACAAAATACGGGATACAGCGGCAACCCTCCGCTTACCTGGAGGGAAACCCGGAATGACAGAGTAGATACGATCACATACGTTTGTTTGGGAGACCCGGCTTCAACTCTCATTGGTCCCATTGCTGGAAAGAGCGGTATCATCTTTCTTATACGAATATACTAGCTCGTCCGTAGTAGTCGCTACTGAAGCTCGGTCAGAGTAGACAGAACTAACAGTAAGCCCGTACGAATGAAATAAATGCAGTACTCACAGGACTCCGAGAAACCGCTGTGAGCGAGTTCATTGGTCACAATTGTAGACAAAGAGCCCCAATGGTTGTCCTTTTGCACTTAAATAAATAGAACTGTGTCCAATAAACCAGGAGAAAAGCAGCTCACGCGCTTAGTCCTATGATGGTGGAGACTCACAATTCAACCAATACTACGGACTGGGCGCACTCATGCGCCCTTGTAGTTTTTCTGGCCAATCGTACTAATGTTGAATCCAGACGCGAGAAGGTCTTGTTATCGAACTCCGTACTGTGGCAGTTCCACTCGAATTATCCCCATCTACGAGCTATCCAAATTAAGTTGGTCAGGATTGCACCAACAACGTAGGATAGTGAGGACGATCCGGAAGAATACGTGCCGACATGAACGCATTAGGCCTTGGCGGAAACCGGAATATAGTTGCTTACAATGTAGATAAGCAGTTGTGAAGATGATGGAATCAATGCATATGTTTGGATTCCTGGCAAACGTCGGAAGAGACGTTGTATTGGCGGATTTCCTAGGTATTTCTTGACGAGAAGTAGAGCACTTCTTAAAATACTACCGCGGAATTTAGGCTAAATCTGATGGGAATGGACAGAAGTTGTCATAGACTGGCAGACCTATTCTCCTTCAGGGAAAACACTTTCAAGTTTCACAGTCAGCGGCTAGAGAGACTCGGGCTTCTCAGGCGGATTCCGAAAAAGGAACGTCACGATGTAGAAGTATCAATGAGCGCAAACCGAGAGTGCAACCGAACGTCAGGGAATCACACTCACCTTTGGGGCTTTTGAAACGTGTGCTTTGTTGAAACCAAAGTTGACCATAACGGCGCCTATATTCCCCATTGGTGGTTGTATTCAAATCAGTTGGGTACTGGAAGCAGAGAAATTGGAAACGATGGTTGGAATCAATCATCCATTCGCCTGGGGGCGAAGCCATGGACATGTGAACTAACGCAGCGAATGAAATTGCTTTATTGACTAAAACATCTGTTAGAAGAACACCACGAAATTGAAGGTTTGAGCCTTGGTAAAACCGTCAATAGTTTGCATCTTTCTCATTTTCACCGAGATTCACAAGACCAAAACCTTGATATAATATTCACTTAGATTCTACACTTCCTGAAAATAAACACGATGAGACGTGACAGCTCAGTGATTAAGGCGCGAACTTACTGATCGGAAGGTTTTTGGTTCGAATCCAACCCCGGAATCTCAACTGCCCCTGTCCAGCTTTGGGCAGCCCGGCAGTATCTCAACCTTCGAGCTTCCCTCGGGTGACATGGCAGCTAGGCACCCAAAAGGTGTAACAGTTGAACAATTATTTATTACGATGCCTATTAGGAAAGCCTAATCACTCTCAACACCAGCAGGACGCTGACTTTGATCACTTCGTCCAGGGACTACTGAGATTTGGCGGATGACGCCGATACCGCAATTATAAACAACTACAATCGGTGTTTGTTGTTGTTTCATCAAGTTTCGGCAAACTGACCGCTTATAACAGAGCCCTGAATGTTTATCCACCGATTTTAGTCCTTCCACCTGCACATGACGTCATGGTCTTGTTCGGTCTTGTTCACATCCGGTTGTACATGAAGTGTTTCATATTATTCAATTGTCCGCGAACTTTCGGTGGCTTGGCCACTGTTGGCCAGCAAATCTGAATCGTATTTCCCGCCAGTTTTTAATTCTGATATTGCCATACAAAGTTAAGTCAACCGAAACCGAAAGGCTAAGAAGTACTCGGTACAGTCTAATGCAGCAACGCGTACGTCCGAAACTCAAAAGCTTCCACGCAAGACTACGGTCAATTGTGTGGCAGACTCGGAAACTCATGCATATCCTCGCCAAATCCCGGCGGCTAACTACAACAGTCTCAGAATACAACCCAGTTTGAAAAATGCTATTCAGCCCAGTCCGTCAGTCACGAGTTAGTGGACTTCTCCAAAAACAGAGTGCCGTCGAAGTAGATTACATAATCTTCTCTGTTGTGGTCTCTGTTGAGAGCTACTGCGATGAAAGCCAAGCATCGGTGTTGAACACTGATGTCAAGCTGTCGATGATGAGCAACGGGTACGTCTGAAACTCAAAAGCTCACACGCAAGACTACGGTCGACCGTGTGGCAGACTTGGAAACTCATGAATATCCTCGCCAAATCCCGGCGGCTAACTACAACAGTCTCCGAATACAACCTAGTTTGAAAAAAGCTATTCAGCCCAATCCGTCAGTCACGAGCTAGTGGATTTATCCAAAAACAGGGTGCCGTCGAAGTATATTACATAATCTTCGCTGTTATTGTCTCTGTTGAGAGCTACTGCGGTAAGCTTATTCACACAATTGAAGTTAAATTTTCAGCATATCCTACCATTGTTCTCTAGAGCACAAACTAGCATACCGTGCGATGCCCAACTGGATCAAACACAGGAAAACGTTCTGTCGTTGACGGAGCCGGCCGAAAGTGGTCGCATCAGATGTGTGACCACTCCAAAGGATGTCGTAATCCGAAATTCGTCCGAAAGTAAGCTTTACGCCTGTTCTTTACCATTTATGGAAGGATTGTGTGGCTGATGGCGTTCGTGTTAACTTAAAACACTCCTGAAAAAAGCTTGTGCGCTATCCGTGATACCCAGTTAGGGTGAAACAGGAACTAATGAATATGCAATCGTCTGCATGACAAATGATTAATCGCTTACATGCTGAAACCCCTTGAAGCCGACCCATACAGTGAATTTCTCATGATACTCTTATGAGAGTCTAGCAAGATAACAGAAAATTATACGATGACAACTAACCTATACTGTACTACGCTATGCTACGCTACACAGTAGAATTCCAGTAGAATAGCTAAATAAGCATTGGTAAATTTTGCATAGCAAGAGGCTTTCTTTATCACGCGACCGACATCCCCTGTACTTGTCACGTCGTCATTGGACACTGAACGGAACTGAACTTTCCAGTGCTCGCTCTGTGATCTTGCTAACGTGACGGGTTACAGCAATACACAAGAGTATTAAGAAGAGAAAATACTGTAAAAAATAAATAAACCGTTCAGCTGTAACACCCTATCGGTGCCTAGCTACCATGCCACCCGAAGGAAGCTTGAGGGCTGGGATACCGTCAGGTTGCCCAAGCCTAGACTGGAGAAGTCGAGATGCAGAGATCAGGTTCGAACTAAGGACCTTCCGGTCAGTAAATTCGCGCTCGTCTCTCTTCAAGTACTGCTGAATGGTGCTGAGGTCAATGGGATGTGTAGATATGATTCGGGTTACAAAATATCAGCTACAGGAAACCTTAGATCGGTTTCACATATCGGAAAACTTGTGTGAATGAAATAATGGTTTCTTTTGATGAAAATCACTTCTCACATCGTGTGAAACGCTTTTACAAACTTTTTTTCAAGCGTGGTGAACAGACCAACTGCCACGTGACCTTCAACCAATAAAAAGATGTGTGTAACAACTGGCCACAACACTCTTACCTTCATGTCTTCAGTGGCGGGCCTGAGTTCAAAATTCGAAGCTGCGGAACGGATAAAAATGGCGAGGGTAACAGATTCGAACAATGAGAATTGAAAGAGGGGTGAGGTACAGTCCTGTCCGGAACGACTAGCACCAGGAGGCGTAATAATAAGGACGGCTTGGTTTCTGAGGCTTACGATAAATCAAACCTTGCGTGCATCAACACCGACCAAGCTACTGGAGGGTCAAAACAGGCATAGTTTTTGCTACTATGGATGCAAGTGCGATTGGTAGGCGAGTGTAAGATGTAAATCTCTGAAATGCTTGATGGTAAAATAGTATGACGGTTTTAAATTATAGGTTGCACAGTTGCCAAAGGCACAGGCCCAATACGGTAGTTTCGTGAAAAACTGGGCCGTCATTCGAGGAGCTAGTCAATGTTTGATCACGTGCTTGAAGAATGAGCGAGTTAATCACACTGCTGATGAGCGGCGCGTGGACTCTTCAACTATCAGCCAGGAGGTCGCGGATTCTAATCTCATTACAGATCCGTGAGATTCGTGTTAATGGCCGGCTTTTCGACGTAGAACGATTTCACCCGAAAGACAAAGCCTCAGCAGAAATTGCAAGACAAACAACTAGCCTAAACAGGCCCTCTTGCTCAAATACATCCCCAGTGGACCTGAGGGGAAGATGAAAAAACGAATAAAGGTATCCTACTCATGCGCACGAGAAGGACAGGCACAAAGGATGCATTCAGTACTGTGACTCGATAAGGCTGCCCTCCTGTTTTTAGTTTGAACCTACCCCCACCCCGACCCAGCACTAAGCAGCTGGAAGCAGGAACAAAACATGACGACAGCGTAAAAACAAACCTAATGTTGAAGGACATTGGCTTGATTCAACAGTCATGCTGATGATTTTGTTGAACAGTTGCTGGTGTAAAAACGTACCTACCTAAGAAAACTGGCTAGTGTTGGAAACATGACGGGTTGTTAAGGAACTTAATGAAATAACATCTGCCGCAGTCGTGGGGCAGAAAATTGAAACATAGGTGCATGCTAACCAATAAAAAGTATCCTCATTTGACTGTGGTGTGTTGAAAAGTGTTGGACGCCTTCAACAATGGTGGGCGAGTAACTTACTCAAAAATTTGTTTTTAAACGGCAAATGCAGCGCCTTGTCCGGCACGGAGTCTTCCCACAGTTTTCGTACATCAGGACGAATATCTGTTCGGTCGTGGATAGAAACGAAACGAATCGCAATATGGCACAGAACAGTAGATAAGTCGATAATGGGCTGTGCGGGTGCGTGTGGAGAACGGATACCACATTGAGCGACAGTAATCGGTCCCCTGATTGTTTGGTACAAAACTGTGGCTCCGATTAGCATAGCCAGTATCGAAATTTGTGGAATTTACCGTATGGTTCATTGAAGTTTACGTAAACAATACGTCAACAGTCGGAAGACGCACGACTCAAGTGAAGAAAGTAGCAGAGCATCCGTCACAAACTAGCGGGGGATGTTATCAGGTGAGAAAGGTGATGTAACGTAGACAATAAGTCCGATTATTTAAATGAGGTTTCATCAGGCAACCATAGAGTCACACAGAGATCCAAGAGTGGCAAGTATGTGACGTAACCCGAACAAGGAGATACTGTCAGGCTGCTCAAACTTAAACAAAGGTCCCTAAAGAGTCATGAATGTATCGGAAATGAAACCTCCGAGAAAAAAGCTCGTGCCAGGAGTAAATTAGCACTCAGACCGATGACTCGATTAGAGACACTTGCTACTAAATACAATGTCCATCCTCAGAGTTTCTTTGACAAGAGCGTTCCTTGGCGGAAGAAGAACCGTACCGCATGCATTCCGCGGCAGGTTACCGAAATTATGTCGGTATTAACTTGTGTCTTATCGACAACTTACATGAGGATGGGAGAGAACTATCCGTCTCATCTGAAATGAATGTTTCAGCTGTTCATTAGTCTTGTTTATCGCTGATTCACAGGGCAATCTCTCATCAGTTCCAGTCATTTAGGTTATTATAAACTAGTGCTCTTTTCATTTGGATAAGCCTGAATGAGGACCATGAGCTACGGTAAGTTATCCGTCACGAAGAGACTGGACCTTACCGTGGTGCGACAGTTTGCGCACCTCAGCGACCCATTGAGCTGTACTGGGGGGTCTCCGCAACATTCACACAGTCTCACATACCAGGTTGGTCAACGGTTAGAGGTCTGACGAACACAGTCTCCTGGCCCTCCGGGTTGGGGATTGGAACATGTGGCGATTTCTTCCGTTGAAGTGGTAATGCATTTGCATTTCCCGCCAAAAACCGCCGCCTTGCGATTAAACTTTTGAGCCAAAGGCTTTGGTTGAGGATCCTAATCATCCTGCTGTCTAGGTGTGGGTGCCATGACAGTATCCTAGCCCACGTACAACCGTACGGCAGCGAAGCATCGGTGTTGAACACTGACGTCATGCTGTCGATAATGATAATGATGATCGCAAAGGCCTATGTCCATTCAACAATGACAACGGCGATGATCATTGGAAACAGAACTATCCAGGTATCCGGTGTTGTTTCATTTTGCTCTTCAGGTGCATAACCTTCAATCACTATCTCAACTTTGAAACCTTCCAGAAAACGGTGCTGTGTGCATCCAAGAATGAAGTAAGCCAAGTCACATCCGGTCAAAAAATGTTCACTGATGTGGTGAATTAGTATACCAGGTGTGAGTAATACACAAACACCTTGAAATAAACAAACACCTAGTAATAAATCTGGGTCGTTTGCGAAGAACAGTTCCCCTGTTGTGTCTTTCTTGAAGGACAAGTTAGCACGCCCGGAGGATTGTAGTGGAAGAACTCCAGGATTCTAAAAGTTATTCCTCAATGGAAGGGCTTCACTGCACATAAAAAAAACCCGTCCTTACTAATATCCCCGCTGCTGATACGGTATTCACATCATCATCACTTTGCTTCGAAAAAAAAAAAGAATCCCCGTTAATATTCTGAGCTGTGGACTCCCACTGATCACTAAGCCCCGGGTACTGTTTATTCGCGTTTATTCCATCGCAGACATAATACAGAAATAATAATGTTCCAAGGAAGCTGACTGTACTCAGATTTGGATGATTGAGCCACCAAGCTAGACGTCTATGATCTGTTTCGTATCAACTTTCTGTTAGCGCTTGAAACAGTAGATATGGAGTGCTAACAAGCTAACATCTATTCATGTTCGATACAAATATTCTGAGCAGTACATCGGTTGCTTAATTCTGAAATGCGACCTCCAATTAGCAAGCAATTCGTGACCGGTTGTCACTATGGATTTACATACTACACCTGGTACTGCGGTTTCCTAATTGGCTGAATTTCTTGACTCCCTTACCGCCGCTATCAAAAGTTGTTTCAAAAGATCTTCTTGTTTGTCTATAGGTGGCTGATGGCTCCTTCCCGATGTCTTTGGGCTTAACCGATGGAAATCATTTGCCTCCTCTGATCATCGTATGTGGAGATCCAAGGAAAACCGTAGGTCTATGTACGGGCAAATTTACATAGGCACTTAGGGATGTTGTTGCCAGATAGCTATCTGCCCACTGCTCTCCTGTTTTCTGTGGCAAGGGTCATTCTACATATGCCAGTAGCTAGCCGACTAGCTTAACTACTGCATCAAGTGGACTACTCACATGAGCACCAGAAGGTTTAATTTTCCATCAGTTAGGCTGAAAAGGAGGAGGAATGGGCCTGCTTACGTAAGAGAACGTCGTGCAGAGATTGGAGAGCTTAAACAAGTAACCAAACTGGAAGTACCAATAAGTTGCGAGTCTTGGCAGCAAAAACTTATGAAATGTGGCGGTTTGTTCTCCACACTCGGCTTGTCTATGCTTTGAGTTTTTTCTAAATATAACCTCAACCAGTAAAACGACTGCGATAAAGGACGACTAACTATCAAGTCAGTGCGTTCTTGTCATCAAATCGTCCTCGTTGGTACTGCCTTTGTTGCTAATTTGATCAGCGTCGCACCAAAAAAACAACCTCGTTAGAAGTATGGTTGGATTCCATATCTAGGTGACACGAACAATCCTGTCAAAAATGCAGCTAGTGATCATTAAAACATACCTACCACTAACTAGTTCTATTCTGCTCTTAAATTGCGTTGATTCTACTGGGTTCAGGAAACGGTCTAATTATGGCTAGATGGAGTATGCCGGAGAAAAAAGTGATATTCAAAGTTAATTTTTGGAAATATGATTCATACGTTCGCCCGCAAAACGATCAATTTGTTGTGCAGTATGTCTTTCGTCCATTCTATGCAGACGGGGTTTCCCATAGAAAAACTGGGGAGGTTAACATGCCTACACTTTTTCCAGCGTGCATAAAAAACCATGCCTTCACTAACCTTCCACAGTGTAGCGCACATTGTACCACGGTTCCACCAGCACCGAGCCATCAGTCGGAAGCGATGAGGCGAATTTGCCAGATAGAAGAATGACGGATGCACGTCCAGGAGTGAAAAGCTTGAGGAGGCGTACGTACAGCTGACCAGTCGAAAGGGAGAACAAAATATGGGGGCTAAGAAGCCGACCAGCAATTACGAGGAAAACGGGAAATGTGTTACCGGGTCACAGTGAACCAGTGCTCATTTGTTTAACTCGCGACAGGTTACCTCAGGAAGCCGACCAAAGCTGATCTCTTCTGGGGGAAGATACCTGTGAAACGAGATGAAAGCCTTCTGTGCAGTGTAACAGTGGCATCAAAATCACGTGCTCAGTGGTCGGGAATGGGTTTCGTAAGTATTACCAAACATCTTTAATTGATTAGGACTTGACCGACATAATAATCGGAGCGCTCGTTCAGCTGTAGCTTAACTGCCAGGCCACCAGAAGGAAGCACAAGGGCTGGGATACTGCCAGGTTGCACAAGCCTAGATAGGGGAAGTCGAGAGACAGAGTTCGGGTTCGAACCACGAACCTTCCGGTCAGTAAATTCTCGCTCTGTCTAGGCTTGGGCAATCTGGCAGTATCCTAGACCTCGTGCTTCCCTCGGGTGGCATGGTAGCTAGGCACGGAAAGGGTGTTACAGCTGAACGATTTTTTTATTCGCGCTTCAACCACTGAGCCATCTCGCTTCAATAACCCGAGCAACCTCGTTCGAACTGGCCGAACCAGTAGATCAACTGAAGCGTACTAGTAGGATTGCATTAAGTAAGGTAGCCAAGTTGAGATTTACAAAAAAAAGCCTGAAAAAGAACAGAGCAACCAGCACGTGTGGTGCAGGTGGTATCTCAGAGGCTGAGATCAATGCGCTTCTTTTGAATACACGACAGCCGACAAAAGAAACTCAACTCAAGGTTTGGTTAGATTACGGTGGAAGAACACAAGGTGAATATACAGATACTTATTGTCCGACACTTTGGTCAGCTTCAGGAATGGAAAACCACAAGTACAGACAGAAAACAAAGAAAGGAGGCCAAAATGATGGCTACCACAAGAGGGTCAAATGAAGATGTTACCTGCATGTCCACTTTCTTCAAAACGTGATAGGCTGAATAGACTTGTTCGGGTGGGACTAACTGCATCATATTGGCCACATGGACCACTGTGTCGTCGGGTTCCTCAGGTTCACTGTACAAAAAAGCCGCTTCATGTGTGAGTCGGTACTCAGGCAAGTAGGAATGCAGTGTGTGCAGTACACGTTCTTTTGGACTACCAGCAGGTTGTTCACACTGTACCGGGTCGTCCGATAGGGCTGAGGCGAGCAGCAGTTTGAAATAGTCAAAAACAATGCGGCAAACCTTGTGGGAGATAGGAAGATGGAAACCAAGTTACTGAAAGAACCAGAGGTCTAATACTTAGTGCAATCTGCTCCAAACCAAATGTGCGAGTCAGTTCTCACAGCCTAGGCTGGGAAACAGAATATACATACAAGACACGCCAAAGATTCATTGTATGTTTAGGTAGGAATTCCCATTCACATATTGGAAGACGTCTTACAGGGGTGGCGCAACCAAGAATATCGAATGACGACCCTAAGAGTAAGCTTGGCGGAACATTTGCCACATAGGCTTAAGAGTTGCCCAGTTAATAACTACAAGCCATCAAAGCAATGGGATTGCTGTAGAGGTAGGTTCAAATATCGGGAGAACCGAAGGGCACAAGCATCACTAGGACCTGATTTGAAAATTGCACACCTGAGCCTGGTTGGAGAAGCCCCAAGATGTAGCTGCCAACCGATGTCAGTGTTGTCAGTTTCTATTCAGATTGCCCGAATGAGTGTCTGGAGGTGTAGGCACCTCGGAACGATTGCAGTAAGCTAGTAATAAGTCCCTTCCCTGTCCACCTTTATTCTTTTCTTCACAATAAGGCTTTCAACTAAATCATGGTTCTACAGCAGCGAAGCATCGGTGTTGAACACTGATCTCATACTGCCGATGATGATGATGATCCACTGTAGTAAAGCTATTTTTCTCAGCTTAGTTCTCGGTCTGAGCCTCCCAAGCTAGCGTTCACGTCAAAACAACCACCAAAGATGTTTTTAACGCCCAAAACGAGGTCAGGAATACTTGTACAGGACGCCTCATATATATATATATATATATATATATAGCGTAAGCGGCAACAACTTTCTGGAAATTCTGACACATTCTGGATGTGCCATTGGCAACCGGCATTCGGCCAATACTGGATCAAGATTGGCTGTTGGGTCCAGACTTTTGACCAATCAGATCTCAGCTTGATGCCGGACCGGCAAGCGTCGCGAATTTTTAGCCAATCTTGCGTGGGCTAGGCTTTTCGGCCGTAGCGGCACCTAATTGCGAGCGGTAAAGCGGGATCCGTGTGGAATTCCACCTAACATCTACACGGAAAAGTGATGGCCATGCCATCGAACCGCAAATCGAACGCTTATTTGACGAACGCAGGGAAATTGAACCTACGTCACCCGAGGAAGAAAACTGGTTCAAAACGATATCAATAACTGTTTTGTTTCCACTCTGATATACCCTAATTTTATCCTGTCAAAAGGATACAGGAAAGTTTTACAAAAACCGAAATCGTCACCAACATTGACAGGGTAACATCAGTGATGTGTCGCTTCAATGAGTAATAAAATGTCACCGTAATGAAGTCAGACAAAGGATCGGGTGCTGTTAACCAAATAAAATGGATTACGGGTCCAAACTGCGCAGTCGCAACCGACTTGATCAATTAGTTACCGACTAAACATCTATTGCTGGAGAAACAAATTATAGATTTCGACAAATACGCTCATTTTCCTATCAACTGGGTTTTCACCGGAGACTCTATTGAATCTCTCGTTTATGATGTTTTTCTACAGAATGTGCTGCACAAAGGCCGCGTCACGTTTCAGACGGTCCGATATTCGAGACATCGCAGTATATTTTCAAAAGGAAACTACTCACAAGGTTGCTGAAAACCCTTCAACAGCCCACGACCGGTTTCGCCCTTCTTGGGACTCATCAGGTAGGCGCAGTCCCCGAGTTTCTGTCAACCTTATATTCTACTTGAACCCAAATTGGACGGATTGCGACAAATACACTCATTTGCAAATCAATTTGGTTTTCACGGGAGACTCAAGTGAATCGCCCGTTTATGATATCCTTCATTTTAATGTGCTGCACAAAGGACACCTCATGTTTCAGTTGGTACGATATTCGAGACATCGCAATATATTTGTTTCTGTTGAAGAGTTTTCAGCAACCTTGTGAGTAGTTTCCTTTATGAAAAAAATCACAGATTCTTTTTTACACAGCTTCATCCCTCATATTCAGTTTAACATACTTAAAGCTGTCGTCGGTTTATGTATCCCTGAGAACTCGCAAGCTCAGTGTATACACTAGGCCTGCGAGTTTTCACGGACTATCTGACCAATTTTACTTATGGACGGTTCACTCAGCCATCAGATAGCTAAGTTTTTGAAAGACATTCTGAGATCCACCAGAAGAGTTCTCTTGCACAGTAGTGCGGAAAGCACGTTTGGACTTTTACCTCACCTAGAATGACACAGGCAGGCTTTGGTCAATCACTTGGTCAGTGGCACTTCTCCACCAAAGCTATCACCTTCAGGACCTAGCTGCCCAATTTACCATTCCTTCAAATAACTTGTCTAATCCAATACAAATTACCTGATTAAGCCATCGCCTCCAATGCTTATATCCACCCCCAGTTCTCTCACTTTACTGTGACCGAAGAGGTAGCAGTTGGAAACAACATGCTATACAGCGGCTGAACTGAAATATGTGTTCGTTCGATGTTCAGTCACTTTTTGCTAATATTCTCCCTGTAGAAACCATTAATTTTATGGGCGGTTATCTGGTATCTTACTCAGATCTCGTCATTCCTCAACCCCTGCTCTTAGAGACTCCAGTTTACTATATGCTAAGAACGCTATGTTTTGTCTACAGGGCACCAGTTATAAACACGTTGAAGGTGTGATGGGCCCTCAGGTACACCTGCGGATGAAATCAAATTTTTCAAAGGACTGCGCGGTCAAATAACTATCTTGAGCGCCTCATCGAAGAACACGTCACTTAAGATGAAAGGCCGACCTGGCACAGTACCGAGAACGGGAATTTATACCGCTGAGCAAGCCTACTTCGGTGGACGTTAGACGTCCCTTTGTAGGACTTACAGTGCCGCAAAGCTGCGTGCAAACGTATACACAGGAGCTATACCACTGTTGCTAGTCAAAATGCCAACGTCAGTTTTGTCTACTGATCATTGCACCAACACACCTGCAGTTATGGTAGCACTGACCAAAGGACTCAGAAGCTAACGAGTGTTAGCTGACCTTAATTCAATGCTGTTCGAGTCCAGGTTCAAATAATCGATCGCCGGTCATCTGTCTGATACCGAGCTGGACTCATCTGATCGTTCCAGATCTTAGCACGAACGAAACCATATTGATTGGTCGTTATAAGCCTATGCTCTGCAAACAGAAAGACCTAAGGGTTACACCGAGATGGCTTTGCTTTTATCTATTGGTCGCGTTGTTTTAGAACCACATAAATGATGTAAACTGCGCTGTATTAGTCTGTCATATTGCTTCACACGTTCTACGGGGGAAGAGTGCACGAAATGAAAGTACTGGTAACTTCGGTGTTCTTACTGCTCTGTTTGGATTTTCATTTTTTAAGATTTTGGAAGTCCACGGTACGCTGATATGCACGGACGGTAAAGGCTGCAAGAATCCCGTTGTTCTAAAGTGACATTAAAACACCTTTGTTGTACCTGATTGATCGAGGTTTTTTCAGAACTGTATACCACATGAGTACATTCCCATACAAGGCCGTCGCAAATAGTACCCAAGTTCCATTCATCTCTGATCTTGGAATTTTTTACGTGTAGTCCCACAGTATGCTAAAAAAATACCACCAGCATACTAGAATTCAGGCTCCGTGATACGATCTACTGTAACAGAAGAAGTCATCACATGGGGCTCGCAATTTCTTCATATTTTTCAGCAGCGCATAGCCATAGGAATCTGATGACTCAACGCCAAGGTTGATTACTTCCTAGGTAGAGCGCAATTACAAAAGGAGTATATGTTGTTTTTGGGGATCCCTCCTGTGGAATGGCTTCCGTTAAACTTACACCGTCGTCATCATCATGGCCATTAACGCCAGAGGAGAACAGTGTTGCTGTGCTATCGTGCGAAATTAATAACCAAGTCACTCAAGGTCCTCGAACCGAGCAGTCAGCGAACTACCAAGCACGGCAAACAGACCACGAACCAATCAGCGCGGTCGAACTACGTATATTCCGCAAGCAACATCGCCAATCAACGTAAACCAACACGCTTCATGTGAATTTGCAGTACGTAAAGGTACCTGGTCTACCAAGAACTCACCTCACTGACATTATCCCGACCATCATCGGTGAGCGTTATGTAGATGATAAAGAGTGTACATAGGCTGGAGTTTACAAAGTCCGACGAAGGATCCACACCGCAGCTAAGTGAAACAGCCAAGTTTCTGCGAGAGAAAAGGAGAAAGCGCGCACATAGTCCGGTCACCAAGGTGGTAGGTGGACAAAAAACTCAGACACACCAAATAAAGACGATTAGATTGGTCAGTTCCTGTATATTCCAGTACCAGAGCTGTCCGATCCTGACGGACCACTACCAGTCTTAAACTAAAGAAGTGCAACACACACTACGTACTTGTCTTTTAGCATTGTCAGTATGCTTCCTTGTCCTTCGTGACCGACCAAAGAAGAGATGACGCCCATCGGTGCAGACCTGACATGAAACAGAAAAGCATAGGATAGTGAACATGTGTGAAAAAACGATTGGGGAATTCCGCACTATAGAGGGTTTTCCATGCGTACACGTGAATGATTCGTAGGCTGGTGGATTGCAAAAGTGCTAGGACTGCAAGGATCTTCTCTAAGAATACTCTGGGTTGGCAGCGCAGTTCGTTCAACATGCAGAGCGAGAAAGGCGGTTCTTTACAAGCCCGTCTTAAGCATCACCTGTAGATCAGCGATAGAATGCGAAGGGAAACTTTAGAGAAGGACGAATCAAGGTTCAATTCACCGGGTTGGCGCCTTTTTCAGTAGGTTACGTTTAGTTGTCGTGTTCACAAAATTTTAGACAGCCATTATTACTTTATCGTACGTAACAGTGTCCACCGTCGTTAACTGCGATCGAACCACGAGCTGTAGGTCTTGAGGGTGGAGAAAACCGGAGTAGTCTGTTGTCTTAAGTTTAGCCTGTTACCAAAACACACCCACTGTTGTAAGCAGTAACATACTTAGCGTGAAAACTTGATTACGAAGATTGCTTCCGATTCGATTCACTCTAATTTATCAGTCATAAACCGTGTACCATTGGCACGTTGGTCCCAACTGCTATAGTTTTGATCACCGGAAAACGAGAATGTGGGACGTACAAGCAAGCCTTGGAGGCGAAAGCATGTTCAGTTTGTTCGGAAATTGGGTAGCTACGCATTGAAGGCGATAGCTTTGATGCATGAGCGCCACTGACTGCGCGACTGGGCCAAGCCCGCCAATGTCATTAACCACTGGTGATTTGAGTCCCGAGGTCCCCATCCAAGGAGGTGGCAGTTGCCCACCCGACTAAGTTTACTGGTTAGTGTTTTCGTATTTCGTTGTCAGGTCATACACTGTCCACATCTCGGTCGCTACCACTCAGCACAGGGCTGGGCGAAAAGAGCTCTGTGAGGCAGACGGTCTTCTGGCATGCGGAGTACATGTCCCAAGAGAGTGCTTCCAAGAGCATTCGCTTACGACTGCATTAAAATGAAACCCAGCCAATGACACCCATTTGCAGTGCACTGAAAGCACGCGGTCACCGAAAATGACCAAGCTAGATGCCATTCCCAGGGGGACGTACTGAGATAGAATCACTGGTTGAACTTCCAAACTTCGGAACATAACAAGCTTTGACTCGTTGCTTTGCAAAAACCATACTTGAAGGAGTAAGTATTCAGTGTAGCCAGCAGGCTTTCTTCTGAATTCCAAAAGAGATTTCTCACATTCCAACCAGGAAACATTAGTCTTTTTCTGAGTAGACCGGTAGCCATCCGGTACGCTCATCACCACATCATATATTAATCATTATACACGGAAATCCCTCAGCGCATGATACCCTTAGGAAACGTAGCATCCGGCTTCCGCTGAAGGATCACACGACAAGTCAAAATAACGTGAAATACTGTTCTGTACTCTTCAGTGGGATGGCCCTCTTTCGGAGGGGTCTGTGTTGTCGGAGCAAATTTTACTGAGAGATCGATGGCGCTAAACCCAGGGAGTTGAGCCGTGAGTTGGAGATTGTGTGAATCATCATCCTAGTGTATTTGTGGAAAACTGAGGATGACGGAGAAGCTGGATTGCTCACACTTTCGAAGCCAAATTAGAACACCATCGACGTTGGTAGGCAGTCATAGATCAATGCATCTACGGTCGAGTGCATAAAGGTTTAGAGGAACCGCGCTCTCGAAGAGTGAGTACACTTCAACATGAAAACCACACACACACACTGGTAATTTGAATACAGAATACGTATACCTATACAGAGTGCGCAAGTCGCGGCTCTCCAGGTAAAACGGCTGGAGGTACAACATCACTTCAACTTAGCATGAAAAATATCTAGTAAACAAAAGATGCGAAAGACTCACTCATATGAATCGTGAAGAGGAGGCAAGGACCAGACAAGACGGAGTTTTTCTCGGTCGCCAAGAGGGCACACTAGTCGCAAGTGGAACAAAACAAGACAAAAGCACTCATCGGGAAAATCTCAAACGAAACAATTAAAGGGAAGACGGGAACAAAAACCAGAAGAAATACCATTGTTTAGTGAGAACATCGACAGCTGGAAAACGGCCACTATTCCGCGTATATTACAAATCCTTTACACCTAGTACGCCCGTGGAGCGTAAGCTTCTCGGACACTGTCCAAAGAATTGCGACCGTGAAAAGAAGGTGGATAGATGAGCGCAGTAACTTCGCGAACGGAAGTTTACATTCAAACCCCTGCGTTAGAGGAATGATTTACCAGCTCGACTCCCCGTGAAGATGATGCCAGGTGCACGTGAGTCAAACACCGTCTAGTCATACTAAGAACCTGATTTGTCTTAGATGGAAGTGGTCAGCAGTGCCCACCGTCGGAATCTTAATGATAATGCGGGTTCGAAACTGAGAACTTCGGTAAAAAAAATAACAAAACGCTGTCACTCAGTCACAAGCGGCTGATCAGGACTGACATAATTCAGGATCACCCGCTCATTCTCAACCGCACGGATTTATATTACGCGAACTGAGGCCGGTTGATGCCCGCTGACAATGTCTCGAGGAAATAACGATGCAACTAAAATGAATACCTTCCCCTTCACGCACATTTGTGAAGGGATTTTCATCAGTGTATGTTGAACTAAGTCGAAAAAAAGGTGGAGAACGACAGACTAAGACGTGAATGTTACCTATCCCGCAAAACCCCAAATGCAACCAAAATATCGCCCATTGGGTTTCAAGCGTGTGTCACGCTACCTGACTGGGAAGTCCTGACTGGCGGGTCAATCGATCGTCACAACCAGGACAGTTACTGGGTCGTCGTTCGATGAGTCGGGCACACCAGTCACATCGCTCAAGTGTGAACACGTTCGCCTGTTCAGACGTGAAAATTCAGATGCGTCCAATGCGTTGGTGGAGTAGTGGTAACACGCTCGCCTCGCATGTCAGATGTCCAGAGTTCAAATCCCGGCACGGCCACTGGATATGCACTGCTGATTTCGCTCTAATAAGAGCGAAACTCGAGTCCAGTGCTTCCCTTTGGTGTGGACTCACCGGAATAATTACGCCAGAACAGGAGGACGACCGTTCAAACGAGAGTGGTGTGAATATGAACAAAATAACCTGAAATAACTAGGAGGACTGGGATACCTATATTCGGACGGTCAGAAGAGGAAGTGGAATTTGACAGATTGATCGTCCGACGGAGAAACACTGGCAACTCGAATAAGTAATCACTTGTCGTGACCTACTCATCTCTCAGGATCGTGACGCACAGAGCAGTCCGCTACTGGGATCGAACCCGTTCGGGGCTTGTTCTTAGTGAATTGGTAACTTAGATTAGTCCTCGCGGTCCCATAGACGGAATGGTCAGTCCTGTTATTTCGTAAATGGCTGGTTGAACCACCTAGCTGATGAATTCGTATAAGCGTTAAAAGGTTCACTCCGTCCGGTCTACGGCACGTATTCTACAGTACCCACTTTGTGCCACCTTCCGATGACTCCAACAGCAACCATCGGTACCCCTAAACTTTTCCCCATTCAAGGCACTCCGAACAAGGTACATTCTGAACACCACTTTTGGTCAGCTTGAAGCAACTGATGTTCCCGTCTACTCGAGTATTCAAATCGAATAACTGCGTTTACAAAACAACCCGTAGTCTGGAGAGGAAAAATGACAGTTCACCCACCTCGATAGAATTTGTTGAACGAAGGAGTCTCAAACGAATTGACAAATCCGGAGAAATCATGTGGTGGAACGCCACTAGAGAGAAAAGCACACAAAAAACATGAACAGAACGGTCGATCGGACCGGGAACAAGCGGTGAGTAACTGTAAGTTGAATACGAACCAGTCTTTTATTTACTAGGAGGGGATTGAGAGAGATTATGCAGTACCCACTATTCAAGGCCTCAACTCATCACGAGTATGGATCATTTGCGGGTTCGCAAGACCCCACTACACCGGTCATAGAAGGGATCAGTGTTTCTCACAATGAATCACAAATAAAACTTCCCAGAAAATCAAATTCGTATTCTACTGGTCAACTTAGCGCCCACGGTGGTTGTCACACAGAGTGGTCGAATGTCCTGTCAAATTCACAACTCCCCTCCTCACTAACAAGTGCAGTCTGGAAGAAACAATAAGCTCGGGCAGTACAGGGGGAATGCCACAACAGAACATTCGTGGATCAGACGTTGAAGAATTGCCTTGTATCAAGCAGAATAAGGTCACGAGCCGCACTCAAAAACCGCCGTTAGAATACCCCGTGCATGGACAGATCCGGAAGTCAAGTGAGGCTCGCAGATCACCTGTTTTCCAATCTGCCTCATCGACCAGGTTGTGGTTGCTACCAGACTGGGGATCGTCTGCATGTTCTGATCGTCTGTTACACCTGTGCTTATTACGATAAACACCCGACTGCTAATGATTGATCACAAAGCATAAAGTAGTCAAAACACCTGAAAGGAGCGTGTTTATTCGCACAGCTCCTCTCGGAGTGTAGTTTTATTCAAGTTTAGTTACGATTAACTGAGTCAAACAAATCAATAGGTTTTAAAACGGCATGCGGCCAGAACCTATGGCTACTCGTCACAAGAAAATTGAAAATTTCATCATATTCATAGAAGATGACTATATTAGAACGGGTAATTTACAAGATAACAGAACTCCGAGGTGCATCCAATAATGAAAGACCAGGACGTTTGGGGCCTACATAACCAAGAATATCGTAGACTAGGAGATCTCAGCGAAGTTCACAAAAGGTATGTGGCGTGTCTGGTATATTATTCATGGATGATTGGTGGGGTTTTAAGAATAGAAGATAACTAACAGGAGCTTTCAAGACACTTCGAAATAATGGACCCACCGAAAACTGAACCCGTGGAGCAGTTTTTCTGAAGAAGTTGCTCAGTCTCAGCATCTTCAAAAGGAAGCTGGACGAGTACTGGGTACATTTTTTAGACTTGATCAAGCGCGTCCCACTTATCAATTGAGATAGGATGTTTAACGGAGCTGAGGGGGTTGGTTCAATTGGATTACTATGGCAACTGCCCTACTATGTGATGGCGCATGTTGATGTATGTTGTCTCTATGTTTTTCAACTCCCCATCCTCGGTGCCCTACATTTACGACGGATTTACAGCTGAACGATTGTCATTATTTTTATTTATTACTACATTTGTGAGGTTTATTGGTATCGTGGACCGTATATGGGGCTACATACTCCCATAGGTCAGCTACCAAGGAGAGGTAATGAACGCTTCTTGCTGTCACCTAGTGAGTCCAATAAAAGCGCAACCGGCACTCAGGTCCTCTAGAATGGATATGGGCACAACGGGATTGTCCACACGTTGTCACCTAAATTGTTTCAAATGTTTGTTTGGTTGTATGACCAGAAAGCAGTTGGCTTAGCCGGAACGGCAGCACAGAAGAACAAGATTACAAAACGGCAGGAGTCTTATCACACAGAATGACTCTTCGCCATTCTGGTGGGGCGGTCCGAACACATTCATGTCGTCCCCAGTTACGTTGTTCACCTCTAAAAGCTTGAAATGGCTTGGCATATCGACTACTCCTCTCTAGGTTTGGGAAATCTGACAGTATCTCATACAACCATGACATTCACAGCTAACAATTGATAATTTAGAAGGCTGATGATTCTGTCACCCCTAAAGCGGTTTACATCTGTACATTAGTCCAACGTGCTGCGGTTTTTGTCAACGACAGCTCGATAGTTAGGGCGAAATTACTGATTGGTAGGTTTGCGGTTCGAACCCATCCCCAACATATTGACTGTTCCTGTCTAAAGTTGAGCAACTTGGCAGTATCTCAGCCCTCTTACTTAGTTTGGGTGACATGGCGGCTGGATACAAAAACGTTTTACAGTGGAACTGTCCTTCGGAAAGAAACACCATCACAGTTACGAGATGTTTTACTGTAGGTAAGTTGATTAACCACCCTTAA
This sequence comes from Clonorchis sinensis, assembly GCA_003604175.2. Taxonomy (NCBI): domain Eukaryota; kingdom Metazoa; phylum Platyhelminthes; class Trematoda; order Opisthorchiida; family Opisthorchiidae; genus Clonorchis; species Clonorchis sinensis. The sequence goes on from CM030372.1 coordinate 18,951,855, forward strand.
CGTAGATTTAATGTTGAATGGAACCTCAATTAAACCTAATTCAAACAAAGACACAGAAACAGCTGCTTCGTTCGTACCCGGCATCCACATTTTAACATTTGTTCAAGATTCATTAAACGTGCATAGACCAAAGGTTATGTCCAACTGCGCTTCTATGATTAGGAGGAGTGAAGTCAGTCGGTCAGCTTTTCAGCTTACGAACCTTTCACCGAAGCGCAGCCACTACAGCTTCGTTCACCGAGGATAAGGAAAATAAGGGAATGAGATCCACGCAGTGGAGGCGATGGAGGAATTTGTGCACTGACAACAAATGGATCTGGTCGTTGGTTTGTCCGCTGAGCTGGACAAGTTGATGGCAAACGTTTCATCACCAGTCGAGGTGGCATCATCAATGCGTTGTTAGGGCGCGTGGTGGTGCGTAAAGATGGGTTGGTGGTTGTGCTACGCATAGCTACGCACCACTAACAACGCACTGATGATGTCAGCTCGACTGGTGATGAAACGTTTGCAATCAAATTGTCCAGCTCAGCGAACAAACCAACGACCATCCACGCTACCTGAGCTACCAACATTTTCTTCTAGAGAAAAACAAATGGATCTGTTTCTCCAGTGAAGCAGGAAGTGAAAACTACGGCAACTTGACACAACCATACCTGTCGGGTTCATTAACCATTGGTTTGTTTCGATCCGCAGTCTCCATTCAGAAAGACTGCACTTACCAACGCGACTCAGTTGACTGGTAAGGGCTTTCATGCCTTGTTGCTCAGTCAAAGACTGACCGCCTATCGATGGTTTCCATCAGACATAAGGCTGGGCGAAGAGGGCATTACGAGGCAAACGGTCCCCTGGCATACGAAGCACATGGAGTAACCAGCGTAACCGTTAGAGTGTGACCAGCTGATCTATCGATGGAGACTGGACTTTCCCAAAAACCATCAGGCGTACTTCAGCATTACCGATCTGATGTTCCCATTAGATCAGCAGTTCTTCAATGAAGATGACAAAAATAAACTTGGTGCATGCGCGCTCTATTCGTACACATGAAGCGAAGACGGCGGTCCTCTGTGCTATAAAAAATCAGCACATTCTAACAGGTAACTGGTGGTGACCACCTGTAAACCATCGATATACGGAACGGCCACATGGTGCCTGCGGACAAAAAGAGGTGACTCTTGGAACAACACCTAGATTTGGCATGACTGCATTGCTATTAACGAGTTGTTCGCCCTGTCTTGTCAACCGTCCCACGGTCAGTTGAAGGTGAAGCTGCCAACCTATTCCACCAGTGACATGGCCGACAGAGAAATTGGATGTCAATCAGTCTGGGCTCCCACGTTACCCTCGTTTAATTCTGCATTACTTAAGCCATCATGTGTGACTGCAACATCTTGATCGATCGTTTATGATGCCTCGCTGAGGCCAGTCAGTCATACTACCACCGGTATGAAATGCATTCATAACTGTCGAGTTACGGCTTGGAGGCTGCCAGTTTGATCCATTGCCAAGGTGTCCTAGCGAGTCACACCTGGAAGTATTTCCAGTTTACATCCAGCAATTCTCTATAAAGGGGTGTTCACATCGTGGAGTATAAGAATTCTCTAGTAGAAGTCTGTCAAATCGGAATTCGCTTCTAAGTCAGGGGGCTACTATGCGACCCGGTCTGAGAGGCTGCTCCTGGGTTGGGTTGAGGCGAGCATAATCAGCATGCAGGCATGCCCGGTGGAACTTCAGACTATCCGACAAATCAAGATCCACCAGTCGTGTTCGAAGTTTTGTTTCATTAACACAAGCTACTGACGCTATATCCAGAGCTTATTACCTACAGCAACCATCGTAATGGGTTGCTCCAGGAATGTGGGATGATATTTAGGGGATCGTTAGACATGTTACAGGCCTTGATCCATCATTAAGTATTGTGCTGACGATCACCACGAAGTCGCCATCTAGTTGTCATCAGCTTCGAGAATTCTACCGAATAAAAATGAGTTTTGCAAAATCTTACAGAGAAGATATGGAATCCCAAGCGGCAAAATCTTGTGTTTTTACTTGATACAACTTCAACCAACAAATTCCATCCGCTGTTTTTCTGGTGAAACGGTACTGTCCAGGTTTCTCAAAAGTAGCCCACTCTGTGTGAGGCTTGACTGATCATCGCAGCAATTATAGCTAGTTCCGCGCGGTCTTTAACCAGCTAACCAACTGCTTAAGTCAGCATCCACCTGCTTATATGAATGTAAGATTGCTTCGAGCTTCTATAGTTCGCCGTATTTCGATAAAACCTACATCGATCGAAAGCATGTTCCACTTGTGGTGTACGCATCGGCATTGGGACACTCAACGATTCATTCATCCTTTCCTATTTGGCTTCAAAAATCAGGTTCGGCCAATCGTGACAAAAGGAAACACACAATTCAATCCATGGTGTCGTTTGTTTGATAAAAGAAATCGTCAGTGTGCGGAAACGAAATGCCGCTTCTGAAGAATCTGAACATCGACAGACGACCCGGTGATAAATGCCTCAAGTGCCTGTATTGAAACGCGGTGTTGCGCACACATTCTCACGAGCCTAGCTAGCTAACTCCAACAAGTTGATTGTGATGAGGCCCGTTGGAACTCAGTCGAGCGACGTGAATGTTATCTGCAACGCTTGATAACTGCATCCAGGCCTGAGGAGCTTGAGAAAAGTCTGTGACACAAGCAATATAAAGCTCATGTACTAGCAGCCGTAGTTGTAACTGGCGATATCGAAAGCGGGAGCGACGGTGTACATCAGCCAAGATGAGCCGGTTTGTCTGAGGAGTGAGTGGGTGGGTAAGTAAGTAAGCAAGCAAGAAAGTAAGTAGTGAGGGAAGCGCGCTGGTCTCACACAATTGAGCATGAAGTGCGACCGGCGACACAAAGGTAGGTCCGCAAACCTGTGCAGAAACATCGATTCGCAGGTAGTACGGAAAATACATGCAACGCACTCCAATGAAGATCTCCACGAAACGAATTTGAAATTCGATGGAACGGAACACTGTCCGTCACCGTAACCCGTAGCAACATGCACTCCAAGATCGTGCAGGAACATCGTATTTGAAGGTTTGTTATTGCGTCAACTGCACCTACCGCCGTTGGAAAATTGCCAGATGTACTACATCGTTTTTCATATCACATAGGCGCATTTCTCATCGTGTAATCTCACGGGGTCAGATTACGTTTGAATAGCAAGGTTAGCACAACTTCGTTTCGGGCCACATGCACAATTGGTCGTCCCACATCCACTCACGTTTAACATTCGGCTAGGCTGGATGTTTTGAGAGGTTTTCCGGCATCAAACCTGTTAGGGGTTTTTGCTTCCAAGGAAGTGGCCTTTAGGTAGTGTTATTAGCAGCTCTAATTTTTAGCAGGAAATCCTGCTGCGACACCGAGTAATTCCATAGCTGGTCGAAATAAGTTCCACCAATCTTGTTCGATTTCAAGAGCCCCAGAGCCCCAGAAATGCACACAAACATCGGGGGAGGTTTGCCAGGACGTCCGCATCGCAGGAACCAAGTCCAGTAGTGGGTGTTCGAATCAATGTACCAATAGGAACAGATCAAGGAAGCTACAAGAATCATAGCCGGGGGCGAGATGAGCAAGTGTGAGATCATCCAAACAACTTTCGTCAAGTTGAAGGCTAGTCGTACTACATACATGCTTTCGTGTTGCTCGTGTCAGCTAGGCTATCTAACCAATGCACAGCGGGCCAGGTTACTGGACTTTACTCATACTCCCTAGGGATGCATGCAGCTATCACGCGATAGAGATAACATCCACTATCGTTCTTTTGGGTCTAAGCATAATAAGCTGGCTGCAATCAGCTAGCGTCGATTGTGGGTCAGCGTTTCAATACAAGCATTTAAGGCGTGTGTCACCGGCTCATCTATTGTTGTTCAGGTTCTTCGGAGGCGACGACGTTCGGTTTGCGCGCACTCATGACCTTTTGTCAAACACGATGGTACTTAACCTCTCAATTAGCAAAATGATGCTAGGTTGCTTGGAGTACAGTTGACTAACGGTCCAGTTACGTCAAGTTCGCGAGCTCATCAGCTGTACTGCACAGTGCCTGTATATGGAGTTTGATATATCTTGGAATGAGAAGGCGAAGGATAAACCAGCTACCTGAGTAGTGCACGGTTTCCGTAAACATAGACAACAATTTCCGGCATTAGTGGCACTCGTGTGTCCAAAACCGGTATCAGGTCATACACATGTGTTGTGAAACCAATTGGTAAATGTAGCCAACGGAGAAGCGTGCGACAGTGAGTGTACAACCGGCAAAGTCATTGGAACAATCATTTGGTCTCCAATGACCTGTCTGCATGCCATATGGACGTCTAGCAAGCATTAGATTAAGTGCATTAGCCGGAAAGCTACGCCTTTCAGCACTGGTTGTCCTACCATCATGATTCGGACGTTGAACTGAACAACACGCACTTCCTGTGTGAACGAGTGGACCCTCTACCGCATTGAAGAATTTAAGCCGCATACTATGTTTGTTAATTGTAAACAGAGAACAATCAAATCAAATCGTTCAGCCGTAGTACCCTTTCGGTGCCTAGCTGTCATGCCAACGGAAGGAGGCACGAAGGCTGGGATACTGCGAGATCGCCCAAGCCTAGACAGGGGCAGTCGAGTTGTTGGGTTGGGTTCGAACCACGGACCTACCGGTTCGTAAGCTGCGGCCTTAACCACTGAGCTATCTCAAGCCCAAAATAAACAGGACAGCTAAATAAAACGGAGCTGTCGAAAGAACTGAAAAGTCACCGTAAATACTGGTCAACAAGAGACAAGATTGTGTACCGTTTTAAAAAAGGACCGAGAGGGACGCTTACCTGTTCGGAACAGCAGCGAAGAGTTCACGTGCCAAGGCCTCCAGATGATCCAAAGAATCTGGAAAGATTGAGAGTGATTGAAACATTCCAAATAATTCTGGTCCATAGTGCTGATATGTTCAGAGACGGGAGTCGAAAACCGCAACTCGATAGGATCACCTGGCTAATTTGGTGCAGGAAGTCCTTCTTTGTGCAGCTATCCCTGTCCCTTAGGGTAAAAGACATCTTCGAAGAAAGACCTTTTCCTGAACAGCAATGCTTTTTAAGACCTCTCTCCTTGAAACAAACCCTCCAGAGCCATGAAAAAATCCTTGTTCAAAATGTCTCTTTTTTACACCCATTCTACCCAGGAAAAACAGTAGTAATATAATTCTTTCCCACAAATCCAGGTCGATTAATTCGCCGAGACTGTACGGAATAATCGCTAACATACTTGCCACAACAGCCCGCAAAATCAACGAGTTTTTCTTCAGTTCATCCTGAGCCGTGTGGCATTTTGGAACCTGCCCCCACGGCTGCAATTAGGCTGAAAGTAGTGAAATCGGAAAATTTAGCAAAGCAATGTATGGAACCTCGTGATTTCATCTTTCAGGTGATGTCAACCCATGCTGAAAAGCCAACCAGCTCTATACAGTTGTTTCATCCACGTTAGGATTCACCTGAAATGTGTAACTCACGAAATGTGAAAAATATTCAAGCCGAAAATCACCTGGTTAGCAGTCGAACACTCTCAGCTGCTCATAAGTGTGATCTAATTCCACTTTGACAGGATATGCTGTTCAGTTTTGCGGTGTCAACACGTCCCTCAGGCCGAGTGACGATTGGTTCTCGGCTTTAACCATAAATAGTCTTCAGCTGGAAGACGAAATCCCGACCGAAACAATTGAGCCTTTCTCTACACCGAACAGACGAAATAACTGTCGAGTTAAAACTATCTTGAAAATTAAACTACACCTGCCGTCAGACAATTAACTTATCTTTTGTGGTTCTTACACAGGTACGGATTACACGCCCGAAATCGTCCGGCTGACAACCGCCTTACAGGCTCATCATGTTTTTGAGTTACAAGTGGGCAAAGGTATTTCACTTCATTTAGGCCAAAATGAAGAAAAAACTATTGTGTCTTCACAAATGCTGTTGAAGACAACCGCATCACGTTCACCAAATCACTACATACGTTCACCCAATTGGTATCCGTCGTAGCAGCACTTGCCGCCATGCGTAAGGAGCTTGCACACAGCGACCCTCACAAACCACGGTCCCTAGACTCAACACAGTGCGCATCAATATTTTTGGTCGGACAGGCAGGTTTCAATTGGGCCCGTCATGCTGAAACTTTGGTATTTGGACCCATAAATTAACCCACGTAGATGATGTTGCAACGGTAGACACTCATGGTTGCAGCGATCAGCCCCGGCACAGCAAGAGCGAATGCGCGTGTCTCAAGGCACTATTGTGTACCACGCATTGAACGTGATTAGCACCTTGTGATTAACAGTTGATGAGAGCTTGGGCAACTTAGTCAAATGCTGTTGAGGAATGTCACTGGATAGTTGACTTGTTTGCACTAGCCAACAGAGATGAACCTGCAAGATTCTGTATGATTCCGCGAAGACTGTTTATTTTATTCTGTAGAGGAAGGAACGAAGTGCATTCGGCAGAGGACCTATCGGGGGAATTAATTCCGATCCAATTGTCCCGAGCCAATCGCTGATGTTAAGGCGGACGGCGCTTGAAACTGACCTGTAACTAAATTGTGCATGACACTGAGAACCGGAACAATCAAACACTGTCAGCCAAACCTTGTGTAAACAATGAAGCAGGGAGTTGGTCCGGAAAACCAAGCCCATCCTGATACATCCATTTGATGAGTTCTCATCATAATAAAACAGGTAACGGATCGTCTATCAAGACTAATCATTCTTCAACCTCCAGATCTCATTGGCTTTGTGATTATCAAGTTCTTCATTGAGGGTCGTGAAAAGTTGGCTGTTCTCAATTAGTCGTGTTTCCTAACGAAATTCTACGCATGTGCTGAAATGAGAAATCACCTCAGGACAGAATGTAACCAACAAACATGCCGGCGAGAACAGTCAGCTACTGTCAGATTCCACAATCCTGCAAAGGTCATTAAGTGCTTTTTTGATGACCAAAATTTAACGATATATCGGAAGAACTGGTCATAAAAAGAAACAAACTGTGCTAGTTGTTACAAGCAACAATGCTCGCATTATCGCACAACGGTCACACCTTCCTTCGTAAAGGCTCTGTGTTTCGACATCGCTCTTGGGCAGCTGTGATTCATTCGCAAGCACGAGGTAGCCAAAGTAAAGTAGAAGGTAAACAAATAAGATGTCTACACTCCCTAATAATTCGCTTACCTTTGGAATGCAAAGCCAATGTCATTCGGTGTGCAGAATACATGTTTTTTCGGTGTTGCTGTAGCAGCGAATAGATGTCAGTCCCACGCTCCTCCGGAATTTCCCGTAACGACTTCATATTACCTGGAAGAGAATTCTCACAACTTCTAGAAACGAATGAGAGCTGGTACTCACCAAAAATTAAATGCCCGAACTATCTAGTGTTTGACAATGGAGCAGCAAGCGAATTTATTGACCGGAAGCTCCATGGTTTGAACCCAACCTCTGCCTCTCGACTTCCCTGTCTAGGCTTGGGCAACCTGGCAGTATCCCAGCCCTCGTGCTTCCTTCAGGTGGCATGGCAGTTAGGCACCGAAAGCGTGCTACAGCTAAACGATTTTTAGCAAGCCAAATTGTGGGTCGAAACACTTTATGTGACACAGAAACCGTTCAGTGAATTTGCTCCCAAGAAATACTTCCTTATTTTCCAGTCGTAAGCCACCGGGTAATACGAAACAACTGGGCTATTGCAACGCGGTTTGTGAGAGATGGGTGACCAACATCTCATGCATCAGCAAGGTCACATGACCAATGCAGGTGTATTGCCGTTTGGGGAGATACCAACTTTGTGGGGTCCGTCGCTCACACGTAGCATACAGACAGCGTCGCCAAATTCAAGAGATGTATGCTTGAAAGGTTTCTAGAATAAAGTGCTTTACTTTTTCGAGATATATTAGTTGTTACAGCGCGAATTTACTCACCGAAAGGTCCGTGTTTCGAACCCGACCTCCGCATCTCGACTTCCCCTGTCTATACTTAAGCAACCTGGCAGTATCCCAGTCCTCGTGCTTCCTTCGGGTGGCATGGCAGTTAGGCACCGAAAGGGTGCTACAACTGAATGTTGTTTTTTGCGTTTTCGGATCTGAAACCACAAGGATAGAATGGTATCTACGGTACAGCCCTCCAAAAGGATCCCCTTCAAGGAGGGGCCATCCAAGTGGAGGTCCCACGACAACTGCTCCACGATTTGGGGTATGATCCTCAAAAACAGATCGAATACCTCTTTCTTCATGGTGGTCCGTCGTGGAAAAAAGGAACATTCGGCGACATGGTGTTTGGAACTTTGTCCTAACACATGGTTTAAAACGGAAGGGATTCGTCTGATGAATCTCATCAGAATAGATGCCCATAACAATATGACCACAAGCAGCCTGGTCCACTAACCGATGATGGCAAGTTTGTCCCTCACTTTTATGAAATACTCCTGCCATCAGAAAAGAAGGACTGGAGCGACCCCAAAAATGTCACATGATTCGGTCCTTTTTTAAACACAGTACCCCATACCTGGAAGAAGAAAAGGCTACGAAAAAGGGAAGGACTGTTTCCAACTCATCAGGTGGGCGGCTTTTCTCAAGAATGGGTCATTGCGTCTCAGTTGGGACTGTGAGTAACCCAGTCAATATCACAAGAGTGATCAAAACTGGACAGACAATATGGGCAAGCCAGTGTAGTACTTAGCTAAAACGCTGGGAAATAGGATATGTGCTGAGTTTTTCTGTATTCAAAGCAAAAACGCGACAAAAAAGTGCTTACCACATCCGAAAATTGTGTACGGCGAACCCTCAGCGGCGAGAGAAGAGATGAAGAACTCCAAACGGTTCGAGTCCCTGGCGTTGGCCAGCTCAAACTCTACGAGGGTCAAGAATACACAGAGACATGATAAGTTGGGTGGGACGACATGAAAGTAGCATCAATCGGGCCATGCACTCTTTAAGAGAGAGTTCAAGGCAGAAAAGCAGACGAAAGGCTATGCCTGTCTGCAGTCCAGCAAGGTAACCGCTCCCCAGAGGGAAGCAGATTACGGCGAACATGAAACAGGTATGCGGTAAAGCGTACGCAGCGCGGTTATTGTTCCGCTTTCTGTGTCAGAGTTATAAAGTCATTTCCGTCCCCTGTAAATTCATAACAGTTCACAGAGTTGAGGAGTGTATTAAGATCCAACATTTGACTTTATGGTTTACGATAGTGCACACCTCATACGGTCAACTACCCTAAGTGGGTCGCGAAGCAAGGTTGTTTCTTATCACAACTGTTTACCTTAAACCTTTTATTTCGCGCTTAGGACTAGGATGGAGAGGGTCCACAGACCCTGAATTCGTTCCCCAAAACAAGTCCATGCTCACCACCTCGTCCACATCGCTGGACTATTCTAACCATAGCCTCATTAGCTATTTGTACATCAGGCTTCGCCTCAGCATCTATGGCCCTACTGGAAGTTCTTTCTGGTGGTGCTCTAGCCCGTCAACCGGGGGGATAGGAGTTACATCTCACATGACTCTCCTCAGTTTTCTAATAAGTTTACCAATGTACTGCTTGACGGCATGTTCTGAACCCAACAGACGGCTCTACCCCAAACAGTCCAATCACGATTGTTTCAAACCCGTGTGTAAACAAGCATTCGAAGAAACCCTACATCCAACCGTTTCGAATGTGTGCTACACCTGCAAGGCTACGATGCGAGAAATGTTTTCTTACGACTAGAAAGCTGTCTAATGCGCCACCCGTCTCACATTAAGGGGCCGAACTGCTTGCAGATCACTTTGCTTGAACTTCCTGCAATTTACCTACTAACTTGAGGGCTTATCCCACAACTTCCAGTCGCTTTGCTCTTACATCAGTAACCAGGAAGAATGTTCGCCAATACCTCTTCCTTCGACATTTTCAAGTCCCAGTCAGTACGGATATGCCCGGGGAATAGCATCCATCTCCTCAGGACTGGTTTCTGCATCTCTCAACGCAGGAAATTTCCGTGTGTTGGACATTCGTGAACATGATAGCCAATCAGTTTTGAAGAATTGTCACTAATATTTCAGCCGGCCTTTTTCGGATCAACCTTTGGAGAGCAAATTCTGCGACATCTGGAAGATAAACCCTACTGAACGATAAGCAATACCAGCCATACAATGGATGATCCAGTTGCGTACCTATTGCATATACGATCCTTTGCCATTCATCCGTTTGATGAAGCCGGGTTGACATCAACGAACAGGTTGGAAGCTTACAACCATATATATCTGTTGAACCAGGTCTTCAGTTTATAGCCTGCGATAAACTATACGGGCAGCTTTCCTGATAATCGTGTGCTACAGGTGTGGCTCGATGGGGTCGTCTCAGGTACCAGGGCTATCAAGAAATGAGTCTTTCATCCTTTATTTTGTCCTATCCCAAAGACCTTTATCCATCTGCTATCGCCAGTATCTAAGCAGCAATCGATGGTGTCTCCTTCCATTGTTCTGTTCCACTCTGCATTCCTAAGGACTTGTGACGACCTGATACAAAAAAAACACCTCAAACTTCAAATTTATTGTATCCACTGAGTAGGATTTATCTACTGCAGCCGTCTTCAACTCTTTCAAACCAAACCACATTTACCTTTAAGCCTCTAACTTGACCCATCTATTCTACGGCTCCCATTCTCCATCTTTCAACACGACTGTACCGACTACTCATGCGACTTTCGTGTAAAACTTGGATCCACCTCACGTTGGAACACTACTGCCATGTTTGGGAACAAGCTCCCTCCTTCGACCGAGTTCAGTAGCAGATTGGTAATGTGTTGTGTAGCTCGGGCGCATTTATTGGAAGCTGCTCAGTTGTCAGTACTGGCAATGGAAGTGTCATTTGTCAATCCGTTCCAACTTTCAGTCGTATCACATGTGTTTCTTCTTCAAGCTACCCCAAGGCGGTCACCTTCCCCCATTTCGGCCAACCGGTGTTTTCGCCTCCTCGCGTTCCGGAACTGCTCAATTGATTTGCAGATACAGACGCTTGCAGACGCTCAGGAGTGGCTTACAGTCTAACGTAGGTTTTCACAAACCATCAGTATTATTACGAAATCGAACAAAAGTAATTCCTCACTACCGGAAATTTAAAGGACAATTAGGAACGTACCACTGTGAACGGCGGCCAACTCACGATCCGTGCTGTCCGGAAGCAGTAGCGGAGAGATGAAGAAGTGAGCGAATCGATCCAGACACTTGGAAAAGTGCTTCCGTTTCACATCAAAGTGAAACAGCGTGTACTCGTTCCCGGTCCATGCATTGCTCGTACCACCCCGCTTGCTCAAATACGCGTCGAAATCGTTCTCAGTGGGGTATTTTTCACTGCCCATAAAGACCACTGTAATAAAGGGGGCAGGTAGAGAGGAGTAGAAATTTATCTCACGAGTTCAAATTAGCGGAAAAAGAGTAACTTGGAAAGTTAGCATGAAAAAAGCAGTTACAGAATCCACGTTTACCGTGACAGAAAGGAAAAATGACGTTGGATGTACTCGTGACACAACAGGTCCCGAGTCCCAGCCTCAAATCGGATTGTTCAACTGCATAACAGAGTAGGATGAGAGATAGGATACTGCAAGCTGGACTACGAAACATGAATCTCTCGACTCGCAGACCAACAAAACAACCATGAATCGAAAACAGATAAGACAGAATTCAGAGCAAAAATACAGAACGTCTTTCAATCTGAGAAACACTTACAAGACTGGGAACGACATCAGTATGTTAGTTTCCTCTAGTTACAATAGGATTTTTCTCCTAAAGCTGTATCGGAAGGATAACCTCCCTACAAAGAATAGCCCACTACAAAGACAACTGAATTTTTAGGGAACACCCGTGATCTGAACAACACAGGATATTTTCATAAAGGAAACCGTTCACAAGGTTGCTGAAAAATCTTCGACAAACTCGTGAGTAGTTTCCTTTATAAAAACACCGCAATATCTGGAATACCGTACCAAGTGAAACATGAGATGGCCTTTGTGAGGCAAATTCAGTTGAAGAATATCACAAACGAGAGAAAACCAAGTTGATATGCAAATATCAGTCTTGAAGGATCTGTAATCGAGAACTTCACAATCTTCTAGAATGGTGAATTTTCACATATCTGAAAGTGCCTTGGTGAAAGACGGTCATCATGTGCGCAGCAGCAGAGCAGAAGCAGAGACACAAGAATTTTGTGCGGTGTGACGGTTTGTGAACCTGTATAACCCATTGAGTTGTATGGAGGAGTGTACGTGTCACAGTGAGGCTTCGCATACCAGGCCGCTCACCGGAGTAGAGGAACGACCAAGAGTGTCTTGGCTTGGGGGGGTTGGAACATTTATGGCGACTTGCCACTAACAAAAGAAGGTTGCTCAGACGGTCTTGCACCAGCCGCCGCTGCCTTGTGGCTAGGCTTTTGAGCCAAATGCTTTGGCTAAAGACCCTCAACGTCCTCCTGTCTAGGCCCTGGCATTATGTATACCAACCGATGTACAACCATGAATTGCGCACAAATAATAATCTCATGCAACATCAACCGTCGTGTGGTGTCATCAGCCTGGTCGCCCTGCTTGCTGCATACAGCAGTGCGGGTAAGGGAAAACAAGCTACTAATGACACCTCCGTTCTCCTTCTTTCACCTGTTCCTTTTTCTTCCCATCTTCATCCCACTGCTAGCGACATCTCCGTAGGTCCTTTCTTACAGATTGACAGGTCCGTTCGCCTCCCGTTGCTGTTAGCTGCAATACCTACGGTTAACTCGGCCACTACAGCCTCGAAATCGTTCTAAGCACATAGGGCATGATAGGAACACCATCTTGGATGGTGGGCCGCATGAATAACACTCAACTCACAGGATATTTTCATAAAGGAAACCGTTCACAAGGTTGCTGAAAAATCTTCGACAAACTCGTGAGTAGTTTCCTTTATAAAAACACCGCAATATCTGGAATACCGTACCAAGTGAAACATGAGATGGCCTTTGTGAGGCAAATTCAGTTGAAGAATATCACAAACGAGAGAAAACCAAGTTGATATGCAAATATCAGTCTTGAAGGATCTGTAATCGAGAACTTCACAATCTTCTAGAATGGTGAATTTTCACATATCTGAAAGTGCCTTGGTGAAAGACGGTCATCATGTGCGCAGCAGCAGAGCAGAAGCAGAGACACAAGAATTTTGTGCGGTGTGACGGTTTGTGAACCTGTATAACCCATTGAGTTGTATGGAGGAGTGTACGTGTCACAGTGAGGCTTCGCATACCAGGCCGCTCACCGGAGTAGAGGAACGACCAAGAGTGTCTTGGCTTGGGGGGGTTGGAACATTTATGGCGACTTGCCACTAACAAAAGAAGGTTGCTCAGACGGTCTTGCACCAGCCGCCGCTGCCTTGTGGCTAGGCTTTTGAGCCAAATGCTTTGGCTAAAGACCCTCAACGTCCTCCTGTCTAGGCCCTGGCATTATGTATACCAACCGATGTACAACCATGAATTGCGCACAAATAATAATCTCATGCAACATCAACCGTCGTGTGGTGTCATCAGCCTGGTCGCCCTGCTTGCTGCATACAGCAGTGCGGGTAAGGGAAAACAAGCTACTAATGACACCTCCGTTCTCCTTCTTTCACCTGTTCCTTTTTCTTCCCATCTTCATCCCACTGCTAGCGACATCTCCGTAGGTCCTTTCTTACAGATTGACAGGTCCGTTCGCCTCCCGTTGCTGTTAGCTGCAATACCTACGGTTAACTCGGCCACTACAGCCTCGAAATCGTTCTAAGCACATAGGGCATGATAGGAACACCATCTTGGATGGTGGGCCGTATGAATAACACTCAACTCTATATACGTAGTGCACAACTCATAAGGTTGCTGAAAATTCTTCGATGGCCCAACGACCGTTCGCTGTTCTTGGGGCTCATCAGTTAGGCGCAGTTCCCGAGTTTCCGTCAAACTTATGTTCCATTTGAACCCAAATTGGACTGATTTCGATGAATACACTCATTTGCAAATCAATTTGCTTTTGCGAGAGACTCACCTGGAACCCAGCTGAATCTCCCGTTTGTGATGTTTCCTGGAAGCATCACGACGTGAGGCGTCTTAGAGTTTTGACCACCAACAATGACAATAATAATAATAACCATTTACCTGCAACACCCTCCCGGTGTCTAGCTGCCATACCACCCGAAGGAAGCACGAGAGTTGAGCTAATGCTAGGTGGCCCAGCCTAGACAGGAGCAGTCCAGATAGATGTTGGGTTCAAATCACGGACCTTCTGGTCAGTAAATTCGTGATGTAACCACTCAGTTCCCTCCAGCTCCTTGATCATTGATGCCTCAGAAGCGTTGATTGTTTTGGATGGCGTCAGCGGATTCGTAACGAGGTAATTAGGAAACAGGTATTTGTTTGCGCAGAAGGTACTTCAGGCGCGGAAAACATCCAGCACCATCAACTACAGTGGCTCGGCCATGTACTACGCATGCCGAAATGCATGCCATCTACCGAGACTAGTCTTGTTCTCCTTGCCTCCTTCACAATGCTGCAAACCGCGAGGTGGACAACGTATGACTTAGCAGAGGGGTGTGAAAGAGACTATGAAGTTTGGGTGTTGTTGGTGCAGTGCGCCTTCCAGGATGAAGTCTCTATGAACCCTCCTGCGTTTGACTGGAGACAGCGCAAGAAATGAAGTCCGATCGATAAGGTTGGCGTTCGTGTTGTCTGTTTCTTTCCAGATTGTGACTAAGCACTTGGTGTAGGCATCTCAAAAACGTCACGATTGGTCCCCTCCCCAACCCACTCTTTTCTCTTCAATCTGACGCTTTATAAGGGGCTAAAAAGTGGTTTTGGAGGACCAGCCGAGGGAATCATTCTATTCTTCCCATGCAACAGCGCAGTGATAATGTCTCCTCAAACGGTCTAAGTCGATTGCCAAGCTCGGCGAACAGAACAAATGCCACCCGATCAATCACCAATAAATGTGCCTGAGGTACCCATATTCCAACAGATAATTTCAGGTTCCTTGCACTTTTACAGAGCCAGATCCGAGAGAATACACTGTGTGTGGATACATAGCTGGATATTCGATATTATAGGTGTCGGAGGCCAGAAGTGACTCTTCCAGGATCACTGCGATGAAAACGAAAAAATGAGAGACAAGATGCCATTGTTTGTCGCGAATTACATGTGGTGGACCCAGACGACAACTAACAGACTGATACCTTGGTGGTTTCCGCAGAGTATGCAGAACGGTGAGAGGGGACAGACTTGCATAACACCACGTGAAACGATGAACTCCAAACGACAGCTTATTGGAGATGCCTACATGACCGCAAGATTTGGAGTAGTCTTTATGAGATAAGTTAAACGCGATACTTCCTCATCAGACACTGTCATTGATTCTGGAGACTGATGTCAGAAGTAGCCCTTAGATCAAGAAAGAAGTTTGATGTTGATCGCCGGGAGCTACAGAACCGCTCTAACATGTTCCAGAGTGCAGATAAGGTCAGTCCATCAGCATCCAGGACGAAATTCAGCCAGATTCTCTATTAGTGGTAGATCACAGTGCACAGGGTAATACCAGAGAGCAACTCGGACACCAAGACTTCTGTATCACAGATAGTTTGATCATAAAATTAGAGGAATGGTGTGTGTCCGAATCGTTTGGTTTCAAATAAAATGAGTTCCACATTGACAGTCTGCCAAAAAACCTAAGCAGATCTCTCTCCTTAATTTATTGTCCAAAGCCGCAACTTCAGCAACTTACTGTGCTCCAGAAAGTGTGATAATCCTTGAGCCTCGGGCGGGTCGGAGAAACTTCCTACTTGGATACACAATGCAGCAGCAGACTGAATGAGCAAGATTCAAAAGAGCATGTTCAGAATGATGTAGAGCCAGATTACGTGAAAAGAAGGGAGAACAGTGGCAAATATAGTGTGGTAGAGTCCAGCGGGGATTACACACTTCTTAAAAAGTTATGAAGCATCTATGGAGCATTCGTATGATAAGCCAGTTGCTGTGTACGTGTAATTAATCCATTTTCAGCACCAGTGGATCTCGCTGAAAGGCTCTGAATATGTATATGAAATAGCCAGATACGGACTGTGAACAAACCAAAAAGAATACAAAGTTAGTTCCACCTAAGTCCGCTTAACAAATCCCCGTAGGGTTTCAGCTCCTCTGGGTTCAGTCATATATTCGCCATGTATTTGTCCCACCTATTGTTCCAAGATAATGATCGGTTTGGATGTCATTAGTGCTATTAATTACGTAGAACGAGTACCCCTGGTAAGCTCTGTTCTTGGTTGTGGGCAAAGTGATATCGGTGATCTTCTTGTAGTTAGTTCAAATTCAAGAGTAGGATTGCAGTTACGTACACTTCGACATAATTATATGCAGAGACAAATACACTCATTTGCAAATCAATTTGGTTTTCACAGGAAACTCAACCGGATCCCTCATTCATGATATTCTCCAACTGAATGTTCTGCACAAGTAGAACATAAGGCTGACGGAAACTCGGGGACTACGCCTACCTGACGAGCACCAAGAAGGGCGGAACTGGTCGTGGGCTGTCGAAGGGTTTTCAGCAACCTTGTGATAGTTTCCTTTTGGAAATATACTGCGATATCTCGAATATCGGACCAACTGAAACATGAGGCGGCCTTTGTGCAGCAAATTCAGTTGAATAAAATCAAAAAACGAGAGATTAAGTTGAGTCTCCCGTGAATACTGACGTACGTCATTGTAACCGCTGCTTACAGCGCGCTCACATGACACAGGCAGTACTCAGTGATAGCTGCAAGTTATGGGCACACCAGAAAGGATGGACAGCAGCGGGTAAAATAAGTAACTAACACAGGAAAGGAACAGACTCATGGCTAGCAATCACTGTCCTCATAAAGCAGCTTGTCGTGCGTAGGAAGCCCCACCACTAATTTGATCACAGTTAGCGTAATGTAACAGTAAGTTTAACCTGGTGTTAATGGTAAAGTCAATGTGATGCAACTCCAGTGTAACAATGTTTCCGGATGAACGAAACTTCATGTCGTTCAACAGCGCCTCACTTGGGGGTCCAAATCAAGGGAGCTGCTTTCGCACGGTGCGGTTGCACACGGACTCGGAGGACATTGTTACAAGACACTACCAGTGTTGAAAGGGATCACGATGTTCAGTGCTGAGGACATATGCAGCATAGAAACAGTACGTAGTGCCCACCCCCAACCGATAGTTCCGTTGTAAGCGAAAAACGTACTTTGTTCTCCGTAAAATTACCAACCCCGTCGTCTCCATTCTGGGTCTCCATTGGACAATCATCGTCCTCTGTATCCTCTGATGAATCTTCGTCGGAATTGGATTCAGGCTCGGGATCTTCGCCTGGCTTAAGGCTAGAGATTACCATCACATTGATGCCATTTTCCAGTTTGAAGAATCTAAAACTGAATGAATAACAAACAGGAACAATACCTATAATTTCTCTGGTCCACCAAACTTTTCTCCATGGAAAAAAGATGTTCTTCCGCGCAGCGCATGGTCACGTGGGCACGACTTCAAAGTAATACGCGGACGAACAACGCCGGTACTGAAAGCTGAAAATAGCGCAATGAGAAACTGTACGCATAGCACGGATGTTTCTTCAGCGTGAACCTGGGTAAGAGGAAAACGGCTTTAAAAGTAACGGATGATGCTAACTTCAACATTGTCACTGCCCTTTCCTGAATTGCGACACGAGAGGATCGTAAAGTTAAGTTAAGAGGACGCTTTGAATGTTCATAAACACTGAGTACCGGGGACTCGAAGCGATTCGGAAGCTAGGGTGCAGCGGTTGGGCGAAAAGTCGAATTCGACTGTCACTTTCCCAACGTTCTTCGGGAGACTGGCGGTAGTTCGCACCTACTGCCTTCTCAGGGTTGGGTGGTGACCACGCCCTTGACATCTGACAAGTATGGGACAGGATCCGCAGTAATCTGCAAACACTTCATCTACCAACAGCTCTACTGCATGTGTTCACACAGTGGGGCCCTTATCTTTCGCTGAATCTTTCTTGTACATGAGAATTCCGTTCGCGGAGCCTCAGGCTTTTGGGAAGACAGTCCCGCATTGCCTCCGTCACGCGCCAAGTATGTGCAGCTTGACAATACACGAAGGTAGCTCTTCCGACCTGTTTCCCCGACAAGTAGGTGCTACACAACGGGCTAAGTCACCACGACAACGAAGGCAACGCGGCCTCGAGCAAAGTGACCCATGAACACATACTTACTTGTTCCATGTCCCAGGTCATTCATGCAGTCTGTCTACCGGAAGACGCAAACCACAATATTCAAAAGACCTCCTCGTATTTTTACACTTCTTTAACGTCAGACTGACATGGTGTAGTCGCTCCCTAAACCCCTTATGTTTGCCAGGTTTTCCGTTAAACACGCTGCGTAAAAATACGAATGCTGAAAACCAACCGAATCCACCGAACTGCCCTTTCACCGGGTAACTAACAGAGAAGCAGTATCTCTCATCGCTTGTTTATGAATTCACCTTGCATCCATCCAGATCCCAAAACGTGTCCTCATCAGTATCACTGAAATACACGAGAATGGAAACAAACAAGATGAAAAGTACGGGGCGCGCATGAAGCCTTTTCATCCGAGTGCGTTGTTCTGTGCAAGGCGTAGTCCGCCAGAAAAACTACCGCAACTGCACCACACTTATTATACCCATTTCTCCGAAAATGATGCCCCCGCCCAATCAAAACACATGATATACTTCTGCGGAATACACTCCTCATATGGTTGCTGAAAACTTCGGTAGCCCACGACCGCCCTCACGCTTGTTGGGATCATCAGGTGGGTGCAGTCTGTAGCCAACCTGTATTCACCACTAGATTTAACTAGTTCCTTTAGCTTACCAAATAACGATGAAAGCATTGGCCATCATTTTTGTCGTCCGCTTTTCCGCGCTACTCTGTATTCACCCGACAATGCCCAGTTGGTGCCACCACTCTTTTCCAAATATTGGCTTTCGTGAGCCGTGACGACCACCAAGTATACCCACGGTTGCAGTGGCTGAGCTTCACGTTCTGAGGCATAACTCTGCACGTGCCGAAAGATGACACGATGGTGGTCACCTTATCCAACAGAGCTTGTGCTGCGGCTTTGTCTTCGAAGATGATGGTAATGTCGTCCGCGTACTCCAGATCGAAAACGTTCTCACCAACAACGATTCAAACACCGGGGTTTCGAAAACCTTCGAGCGTTTGCCTCATGATCCCATCCGCAGTGAAGTTAAAAAAGAGCGACGAGAGTGGACATACCTGTCAGACATCAGTTTTATAGGAAGCTTCAGGCGTCCTAGCATTTGACTTCCTAAACAATTACTGCTGCCGGTTAACCGGTACCGTACCAATACACCAAACACGCTCTGTCCCATTTATTCCCACTGGATGATTACAGCCATCTAGTTAGTATACACTGAGAGCGTTAACGAAGCTGTTACTGGTAACATAGAACTTCATCAGCTATAGCAAGCAGTAACTTGACAGATTGATGTAAACGGTTCACTACAATACACACACTGACTCACCGTGAGTAGGCGACCGAAACACGCTGGTTCAATTCTGGGCCTGAAAGTTGGTGAGCATTAATCAGATGGATTTAGCTTTAATTGATACAACTTCACCTCAATACCCTACTATTCTGTCCATAAATAACGACTTAGTGAAATAGGTGGCTCGTCCATCCTCGCAGATAAATATTTGTTGTGATCTGTTCTATCATACCAACTTTTCTTCGAGCAACTGCCTTCTAGCTAGCACAAACCCCCACTCCCTTTCTCCATCCTAAGTGCCGTGCTGTGTTTTCATGCTGATCTCTTTCACCTCCGTAATTAACATAGAATCTCCTACACTATCGGCCGAAAAATATATAAAGTCCCGCCGAATCAGCAAGCCTATTTTAAATTACGGGCTAAGGCGCACGGGTGTTCCCTTCTCGTGTCAAATTAAAAGATAAAAAACGTATTGCAGGTTTTTCCACCGTGCCATTCGGATGTACTACGTACCAGTGTGAAAGTGAAACCGGGCGAGTTGTGCGACCAAGTGGGAGCATCGGGGACTAGGTGGTATTGCTAAACAGTTACATTGGAAGGTGAGCGTAGGGTTAATAATGCTCGCCCCCTGGATGTAGGCCTCCAAAACGCAGCAACCGGGGCCTGGAAATCTTAAGGCTTGTATTTGTCCAGTCTTTTAGACCGACTATAGAAAAGACCTGACGTGACGGCCAGTCAAAATGAAAGGCCAGCTGTGAAACCAGAGTTGAGTTTGCCAAGTGTACTGATGGAATAAAATAAATTTCACCGGTGAAAAAGCATACCGGGTTGATAGGCTAGGGATTAGAATTGACAGGTAGGTGAGAACAGTTGAAAGCAGAAGGTTAGGTCCTGCAAGCGCTATTGAAGCTCCTATGTTGCGCCAGGTCTTGCTCTTCGAGTCAATATGGTATAGAATAACACATGATAACTTTAGACGGATATTTATGGGGGCAAAGAACGACCGGTACAACCGTATTCATATCGTGACCATATTGGCAAGCACGCTACAATCTTCGGGGTTGGGGGAGAAGCGCGGGCCTAAAAACGCCCGACGCCGATTTGTTCTCGTTTTGACCCGTCAGGGTAAGCTTTTAATTGGTTCGCTGTCGGTCCGCACAATCATTTCGCTCGGCGTGATTTCTTGTTACTCAGAGTGTCTCTGCCCCGGACACCTCCAGTTGCAATCACTGTTTATCCAACCACTGCCTTATGTGACTTGTCGTCATCCAGGGAGCTACTGTCACCTATAGGTGCGTTCGAGGGGCAGTGTTGTTCTGGTATAGACGGCTCTGGCTGTGCCCTCAACTTCAGAGGTGTGCCATGGTTGTCCGACGTTATACGTGACGTGGTTTTATTCAGGGGTTTGCTGTTTGACACCTGATTCAACCACTGTTGGAGTATGAGGCACTGCAAAGTCAACTCGGAGTGAAGAAGGTAGGTTCTGATGTATCTATATAGGGTCATGGATTCACGGATTGATACACAGGATCGAGGCTTTCGCCCAAGTTTCCCGGGTCGGTTTTGTTCTTGTCGTTCAGCGGCTGTCGTTCACCTGAAAGGAGCAAGTTAAAAAAAAGGGTGTAGAACCGCTCCTTATGTTTTCGGCGCGGGGCAATATGTTTGCCAGCGCGAGGACTCGCGTAAATAAGTGTTTTCAACTGAGCTTTAGAGGGAGCGTGGACAACCGTCTGGGGAACGTTATTCCACGCAGCAACTACCCGAAACAAGAAATATTTTGCCTAATGAAGGTGTGCGCTCTGAGCTTAAAAATCTTCTTACCATGTCCCCGCCTTGTGTTTTCTGGGTCAACGGTGAAAACCTGTTGGCCAAGCCTTGTTCAAACAGGGCGTAAGTAAGAATTAAGTCCCCTGGGAGGCGAAGATACTCCAAGGGGAAGAGGTCATGCACTGCGAGACGCGTTTCGTAGTTCATGGACTTGAGGCCGGCAACCATTTCCGTAGCAGCTCGCTGGACACGCCCAATGAGAATTAGGCCCTTCGTGCGTCCTGATTAGACAGCCGGGTTGGCATATTCAAGAAGCGGTCTGACATAGGTCCCATAGATTATATGAAAGTCCGTGCGAGTAATACGAGAGAAGGTGCACCGAATCATCCGTAGAACAGCGAATGCCTTCCGGGCCGATTTCTCAAGGCGCAGTGAGAAGGACATGTTTGGAGGGAGCCAGATACCCAAATCCTTTTTTGGCATCTGTCCTCGTGATGTCTTCCGGTCCCTTCTCATCATGCATGACAAAGGAGTTTGCTGAGTCGACTAGAGACCAGATAATAAATAAATCACCCAGACTTCTCCGTCATTCTGCTGAGGTTTAAGTGTTTGCCTTCCCGATCGACAGCCCTGGCAAAAGTGACAAAAGCCTTACCATTTTCTTGACCGGCTCGAGGTATTGGTAAATGATACTGAAGAGTGATGTTTGATGGCCGAGTATATGGGACACTGTACTGACCGTTTCACCAAACCTGAGGTCGTGCAGCAGCTTGGGAGCAATCAAGTCTGTATACTGTTCTTACTCCGATGTGCCAACTTTTAGCATCGATAATCTTAATATAGACAAACCTGGACAAATGAAACTTAGACTAGTCCGTTTTGAACACGTCTTTGTACAGCCAGAATCACAATCAAAAGTAGGCTTGGAAAATGGTCAAATGTGAACGCCGTCATTGTGGCCCCGGCTGCATTTGGTGAAGAAACAGAGTACCAATGAGTGATAGCTAATAATGCCTGGACATGTATCCCATGAGGCAGTGATCGAATGGGCTTTAGGTGTGATTCCTCTTACTGCTTTCGCTTCTGCCACAATAATTATCGTAGCAGATTAAGTTTGATTGATTTCGTAGGTTCCTGTTTTTCAACTATGATGGCGGTTACTTCGCACCTCAGTTCTCTCTCCGAATCTTCCAGGCCAGTGTTTTCGTCAAAAGGACCACTTACGTCGCACATCGTGTATTACCACCCAAATCCAGGGAGCAACGCGTGTACAATAAGTTGTATATCAGTTTTATGCGGTAAAAACCATCCAGAAATTCCGACGCCTTCTGGATTTGATACTGGCAACCATCTTTTGGCGGGCACTGGATGATGCTCGGCTGTTGGGTCTAGATTTTCGACCAGTCAGACGTCAGCTAAATGTTGGACCTACAAGTGGTCCAATCGCATGCGCAATAGGCTTCTTGACCGAGGCGGCGCTTACCAAAGCCCAATAAGCAGAACCAAGTTGGAAACGTAAGACCAAATATCCCCCTTCGATCGAGCACTGAATATAACTTGACCTCATGACAATTTGCCTATTCATTTGCTTGTTCCGGCCTTGTACTTTTGGCCTATACTTGTTTTGTCATTTGTACCCGCCGCTCGCCTTGCAGCAAAGACCATCCCGTACGAAGCCAGTGTATTTCGGCACCTGTGTGAGTCTCCGCTGCTGACCGACTTACCTATGTTTGTTCGCGCCCGGGCGCTGGGTCGGCCTTGAATTTCTCCGCCGTGTGTTCTGTGTGATCCCGCTGCTAAACAGAATTACAATGATACCCTCAGGAGGTTTGATCGCAGCCCACACTAAAGAACCAAAATTCCGCCACCTATTTTTGATGTGTGGACCCCGACGCTGAACAACTTGAGGCTGTGGTAGACTCGTGCAACTGTTGACGACTCGAACGTGGATAATTTAAGTTTGTCATATCGCTCAGCGTTGTGTGAACAGTACCGTTGATTTTCGGACGCAATTCTTCTTTTTGATATTTGCAGTCGTCAAACCCACAAGCGAGTCGAAGTTCCGTATCGGGATCATCAACTTCGGGCCTGTCGGGAACACACTGGTGTTTCTTCCGAAGAGTTTAGAGAATACGATCACACGGAGCATAGCCGCCCGGAAAAAAATCGAAAACAAACACTCTTCACTGAAACCATACCTGTCACAATCCATTTCATGTCCATTTTCCACCAGGAAGGTAATGCAGCTTTCCGGCGTCACTAGCTGATGGGCGCGCGGAAGATCAATGATGATCCTCAAATGCTCGTTTTCAAAGACACCCACGTCATCAATACAGGAACAATTGATCTTCAGTAGTGTTCTCAAAAGGCTGAAGACAAACCTCTTCGCGCGTGTTGGTTTTGCGGGGGAACAATACATGAAACTCCGGGTGTTTCCTGCTGTCCTCCTAAAGCTTCCGTACGGAGATTCCTGGCACGGTTTGTAAGCACCTAACAAGTTCTTTCGAAGATAGAACGCGTATCCAGACTCGTTACTCATGGGTGCGGAAACAGAATCATGCCGGTCCTAAAGAAGCGACAGTTCACCTTTTTAGACAGCAGTTGAAAGGACAGCCGCGAAGAATCCTTCTGATATGGTGGAACTATCAGTATCCAGCTCCCTTCGTTCAGCATTTCTGAGTCAGGCCGTAGATGTAGTCGTCCCTCATGATCCTCGGGCGAAAGTCCACAAGTCTGGCAGCGCTGTACATAAAAATCCCGAGTAGATCTGTTCGGTCATGTTGTTCTAGGATAACACGAGTTCAGCACGAACGAAAGCCTCACTCAAAACGAAGCTGCCTGGTGAATTCGAAATGCGGTCGTCTGCAAACGCAAGACTGTTAAATGCGCTGCCAAAGACAACGCACCCTGACCGCTCCGCGCAGGGTCCCGGCGACCGGACAGAGAAATGAAGATGATGCGATGGCCAAACCGCACCCGAAGATAAGAGAAACCGAACAAAAAATTTAAATTTGAACGACGACGAATCCGGTCATCCAAAAGGTGACATTTCACTTGTCAATAGCGGCAGCCACTGAAAAATATATCTGCGGGATAAAACTGTGATTTTCACAAAAAAGTGGCCAAAATACACCCTCAGATGGACGAGTAGGTTTAGAACTACTAGAACAAGAGCAGGTAATTGTGTGACAGAGGAACACTTCAACCCTCGAATCATAGGTGAGTGTAGATTTACTAGCTCTTGTAACCCCCTAAACGACATAATTTTGTTCTCCCCCGTCATCTCCCCGTCATCGAATGCAGCGGGTAGCCTTTAAGTTTTCGTCTATATGCCACTCGTATTCGCATCGTTCTTTCTGACATTGAAAGGTCACTCTACCTTAAACAATCGTCCGCATTTGCGCACACGGAGAAATGACTCACACGCAAGGCTTCCACTGCTGAGAACTCTGTGTGCGAACACTTCTTTTGATTGGCAGATCTGAAGCAGCCGAATATGGATGAAGTTGCTTTGTTTTTAAACATGCGTGGTTGAGTTGCTCCCTCCGGCAAAGTTAGTGGGCCCTTTTATGCCTTACTGTATATTCAAATTCTGATGCGTCGCTAACCATGCCCGTCCAATCCACTGGAGAGTGGCTTGTTCCTCGTGCGGACCCTTCTCCATATGCCACTTTAGGCATCTTCTGTAGATAGGCAACTTTTCCACCTCCAAAAACTGCGTCATGGAGTTCCAACAGGCTGCTTCTAAAGGACATTTGCATCCATGTTCAATAAACAGAGCGCATATCCTAAGCATATCGGCGCACTTGTTAATTCTTTTCTCCATTTGTTAGTGTGCACAGCGTGATTCCTTGTTTTGTTGTTTCTGTTTTTGCTCATGTACCACCTTTCAGTTTTTCACCTCAACATGAACAATTCTTTGTCTTTATCACTGCACTTTTTGTTTAAATCAACATGTAGGGTTTGCTACCTTGTGGTCCCGTTGCATTGAGTCGGTGTGAACTTTCGAGACCCGTATGGACTAGCAGTGCTTAAACTGGTACATAGAAGCCTTCGGGATCCCAGCATTTGACGTTTGTAAGGTTCTATTATTTTAATGTTGTGTTTATAGTACTGCATTGGTTGAAAAATCTCCATTTTAACTATTTTCCTGTCATTTTGTGCGTAACTGAACGTGGCCCAACTGATTTCCGGAAGCAGACAATGGTACATACCAGACTCCGCATAAACAAAGTTTCATTCCCAGTTACTCTGAATGATAATAAGATACTTAGTGCTCATCTGGAAAACTGCAACCGCGGTTAGCTGGCATTTGATTGCGCCTGCTACTGGCCACGAACCCTGAATCTGAAGGACGATTTTGTAACTTCTATTACGCAGGCTACTCAGGAACGCATATTATCTACGGAAAGACTGAACTGGGGCTAGATTCAAGGGAGAAGATACAGAGGACCATTGTCCGGAAAATTCAAGACGTAGACGCCATTCTTTTTTAAGGGAACGGGTGCGCAGTCGGATGAACCATGATCTATCTAGGAGGACACCCTCTGAAAGTTAGTTCTAAACTATTCTTCAAAAGGATAAACTCATGTGCCCAGAAGACAAGCGGGTGCTTTTTAGGGTATGGGAATGCTATTAATCCGAACTCGGAAGAAAGAAATTAAGAAAACGACGAGGCCCAACCTCGCCATTTAAGTAAGTGGGATAGCGGACTCTTGGACGTTAACGGACTTCTTAAACCCTAGGTTGGAAAATGGAGACGCTTACGTAAGGATTTGGCTTCTGCTGGTAGTTATTCGAAACGTTAACATCTCTCCATGCAGGCGCAGTTTTGAGTTAATCTGTTTAAGCACACTTAGAGTCTGCTTTTGGCTGGAAATTCACATTTTCAATAGCCGCCATTGCCCAGTATCACCAGTCCGTGAAGACGGTAGAATGTTTTGTAGAGCAGATTCCGCCCACGTTTCATCCTTTATGTGGTTTAAAATTATTTCAAAAAGAATCATGAATAATTATTACTTTTTCCTTGTCCGCACGAAATTAAGACGGAGAGGACTATATCATTAAGGTAGGAAAGTTTCTTATCATTGCAGACGGCGTCCCGCCAAACAGAGCCTAAGCTAAAGAAGTCGATGCCATTAATTTTGTTGGATTCTTTTGGAAGACGGCACAGGTTGCACCGCGTGCAGCAAGGTTCTCGCCGTGTAATGCCCCACTGAAGGTACCATGGGGAGAATTAGTGGCTTTATCGGCACAACTTGCGAACCTAAAGTATGGTGGGCAGTATTCCGCGGGTTTTGAACAAATTCGATGGAGTGAGACGGCTTTGTGGGCGCATTCAACACTCCTGACAGAGAAATCGTAGAAGTATGACCATATCACTGCAATCCATCAGACCGGGTGAGGCAGTAGCAGTAATGTGGTTGCAAATTATTATCTGGGTTCACGAGACACCCTGCACTCGAGCGCCTGGCGTGAATTGACTAGGGTTACTGGGGGACTGAAGATTAGCGAATGAAATCTCGACAAAGCAAGGTCAAGTGTGGATCTAGTATATCTTTCAGACTATTGAGGGTGTAGCTTCGTCATCGCCTCTGTTCAGACGAGCCAATACGACAGCCTTATCTAGATTGGGGCTGGAAACAAAGAAGGGGGTCACAAGGGTATGCATGAGGGCGCAGTGGTAATAGGCAGGCCGCGATCCAAAATAACAAGCAGCTGACTGGTTGTAATTTCTGACTTCTGTGGCGGTGACACTTCTCAATTTCAGAAACGACAGCCGACATTCAGTTAAAGATAGCTGGAAAGACGGTGAGCGGTCGAATCTAATGGGTGTATCTATACGTGGGTGACTGACTTGCATTAGCTAAGTAGTACACCGTCACGGTCATATCTACTTATGTTTTGGTCCATAAACCTGCAAGTGGGCCGTTCCAAAATCCATGTCTGAAGTGAACTTCGCGAGGCACAGTTGCAGCCTAACGAAAATGGTACGGACCTTGCAAAACAAGCTACGTCGGAGGCATTACACCTCGTACAGCTAATGAGGCTTTGTTTACTTACGCGTGAGGTAGCACCTTTTCCCGAGATATAGTGTTTTGGATCTATAAGAGGACATGCTGGGAAATATGGACCAGCAAGGACAGGTCTAACGCAGCGCACAGAATTGAACAACGGCTGTTTCCCCCTCAATTTTATGTGTATTTTGTTGAGATTTATGATAGTTTGAATGTAAAGCAATCGTGCCAAATAGGAAGTTTTTAGTATCACCTACGGTTGGGTTCGCAAACGAGTGGGACTGGGAGGTTGCGGTGAAAGTATTTGAAGCACGGTTAACTGGTTGTGCGTTCACTATCGCTTGATGTATAATGACACTGTGAGTAGAGAGTAGAATAGGAGGAAAATAAGTTTGAAACCAAGGCAGAATTTAGAGTTTAAGACTCAGCATGGTATGGGAAATTAATTGGGAGCGTAGCCTGTAGCTGAAGAAAAAGTTGTCAACCATGCAGTCTTTCGCACCCTTAAAGCAATGGAATGCCGATGGAAAGGACTTTATATAGAGTGAGTTGGTCCGTGTTTAGGAATATGTGGCGCCCGCAAAATCAGATCAAGTGGCATGAATGTGGGTGGGCAGGTAAGGCAGTTCAAGGGATGGGTGATGGGCGGTCAAGGTCCACCGGGCACTTATAGAACGATGACAGGAAAGATGGCACTGTGGATAAAAATGGTACTTAATTGTGGGTGGCAGAATACCTGATCGTGAGGCAAGAAGACCTAGTAAACCTCGTAGTCCCCAGTAAAATCGCCTTTACGGAGAGTAAGAACGTAACAGGAATGGCTGACTTATTCCCATGTGTAGTTGAATAGTTTAGATATGATTGTGGAAGTGGAGATGGATGAAATACGTCGGCATAAAGAAAGAACCAAACATATATGACAAGGGAAAATGCACCAAACTTACTAGCTGCGACAAATTCTGTGGCTTTGTTTGCCGGGATGCCTGCTGGGTCATCAGGAAACCTTTTGTACATTGGTCGCGGATGACTGTCTATTCTGAGTTTGCACGGACGAACACGACGTTATTATGGTCCATATACTCTCAAAATATTTTCGAATCCAATACAGGAAAACACACATGAAGAAACCAACTTTTCTACCGAACTTCCTAGACATGACGCCAAGCCGCGGAATCCACTGAAAATATAAATCCTGCGTCCATGGTTGACTCACAGTTCGCATAAACAACTTCCCACAAACTGCGGTCGCATGGGAAGACTTTAATGGTTCAAACATATATAATCGTGTTAAGTTTTACTTTAGACATTGCTTTGTCAAAACTATGTAATTCTGAGGATGAGCGATTTAATGGCAAACTGGAATCTACATGCGAATTGGAGGTGTTCGGTGGCCTTGAAAGTTCGCTCACCTAAGTAGTCAGTAACGCACCTCTGAACCTTGGTGTTGGACTGGACTAACCTACTGTAAAAGTCTTTTTTTTGAAACCTGGTAGTTTTAAAGAAATTACTTTTGGTTCGTGTTAACAGTCAGCAATGATACACTGCTGAATAGGCAAGCAAACGGCTATCTCATTGAGGGACGGGAACTGCGTAGCGGCAAGCCAATATTGTCATCCAATGCCTACGAAAATCGCCATGCAGGCTTGCGTTTTGCCCGAGCGAGATCGACACCTACAGTCTGGAGTAAGCAGTGCAGCCAACAGCTGTTACCAGGTGTGGTTGTCATTGAAGAGAACTTCGTAACCTCCCGCGAGGGGGCAGACCACCTCTGCTCGCTGAGGATTGTTGAGGTCCACTTCGCTCAGTTTGAAAAGTTTCCCTAATTGGTGTTCCCTCAGTCGCTTAAATGCAATGTTTCTTCTCCGTGATAGAAAGCGACAGTCATGGTGAGCTGCGAAACTAACAGTCCCTTATCTCTTAGTGGCTGCGGGCCTATTGAATTCGGTAGCACACATTGCAATTTACTGGAAAGCACTCTGAAGCGAGTCTTCTTAAAGCCAAAGATAAAGGTCTTGTTCCATATAGTTTAATCCGCAAAAGCATTCAGTTGAGTTTTGCTCGTTCCCCAGACACAAACTCGAGTCTTTCGAGGTTCAGGGTGAAATCCCATGCTACATTCTGGCTCCACCTTACACAGCATGCCTCTGGCGAAAGCTAGACTAGCTTACTTCTCTCCTGTATCGGCCTCTCCGTTAGGGTCACTCTTCCTTCTGATATATGCACATGACCTTCCGGCTGCGCATTTAGGTCGATGCTTATTTTTCGCGGAACGCACAAAAGTCTTCCATTTGCAGTGTCGATGCACTCCAAGTGGATGTCTACGCTGAAATGAGGCAATCATTGGACTAACATGTTACTGAATTCGGTAAAGAATCACCAAATGCCTTCGTCGTGCGTCGTGAGAACGGACTAGGAGATATTACGACGCCAACTATTAAAAGGGGGTAGTTATCTGATTCTTTCGATGGGCACCATTTCCACTCCTTGGCCCAGAAGGCATCCTTTGTTCTTCGGATAATCCGGGGTTCTTTCCCCGCATTCTAGCATTGACTTCCAAATACCCTATGGAGTTTACATAAGGCCTATTCTTTATTGGAATCACCAAGTCGTTTACTCAGAAGGCAAGCAGGAGGTCACCTTTAGCGAGCAGGTCCAACGAGCTGCTATAAGGACTGCTGCCAGCTTCAGATTAGCTGATTATGAGGCGATTCCTAACTTCCCTTATATTAACGTCACTTTTGACTTGGTTAAAATCGCCATGCAGGCTTGCGTTTTGCCCGAGCGAGATCGACACCTACAGTCTGGAGTAAGCAGTGCAGCCAACAGCTGTTACCAGGTGTGGTTGTCATTGAAGAGAACTTCGTAACCTCCCGCGAGGGGGCAGACCACCTCTGCTCGCTGAGGATTGTTGAGGTCCACTTCGCTCAGTTTGAAAAGTTTCCCTAATTGGTGTTCCCTCAGTCGCTTAAATGCAATGTTTCTTCTCCGTGATAGAAAGCGACAGTCATGGTGAGCTGCGAAACTAACAGTCCCTTATCTCTTAGTGGCTGCGTGCCTATTGAATTCGGTAGCACACATTGCAATTTACTGGAAAGCACTCTGAAGCGAGTCTTCTTAAAGCCAAAGATAAAGGTCTTGTTCCATATAGTTTAATCCGCAAAAGCATTCAGTTGAGTTTTGCTCGTTCCCCAGACACAAACTCGAGTCTTTCGAGGTTCAGGGTGAAATCCCATGCTACATTCTGGCTCCACCTTACACAGCATGCCTCTGGCGAAAGCTAGACTAGCTTACTTCTCTCCTGTATCGGCCTCTCCGTTAGGGTCACTCTTCCTTCTGATATATGCACATGACCTTCCGGCTGCGCATTTAGGTCGATGCTTATTTTTCGCGGAACGCACAAAAGTCTTCCATTTGCAGTGTCGATGCACTCCAAGTGGATGTCTACGCTGAAATGAGGCAATCATTGGACTAACATGTTACTGAATTCGGTGAAGAATCACCAAACGCCTTCGTCGTGCGTCGTGAGAACGGACTAGGAGATATTACGACGCCAACTATTAAAAGAGGGTAGTTATCTGATTCTTTCGATGGGCACCATTTCCACTCCTTGGCCCAGAAGGCATCCTTTGTTCTTCGGATAATCCGGGGTTCTTTCCCCGCATTCTAGCATTGACTTCCAAATACCCTATGGAGTTTACATAAGGCCTATTCTTTATTGGAATCACCAAGTCGTTTACTCAGAAGGCAAGCAGGAGGTCACCTTTAGCGAGCAGGTCCAACGAGCTGCTATAAAGACTGCTGCCAGCTTCAGATTAGCTGATTATGAGGCGATTCCTAACTTCCCTTATATTAACGTCACTTTTGACTTGGTTCTGGCTGACGCCTTGTTTGAACAAAGTTTAGCCGAAGAGCTATTTAACCTGCGACGCCACCAGTTTACGGTGGTGACGCGGCAAGCAGATTTCAAAATTAGACTGCGCAACTCTTGGTTAGCTAACGTGTGGGATGGCCCTCTTCCGACAGTTGCTCATATTATATCTAGAGCTCGCTTTGAATCACTTTTGGATGCTCCTATGTGGCTCCCTATGCTGGCAAGTTTACCGCTGGTACTGAAGGCCGTGAGAGCTATATTAAACCTTTTTTCTCTCTGCGTCTTTTATGAAAAAAGACCCCGTCGAACCGCAGCAAAGAAACAGACCAAGGAAGTTTGAGCCAAAACCACGACCCTGTGCATCAAAGCGCAAAGTCACGGGGATGAGTAGACCACGGTCCTTCCGGATGCCAGTTGCCCATGTATTATCTCTGGCTTTTAAACGGCAACCGTAGTTTTCCTAATATGACGGTCAGGAAAGACAATCCCTGAACAGTCTGATATAACTTGTAGTCAAATATGAGCTCAACTTTTGCTGTCATGGCCGGCTTTAATCAGCACACGGGCCGGCGCAGAATTCCTAATCACACCCCCAGATTGGCCCTATACCAGTGTTATGATTCATCGAAATGTCTAACGTCGTACATTCTTGCCTGAAACGAATTTAGTGGTTTTTCTTTGCCTTAGTTAATCTTCCGTCCATCCGAATCTATTCACCTGCATCATTGCTTCATTTCTATGTCGGCTAGCCACCAAATGCCTGAGCCTAAGATGTTTCTGTCGCCGCTTAGGTTGTATCACATCACAGATTACCAAAGTTTCTTTGTATGTCTCCCCCTAATCATACGTGCCCACATCCTCTCAGAGAATACCAGAAGAGTGCTGTGCAACGACCCAGCCCATGGTTCTTCTGATTCTCCCCGCCTTGGACACTATGACGAAATATTGTGCGTGCTCATGCAAAATTTGGTTGGTAGTCCCCTTTCTGTACGTCTAAGAACGTATCATTTCCAACTCGCCCCATTGACCATATTCTGCTTTTCTTATTAAGTTCCAGAATTCGGTTAGCACTGATTTTTCCCTTTAAAATTGTCTCCCTAGCTGATTTCTTGTTCCTCTTAATCGACGACGTGTTCAAAGGATCGCAAAGCGTCCGCAATTCTGCGCTAAACAGACATTTTCCGTGATGAACTTTTGGGTCCAAGTTATCGTCATCTGGCCATCATGGCCTTTATTATGAAACCATCCAGAAGCATAATTCAGTTGGTTCACTATCGAGAGTGCAATTCCAGAGTAGCCGCACACCCGCATTTGGTAGGGACCCTTTGGAAGTTTCAGATAAATCAACTCCGTCATTTTTATTGCTTCGATGCCCTGATACGACCATAGATCCGGTAAACAAATGCCCTCTTGAGCTCCCGGCGTCCAGTTGGTTCCAAGCGTTAACTAAATGCTATCGTTTAGTTGATGTGAGTAATATTCACCTTGTAAATTAGGAATTAGTAGGTTCATCAGGTTTATTCGTAGATCCTTTTTCAAACTTTTTTGTTTTTTTTCTGTGCCACTCCAGTGTTTATTCGTAGATCCTTTTTCAAACTTTTGTTTTTTTTCTGTGCCACTCCAGAAGTTGGTCATTCGCAATCTCCAAATAATGACAGGATTTACAGCACATAACAAAGATCTATAACTCCTCGAACTCCTGGAAGCACGATGTTTTAGCCAAGTTGGGTTGGTCACAAACAAACATCGGTAGCCAGCAAAAGAACGGATGAAAAGTAGTGCAAGACTAAATCCCCTGGTTTTGGGATCCAAAAGCGGGTGGTCGGCACGGAAGTTGGTCAAGGCGTGAATGTATTTTGTTGTCGAGGCATATGGGAGCCCAATGGGGGCCCAATTATGTCACGCACATTTGCCCAAGCAGTCTAGATGCCACTTCCTACCCCCTAACACTTCTGGGTTTCCTCCGTAGACTCTCTTTGGTAAGCCTTTGACGTCTTTCATTTAACTGCAGAATACCAGCAAGTATTGGTAGAACTGCGATTTCATAATGGATTCAACGGTGGCTGGCCAGCCGGACGCATCGCGGTTACTTTGGGATCGCCTAAATCGCACTTTTAGTTTGAGAAGCTTGATAGTTGTGCAGAAATTTAGGGGAACTCCTGGCCACTTTTTCCAGTAGTCATAAAATTATCAGTTAATTCTTGTTAAGTAGGTGTGCATGGGGGAATCAATAACACTAGATGTTCCAGGCGGCGGGATAAAATTTACGGAAAAGGTGTTTGGCTTGACACGCAGTATGAGTCATCCAGACACTAGTGTCCAGATCCACAAGCCTCGATTGGCATGTTCCCTATCAGTTGGGAAATAGACCTATTATTAGTAACGGGTTGAAATTATATATCATAGTTGGGAGCCCGCTAGTGACAAAGCTTTTGGGCGGCCTCCTGTGGATTTATGATTCACCAATGCAGTTTGTCCACTAATCATAATGACCTCATGCGTTATGCTGAAAGAGCAGTGTACCAAGCCGGCGAATTTAGTCTAAAGTTGAAACAAGGATAATTTAAAACATTAGGTAGCATAATCAGTGTTGGTTTATTCTTTTAGAAACATGGTCACCGCGGTAAAGTAGGCCAGATGTTGGGGTTAGAAAAGGCTGTATGAGCTTATGCAAGATTTGGAGATATGAGATAAAATAGCTGTTTAAGCCTAAGGTGAAGCCAATTGATCCAGGCGGCTGTGCATGGAGTTAGTCGGTTAAGCAGCAGTGTTTCGAAGTTGAGGTGAAGCCATTATGTAGTAAAACAGAATGAACCAAGTAAAATAAATAGTCTAGTGGCAGCTAGGAGCAGGGAAGCGTTCCATTTCCTCATTTACCAGGAATGAGCCAGTGAGCGCAACTTATTCGTAAGCTAGTGAAGCCGGGCATCACAGGAAGGGCAACTGAAAAAATTCTATGCCCGCCACGCTCTATCAAGTTATAAGAGTTGAGTAGCTAACAGTGCGCAGGGAGAATGAGCTAAGCGGAAGTCATCAGTGTAGCTCATTGTGGGTATGGGCGGTTTTGAGCTGCAACTCACGGAACCAAAGTAGCTCATGTATCAACTCCTAAACAACCCAGTAAACAGAGTATGTGAATGACTTCTGGACACCTTTGACGGCCATGTTTTATTGAGAAGAGTACCTGGAGTCCCTTAAACCCTTTGGGACAGAATGTTCTTAAAAGTAAGCGGTAGAATATTGCTCTTGCGAGACTGCAGACCGCCTGGTTTGAAAAATCAGAATCAGAAAATCAGAAAAATCAGAAGAAATTTCCTAATACCCGGGTCCATAGTTTCACACCTGATGCTGAAATTTCCGTTGCGTACTATTCGGCAAATCAGTGGTTCTTGAGGATGAGGATCCCCAGACGAACACGGGGAATCCAGCTGTGGACCTCTCCTTGCGGTTGCCAGTAGGTGGTGTACACCAATGGCAAACGGGTCTGATACTCAGTCTGAAATATCCGCCAACGTATACTCGAAATCATATTTGCCGTAAAGAACGATACACGTGTAGGGCCGATATGTTTCATCCACATCCACGAAAATAAGCTGACTAAATGTGAAATAAACTGTGATAAGTTTCACCGATTGAGAAAGGAGCAAGGGTATCGGTTGAATGTGTCACCCAGGATTCCACTTTAAGACGCATAAACCGTTCCGTAAATGCCAAGAGAAGCAATGGCGTTTTAGCAAAATTGTCAGGTTGGGAACCCAGCGTGGAGGTGTGGATAGATTGGTTGCAGCCTGTTGACTCAGAGAACCGGGTTCAAAAACGTGGAATAATGGCGACAAAAAATTGCCCCTTGTTGGCATAATGTAGCGTTAACGTATGATTAATTTTCCGACAACCTAATTTCCTATCGTGATAGAGAGAGGGAGAGTTAAAGCATGGTTGTTGCCAATGAAGACAGTATAGGAGAGCGGACTGGGCCCCAAGTCACAGACCGCTCTCTAGGAGATGAATTGGGCGAGGAGGATGATCAGGAGGCACAAAAGCTTGGGTATTCCCGTGCGAGTTCGTTCTGTAATACCTAAGATACAACAGAAATACTTGTTATGCTTTTTACTGGAGTCGCCACTCCGGCGAGCTTCTTGCCCGAAAGTGAGACCCTATAAAGATATGCCACAATTTTCCCATCCGTGCCCTTGTAGTAAACTAAAGCCGGTGATTGACAAAAACCCGGTGGGGGAAGCTTGATAAAATATCCCCATCCTATGTGACGATACACTAATCCGTAAAAATTCATGGTTTTAATGCACCAGACATTCCCCTGGAGGTCAACCTTACGCGGCCGGTCCCTTTGAATTTGGTCGTGTTGCTGTCGTGGGCAGCTTTTGCGGTCTGGATGGTTGCAGTGTGCGATGTATCCCACCCGGTTGCCCGAGCTGGGGTCCCGTGAGCAGAAAACACAACAAATAAAGTCTTGGACTGGCTCGGAAACTGACAAAACTACGTCGGAATATCGTCCACCATCAAAGATCAAGTTCCCATTAAGTGTGGCCCTTATAGCTGCTTGCTATGCTGGAGACCGTGACGAATTCAAAAGAATACTTAGTTTAGGTATTGACGTTAATACGAAGAACCAAGATGGGATGACATGCGTTCATCAGGTAGGTGCACACCTTGACTGTGAATTTTCAGTGCTGTATCAACGGGGATTACGATTTCTTAGAATTCCTTATCAAAGAAGGGGCTAATTTAAACGTACAGGACAACGAAGGATGGACGCCACTACATGCGGCTGCTTCCGTTGGATGTGAAGAGCTAGTAAGGTGAGTTTTCAAGCCGCGTACTAGTGGCAAGTCGACCTGTAATTCTAGTTTACTATATTTATGTGCAATAAAGGTCCTCATTCTGTCTGCTAGTTCATTAGGCAACTTGAAAGACAAATTGTCTCATGCGAGCGGACCAACTAGAGTTGCTACTCAGTCCACCCGACTGTTGTGCGCTTGAATTCTCCGGACTGTTTAGAAACTGATATGTTGCAGCAACCAGTATCTCTTCACGAACAGGGCTTTCTGAACACAGCTGAAACCTTCTATCTCTACTTTATATAGGAGCTCTGGGCGATCTCTCTTTCGTTCAGCGCGCTCGGGCCATTGGCTTTTTCATGGTACCACACCGTGTTATTTTGTCGTCTTAGGCGAGCTGCTTAAACCTGGACGCCTGCAGCATGAAAGTTCTCATTCTTATTCTGCTCCGATACTGCCCTATGACCGGTCGTCTTCTCAAGTCTCCCGTGGGGCTTGTGTTGCACCGTTTGGTTTGGTTTGGTGGTAGTGTCGATACATCTGACCACCCAACTTTCGTTCGAATTGTTTCCCCTTTGGTTCGGATAAAACAAATAATAGCAGTTCATATTTAGCACCCGTTCGGTGCCTAGCTGTGACGTCCCCCCCCAAAAAAAAACAAGGAGGCAGCCAGGTTACCCAAGCCTAGTCAGTAGCAGTCGAGATGCGGAAGTCGGGTTCGGACCACGAACCTTCCGGTTAGTAAGTTCGTGCCTCAACCGCTGCGTTGGTGCTTTTGATTGGGAATCGATGAAAAAACATATGGCTTCAGGTACATACTAACCTGAAAGCGGATGCTTGCGATCAATCTGGAATTTGGCCATCTGAGCGTCTATTCCACTGTGGACTTCATGGACAACTGCCTGTAAAATACGGAAATTTTCGAAGACGATGTGCGGTGAGGAACGAAATTCTAATTTAATCACGGCTGTTTTTTCGCCCACCAAATCCATTTTCGGTCACCAATAACTGCTCCCGGACAGTATAGCTTTGGAGGAAGTCTTTGGCGGTATGTGTTAACTGGAGTCTAACTGACCTTCTGATCACAATACCTTTGCTGCTGCGAGAGTGTTCACCTTTCTACGTGCAGTGGGAATCCAAGGAATGTATCTACTGACTTCAGAGCTAGTACAAACTTACATTTCATCAACTTGACGCAAACTTTTCCGACGTCCACCCGTCTCACCGATAACCCATAACTCATCAAGACCACACCTGCATTCAGCACAAACTTCAAGTGCAATCTATCATGCGCCCACAACTTCCCGCTGTTGTGTGATTCATTACCTATCAGTTTGTAACCACCTGCAAGCGGAATCATGTGGTACCTAATGAGGAAGGCGCGAAGATCCCACAGCACTCAGTTTGACAGTGGACGCTCTCATTTCACCTTGCCATATGGCGAGCCTTTTACCGGCAATCATTCAGATCAGAAAACAACGCTTTCTCAGTAGACAGTAGTTCGGTATATGTAATACATGTTCCCACCACTTCAAATTGGTAAGTTTAATCTGCTGCTTGGACGAATCGGACTCGCTACCCAGTACCTGCTTGCGCACCACATCGTCATGTATCGCTGTAGCCAGCAAACTTTTGGTATACTTAAGGTTGTCAAACACTTGAAGATGCCTAAGGTCTCCGGATCGGAGGGGCAAAGTTTCACAACCACAGAATAGGACCGTCCTTACACTTAACTTTTATGCATGGTCCTTTTGCTTCAGCAAAATCAGGTTCTGATGCAATTTGGTGAACGCTGTCCGTGCCTTGACTAGCTGCACATTGACTTCACAGTACAATCATGGCTTACACAACTCATACGTAAACCGACCAACAAGCCCAATCCCTTCATTATGAATTTCCGGATGGGATATCTTGAAGTTAAACTTTGCACCTTGAAGGTGCGCAATGCCTTCGGAAACATGGAACTATCTCTGGCATTCTTTTTTGAGTAATTAGCGCAGACTGATAATCGTCAAAAAACAGTGATGACGTCCGAATAATCCAAATCCGCTAATCTTCCTCCATATTTGATATTGATACTTAATTTTGCGTTCTTTTGGAATGTGCAGTCCATGATAATGTTGATGACAATTGAGCAGAAGGAGAGAAGAGACAACTCTGACGAGCCCACAA
Organism: Clonorchis sinensis; assembly: GCA_003604175.2. NCBI lineage: Eukaryota > Metazoa > Platyhelminthes > Trematoda > Opisthorchiida > Opisthorchiidae > Clonorchis > Clonorchis sinensis. The sequence goes on from CM030372.1 coordinate 18,990,042, forward strand.
GTCAGGATGGTTTTGGACGATTCATGTACACCCTAACCAGACCGGAGGAATGGGAATAATGTTCGCGAGGAACGTTTACGAGCTCTGTCCAAGAATATTCAAAAGATCCAACCTATCCACGGAGTCGAAGGCTTCTTTAAAGTCGAGAAAAACCGCGATGTTTGGTCGGCGATATATGTGACAATGCTCTAGCATGTGGCTCAATGCAAAGATATGATTCGTACACCCTGCGTCAGAACGAAATCTTGCTTGGTGCTCTCGGCTTGCTTCTCACTCGTCTAAAATAGGTGTTACAATACAGTGGAAAACTGGTCATATTACGATACGCTTGAGACTCATCTGACACAACAAGCGACGCAGATAGACAAACGTGATTCGGACCTTCGGGATCCGCGCACTGACTTCATTAGGTACTTTTCCTTCAGAGCTAATACAATTATTAAGGTAGGCAAACTTCTCCACAACTCCCGATACGTCTCTTTGAATCGCAGAAGTGCTTTTCAAAGACTGCACGCTTTAAAACGTGACTTTACAATCTGTAAGTGCAAGACGTATGCCGAAAGATGACGTGATGGTGACCAGTTCATTCAACAGCTTCTTCCTGGCCTTGGTCAGCACAGTGCATGTCGATAGTGTTCTCATCAACAAACACTTGAACATCTGGTTGTTAAAGGCCTTTCAAAGTTCGCCTCAATATTTAATCGATGACGGAGTCGAACAAGAATGAAGGGACTGAATGTCCTTTCCAGATACTGGTTCTTATGGAGAGGCTTGTAGATGGATCCCAGTCCAGGAGTATGTAAATGTAGGGACCGGATTATGTTCACGAACTCCCACGGGCATACCTTATTGGTCAAGGATAGTTACAAGCACTGGCCGACCGGTAGAACCAAGCACACACTTGAAATCGAGGGACGTCACGATGATGGATCGCCTGTATATGTGACCTAGTTCAGTCATTTCTGTTTTTTTTTACCCAAAATACATGTACCGAACTGTAGTGGTTCCAACTGCTAGAGGACAAGTAGAATAAGGGAATGAAAGCCACGCGATAGATGCAATGGCCCTTTCTATTCATCAGCATCGAACGTGTCTGTTTATCCAGTATGACAGGACGTGAGAGCTACACAGTGAAGGCGAAAGCCCTGATTCAGGACCGTCGTTGGCTACGTGACACAGCCGTGACTGTCAGGTTCATTAACTATTGATTGTCTTGTCCCGCTGTCCCCATCCAGTGAGACGGTGGTCACCAACACGACTGGGCTTAAGGCTACTGGCTTTAATGCTTTGTTTCCGGGTCATGAGCTGATCACTCATGGATCGTCTCCATTCCAGAAGGGTGGGCAGAGGGGGCTCTACGAGGCGAATGGTCCTGTGGTGCACGAAGTACGTGGCCTAATCAGCGTAATCTGTGGAGTGTGGTCGACTGATTTGTTGAGGGAGACTTAACCTCCCCAAATACCGTCTGGCGTGCTTGGTCATTACTGTTCTGGTGTTCCTACCACTCTCGCGCAAATTTTTAGAGGCACCTATTTAAAAAAATCGTTCAGTTGTAAGACCCTATCGGTGACTAGCTACCATGCCACCCGAAGGATAGCCAAACACCAAAAGCCTTCGAAGGTCCTCCACACGTAGTGGCCACGCATCTGATCCATAAGACAGGACAGATAGGACTGTGGCATTTAACACTATCCTGGACAGTCAAGCTGATCGCATTTCGACGCCACAAATGTCGGAGTTTAGCAAACGCTATCCTGACGTTCTTACTTCTGGAAGTGATTTCGTCTTTCACCAGACCGCTGGCATTTATTTGGCTTCCCAGATAAACGAAGTTTTCTACTTCATTGATCGATTCACGGAGCATGAGGTTCGGTATTGATGCGCTCGAAGTAGCTCAGCACCAGCTTACAGACCGGAGGGTCCCTGTTTCTAACCCAACCTCAGCATCTCGACTGCTCCTGTCTAGGCTTGGACAACCTGGAAGTATCCCAGCCCTCGTATCTCTTTCCGTTGGCATGGCAGCTAGGCAACGAAAGAGTGCTACAGCTGAACGATTTTGGGTTTGATCTCAGTCTTGCACCAGTACCTTACATTTTACAGGTGCGGAGGGCATACCGAACTGTGCGGCACAAGTATATTGAAGTAGTCTGCATTTCTAAAGCGTTCGACCCAAAGAGAGCGGTATCGTTGGTGCAATCAATGCCCCGGCAGTATTTCGTTTCCCAGGGTGTTAGCGGCATGTAAAGAAGACTCAAGCAGCATATCGATTACGAAGTTAAGGAGAAACGGGGTCAGAGTATACCCTTGCCCGACACCACTAGATGTGGTGAACGCTGAAGAGGATTTGCATTAAAAACGTGCGAGTCGACGGAATGAATCACAGCTCCTTTATAATTGGTTGGGTTTTGATTGGGATATCCTTCATTTCTTGACTTTCACAGTTTCTGGCGATCCAGGAGTCGAACGCAGATTTGCGGTCGTGAAATCTGATCATTATTGGTCGTCAAAAGGAGTAACTCGGTTCCAGCGTTTGTCGGAAGGTGGAGATATGATCGGTGTCAGGGAACACCTTAGAAGCTATAACCACTAGGCTGCTATGCCGATGGTTTTCTCACGATGTTTTTGGACCTTTTTAAACATGGGAACCCTTGTCGAGGTTCCCTATTCTGTCAATATTCTTTCCTCATTCCGGACACGGGAATAAAGTCACCAGGTTAGCGTCAACCGATTGGCCACGTTGCTTGAAGATTACAATAAGCAGTACGCTTGAACCACGTGCTCTCTTGTGCTGTAGAAATGAGATTGCATGCTGTACCACCGTTGTCGATGGTGGACGGGTATCGGCCTTCCACTCTGGTTCATTTGGTCCTTCCAGAAGGTGATTTGGTGAGACTCAGCCGAACCGTTCTCTAGATTGTTCAGCCCATCGTTTAAGACGACGTTTCTGCAAATGTACGGCGGTCTTATCATCTTCGGAGGTAGTTTCAATAACACCCGCTCCCTTCCATCCAGTTGTTCGGATCAAATAGTCGTAGTGAAACTGTTCAGCTGTAGCACCCTTTCGATGCCTAGCTGCCATGCCACCCGAAGGAAGCACGAGGGCTGGGATACTGCCAGGTTGCCCAAGCCTAGACAGGGGAAGTCGAGAGGCAGAGGTCGGGATCGAACCACGGACCTTACGGTCAGTGAATTCGCGCTCTAGCCACTTGAGCCGTCTCGCCGTAGTGATGTAATTGCTGTGCTTTAACACCCTTTCAGTGCCTTGCTTTCACGCCACCCGAAAAAAAACACGAAGGCTAAGATACTGCCAGGTTGTCCAAGCCTAGGCAGGGGCAGTCGAAACATCGTGGTTGGTTTCGAACCACTAGGTTTGCCCTTTGACCTTCGTTATCTCGGCTTGATCGGATTAGCTGCAACAGGGTACGATTGTTCCCCCTTTCAAAAGCCTCGATTTCCCCTCCTCCAGCGCGCCCCCTCTCAATCCTTAGGCTCTTCCTTATTCCGCGTTTGAGGCATCTGCGCACGCCGTCGTAGCCGTTTGTTGCTTCAGTCAGAGCAGATGATTATGACGAGATCCACTGTGAGGAACCTCGGGCAGATGGTTTCAAAAGCTGTGAGCATGGCTTATCTCACCTTTCTCCAATCTTCATCCAACTCACCGTACAACCGTCGTACTCTTCGAGTTCTGGGAGCTTCTCAGTCAACTCAACGCGACATTGCTGAGCTACAAAGACGTTTTGCAGGTGATGAGCTGGATGACTTTGCATCAGCCGGCGTGTTCCAGAGCTGAAGCAAGTGGATATTCATTCCAGCCAATGCCGTGATCGGAGTCCAGCGGTATACTCCAAAATGAACGACGATTCTGTATCAAAGTTTTCCACCGGTAATTGATTGCCACATGATCCAACTGATTCCACAGCTGGTTTGCATTTGGTGGCATCCATTTCACACAGTGACATCTTTCTGGTTAGAAACAAGTGATGTTCAACACAACTGAAGAAGTCGGCCCTCCTTTTCTGTGCGGTTAGCTTCGAACCCGGATCTATCTCCATGATGGGCCTCCTCAAGACTTATTCGACCAACCTGAGCATTCATATCCCCTGTCGGTATCAGGATATCTGTGCTTCTTGCTGACCGAAGCGATCTTCAAAAATCTCATTATTAAATGTCTGTCCCATCCTGGGAGCTACCGTTTGTCGGAGATTATGCTGACACACCATTGGCCACCTCAAGATGCGTGAGTCTTGATTGAACCAGTCAACCGAACAGTTCGGAGACGACTTTTTACTGGAATGCAGTATGGCGCGTTCAGTCATGGGGATAAGCACAACTCCCAAACCATAGATACCGTGAACCACTGCATCAGGATTACTGGATACCCAAAGAGCAAATTGTGAGAAATCGGGGTTCGTACCGGGCGGCTTGAGGTCTTGTGTGTGTGTTTCGAAGACAACATACATCGATCAACAGATAGAACGAGGTCGGAGCAAGAGCTGCCTGTTGCCCAATCTGATGTAGAGCACAGACGTTGAAACCCGCAATATGGTTTATTTTACTGGGTAGAAGCTTAGACACGATGCAACGATTCGGTAATTGACCCCTAAATAAATCAAAATGACTGGGACGTGCGGGGAGGAGTCAGTGAAGATACTTCCCGCTTGCTCAGGCTTAAGAAAGAGGTTCAGTTGAGGTACCCCACCTCGAACCTTTGATTCCAAAGTCCAACACACGAGGTCATGGGTGAGTGTACTCTCTTTTGTGTATGGTTTTGGTTTAAGCGGGAAGCTACTCAATTTCGCCGAGTCTCTTATTTATAATGGAATTTTTCAGCTGAAGCTGCTGCACCAAAAAAATCGTTCAGCTGTTCCACCCTTTCGGTGCCTAACTGCCATGTCACCAGAATGAAGCACGATATCTAGACAGTGGAGGTAGCGAGGCAGAGGACCTTCCGGTCTGTAAATTCGCGCTCCAACCACGTAGCCATCTCGGCCGTCCTGCTGCACCAGGCTGCCTCATGTTTCAGTTGGTACGACATTCGAGATGTCGCAATGCATTGTCTAGACGCAGCGCACTACGTGTAAGGTCGCTGAAAACTCTTCGATGTTACACGATCGGTTTCGCCCTTCTTGGGGGCTCATCAGGGGTGCGCTATTTTCGAGTTTCTGTCAATATTGTGCTCCATGCGAACTTAAATTGGGGGCTTACGGCAGTGAAGCATCAGTGTCAACACTGATGTTGCTGTCTTTGATGATGAAATTGGGGGCTGGAATCCACGAGTTGGGATAAAGTGATCAGAAGACGGGTCTGTGTCTAATTCGGAGTGGGGAAACCTAGGTGTGGACACAGTGCATGTCAAAAAGGGATTGAAGGATGTTGCGAGAAGTTTGGGTGTTGCTAGTGTTGTTCTCCTCCCAGGATGGGGTTCTCATGACCTTTCCTGTGCTTGGCTGGAGACACGGTGTGCGTCTTGTTCATGTCAATGACGTTGTGATTTCCGCTTCTCTGGATTGTTTAACCGAGTAATGTAGGTGTCGTAGGCTAGCGCCAGGTTCCCTCCTGGTCTCATTTCTTTCCCTCTATTCTACGGCTCTGTTCAAATACATTTACATAGTTGTACGTTCAGCTGTGTCTCCCTTTCGGTACCTAGCTGAGGTCTGAGCTACTGCCAGGTTGCCCAAGCCTAGACAGGAACAATTGAGTTGCCTAGGTCGCGCCCTAACAACTGATCCATCTCGAGCTGATGGGTTTACTGTCGTGAAACAGCAGTGTCCCATCTGGTGCCGACGATTATATTGATGATGAATATGAGCTAACTACCCCATCGCTCCCTCAGTTTCGGCTGTGCACCTCCAGCGATCCAGATACCGTTGTGGCAGGCTGCGCAGGTGTCGGCATCGGTGCTACGTCAACAAGGGAAAATATCCTTGCTTTACTGGATATCCGCTGATAATCACGCATTTCCTTTTTGTCTCGAAGGATTCCTACAGTCTTCTTTGTTTGTCGCATCTGCTTGTACTGCAACTAAATGTTTCTCTACACCATTAAGGACAACTTTTGTTGGGTGCACTGTTACATCTGATAAAAACTTGGGTATGGTGGTTGCCAGGGCGATTGAAGGCACAAACGCACAGACTCAATGCATCTAAGACTCCACTGGGTCTTCGAGATCTTTCGGTGGTTAAAGCGCGGACCTACTGACCGGAAGGTCCGTGGTTCGAACCCAACCTCTGCGCCTCGACTACTCCTGTCTAGGTTGTGGCAACCTGGCAATATCTCAGCCCGCGTGCTCCCTTTTGGGTGGCATAGCGCTAGGCACCCGATGGATGTTACAGCTGAGCGATGTCGATTTTTGGGACACCTTGCGTACGGACAACGCTGGACGATCGCTCCATGTACTGTTCTTATACAGTACTAACTTCTGGTGTAACCCAAGTTACTTGGCGAGATGGTATCTTCTAACAGCCTGTCAGCCACCGACCCAAATTGACCGCATCGCCGTCATTTACTAGTGGCGTGGATGAATAAGCTACTGTCGCTTCGCTTGAAAAGCTTGTGTGGATTGTGACCATGCATCTGTCCGGAGTTGCTTCTCTGTTCGCTCTTCACAGCTACCCATATGGTGGACTACTCGCAGATCCCGAAGTTAAATGAATCTATCGGAGCCGTCTTCTGGACTCTTCCAAGTGCTCTACCGACTGATGTCAACTTACACTGGAACCAACTCCTGACATCTTTGCACAATGCTTCGAATTTCGCCTTCGGCACATCACCGCCAGCCTCACTCAAGCATTGGATATCAGATTGAACGGCGGCACTTCCTGAATCCAGGAGCAGTGTCCCCACCGATCCCGAACATTGTTGAACCCTAACCTTATCAGGTGTCAAGTGAGACTTAGCATGATACCGACCTTGAAGCCCGGTTGACATGAGGAGGTAAGAAAAGGGAGAGTCAAGGGATACCGAGAATGTTCATGCCGCCCCCCCACGCATGTTTCCAATAGGAAGTACACTGCTTCGCTCGTAAATTTCGATCACTAGCCAGCACTGCGGTTTATACCAATATAATCATCCTTCACTCATTATTCTGGCCGTTTAGCCAGAATGTATGTCCTTCGCTACTGCATACTCTGGTGAAGAAAGGATTACGAAGACTGAATGTCGTTGGTACGGTTCGCCTTCCAGGATTGGTCCCCATGATCCCTCGCCGCACCTGGGTGAAAAATAGCTTATCAATGACAGTGGCGTTCGTACAGTCATTCGTCTTCCAGATTGCGTGATCGAGTGTTCAGAGACGTAAGGACCTCGGAATGCTTGCGGTAGACCAACGCCAGGTCCCCTCCATGTCCGTATTTACTTTTTTTATTTTGAAGGCAATTAAGTAGACTTCGTGTTTGTGCGGCAGTGAAGCGTCAGTGTGTATGATGACGGTGATGACGTCAGTGCTCGTGAATGCAGCTTACGAACAGTTGAACCAACTTATACGGGTATTTGGTTGAATCGGATACTCCGTATACAATGTGTGTCCAGGAAAGTGATTCACGGTTCCCTTAATTGACAACAAAAGACGTAGAACTGAATCGGGGAATGTTGAGGTCACTACATGAATGCTAGTCGCAACCAGTCGGTATCTGCAAGTTTTCTCCGGTTCTGTGACCTACTGCACTACTTATTTACCATTTATGGAGCAAATAAACTCCGTACAAAATACTGACGTCCTAATGTACTGAGTGAAACTGGCCACAGGAATGTGAGATCACATTTTCTCCTGACAAGACCACTCTCAGACTACCGGAGATGGAAGAGTTTAGAACATCTACATACGTTCAGTTTATCGTTAAGCCCTCAATTTCCAATTATTTTAGCACACACTTCGGAATATGGAAGTAGTGCAGCCTATTTTCCGAGTAGTTCAAAGAATGTTGTCATTTACCCGGCTCAATCGTTCAAATAAACTTAAGGCCGAATTGAATAGGAAGGTCTACGAACGGCCCGTAGAATCCTGCGCGCGCAATTCTTTGTCCTGTAGCCCCACTGCGGTCCACTGCTGCCGCCTTGAGCCCTCTTACAGATATCCAGTTTATCCGACGTACATCCTGTTGTCCCGGGTTACAATGCTTCTGGATCAAACTAGCTTTTAGTCAGACCGATCCATTTATCCGCTGAACTGGAGGTATCTCGGTGGTTAAGGCGTAAACTTACTGATCGTAACACGATCCTGACATCTCGACTGTTCCTATCTATGCTTGGACATTCTGGTATTATCTCAGCCCTCTTGCCTGCCCCGGGTAATATGGCAGTTATGCACCGGAAGGATATTACAGCTGAACGATTATTCACTTGTTTCACCTGTTATTATTCAAGCAAATTGACTTGTTTGTACAGCACTGAAGCACCAATGTTCTTTAGTATTGTTGTCTGATATTGATGATCGATTTACACAGAAGGTTAGAAGCCTGGAAGACATCTTTCTGTACTCATCTGAACGAACACCGGGGACTATAGGTTCCCCTGGGAATCAAAGTCACTGGTAAAATATAGATGTTTGAGGAGCTTACGGACCGTCCACGAAAGTGCACTGGTTCAAGCTGCTACAGCTTCGTTTACCCTCGATAAGGATGTTAAGGGAATCACAGCCACGCTTTGGAGGCGATGACTAAATCTGTTTCTCCAGTATGAAAAAAAATCGCTCAGCCGTAACCTTCTTTCGGTGCCTAGCTGCCATGCCATGGCAAGAGTTCAGGGGTGCGCAGTGAAAGTGATCGCTTTGATATGGGAGCGTCATTGGCTGTGTAACACAGTTATGTCTGTCAGCTTCACTAACCATTGGTTTGTCTTGCCCCGTGATCCCCATCCGGGCAGGCAGCAGTTGTCAGCACGACCGAGTTTGCTAGTAAGGGCTTTCATGCTTCGTTACCAAGTCATGGACTAAACGCCTCTGGGTCGTCCCCATCCGATGCATGGCTCGGCAGATTGGGCTCTGCAAGGCAGGCTGTCTTCTGGCGTATGAAGTACATGGCCTAATCAGCGTAGCCTATGGAGTGTGTCCAGCTGGTCTATCAAGGGCGAGTTACTTTTCCTGTAAGCCACCTGACGTACCTAACCATTACTGATCTGCTGTTCCTACCAGAACCGCACAGCACTTCAGAGGCACCGATCGTCAAACATAGAAAGTCATCGAAGAACTGTGCACAGCGGCAACTTCCCTGATCCGTAATTTAGGACAGGTCAAATCGCTGCACTGTGCACTCTACCCCTGACAGCCAATTGATGTCACCTTGGTGCTACAGATGTCGAAATTTGGCAACCGCTGTCCTGGCCTTCTCAATTCAGGAAGTGGTTTCGTCATTCGGCAATCGGGTTTCGATCCCAGTCTTGCAGTGACGCTCTACGCTGTCCAAGTGCAAAGCGGATGCTGAACCTATCAGAATACTGATTTATGTTATTTAAAGTAGTTTGCCTTTCCAAAGCACGCGATTCAAGAATCGCGATATCGTTAGCGTGCTCACTGTCTAGGTGACCTACCCGAGAGTGTTTCGATTCCTGAGAAAAAGTCAGGTAGAGTCAACTCAGGCACCTCATCGTTTACGAAATCAAAGGGGAAGGGCGGTAGAGCACAACCTTGTCTGACACTCTGGATATGGTGAACTCAGCAGGCAGTTAACCGCAGACAAACCGTTTGTCACTTCGAAATACATTAATCTCAATCGAACCGAGTAGCTGAACAGCTCAGAGGCGACTATTTACTGAGGCACAGTTCATTTAAGTTATGTATCTTCTCGTTCAATTATTTGGGTTTGCTTCTCACCTAACCTGTTCAAGTGCCTCGTTTTTTAAATGGTGCTAGGTTTCACATTTTCGTTAGAAGGCAACCTTCGTTCATTAAAACTGAGAAGAAGACAGTTTTTCCAGGATTTTCAATATCTCATGGTCGAACCGTTGAATACTATTTTTCATGATGTGTACTCTGAGGATTTCGCTTTTGCACAAATCAATTAACTGTCTGTTTTGCATGACATTATTCCTGAACACTTTCTCAGCCCATTGTTGCAGTTTCTTTTTTATGCGACCGTAGCGAAGGTCTTTTTACCTGTCGGTTCGCCACAGTAAGGACTGATCTGTAAAATATCGGCCAGGTAATTTTTCGCTAGTAGTCCCTAAATGCTTGATCGACTGGCGTCGTTTCTCTGTTTATTGGATTAAAGGAATACGTTACAGTGCTTTGGCAAAGGCAGCGGAGACGTACATGTTCAGCCGCGAATCGGAACATGTAGGACAGCAACATGATGTCGCCGATGGGCTTTGAGGGCAAATTAGCTCTCATCAGTGATGGTGTCCTCTACGTTAATTTAATTCTACTATTTAAACTGGACTCCGAACATAACACACGTCTAGCGTGAGTTTAGTTTTGTGCCCAACTGGATGGCTCGAAGAATGCGGTTATTTCTGTCGTAGCGCCTTGGTGAGCGAACAGAACATAGGCCTTCCACTGGATGGGATCATGATGACGATACCTGAGCAGCGTGGTGCATGCCACCGACTCACGTTCACAACGTCCCTTGGCTTTGGATTCTATGTTTAAGTTATCCCCGTGCATTCTCACACTTTATTCGGACTAGAGTTTATAGTGAGATTCCCAAATTCTCCCACAACTGGTGGAATTCGTCATGTTCTGTTCAACCTAATCGTTATTGTTATCATGGAATGCGCACTTTAAATTTTGTGCACGATTTTGACAATGAGTGCCCTGCAGAATTAAACTCAAACAGCACATCAGAAGTGACCATTTCTTTTGCCATGTGCTTTCCACAGGTTTAATACAGGCTAAAGTAAGGGTTTCAAAAGATTCGTGATGAATTCGCGCTGACATGGCTGCGCGGAATGAATGTGGCTTTCTCACAACCGAGGGCAGTGAGATCGCTTCGATTGGACTGAGATCCACATGATTCGTTTCGCAAGTGATTGAAAACTACACACAATATTGTGTGGAACCAGTCCCCTTGAGGGGCTCATGCTCTCTCCTCATATAGACTGTCTCACCGAAGTTTTTCGTTTCATTTTTGGTGAGGCCACAAAAATGCTGCTGATGCCACCGGTACAATTCCCAGATACCTTTATTTCAGTATTTGCTTTTTAGAAGCATGATGTTTGCAATAGGTCGTTGTCCTTCCATTTTTATTATGGTTGTACTGCAGGCTAGCGCCCGTTTGTTGTTGTCCATGGCAATAATGACGTCCTGGAGGTACCATTATCCGAAATTAAGTTTTCATCTCCTAGGAGCACACAATCCCGACGATATCGGTCAGTGTGGTTTGGTTATCAGCCGTGTTTTGGTGTTGAATATTGTGTTATAGTCCAGGATTTGTTCGTATCTAGGTCTGCATTACGGAGCCTTAATTGCCTACTACAAAAGTTTGCTGGGGTCTGATACCTACGCATTACCACACAGTGAAAATTTGAGCCACCGAATCACATTCGAAGGGAACACTAATACGAGGTTTTCATGTGACTGTAGTCCACAAGATTTTCATTTCGAGGTGCGTACTGTAGATTTCGTTCCACCGTACCAGCTGTTGTTTTCGGAATAAGGGTGTTTCTCTGTTGCGGTAACCTGTTTGGTAGGAACCCAATTGAAATGCTTCGATAGCAAATCTTTTAGACTCTCACAATCATTTACATATTAGGCGGCATGACCTATTTTGCGCGGTATGTAGCCGCTAGCAGAATTCCAAGTGCACATCGCACTTGCCTCACTTAACAAGGCATGCCGGCATGTCACAATCCTGTGCACCACCCACACGTAGATATAATGAGTTTGCCTTGTACCATTCTCTGACTGCTTATTGGCGGGACCAACAATCACACAAATACCGACGACATTCTAATTTTACTTCATTGAACTTCATTGTGACGTCTTACTGTATTCAGAGGGCCAAATTGTTTTGTCGTTCGAACAGAGAACTGCCAATATCTAAACCGTCGCCAGTAGGAACCAGTAGAATTCAGATTCAGTGAATGTCTCCATAGTACAACGTGTAAGAGATCGAGCACGCTGTCTATATCATACGTGTTGAGTATTTTTGAGACCCATCACTCGACTTTACAACGAACCACCACAATTCTCCTAACAATGAAAAAAAAGTCCTATGTCGACGGAATGCTCGAGACAGCTCGGCAGTTAAAGCACGATCTACAGACCCACAGCCTCGTGGTTCAAACCCAGTGCTGCATTATCGCTTTCGGACCTCAGCCCTCGTGCGTATTTCGGGTTACGTGGCGGTTACCTGCTGAAAGGCTCTGACTGCCCAAAAAGCAGTATTTTACTTCCCTTGACAGAACGATTGCTACCCACTTATTGCAACAATAACAGCTGGTATTCCATCGTCGGCTAGTAGCAAGCCTGTGTCAATGTGAGTCCAACTCGTTTCCCCGGTAGGAGCTCGTGTTCTCAAAAACATTTGCGTAGAATTTGCGTCGCAGTTTTCATCATTTCACACAAGGTGGATCAGTGCTTAGGATCCGAGAATTCCTATGCAGGTATTGCGTCCTTATTGGGAGTACTCAGCAATGAACGTGTTTCGAATCGCTCACTGTACTATTCAGCTACTCGTAGCCAATCAGCAAGTGGATTGCATTTAGGCAAAATAAAATTCACCAGTGTAACATAAAAATCCCCTCACAGACTACGAAATACGGAGGTTTTGCTTTATTTGCTTGGATTGGTGGATATTTTCAAGCAGTTGCCACTAGGTGAATCTTCAACACAAGTTGTTTGGGTGTGTCCAATTCCTGCTTGCCGAAAACATTCTTCCTGGTGCTGAATTTCGATAGTCATGTTAAGCGTTCCCCTTGAAGACTTCACTTGCATCTCACCGGTCGTCCCTGATATCTCCTGCGCATGCGTCGCTCGTCCGTTTCCCCTTAGACTGGAGGCTCTTCATCCTTCTAAAGGTTGCCTTCTTTGCTACTATGAAAGTTCACTGAAGTTTGTGTAATTTTGTTGAATTTTTGTCAATTCTCTGTGGGATTTCGATTTTAGTCGTTCAAAGTCGGTGTGACTCTCGTACCTAAACTGTCCCAGTTGACTAAATGCGAATATCCCTGCGACTCCGTCGGATGGCTAGTTTTTGCCACTTTTTACCACCCTAACTTGACTAGAATATCGATTAACAACCGTTCATCTATTGGTATGCATTGCATGTGCGCGCGCGTATACACGCACTCGCTTACACCCACCCATCGGCACACCGTGTGTGCAAGTAACTACGTTCTACTTTGTCCACGTGATTTCGCTGTCGGCGTGACCTGCGGTATTCTGTGCGCGCATTACAATGCAACGGGGTTGTTTTCTCGTTGGTTGTGTATGGTTTATCGTCTTCTGTCGGGTCCATCGATCAGACAATTGTGGATTTCTTGCCGCATTAGCCAATTCTCGATCCGGCCTAGTGTGCGATTGGTAGCGTGAAAGTTTTGCAATAAAGTTTGATGAATCGCCGATCAACGTAACTTGTACGGTCTATACGTGCCCGATAATAAAGCCCATTGTTTGCGTGGGCAGTCGATTTAATGACGTCGGTAGGTCTTTGCCAATTGTTCCTATAATAGCGATTCTGCTTGCGTAAAATTTTCGTCCTATGCATCGGGCGCTCTCTGCGTTTTTTTTGCTCCGTTAGGTTCATTCCAGTCAAAGGGCTGGCAAGTATACCATATCGCACGTACTTAAAAAAAACTACGGGGATCAGAATGCTGCGCGAACATCTTTTCATCTTTCCATTTGACATTCACTGTAACTCTATCAGGGTGTATGCTTGAGACTTAGAATTTTTGAGGAGTTCGGCACGTTTGAAACCTCGGGGTGGTGCACATGCAAGCCTATGTTATTCACTGCGCTATCCAGGTTTGTAGTTAAGTTCCTCCAAACAACGGTATGTGGTGATCTTATATTTACTGCTTTCAGCGCCCTTAACTGGGTTATGCATTTTCAGGGATCATTGAGGCTTACATGGCCTGTTGATGATAATTCTCGCCTCTTGGTAGAAAGCAGTGAAGACCTGAATTTATTTAATTGAACACTTCGGTAGTTATGATCTCCACAACTGGAGTTGCCATGACCTACTGACCGGAATCGTCCACACTTCGTGTCTGCTCTCCGATCACTCTTGGATTGGTTTGGTGCACGATACAGTTAAGTGGTTAAGGCGCAACCGAAATGTCCCTGGTTCGAAATCAACCTCAGCATCGCTACTGCGCCTGGGCTTGGGACCCTGGCAATATCTCAGTCCTCGTGCTTCCTTTGGACTGCATGGCAGCTCGGCACCGAAAAGATGTTACCGCCGAACGATTCAGATTATTGACTTGGTTGATGTCGAAACGAGTACAGGTTTTCTTTTTCCAAAAAGGATTCGGGTTTCTCTGTTTAAACGTTAGAACACCTTCGAATGGTTCTGGCCCTTGGACATAATCACTCGTTTCTTCTTGTCCTAACTACCGTCTTTCTCCCAGCTTCGGCGCTATGCATTTCGATGTACTGGGAGATATTAGTGTTTTTACTGTGGGGCTTATATTTAAACGTGTTTGCCGGTAGAAAGGCCACAAAGATTAATAATGTTGATCGGCTACATGGGGGACCATTTTGTGGACAAGATATGGAGGAGACGGTGGTTATCAAGGCGAAACAACTAGTCTGCGCAATTTTCAATGCGGAGCCCGGCAACCAATTTGAAGCCTCATAAGCTGGGATTCGAACACCGGCCAGTGAAACGGAAGTCGGCTACCCGAGCAACTGCTCGACCTCAAATCTTGTACGGGAACGAGCGTACCCAAACCCGTGATATCAACCGGTAAATGTCTGCGCTACCAACGATCTTGACGCGTGAGATTGTTTCATCGACAATCACATGATGTGTAAACCTTCCAACACGGCTTCACTTTTCCTTTATGGACGAATCGCATAATGACCTAAATTAATTTAATTGATCAGCTGTAACACCCTTTCGGTGCCTAGCTGACATGCCACCCAAAGGGAGCACGAGGGCCGAGATACTGCCAGGTTTCCCAAGCCTAGACAGAGGAAGTTGAGAGGCAGAGGTGGGATTCGAACCACGGACCTTCCGGTCAGTAAGCTCGCGCTCTAACCACTTGAGCCATCTCGCCCCCTAAATGCTGTCAATTTGTACTTGTTTATCGATCCCTATGAAAAGTTTTGCTGAAGTACCGTGTTAACATACAATATGTGGAGGGCTGGTCACCAAAGAGATAGTCTTTGGAGGAGGGAGAACTATGCAGCCGAGTCACCTGTGCATGAACAAGAAGTAGGCTAGAAACAGGAAAATTTCTGCACTCCCACGTAAGAACTTTTAGGGGTTTTGTGGTCTAAATTGTTATTCTTTCAGGACTTGTTAGTTTTTTTTCCCTCTGTATTTCCACTCCGTGGCAGTATGACCACTGGGATTCCGTGTTTGTTGTTGCTCGTAGATTGCTCGAACCTCATTCGATTTGGCCAGTTGCACATGCAGGGGTTTTTGTTGGTCTTATTTACGCTACATCTATCTGACACTCACATTTCCCCCTAAATCTCCAGGCTTCTGGTGGACAATGGCGCTAATCTCGCCCTACTCAGCTGTGATATGGAATTGCCCGTTGACGTGTCTCAGAATGATGCAGTCACCAATTTGCTCAACGAGGCGATGGAATCACAGGGTATCGATGCAATTGCGGCTCGTCAGAATGAACAGACAATGCTTCTGCGTGATGCCAAACAATGGCAAGCTAACGGGCGATATGAGTACGTTTGCCGTTTTTTTTATTACTTTCGGTGATCCCTTCTTTCTTAAAACTGCGTGTACTCTTGAGTCACGCACCGGCCGTTATTTGGTTTCATGACGCCAGGCTGTCTTGTTCGCCCTTCCGTCAGTATGACACATTCGTACCGTGCGACGCCTGGGAAATCAGGAGATTGAGTCAGAAGTCTCTCATCAGGAGCAACAAAAATGTAGTAGTCGACGGAGATAATCCATTTTCATTGCCGCTATGCCCTCCTCCGAATGGCTGCTGCTGGCGAAAGGCGATGGTGGTCGATTGATATGTCGTTAGCCAGTGCTGAGCTTCGTCATGTCGTTTTCCGGACAACTGAAGGCGCCGACAGTTGATCGTTTCAGAAAGACCTATTATGTGCAGCTTTCGCTGACAGATCCATTGAGGGACCTTTCCGGTCAACACACAGTGTGCGTCGTAAACACCGGCAGTCTGCGGCGATCGTCCACTCGAAAGGGCACGGTTACCCCTTATTGTGATGGTGCACGGAGCTTTGTGTCAAGAATCCCACCAAAAATGCTCATAAGATGTTCGTTGCTATGCAAATGAGAGTGGCTTGGATATTCCTGCGTCATTTAGCCAGTTACGTCATTTGTCTAATCCACTGAAGGCTTCTGTGAAGTTATCCCGCCAGACCGCGCGCATTTCGAACTTATGGTCTGTGACGCATGCTGAAGCATGTCCGCCGTGTCCTTCACTCATCAGTGTGCGGTTTCGAGTTGTGTCACTCAACCAATTAAGACCATATCGAAGCAGTGTAAAGTCACAACCACGTGCCTTATCAAGAGTAGTCGATTCTCCGTGCAATTGCTCGGTTTGTTGACGAGATCATTAAGTGTAGTGGCCATCATAGAGAATGGGTCGATAACTGCGAACGAGTACTTGCGAAGGAAAACCCAAAAAGCACAAAACCTTGGAAAGATATCACGCTACAACGATCAGATTCAGCACTGGAGCCCGGCCACTTTTCACAGCATCAGTGAATACAGTTTTCATACTCGGATGAATTTTGGTGGATGATGGTACTCGCCAGGTATGCTCTCACATAATTCCTCCAATCAGAAATTTGATGTGCTTACTGACCATTAACGGCCTATGTGGACTTTTTCGAAGGATAGTGCACTTCTGTTCGCTTGCTTTCAGTAAGTATTCGTCACTTAATGAGATGCATAGTGAAAATGTCTCACTCTAAATCGAACGAAGAGACTTGATCCACCTCACAGTTGTCCTTTTTTGTGACCTGGTTGTTTGTTTTTCAGTTTTTTCCCACTGTACTTGCTTGTCACAATGTTTTGTAAGTCACCCTCCCGCCCATCCAAATTTTATTCTAAAAGTAAAAAAAATCGTTCAGCTGTAACAGCCTTCCGGTGCCCAGCTGCCATGTCACCCGAAAAAAGCACAAGGGCTGAGATACTGCCAGGTTTCCCAAGCCTAGACAGGAGAAGTCGAGAGGCAGAGGTCGGGTTCGAATCACAGACTTTCTGCTGACTACCTCGAAATCGTTGCATTTAGAGCATAGCAAGAACCTGACAGGACCGATCAGCAGCGGTCACTATTGGATCTTGGTTTCTGGAAGAGTTGCGCCTTCGCATATGTAGGTATTAAACAATCACTCAGCTTTCAGTTGTGTCAGGAAGCATCCTACTGCCAATCTGTATGAGCCCTTACTTCAGGTTGTACCGTTTCCTACGCCTCCTTACTGTTCTCTATGTTGTGTTGGTGTATCTTTATGGCCGGGGTGAGATGGCTCAGTGGTTAGAGCGCGAATTTATTGACCGGAAGGTTTGTGGTTCAGGCCCGACCTTTGCATCTCGACTTCTCCTGTCTAGGCTTGGGCAACCTGGCAGTATCTCAGCCCTCGTGCTTCCCCCTGATGGCATGGCAGCTAGACACCGAGAGGGTGTTACAGCTGAACGATTGTCTTCATAGTCGCTTGTGTCGTCGATTCAACAAATGCTGCTCGGCCTATTTGCTTACCTGCCGCTCGTTTTGACAACCAGTTGGTGGTTTTAGCGATTGCTGGTCTTATTGGACAAGTGTAGCAATCTCCGACCAACAGGCCGCCAGGGTTGACTTTCCGCTCAGATCCTGGTTGCTAAACGTGTGCAGTGGAAAGTTGTTACAGCACTCAACGGTATCGTTCTCTTGCTTTTTGCGTGCTATGACACAGCGTGTTATGAACAGCGTCCTGATTCAGGTATGCGTTCTGTACAAGCCACATTCAGGCACGCATGCACCCATAATGTTATGGTTACTAGTCCGAACGCGCGGGCATAGTGCTTGTCAATGAGTTTTTTTTGTCCGCGCGTTCGAATACACCTAAGGCAAATCTGGATCGATGCGAAGCGTATGGAAGGCTTTTGAAGGCGGGTGTACATACGACCAGGCAACATCGGTGTAGCTTAGATGGAAAAATTGACCGTTCATCTGTTGCAGTCATTTTCAACTAATCAGTCTTCATACCCCGACATCTGATACAAATAAGTCTTGATTGGTTCCATTTTTGAATCCGCATAGTGTTCCCATGCTGTCGTTTGAAGGCCTGGTTTGATGCCTGGCTTCGAAAATTTTTAAGCCGATTCAGTAGAACAGGGGAGAAACATGTACACGCGTTATGCTGGTTGGTAGGTAACACATCAGAAGGGAAATGTGAGAAATATCCGTTCCGGTGTATTTTGTCACCCAATGCGTGATTCGTTCCGGAAAAACTCGTTAACCTGCATCACCTTTACGTGGGTGTTGGTTGCATACCGGGCGATCTTCTCCTTGGGGGGAATCTTCCCACGTGAAAACTCACAATTCACCATTGTATGCAAGCGGGAATTTCTCATCCAACACAGGCCTGTTCCTGTAGGTGCTGTGTGGACTCTCCCGAACTGTCCACTAACAAACCTTAGAAAGTTTGGGGAAACTTTGTGGTTCTCCGTCGTCTGGGATGATTTCACTCAGTCTGATAAATCCCTTGCCTGGTAACCTGGTTCGCAACTCGAGTTCAGGTCAGTCTCGACCGCTTATCTGTAGACGACCCATTTGCGTACACCTGTCACCTTTGTTGAGGTATGACCGTTGCATGATCAGATTAAGGTATTCTCAAAAACAATAACCGACTTTTGACGCACACCAAGAAACGGGTTATTTGTAGGCGAAATATTGGCTCCGATAACTTGAAATGCCCTCGCCCGATACTTGAGATAACTGGATCTACAGTCTTTGATGATGACATCCTATCCACATCTTGCGATATGCTCTCAACTTGTTTTGCAGTGCTCTGTTTCCATTTGTGCTGTCCTCTGGAGACCGTATTTACCAACCCAGATCGTTTTACTTCGACGTCGCCTAAGAAACCTCGTCCTTTTAATGAATGAGTATACAAACATGGGGACAGTTTATACAAAATAAACCACTGGAAGGTAGCAAAGATTGTCGGATCAGAAAACGCAGAAGACATTGTTTGACGGTGTCGGTCAGCTAAATACATCGTTTTTGGTGGAAAAAATAATAAACTCCGGAATAACACCCACACCCAAGTCATCTTTTGGTTCATTCCAAAACAGCGTCCTAGTTCGTGCACAGTCTTGCATAGTTTGTCAGAAGAGTTGATGCCCGTTATCATACGATTCTCTCTGGGCGCTTCTAATGCGTGTACCAGTTTGTTTGTAGTGTGAACAAATTAGGCAATTTCCTATTGGAGATTTCTTCCTATCTAGGAAAATCCGAGAACCGTCCGTAGCCGAGCGGTTAACCACTAGACGAGAGGTCGTGCGTTCTAGGCTCCCTGGTGTTTCGCGAGGTGCGCACTGCTAATGGATAAATCAACCGTAGAATGCGTCTCGGCCTTTCAGCATAGAATGGCTTTACTTACAGGACCAGTTTGCATACAACGCTAAAAGGTCAGAACCATAGGCGCTTTTGCTTATCGCATCGACGGTACTCGACGGTAGAGGCAAATAGGTTGGCGTTTGTCTCAGATTTTCGCAATGTTGATGCTTCAATCTCTCATATGTACGGGTCGGTGGCAAAGGTCAACCTTGATTGTACCCGAGTGTGGCGTACCTCGAGGAACGTTTCTATCAGTGTTTTTTTTACATAGGTTGCTTACAACCTGACGACTGAAGCATGTTTTCTTCAAGATGCTAATGATATCAACGTTTATAGGGCTTGTTCCAGCAGCTAACTACGCTACCTGCTGTTGATCTCGAATTAATTCGTCCTGTCTGCAAGTGAGCCGGGATTGTGTTTACACATCGAAATGACCGACATGTGGATAACTAACAACCACTACTCTGGCCAACCATCATTGGCGTTTGTCCTTTGGTGCATTGTATATTTCGGAGTGCATTTATCCTCAAATTTGTCATGACAAACGTAGCTGCATTTTTTGAAGACCCGGCGACTGTTTTTCTTATCAAACACACATATCCCTTTCTGTAAGCAAATTTTTCATTCTTGCCACCGCAGTTGTTTGTAGACTGTTGACCTCAGTGTCATCAGACACCCTATTCGAATACTGCCCTAATTCCCTCATTGAAACCTTAATAAATCGACAAACCAAAAGGTTGTACAGATCTCAACAAGGTGCTGTACAAACGTTTCCATCGCTTGCACGTTGAACCACGAAAATGTCTTCGTAAGCTTCCTTCAAGAAGCACTGGACCTTCGGCTATAAAAACTGTAGTCCCGACTCATGACCTTACCCTGGCGTTCTAACTGTAAAGTTTTGAAAATGCCATCTATATGAACTGGTTTGGTTTACATTCTCTACTCTTTTAAGCGCACACGTCCCTGTCCCAATTTTGTGACTTGTTTCCCTGTACAACTTGTAAGTACTTGCACTCTTTTTTACAAGTCCGGTAGAATGCTCATTTGTAACTGAGGAAGTCTTGTCTTGTCCGGCAACACCCCATGAGTGTTGACAATTTGGTATTTTGAGATATTTTTTCAAAGCTATCAAACGCAATGAAGCGGTCGGGGTAGCCGTTTGCTAACAGAGTCTTCCTTAGAAGCTTTGTGTATAAACATAGCTTGGTTTGACAGAGGCAGCAGCACCGCCCATATAGCAAGCGGTTCGCAGCGAATCAAAACATGCCTATCCTATTCACCGTCTTATCTCAAACCCACAGTGACGTCGGCTCGAGCTCACATTTATCCCGCTGTACGGTTGCTTCTGGTGCGTTCAACTTGGAGACTTCGTAAAATCCGTCGCGAATAAAATCAAATTATACTACCCCCTTTGGTTCATGGCTGTCGTACGATTCAGAGGAAGCGTGAGGTTCGATATGCGGTAAAGACAGACAGAACCGAGAAGTCAGCGCTGAGTTTAAGCTTTCAGCTTTGCATCGTTTGCTCACTTTGGTCAGTTTTTCGTTCGCCACGTGTGTTGGCGAGCCAATCGCCCAAGCCAAACTCCGATGTGATCGGTGAGATGGGCTACTTAGTTGTTTTGAGTGCACTGGCATCTTCGTGAGAAAAAAGATATTACTTCATGCAGAATCTCGCCGCTTGAATTCCAATGTCTATGATATGAACGGACCGCATTTTCGTGAAGATTTGATTCATTCTCTGTTCTCTTCAGGTCTTGGTTGGTGTATAAATTTTGCTGCATCTACCCAGGTTGCGTGGGGCGTTTTTAAACGTGTGTCATTGGCAGTTCTCCACTTTCACGTAGACCAGCAGCCCCTTAGAGCTAGCGTCAGTCGGTGATCCGCTGTGCGGCACATTACATCTTTCTCACAGTCATAATTACCGGCTGTTGGCTGTCCCTTGCTCTGGCGTGTGAATCAGTCGATCGGTGGGCCAACTTTTAGCTGAAATTGTCAGTGTGTGTGTGTGTGGGTACACGAGGGATGCTACGTCTGGTACCCGACATTACGCGGTTTCGTGTCGTATCGGTCAGGTAGTCATCGGACAACGTCGCCTCTGATATAAGATAGCTTCTAGCTTCCCTCTGCCCTACAGGAATAATTTCGTGCTGCCGACCAGTGAACTTCCCGGCGTAATTATCACTTACCAGCATGTTCTTTTTCCGCTTAAGACTAACCTAAACTGAATTGTGGCAATACCATTCCGAACTTGTTTGATGGTTCGGCCTTGTGACTGTTGATGATGGTGGTGGTGGCCTGATCATGCAGAAGTCAACTGCCCAGCTTGTTTAACTGGACCACGTGAAACCCATTGTCGATGTGCCATGACTTACTTGGCATTTCGAGGTCATTCTTTGTGTGTATGTGCGCACGCTCCGATTGTTGTCCATCGCTCTTCGCTTATAGATCAAGTCGATAAGCAGGCATCAGCCGAGTGCAGTTTGAAAAATGCCACCGGTCCCTGTGGTTTCTGGGGTCACGTGGAAGGCACAGCAACTGTTAAGTCGAACTTCAGGTAGCCTTACTATTCTGAATGCTGTTCTCGTGTCGGATGTGCTGTTTTCCAACCGACAGGTTAAATCATGATTTCCCATAATTATGGGGCGATTCTAGTAGAACTACTTGATTGTTGTATTTGACCTTAGCACATTGGTAGAACGAAAAGTGTTTTGAAGAAACACGTATATATAACCTCAAAAGTGCCAAGTTGTTAAGGCAAAATCAACTACGGTCACCCTACCCCAAGATTGAACACCCTTCGGAAATCTAAAACCTGTCCAGTATGGTTTCTATGGAAAGGGGAACACGTTTTCTTACGAACTATGATTGTTCAGGTACAACTGTGCAGATGCACTGTCATCGTTACACACCCCGCACTCTTTCCCAGTAAGCTTCGAAAATCATGTCACTGATCTGCACAGATAACTTTTCCGAGAGGTTCTATGTGAAGGTTCCCAGTGTTTTTTTTCACGTCAACAGTTCTCAAACTGTCTTGAGAAACCAGTCCAGGCCAATGTAAGTTTGGGGGCGCTTCTGTGAAAGTTGTCGCTGTCTGTATGGTACGTATTCCGACACTTGCACTGCTAACATCAGGCTTTTGGCAAACAAATATGTGCATATTTCACATACGCACAAATTGATATTCAAATGGGCAGTAAGAATGACAGTAATTCGGAGACTACGCTAACTTGGTGAGCTCTAAGAAGGGCGAAAGCGGTCGAGGGTTGCCGAAGAGTTTTCATCGACCTTATGGACGGCGTTGTGTCTAGAGTGATTCATATTACACACTAACCTGGCTAAGCATTCGCGCGGAAACCACATGCAGAGGATTGGGCGGAGAAACATCAGTGAACACATCAGTGAGAGGGAGCAGTCTAATGGCTCGGTCTGAACCAGCCCAGTGCCATGCGGTCATTTAGCCCAACACCGCCTCAGCAAACAAATTTTGGCAGCTCCCCATTTAACTCGACGGAGCCCCATCATCCCCCGCCTCACTATCACCCTCGCTCTGTCCTTTCAAACATATTCAACCTAGTCCACCTCCGCTGTGACTGCGAATACTGGTAACACCGCTAAGTGCGGTGGTGACGTTCAGCTGTTCAGCTGTAGCACCCTTTCGGTGCCTAACTGCCATGCCACCCGAAGGTTGCACGAGGGCTGGGATACTGCCAGGTTGCCCAAACCTCGACAGCAAAAATCGAGAGGCCGAGGTCGGGTTCGAACCACGGACCTTCCGGTCAGTAAGCTCGCGCTCTAACCACTTGGGCCGTCTCGCAGTGGTGACACCGGAAGTTGGCGTCAGGTGTGTGCGCGCATTGTCATTTAAACAACACAGGAATCGCTCCATCACTGTGGCCAACCACTGGGCCCTTGTGCCTTGCCACTACCCCGGATAAGGCAATACAAGTTAGCCCTTTTGCAATATTTTTACAAACAAGGAATTCAGTTCAGTCTCCCATCGACACCATTTCAATTTGCAAATGGGCGCTTAACTGTTCATTTTCCGGTTTGTTCTTTGGGTACAAAGTAGGTTTTTTTGTGACTTCGTGAACTAGGCCGACTTGATGAGCCCGAAAATGAACTATCGTAAAGTACGTATCAATCCTAGACTTAGAGTCATAGTAGAGAAAACACTTGGATATCTTCAGTATCGTTCCAAATGAGGCAATCTTTGTGCAACGCACCCAGCAGGTAACTGTCGTCCCCGGTCAACCACAGCTTACTTTGTAAATGGCTGTTTAATTCCAAAATGCGCTTTCTGTGTAGTGCTCCTGTATACGCCAGATTCTTATTTTCTAACTTGTTTTCAGACGAAGTTCGTGGCTTGGAAAGTGGTTTTTACGAACGACTGGTTGGGAGGAAAAATACAAAGCGTTTTGTGTAAAACAACGAAGTCCGACGTCATAACCCAAAGTTCTAAGCACAGAAACACATGGGTTTCTGGTCTTCGGCAATCAGTCAGTGTTTCATAAGAACGACCAAGTAGAACGGATCTCATCCGAAAAGTGCAGCTCAACTGCAACGTTCGCGTGATCTAATGAAAAATAACTAACCACTAACTAAGTAAACGCATGTCATTTACAAACAATGGCCTTTATCCGAACGTGGTCTTTAAAAGATGGTTCACGTCATTATTGAGCGCCGGTGACCATATTTCATAGGGCTCGTACGGACTTGTATGGGGGCAAGACGGCTCATTGGTTAGATCGCGAATTTACTGATCGGAAAGTTCCTGGTTCGAACCCGATCTCTGCCTCTCGACTTCATCTGTTTAGGCTTGGGAATCTGGCAGTATCCCAGCCCTCGTGCTTCCTTCTGATTGCATGGCAGTTAGGCACCGAGAGGATGCTGCTGCGGAACGATTTTTTTCTTGTATGGAGGGAGGTTCAAAAAACTGGCTCGCCGCTGGCTATTACTGGGCAATCAGTCAGTGTTTCATAAGAACGACCAAGTAGAACGGATCTCATCCGAAAAGTGCAGCTCAACTGCAACGTTCGCGTGATCTAATGAAAAATAACTAACCACTAACCAAGTAAACGCATGTCATTTTTCTCCGCGCGAAAGTTTACATTTCGTTTAAAAATTTATTCATGCGTCATTAGTCCCCATCGGTTACGGAAAACAGCATAACTTGCGCGGGTGGTTTCATCCAGGCCGCACATTGTGTACACATTTTTGGCATTCTCGTTGCTTGCTGTGGGAGAGGGCTACTGATGGGTGATGACAATGTAGCTCCGTCGCTGACTCTAGGTGATCGGAGGTCATGGTCACAGGATGTGCCTGGGCAGTCTGGGTATACACCTTTGTGTTTTTTATCGCAGGTCGGGATTTCTGCTACTTACCTCCGATGTCCAGCATTACCTTCCTAGACAGCACAGTCAACCTCATTTTCGAAGCCCTCTCGTATTACGAAATGAACAAACTAGCATCAATGACCAGATTCCTATACGTACATTTAGGCGCTTGAATAGTTGATTGATTTTCGTCACCCTTGGGTAGACAGGAAGTCGTCGTTCAGCTGTAACTCCCGGTGCCTAGCTGCCATGCCACCCGAAAGAAGCACGAGGGCTGAGATACTGCCAGGTCGCCCAAGCCTAGACAGGGGAAGTCGAGAGACAGAGGTCGGGTTCGAACCACGGACCTACCGGTCAGTAAATTCGCGCTCTAACCACTTGAGCCATCTCGCCCGGGGTAGACATGAAAGGATAGGATTATCGAACATGATGTGGCAGTGTTTCAACGCCCATGTTATCCAAAGCCGCATTCAGTTCCCTCTCGCGAAGATGTTCGTTTTTCAGATTTCTAGTCTTGATCCCCCACCCAATTAGGATCCCGTAGAGTACAATACCTCCTAAAATAGCAGTTCCTTCAATCAACCGGTCAAACTATTTTCCGCAAATATTAAAAGCATAACGGAGTAGAAAATCGATCTTGACGAAACGGCACCTTAGGATAGTCCCGTTGTCCTCCGAATCCACTGCACTTTTTGATACATTTTACGCCAGTTGATCAAAGTAGTATCCTGGTTACTTGTGTGTTTGGTTTCCTTTTGGATCGGTCACCTGATCACAATGCATTCAACTCTTTTCACTGCTAGTAGGTGGCTTGTCGCAGGGTGTGTTCTGTCAGAGACCAGCCAAACTTCACATAATCATGGTTATCTCCACGTGGTCTACCATGCTCATGACGTGAGGTACCGCATGCCCAGCCATCTGGTGACATGGCTTTGTCTGATTGAACAGTCATGTGCCAGTAATTCATTAGGGGTTGGTCACGTGACCGGTGATTGCTGACACTCGCAGCCCCGCGATTGTATGCCATTAACATTCATTGTGTGTTTGTTCAGACAACGGTTATTTCTTATCAGGTTGCATTCTTTTGGAAGTCTTTTTTTGCTTGATCGTTCTGCTTGGGTACGTAGCGACTACCGGCGTGATTTTTCCGAGAATCTACCAACATTTCGCACTTCTATCCGTTGTCTTCAAAGACTCTCGAAACAACTGAACTCTATCCGTTCCGGCTTGACAGTGCCACTGTTAAACGAACTGTACCTCTACTTCCGTAATTCACGCATTAGCATTACTGTTAGTCTGCACTGGGAACTAACGCAATTCACTGTCCATAGCTGATTATAAGACACCACGTGATTTGTGCATTCTTACGCAGTTTGTGTCGGTTTATTGTGTGGGTGTACCTATGCATTGCTGTCCGGTTCTCGGACACAAACTATTCGACATGGCAGATGTTTTGTTATCACAATCGGATACACATGCGCACCTGCATGTCTTCCTTTATCGTTAGCTTTTGCTTGGCTGCTGTCAGTCAGTGCATTTATGATGTCCGGTTTAGGGGGAACTACGTCAAGGGTTTTGTGTGCCAATTGTTTTTGTCCTGTCTGCACCCTCTACCCTTACGCTGTTTTGCTGATAGTTTATAGTTTCAATAACTAATTTCTGATTTAAAATTCATCGCCCAGGAAATTAGATGTGACGCTTTACCAGTATGCTTGAACATGGACAAACGTTTGATTCTTGTAGATCCTCCGCTCTTTATGGTTCCATCGTTTCCATTTTAGACCCGTTATCGACCCCCGAACAGGAGCATCACCCATTCATGTCGCCGCATGTAAAGACTATACCGATGTATTGGAAGTGTTGCTCAAACTTCCCGGTGTGAATGTAAATTGCCAGGATAACGATGGGTGGACCCCGTTGCATGCAGCGGCTCACTGGAATCGCGAACAGTCCGCCCGTCTTCTTGTCGAGGCCGGGGCTAGCTTTGATACCTATACGCACACGGTAGGTTGTGCCTTTTTTGCTGGGTATTCATTGTCACGCCTCATAAAACCCATCCTCTCTCGCATTCTTCGGGTGTCACAATCGAACCTATGTAACAGCCGATGTTATTCTGAATGTCGAATCTTGGATTAATGAGGGTTAATTTTTCATTCCATGACAAAGCTGAAACTGAACCGTTCAGTTGTAACACCCATCTGCCGTGCTACCTGAAGAAAGCTCGAGAGCTGAGGTAAGTCAAGCCTAGATAAGAGCAGTCAAGATATGCTGGGGTCCGAAACACGGACCTTTCAGGTAAGTTCGTGCTCTAACCACTGAGCTATCTTAAGCTCAAAGTAGCATTCACAAATTACGAGAGGATACCACGTACTGGCGAAGTCACCCGTTTCGAGAATGTTTCATCGCTTGTATGCATAAAGCTCCTCTTGTCTTGGACCGAATAGTTTGTCCAGAATGATTTTCCCCGGATCGATAACGGGTGGTTTAATTATCACAATTGTTTGGATGTTGAACACAAGGATGTCGCCTACGGTGTTTGATTTAGTTTGGGGCCAGAACAGAGTGCATCTTCAGCACAACTGTCCTAGGTGGATCACCCAGCAACGTGCAAGGATGTGACGATCTCGTTGCACGAAGAATTGGCATGCAACAATGAAGCGGTTTGAAGAGAGTCCAGAAGGCTATTTTGATCAATTCGTTTACCTTCGGGATCCGCAGCCTGAGTTGCTTAGCAAGTTGTTTACCCCTTAGTTGGGCATGGGAAACGAAGAGCGAAGTGACTCCGTACCAGCGCATGGTCAGAATCCACGCTTGTTCAAAAACG
This sequence comes from Clonorchis sinensis, assembly GCA_003604175.2. NCBI lineage: Eukaryota > Metazoa > Platyhelminthes > Trematoda > Opisthorchiida > Opisthorchiidae > Clonorchis > Clonorchis sinensis. The sequence continues at coordinate 19,017,830 of CM030372.1, forward strand.
AGTGGCAGTAAGTTATTGATCCGTGCCAAAGGTAACTGATATGCGATGTGATCAGCTTAGGCCCTTGGCTGGCACGCTGTCATAGGACTCCATGTGGCCAGACGATTTCGGTCATTTCAGAAGTTAGCACTGCCTAAATCAGTCTGCGGTCAGTACATGGCTGAGGCAGTCGTTCGCCGTTGTCTGTCCTTGTCTAGCCTACTCCAAGTCGACCACCCAATTGAACCTCAGGTGCGGTAAGTTTCCTACTTGTGTATTCAAGCTTCCGGCGACCATAACCATATCTAAGCTCTTAGCCCGCTGTAATAGGGTACTGATGGTGCTGATGGTGCCGGGACTACAGTCGGATGAGAAGTAAGCAGACAGCTTCTAAAACCGCTTCACGTACCACACAGAGGCTACTGTTAACGAGTATCCAGTTAAGCAAAAATCCTTCCGCCCGATGACCTAGAACGATACCGACCACTCTACATCCTGTCGCAGCGGTTTCTAGATCCCTAATGGGTGCGCAGCTAGGAGCGAGTGGAGAGTGATAGGACGGTTTGCTCAACCACTGTACTTGCATCTTGAATTCTTGTTTCTGATATACAGTACATATCAATCTCAAGCGAGTCCAGTGTGAGAGCAAGAGCAGCCTGTTGTCCTGCTTGCTTCAGATTGCGAAAATTAGTAGCAGCCAGACAGATTGGGTGTTGGGTCTTGAGGTTTGATTCCTAGTTGCCTGAGGCTTTCGGTCCTGGATGACGCGCAGCTGTTGCGGCCAAGTTAGATGCAAGTCGAACAGGACGGGTCCACAATAAGTGCGTTATGATTGGGGTGCGGGAGAGGGAAAAATACTTGGAAGGGAAATAAGGAGGACGTCAGCATTAGCCCATCTTCACTTACCTGACTGGCTGTATGCAGTAAGTGAGTCGACCTTGGCTGATCACTACCCGAGAACCGATGTGGCATGACAGTATTTCCAACTGTGAGAATTGTGGTTGTACATTGGCTGTGATACTACCAGGATACCCAAACCTAGACATAAGGATGACTAAGATGACCAAAGCATTTGGATCAAAAATCTGGCCGCCTTTTTTTAAGAACAATTCACCCCATGCTCTGGCCCCCACCTTGGTTGACCAGGCAACTGTGTTGTTCAGACCTCCAAACACTGACCAAGTAGCATGGAAAACGCTGTGCGTGTCGAATGGACACTCCCCAGTATAGCTTAGATCAATGCGTCACGGAAGTAGACAACTTTGACACCACAGTAAGGTCTAGTCTTTTTGTGACGGTTGTGGTGCCAGGTTCAGCTGAGGTGGAGAGTTTGTGAGAAGTAGAGAGGAGTTCCGTCTTGGAACTGCGTCCGACTGTACCACTCGGTCACAAAATGACCTATGAGCAGTGTGCTTAACTCCCACTTGCACAGCTGACAGCACCGCCGTCCCTCAGTCACTTAATTAACGTCGCGCACCTGGTGTCAGTTGGCTCTTCGATCGGCATCTTCTCAGGTAGGCGGTCCATGTGACTTGTGGGATGAATTTCGCTGTAGTCTAAATGAAGTTCGGTCAGTGCTGTTTAGCCACTTGAGTCCAGTGGTATTGTGTTCAACCAGCCTGAGATGGCTCAGGCGCGAATATATTGAGCGAAAGGTACCGTTTCCTACGCATCTTTACTGTTCTCTATATTGTGTTGGTGTATCTTTATGGCCGGGACGAGGTGGCTCATTGGTTAGAGCGCGAATGTACTGACCGGATGGTCTGCGCTTCGAACCCAACCCCCAGCATCTGGACTGCTTCTCTAGGCCTGAGCAACCTGGCAGTATTTCTGCCCTCGTGACTTCTTTGGGTGTCAAGGCAGGTAGGCGCCGAAAAGGTGTGTCCATCAAATAACCGGAAATTGGCAGGTTCACACCGTTGACGATTCTGAACAAGAATGAAATAGCTTCTCGACCTTTAGGCACGGACTGACTCCACTTTCTTGATAAACTATACCTGAAAATTTCCTCACTGTTGACTGTACAGTGGGATATGCCGATCTTAGAACCCATTTTCTCAGTGGCTGGCCTCCAAAGTTTTGCCGCATCTGTTTTTATTCAATTCAGACACAAGCCTTCATCAAATCAGCCAATTGGTCGTATGAGTGGATTCACTAATCTTTGGACGGAAACGGCGGTGGTTTTTGTTATTTTCATCATCAATATTGCTATTCTCACTATTATTAATGATTATGTCTTGCTGTTTGTTGTTTTCAGAATCAGTCGATTTTCGATGTGGCGGATAAACAAATAACCATTCTTCTCCGACAGCTTCGCGAACGTCAGCGTGGGGTAAGTTCGGATAAAATAAGCCTTGCTTTGGTTATGGAGTTTGATTGTGCTTCTTGATGTCACAAGGTACATTGCAGCGATGAACAGCGAACTACTGTCTATTCAAAAATCGATGCTACTTCATCTAAGTAGATTGCATCCGGTGACATTTGGTCTTTATCTCTTCGCTCCTCTTAAGCAATCCGTACGTACGCCAACTGCCAAACTGGTCGGCCATCTAAGACTGCGAGACTTCACTGTTGGTTTATGCTATGACCTAGCACCTTGTGTGATGGTGGACGTTCTCTTTCACTGGACTAACTGGCTCTGTATGGAGAAAATGAGCTGTCTGCCATGAGAGTGCCCGAGGCATTTCATTCTTGTAAATGTGATGTTTCCACGTGTGCTTTGGGGACTTTCTCGTCGATGTATTGGAAGCTTCCTAGTGTCCGATAGTCTTGGTAAGTGTCACCTCTGAAGCGCTACCTGGATCTTGTGCGAACATGTGATTATCAGTGCCCAGGCATTCCGATGAAGCGACTTGTGCACGATAGATTAGCTAGTTCCACTCTCTTGGTAACGTTGGTTGAGTCGTGTACTTCGCTCAGCTGTCTGTCCAGTCATATAGGGGCCAAACGTTACCGCGAGCCGACTATTGAAATGTGAAATCAGTAACCGGTAGAGTCAGTCACGTTTCAATGACCGCCTCTGTCAGGCAGAATTCCGCACCGATACCCTCTCTGCCGCTCGCACTTAGGCGCTGCTACGGTCAGTATGCCTGTCCCGCACGCGATTGGCCAAAAGGTTGGGCCGCTCGCCGGTCTAGCATCAAGGCGAGTTCTGATTGGCCGAAAGTCTGGACCCAATCGTGATCCAGTATTCGCCGATAAGCAGTTGTCAGTGGCGCATCCGGAAGGCGTCAAAATCTCCAGAATGTTGTCGCCGCATACACTTCATAGACGACGCGCTGTACATGTTTGTGACCTGGTTTTGGACGTTAATACACGTTGAGCATCTCTGACGACAACGCTAGCTTCGAAGGTTCAGAACTAAGCTAAGAAAATATCCCTGTTACAGCCTCCCCGTTTGGGAACACCAGAGTGGGGTGCGACTTTCGTTAGTGGCATGGTCCAATCAAGCATTCAGTGATTCTCCCGAATAGAAGTTTTTCACTTGTCGGGTCTTACTGTCTCTCCAATATCAATGAACTTGTTTGGCTGTCTTTCTCCAAAATACTCTTGGATCGCGATTTATAGCTGAAAAACTAAATTCCACCATCCCATCCATGGTTTACAGACTTAGGAGAGACGATGAGATCGCGGACAGTAGGTAGGCAACTATTTTAATTTTAGGTACATTCAGATACTGAACTGAATGCAGTGCGTGTGTGTTTTCTTGTTGGGATGTGAGCTGGGTGAGAAAATTTGGTCGGACCAATTACTTGCCTGAAAGCTGTACTTTGACTACGTGCGAGCCTGAGATGGCTCAGTAGTTAAAGCTAGAATTTAACGATTTGATTGTCCGTTGTTCGACCCCCAGCCTCTGCATGCTTACTGCTCCTATCTAGGCTTGGGTATCTCAGCCCTCGTGCTTCCTTCGGCTGACATGGCAGCTATGCACCGAAAGGATTTTACAGTCAAACGATATATCGATCACTACCTGCTCTGCAGGCGCCGAATTACATTCGAATCTCCAGTCGCAGATATAACGTGTGAACGTTTGCACCACTAACCTGTTGTTCACTGAATGGCGATGTGGTCCACCATTGCTAGTGTCGTCGAACCTTCCGCTAGCTACTGCCTTTTGATAGGTGGAAGAATGCCACACGAAATCGTTATTATACGATACCACTGCGTTGTCTTCTTTTTGGTTCGAAACCATCTGCCACCAATCCATCGTGAATCGGTTTTTTGTCCAATATTTCGGCAGATGATTGATTAGCTTGTGGTTTCGTCGTGAAGTAAATGCATCGCAAGCCCGTTCTGTATTCGGAAATGTTTGGTATCAAACGTTTTCGAAAACGATGACTACTTAATCGGTCCCAAGCGTTTTTCAACTCGTTCCCTATTGTTTGTTTCCCAGGACACATTGTCATCATAGACAACAACGTCCTGTGAAGTTTCATCTGTCGCGCCTCAGTTGTTTCTTTTGAATAGTAATTGGTGGATCTCAGTATCACTGATCCAGTGTTCCTACCAGACGTTTCAGAGGCACCGTGTAATAACGGTATTTTCTCGGCTTAGTTCTCGGTCTGAACCTTCCAAGCTAGCGTTGTCGTCAAAACAACCACCAAAGGTGCACAACGTGTGTTAACGCCCAAAACCAGATAAAAAACAAATGTGCAGCGCGTCGGTTATAAAGTGCATACGGCGACAACGTCGTGGAAATTTTGGCGCCTTCTGGACGCGACACTGGCAACCGGCACTCGATGGTTGCTGGACCATGATTGGCTGCTGGGTCCAGATTTTCGGCCAATCAGAACTCGCCTTGGTGTGGGACAGGCTTCTTGACCGTAGCAACGTCTAAGTGCGAGTGGTATCGGTGTGGAATTCCGCCTAACACACTGATGATCAAATACGGTCAACATCTTGGTGTTTTGTGCTTTCAGAGGCCAAGTTCTCAAAGCATGTGAAGATGCAGACATGAAGTCTCTAGGTTTGACAAACAAATTGATGTCACGTCGGCGCCGCACGAATAGTCAGTTCAAAAGAGTTACCTTTGCCAACCTTATCGGAAACGTAGCTTAGTCTCCTGCCAGTCCGTTGGGACTGCTGGAATTCCCTGGTCGATGGAATGGACTCGCCCAGCTACAAACAATTCGTATGAGTCTGGCTTAAACCAGCCATGTTTCAGCACTTTACCATCTGCAGGTTAAAAGCACATAGAGTGTTTAATTTATTTAGTTTTGCCGACCAATTTTTTATGATCCGATCCTAGAAGAGCTACGTCCATGTTCCGAAGCTTGCAGCAATTGATCGGCTATCTACAACATACTCAAGGTGAAACGGGGAAGGAGTCTGCCCCGCCGGGTACCACTGAATATAGTGAACTTAAGCAGAGGCCTAAAACAGTAGCTTACTCAGCCGCGAGATTTGGCGCACCACTCGGGAATATGCAAGATACGGGGCCCGGATTGATTATTAAAATCTGTATCTGTGGTATCGTGTCAGTCTACGTCGGAGAAGCCAGAAAGAACCCTTGGATGTTACAACTACCAAGCCGATGCTGCAGTTGTTTTTTCACAGCGTTCGGTACTTTTTTTTGGAATGGAGAATCACTGTCCCCCAATTCCAATCGTATTTTCCATCTACTCAAAATATCATGATGTTGCTCAGTAAAGCAAGTCAGCGGATTTTTCAGCCCTTTTTTAAAGGGGCAAGTCACAACCCTTCCTGGCACTATGCCTATCCGCGACTCAAAGTTCGGTATCACATGACGTTTAGCGAGTGTAGAGTCTCGTTTGGGGTCCTGCCGATCCCTTTCGACGGAAGTCTTGCGTGCAAGGTGGCGGGTGTTACGGGCTCTTTCTGGAGTCGTCGCTTGCGGTTAACGACCAAGTAATCTGACCTACTTGGGAGTGTTGGATAATGTCATCCCTAGGGCGCAGAATGCATGACCTGGAATTCCTGCTGTTCAGGTTACTGTGCGCAGCAGGTTCATTTGGAGTCTATCGGGCTCTTGGTCATATTTAATAGTTTTTCTGCCAAATTAGATAACTCGCCGTCCATCCGTAGTGCGACTGGAACGAACAAATTGTGGAGCTGAATTTTTCTAACCCATTCTTTCACCTGATAAATCAGCATTTCCGTTTCCCAAACTATGGAACTTCTGCTCTCACACCGCTATCGCACAGAACGGAGCAGAGTAATCTTCAAATGACCTTGTAACATTGGTACTGGCAGTATAGAGTTTGCATATTTTACTCCGGTTGTTCACTGATTGAATCATGAGGAAGGTAGTTCCGTCTCGTATGGTGCTCGGAGTCACCACGATACTTGACACCAACTACCACGTTAATGTAGCGTCTGCTGATTGGGACCAAATCGGACATAGAGAAGGCTACATACCTGTTTATTGGTATTCCTAAACGGATCACGATTAGTTGATGTAGCAGTAGGTTGGTCGGTGCTAAGTGACCCTTAAATTAGTTTGATGTTGAACTGACTCGGGGTACATCCTACGGTGACTTGACCGGTTGATCAGCCGGTAGGTGTAGTTCCAGATTATGTTGCCTAGAAACGATTCTAAGACTAAGCCGGGGTGGTTTGAAGGTCTATTTCTGATTCTCTTATCATTCTCTTCTCCTGGGCAACTCTTGTCCCGAAACGTGACGGTTCACTTTGTGCCCTTGGTCCAACTTTATGTTAAATTCGGTGTTTTTTCGTGCAACTGGCTGTGATATCGCAACCGTTCGTCGCCAATTCCTTCATTTATTCTCATGTAAAAAATCTACCTTTCTTAAACTCCTTCTTAACGGCATTGTGCTGCCGAAAGTTCTATCTTATGAACACCTTATGACGTCCTCCGTTACGGCCGTATGGCCTCGTGCGTCCATCTCTTTTCAATGTGACCGAATTCGCCTGACTATTTCGCAGTCGCCCGAAGATCACGTTTTACGTCCACTCGAACACTGCACGCTGCTTATCTTGTCCGTTGCTCATTGAACTTTTGTTATGGAGGTTTTGGTCGCGTTCGGACATACTTGCTTGTCTTAACGTCAGCATTTGATGCTTCCCGATCTGCTTAACGGCAAATGTTCAGATAGGAGTAACTTTTGACTTCGAAACAAATGCGCCAGGGAATAGCCAACAGTTCTTCCCGATGTGAGGCTCCAGCACCTACAGACTGTTTGTAACCCATCCTATTCACTATATTGATCACTGTTAGGTACTCGTTGTCACCCGTTCGGTTGTAATCTCCTTACTATGATTTCATTTAACCAGAGGGCTCCTCCCACTCCGGTGGCTCCAGTAGCGCCAGTTCAAACGGAACCAGCTGCAGCTGTTTCTTCTGAGTGAGTTCATGTGTTTTTTTGTCGTATACTTCTTATTGTTCCGTTTTCTCTTTTTTTTCACGACTGAACCAGCGATATGCGCCGATTGTCAGGCATGAAAATGAGTGTAACGGTTTTTGTGGTCGCATCAAATCAGCTGATTCACTTCAACCGCAAGAATCACGCGATACACACTCTCCCCAATGCAACTACTTTTTTCGTCAGGTTTTCAGTAGCAGTTTCGGTAAACTCCCACGAATTACCACGTGAATGCAATTACTTGTAAAGTGTGCCTCCCGTTGCTTTGTTCTTCGGTGGTTACTCGAAGTTTTGCTCGTAGCCGTCTACGTGCAAATTAATCTGGGTGCTTTTTACAAGCTTTCATCATCTGGCTTCCAACCTCTGTGCATCAGCTCTCCATGTTTCTGTTGAAGAAGTCGGTGGATTGCATGGCGTTTCCAAATTATCACCGCGCTCTCTTTCGTGCAAGCCGTACTCACACAGACACACTTCAGTCAAGAGACCTTTGCTTTACGAATCACTGGTGGGGAATATTCAGGCGCCATTAAACCAGATAAATTCCAATTATGTCCATTATTCCGTTTCAAGATTAACGGCAGTCTAGCAGATCTCGCTTCTGAATAGCTTCTCTGTTCTTAGTTGATTTCACTTTTCGGCTTCGTTGTCTGGGGTAAAGACTAATCCAATGTTGGGGTAGGCCTACCCATCACTACGGATAAACACTGAAACTAATTCACCATTATTTTCGACTGTGCTGCACTCTTGCTTCTTTGTTTTTACTCTCCTCCGTTTCTGTTTGTTTCCCCGGTTTGTCAGCGAACGTCTACTTATGGTTCCCATTTGTTACTGCATTCTGTTTTTTTTCACTGCCATTCAGCGCTAGTACTGTTGGAAATCATCATCCCTTTGCTGGATAAACATGCTGATCTGGTGAAGCGGGTTGAGATTGATTCCCAAGCGGTAGCATTCACAGCCAAGTGTATGTAGATTCACACAAGCCTTATTTTCAACGGTAAAGCATCCCAACGCTCAGTCGCTTCGTTATCGCCGTTCACATCTAACTCAAATCTGTTAAGGTCTCACAGGAAAGTAGTATTCAACAAATGTGGTGAACCGATGGTTATAACCCCCCCCCCTCCCAGTTTACGCTCGGTCAGTCTCCTTGCCGTTTGTGGGCGCCACTGAGCCGCCCATCATGTCACGGTGAAGGGTATTCATTCGGAAACCCATCGTGGTTAAACTGGCCGTGCGATTTAAGCCATCTTTGTTAAGTATCCGTCTCGCAAATGTCATTCGGAATGCTCAGCTTCGTGCACTTCCCTGGAACATACGGTACAATACTTATGCGTCTAATGTCCCCCGTTCGCAAACTTTTACCGAACTGGCTCAGAGACAGGAGGTGACCTGCATTCATCTGTGTTACATTATTGCCTAAAAACTCATTTGCTTTACGCCATTTTCACAGTGCTTCAATTGACGGTCTACAGTCGTCCGACAGTCCCCCCCCTCAGTGCAACCTTGCTTACGGGCCATACTCTTTCTTTGCTCAAATCCGCCCTACAAAACATTCACTTTTTTCAGGTCTGTTTGTCTCGCAACAATTTTCCGTTACGTTGGTTAGAACAAAATTTAACAACAAATCTTTGGGAACAATCGATGTGCGTGCGCAGATACACTCGCCTGCGCACACGCTCTTGACCCATCAAAAGCGGGATCATAGTGTTTTGCCTCTTGTGCCAAGATGCGAGACAAAAGGCGGGTGTCGGTAGTGAAGTGACTTGGTGACCCACACGGAATACTACGAATGGTGGATGTTTGTTTGTTTGTTTGTTCGTTTGTTCTGCGACTGCCACTACCGCCGCTTGTGGATGTGTTACGCACAGCAACAAGTTCACGTCCCCTGGCCTAGATGTGCTGTGCATCCCGCTCCTCCCTCTTGCGCACCAATATGTTTTCGCGTGGATTTTGACACTTTTAGATGCTGTCTTCGATTGATGTGCCCACCGTACTGCTGCCGCTGCCAACAATGGACTGGCGCGTGCTAATTGTGGGACTGCCAGCATCATCATGACACCCTCACCCGCCCAAAACTATGATTGGTTGGCAGTCTGTGCATTCTTTGGACTGTGTTCATTGTCACGTTACTCTTGACGACATAAAATCAGTTAATTAATGAAGCAGCCATATGCCATTAGTGGTATGAAGACATACTCCTTTTTGAGGTCATCACACTTCACTTTAAATGACAGTACTGTGCCAACTCAGGTTTGCGCTGAGTGCCTCCGATTGTCATAATATGTGAGCATTCTAGGCCAGTGGAAATGTCTGAAGCGAATTCTGGTAATCGCGAATCAGACCAAGGTGTTCGAATGACACACGGCTCATGCGGTCATCCGTAAAGACACCAGTGCGCGATCCAGTAGTTCAATGTTGTTCCTGATAAGCTCATGCTCTTTGTTAGATCCTTAGTCACCCGTTGAACCAGTTACAAGAATGTCTCGCGCTAAAAGACGGCGCAGCCGCTTTTGAAATTGTTTTGTTGTACTCTTTGTAACTGTAATTTTTTTCCAGGAATCTCCTGACATTAGGCTTTGTCTTTCCCTGGATAACCTTTGTCTTAGCTTTCGATTATTGCAGACCATCATTCTATACACATCGTTGCTCAAAGCTTTGGTCGTTCCCACTTGCCTGTCGATCGTTTGGTACGCTCATGATTTTGAAACTGCGTCTTGTACCTGATCGCTGTTTGGGATTCATTTTTGGGCTGATATGTGCAGTTCAGAGTTTGTTGTCACCCTCAGGTGTGCATTGATGCTCGCCTCATCAGCGTTTTGCGAATGCCCAAATTGTCTTCGCCTCCGGTCGGTGTCCGTAGTTTTCCCTTCTTTTTCTCTCCTGCTCACACCATATGCAATAGAATGCAAACCCTCTCTCTTCCGTAGACCCTCATCTCTTAGACCTTTGCCCTCAGGAGTGTCGGTTCACTGTTCCAAGGGACTGTGCATCATGAGGATTTTTCTCTGATTTAGGTATCAATTCCCGTGGTAGCAGGTATTTTTGGGATAAGAGATCGGACAGATGGTTTTAAAGTCTATGGGCAGGACTTATTTAATGGTTTACCACTCTCCATCTAACTGAATGTAAACAATACCATTTTAGTTGCTTTCTCGCTGTGAAAATCCACATGTATATTGGTAAGATGCAGCAACGCCTCATGGGGGATAGATTGGCTTCCCATTCGACCCATCCCTTCACGTAATTCCCCCAACACTGAGAAGAACAGTAGAAGAACAGTTGCGTGATACAGTTTAATTGGCGACCGGAGACAATTTCGAATAGGTTGTATGCTTCATCAGGCAGGTTACAGTCATGTGTGCTCGCCTTTTCGGGTCGGCGCAACCTTTTGATTTCAGTTTGTGATCAGCATGGGACAGCCCCGCCTGCCGGTTGTATTGACATCAGTATTTCAGTTCCCGTCTAAATTTACAACTGCTTCCTTCCGGAGAGGACATCCAAACTGACCCAAAGGAGAGGGACTCTTATGAGGAGGAGTACTCCTGAAGAATGTGATGTCGTCTTTAAAAAAGTTGTCTACGACTGGTTTCTATAGCTAGCAGATGATAAAACTATCCTTTGAGTCGTACAACTGCACAGTTAGCCGAGTAGAAAGACTAGGAGATAATTTTCGGAAAGTTTATCGATTTCACATGACCGTGGTCTGCAGGTGTCTAGCCGGAAGTATACGTACCACACTATCCAAGACAAACTGTTATTCGGCATGCCGTGGTTTGTCTGGCAGAGAATTTCCTGCATTTGGCCAGGGTTGTCCGAGCTTGTGGATGGGCTGTCTTCTGTGTACAGATAACTATGTTGTTCAGTCAAACCCGGACGGCTTCGGCTGTTTGGAGCACTCCTAACCAAAACCCGATGAAATAATCGGTGTCTGACGATACTTTCTCTAGCCTAGGGTGCCCAGCCATTCCGGACGCAACAAAGCAACATGGTCCTTTGCCGTTACGAGTGATAAAACTTAAAACCAAAGTAACACCTGAAATTCAATCTCTTGTGAGTTCGCAAGTCACATTTCCGCTGGCAACCGTTCATTATGGATCTGGCTGTTTCATTCCTCTCATATACGGCTGTTTCCTACCCCATTTCAACTTTTGGACATCCACTGATATGCGTGATGTGAATGAATTTATGCCATCAGGGTTCCGCTGTGATTTTACACGACACTAATTAGTGTCGTGTCCACAAACCTGAACGCTTTGGCCCACAAATTTGTTCCAATTTCGCCGTATTCTGGGTCGATTGTTCTTTTCACATGCAATCGCGGAAACAAACCTCAACTTGTTTGATTATGGGTTGCGCATGTTTCAGTTCTTTTCCAAACTGATTTCGTAGACCGAAACGAAACTGTTCATTTTTGTTTTGTAGATTCTGTAGGTCACCGTGTGGTTTGGTGACGAGAAGTGTTCGACTAGTGACCCACTGAATGCCGTCGATTGGTGATTTCGCAGTGAGGGTGTCACCCTCAAAGATAAGTAGTTGTACTTATTGGAAATGCACTACTCATAAGGTTGCTGAAAATTCGTCGACAGCCCACGACCGCTTTCGCTCTTCTCGGGGCTCATCAGGTAGACGCAGTCGCCGAGTTTCCGTCAACCTTATGTTCTACTTGAACCCAAAGTGCACGAAATTAGCGAAATACACTCATTTGCAGACAAATTTGGTTTCACGAGAGACTCACCTCTCATCTCTCGTTTGTGATGTTTCAAGGCAACTGAATGTGCTTCACCAGGCCGCCTCATGTTTCGGTTGCTACGATATTTCAGATATCGCGATACATGTATATTCCTAATACACTACTCATAATTTGATTTCAAATAGAACGTAAAGTTGACGGAAACTCGGGGACTGCGTCTACCTGATGAGCCCCAGAAGGGCGAAACCGATCGTGGGCTGTCGAAGAATTTTCAGCAACCTTGAGTAACGCATTACGAATATGCATGTATCGCGATATCTCGAATATCGTAGCAACTGGAATGAGGCGGCCTGGTGCAGCACATTCAGTTGCCTGGGACATCAAAAACGAGATTCAATTTGGGCTCCAGATGAGTCTCTCGCAAAACCAAATTTGTTTGCAAATGAGAGCATTTCGCTAGTTGTACTTATGTTCTACTTGAAACCAGATTGCACGAAATTAGCGAACTACACTCATTTGCAAACGAATTCGGTTTTTTGCGAGAGACCCACCTGGAACCAAGATGAATCTCCCGTTTATGATGGTTCCAGGCCGCTGAATGTGCTGCACCAGGCCGCCTCATGTTTCAGTTGGTACGATACTCGGATTTTCAGAAACCTCATGAGTAGTGTATTACATATTAGTATTCTTTCTAATAGACGTTTTTTTTCGCGGGATAGCAGTTTTGTTTCAGAAGTCCTGGTTCACTTTCTAGCTTATGCTAAAGCGGTGTTAGCCAGGTGCGGTTGTCGGTTTTTAGGAACAGCACTAACGGTTTGTTACCTGACTGTCAGAGTAAAACACTGATGAAAAAAGGGGTGAGATAGTGGACCTGGTGCTCGCCTATGTCAAGCATTCTGAGGTGCCCACACCTCCAAGTGTTCAATCAAACAATCTGGAGACTGACAGCACGAACGCCACTGACATCGATCAGCCGCCATTTCTTGCAATGTCTTCAGACAAGCACAGACGGGATCACGAGGACCCCGTCCTGGAAGGCGTACAACACCAACAACACCCAAACTCTTCTTGATCACTTTGACGCCCTTCTGCCAGGTCATACGTTGTCCACCTCGCAGTTTGCGCCATTCCGACGGAGGCACAGAGAACAATACTCCTCTCGGTAGACAGTGTTTCGGCATACGTAACTCTGTCACCTGGTACACGCGCCCCTTAAGACCCAGTGATATACCTTTTTGACGCCACAAATGACGGAAATTAGCAAACGTGATTCGAGGCTTTGATATTCTTGCACTGACTTCATCAGACACATTTTCATCAGAGCTAATATAACTATAAAAGAATGTAAACTTCTTCACAAATTCCAGTTATTCTCTTTCAAATGTAGGGGATGTGTTCAGACACCGTACGTTCTGAAGCTTGATTTTGCACTTTGAAGGTGCCGTAAGATGGTATGATGGTGGTCAGTCTATGCAACAGGGCTTGAGCTTCGCTTTGATCTTCAAAGATGAGGGCGGTGTCATTTGTGTACTCCAGATCGACAAGTTTCTCACCAGCAACAATCTGAACACGGGGTTTTTAGACATTATTTCATCAATGATGAATTTGAACAAGAATGGAGAGAGTGGACATCTTTGTGGAGACGCCACTTTTTGTAGGGAAGCTTGTGGAGAGCTCAACATACACTCCTGCACTCCCAGAAATATGTTAATTTAGGGATCGGATGTGTTCACAAATTTCTGAGCAAGTGTAGTAGACAGGGCTGACCGATCAACAGAAATACCGTGTGCCTCGCCAAAGATCAGTCTCCTGATAACATCGCTCAGCCTGAACTGTCGGCGGTCAAATACCCGGAAACGTCATATACTCTCCGACCGGCGTAGCCAAGTCTTACAACCGTACTACAATACAACCCTCAGCTTAGTCTAATAGACGCCTCTCTTGAGACATACTGATACTAAAACTAGAACGATTTTTCGAAAGCCATTTTGACCTCTGAGATTCCTGCGTTGGATTCACCTTTTCTATGAATGTGACTCCCACAAGCGTATAGAGTTCCACAACTTCTCTCTTTGTATTCTTGGAGGCTTGCTCAATGATCGGAAGTACTGGCGCCGCCACGAAGAGACTGAACCCTAATTCAGTGTGCACCTACAAGCTGTCCTATCTGTCATCTCCATTTTATTTAAGTTTGTCGTTGCTGCCACCTTGACGTGGTGGTCGGGCTTGAGTGCTGCAGTGATCCCGGGGCTACACTGGCTGGAACGTCGTTCCACAAGGTGCAACCATGTCAGGAAGGCCAAAGGGGAGTCAGAGACCAAGAGCAGCGAGACCCCGTACTACGAGTAATCGTGCTACGAGGCGGTCTGGGGGTAAAGTCGTACTGTCCTCTGCGATGGAGTGTGAAGGCAGTAAGGTGTTTCCCCCAGGTGACCAGCATGTCCATATTTATGGAAGCAGCGATGCTGCCTTCCCCCGAGGAAGGACGGGTTAGAAAAGGTCGGCCCCAAAAACCGCACACCCGATCGCCCAACGGTTGACCGTGACCGCCCTCGCATTATCCACTACGGTCGAAATACTTTTAAAGCCAAAGAGTCCGGTGCTGCTCAAAGGCACCTGCTTGCGCAGCCGCATCAGGAATGAGACAGTTATGCCTTATTCCCTGCGCCTCGGGTTAGACCAACCCCCCAGCCGAGCAGGTCAGACTATTGAGTCATCGGCTCCGGGCAGGGTCCCCAAAGAAAACCCTACTGTCCGCTGCCTCGTGGATCAGACTTTTCAGTCAGAGACTAGGGGCAGGGTCCCGAACAAACCCTACATTCTCCCACTGCCTCGTGGGTCAGACTTTTGAGTCAGAGGCTAAGGGCAGGGTCCCCGAACAAGACCCTACATCCTCCCACTGCCTTGTGGGTCAGACTTTTGAGTCAAAGGCTCAAAGTGGGGTACATCAACCAAACCCCTTCCTCGGCCTGGGCAACCGGGAAGTATCATTTGCCCGCGCAGTTCGGTGTCCACCGATGTCCCTCCCCAACCGTTCCCACCAAACAAGCAAACGTCACTAGATCACTTGACTGTCAGTTATCTGACCAAAGGCCTTATGCTCCTCGCTGCCCATTAACAATAAAAACAACACCCTTCTACATCCACGAGATCCTCTGTATATAGGAGCTTTTAACGTCCGTACCCTATGTTAACTTGGCAAACAGGCAATGCTTGCTGAAACCTTATACTCCCTTAAAATTGATGTATGCTGTGTCTCCGAAACACGCATACAAGACCCAAGCGTGGTTATGCATCTCAGAACGCCAAGGATGAACTCAGCTCTTTCATTTCTCCCTCCGTGTGTCCGGTGACCAGAAGCAATGACTCGTGGACTATATGGCGTGGGAGTTGCACTCAGCCCCTGAGAGCTGAACGCTTTGATTGGATCCCAGTGAACAGTCGCCTTTGCGCCGTCCGATTATCCAGTTCAATCAAGCTCAATGCCTCCGGCATAAAAAGCGATGCCTGTTTGTAGTGTCGGCTTATGCCCCAACGGACTGCAGTCCCGATTTTGAGAAGGATACTTTCTATCGAGAACTATCCGGGCTCATTCGTCAGGCAAAAGCACTGATATTGTGATCCTTGCAGGCGATCTGAATGCTCAAGTGGGTCGTCTGAGCTCCTTGGAATCACATTTGGGCGGTCGATTTGGAGTCGATGCTCGCCGCACAGACAACGGAGATCGACTCCTTCAGTTATGTGCTGACCATGAACTGTTTCTGGCAAGTACGAACTTTCAACGTAAGCGTTCGCATCGCGTAACCTGGCGGCCACCAACTGCAAATCAACCGTGGACCCAGTTGGACCACGTGGCCATCAGCTACCGGTGGAGAGCCACAATTCAAGACTGCCGTTCTTTTGGGGCACTCTACTTGATTCCGATCACGCCATGGTGCTTGCTCGCCTGACAGTTCGCTTCCTTCAGGCCCTCGCAAACTAGAAAGAAGCATGCCAATCCACTATCTTCGAAGATCGACCATAGCTCAACCGTACCGATCTGAGCTAGCCCAACAACTCTCCATGCACTGGCAATGCGAATGTAGATGAAGCGTGGCAAAATGTGAAAGAAGCCATGTTAGCGGCGTTCAGTGCTGTCTGTCCAACCTCCCCGATTCGACCACAAAACCACTGGATATCGGCGAGGTCGCTATCCATGATTGATGCCCGGAAATCCATACCAGCAGGCAACGCGTACGACGGCGCACGCAACTCCCTTAAACGCCAAATAGTGAAGAGCCTAAGGAAAGACCGAGAGCTCTGGTGGAAATCGAAAGCTCGAGAGATGGAGAAGGCTTTTGCTACGGGAAACAGCCGTGCCCTATATCAACTGATACGATCGACTGGTCCCAGGAAAGCAACGGTCAGCGAAACGATAAGTGAAAAAGACGGCTCATTAATTCACTCCCAAAAACGTCGACTGGAAAGATGGGCCGAACACTTCGAAGAGCAGTTTAGCTGGCCTTCTGCAACACAGCCTGTGGAGATAATGCATACAGGCGAGTGGAATGTAAACCTTGATCGTCCTTCGGAAGAAGAAATAAAGTACGAACTATCCGTACTAAAACGTGAGAAGGCAGGACCGGACGGTCTCTATCCAGCCCTCTTCAAAGAAGGCGGAGAATCCCTGGTGACCCATCTTACAAAGCTTGTTGTTGCTATATGGGACGAAGCGAAGGTGCCTGCAGAATGGGGCATGTCGACAGTTATCCCTATCTTCAAAAGGGTACGCGCGAACCCTGTGCGAAAACCACCGTGGCATCAGCCTGTTAGCTGTGGCATCGAAGGTGCTCTCCGGTCTTATCCTTCGAAGGTTGGCTGAACACAGGGAGAGACAGATCCGTGAAAACCAAGCTGGGTTCCGTCCTGCAAGAGGATGCATCGATCATATCTTCACCCTCCGACAGATTCTTGAACAGCGACACTGCTTCCAGCAACCAACAATGGTTGTGTTTCTCGATCTGAAAGCTGCCTTTGACTCTGTAGGCCGCCAGGCACTATGGCAGTGTCTGTGGAGCAAAGGTGTCCCCATAAACTCTTGACCCTCCTTAAGGCGTTGTACGCCAACTCCCGCGGCCGTGTGAAGGTCTACGGAAGCTCTCGCCTGAGTTCACCACATCAAGTGGTGTCAGACAGGGCTGTCCTCTTTCACCTTTCCTCTTCAATTTCGTCATTGATACAATCATGGAAGACTCATTATCAGCCTCTACTGCCTGTGGGTCGAAGTGCTCCCGGGGCGTCCGCTCACAGATATCGAGTATGCAGACGACATAGCTCTTCTTGGATCTGACTCCGTGGTAATGCAAAGAATATTAAATAATCTAACTAATTCCGCCTCACGGTTCGGCATGCGCTTCACACCTGCAAAGTGTAAAGTGCTACTGCAAGACTGGGTGGGCCCGAACCTCAGCCTAATGCTTGCGGGTGAACCGATTGAGGTAGTAGACAAATTTGTCTACCTGGGCAGTTGTATTAGTCCCGGTGGTCTCGCGAAAGATGATATTTCCATCCGAATTGGGAAGGCCCGAGCAGCCTTTGCGAACCTGCGTCACCTGTGGCGTAGGCGTGACAGCAGCTATCCGTCAAGGGTCGAGTTTACAATGCTGCTGTGCGCTCCGTATTACTATACGGATCAGAAACCTGGCCGCTGCGCGCCGAGGACGTCAAAAGACTTTCAGTGTTTGACCATCGATGTCTTCGGAGCATTGCCCGAATCTGGTGGGAACACCGGATAGGGAATGCTGAAGTACGTCGAATGGTATTCGGGAGAAATAACTCACCCTCGATAGATGAACTGATCACACTGCGTAGGTTGCGCTGGCTTGGCCACGTGCTGCATATGCCAGTCGACCGACTTCCTCAAAGGGTTCTTTTCGCACAACCACGTGAAAGGTAGAAACGAGCCAGAGGCAGTCAAACAATGACTTGGCAGCGAAGTATAAAAGCCATTACCAGCAAACTCAGCTGCGCTGGTCATTGCCGTCTTCCTGGATGGGGACCCCGAGACGGGCCACATCAATGGTTGGAGACATTGTCAGACATGGCCCAGTCGCGCCCTCAATGGCTCATGCATCCGAGCTATTGCTTTGAATGCATAACTCCCTTCCCAATCCCCCACTTAACAGTCCATCAACAGTCCTGTATTTACGCACCAATTTATCAGCTCCCGCCTCCAATGCGCGGCTGCCCTACCCGAACTCCCTTAATCATTGGTGAACGCAACTGTGGCAGCTACAACCATTGTACGACAAGTACGCGGTTCTTACAGCTGATGATGAAGTGAAATATGGAAAATTTTCAAATCCCCGTGTCCCTATCTATCCGAACGGGTGTTGGGCAGACGATGTTGTTCCCATTTTTGAAAAACAGCAGCAAGTGCAAGCATTATTGCGTAATCTGACCCAGCTCATCCAGTCCTTCGGCATATGCTTCGTAAACACAAGGTGCAAAGTCATGCTGCAGGACGTAGTCTTTGAACAACCAGAGTGAACCATCGAGCCCGTAGCCGGTTCACTATACTTTCCTCCACTCGACCTGATCCTCAGTCCGTCCCTAGACTTATCACACATCTTCGATACGCATAAATGTATTTACAGTGACTTTTTGATTGGCAATGAGACGTTTGCAACCAAACCGCTAGAACGTACTTGCACTCATACCTTGTCTCAGAATTTTGTGCAATGATGTACCGGGGACCCCACGTTCAGACCATCGAACCTGATGAATCAACTCCTGACCAATCAGAACGCGCTATCGCCCGATAAAAGTGATCGTCGTAAATGAGCGATGCTCAGAAAACCCTGATGTTACGCTCGCATCCTAACATCATATATTAAGTAGAAACTCGATAATTGGCCAAATTGACTGGATGTATATGGTAGATCACAGTGTTGTTGGGACACTGTCTCTTAGAGCCGCTGTTGCCCAAATGTTTCCTACCTACCAAGTCATTGGCAGTGATCCACCATCCGACCAGGCAGGAAGAGTGCACCAATTGGGACATGAAACTTAGCTTGTTTGTGACGCGTTCGACTAGTTATGGCGTCCAATTTTTGTTCTCTTTGGTTGCATATGTCTGTGCTTTATGTATTTACTAGCTATGTATCTTGTGTACGGTTCTCGGCCTCATACTTTCCTTTTCACCTATCTCCCAGTGAGTCTTCAGAAAGTGAAGAATCTGAGGAGAGCATTGAGGAAAAAGACGAAGAGGAGGAGGAGGAGGCGAAACCACCGATCAGTCTCGTCCAGAGCACTTCTGGATTAGCAGAACAGCAGTCTCAGGCATTGACTGCAGTCGCTGGCGGTGACGTAGTGGCAGAGAGCAAAGCAGCCGCTGTTAGCATCCCATCTATATCCCCAACTGACGTGAACAAGCCAACTGAGAAAACACATCCCGGCCCAGTGGTGCCTTCTTGGCGCAAAAGTCCTCCTCTCCCCATCGGTGAGCCAGACGTTCTGCTCCTCAGTCAAACCCTGAAGCGTAGTACGTTTGAACATGTACTGTCTGCTTAAAAACCTACTTTACCATTGAGCGGACGGCTCCGTTTCCGCTGTATTTGAAGCTCATATGTTGTTGTGAATTCAGTGTACACTGTTCAATAGGATCACAAAGTTTATTTCTGGTTGTCGCGTACGTTGGTCTCTGTTATGTTTTGTCTTCATACTCCCAAGCCATGGCCATTCGCCGCAAGTATTCGCTGCATCCGATGCAGCCACCCAGAAGGTAGGGGTGGGTTGCACACCTGTGGCGTCTGAAGATCGTGCCTGCCTGATCCAGGATGCCATCATTACAGTAACACCAGCTGCGATAGAATTGGCCCACAGCGTCACCCTCACGCAAATTTTTTCCAGAATGTTCGACCATGGTTAGAAGGAAAAGGTGTTTTGACGAGAGGATGTCTGAGGTGTCGACACAGCTGACAACGTAGCTATCAGGTGACATTGAATCGTCTCTTTCTGATGACTAGGTCGTTCTGTTGCTCAACATCTCCAACCAAGCGCAAAGATGGACATGAGTGTTTCATGTCTATAGCTGGCTAGAACGAGAACCACTGATGCGCTTCTCTTGGTTTCACTTTTCTGAAACAAACTATGAAGAGCAGTACTCTTCCGAATAGTCAACAAGTCGGTTCGCTTATCCTAAACAATTTACTCTGATTTGTGTACTAGATATCCTTCATTTGATGGATTTGCTGTCCAACTTTGACCTAGTTGTCATTCACCCGCATACACATCTCGCGACTGGACGGCTATTTGTTTACCTGGACCATGTCCAAATGATGTTGACCTCTGACCATTTTCAGCTCCGAAGGAACGGGTTCACACCCATTGCCGACTTCGCTTTTGTTCTTTCAGTCGTATTGTGTGGTTTAGTTTCTCACATCCAGCGGACATCCTGATAGAAAATAGCCATCTCTGTACTCCAGTAAATGCCTACGGCCATTGTCAATCTCATTTATATTTTTGACGTCACCAACTTAGTGTCCCCCTCGGCCAGCGCAGCGCTTCCAATTGTTGACTCCTATGCTTAATATGGAACAGTAGCCAGCAAACACCGAATCTCTTCCCTGTTGTGATTTCCGCAATTGCGTATACTAACCTGTTCATTGTAGTCACTTAAGGGTCCAATACGTTCCGATTTGAGAAAGTGTTTCCTTCTGCTGTGAAGTTCACATTGCATCTTTCATCGCAAAGGCACTCGTAGCAAGGGTCCTGGAACGCGTAAGACTTCCATCATAGCCGTTTTTTGGAGTCTTCTCTTATTTTTCCACATGTCCTCCCGTTGGATGATGAGTGTTCTTCCGGACATGTTTGATGGTATTTTTAGCCTACTTTCGGTGGTCCCTCAACTATTCTTATGAAAGAAGCCAAAAATGTCACGTGATCTAACTCGAGCACTTCATTTAACCATCTTTCACTGTGCAGCTTCTCCCCCTTTGAAACCGAAAGAGGCTGTGTCAAAAGACACACAGCTAGATCGAATGGCAACGGACAGTCAACAATCCGAACTGAATGGTGTGCCGGAAAAACCGACTGGTTTACTGGAATCTTCAAAAGCATCAGAACCACCGAACGACAGTTCAAACAAACCAGAGACCTCTGTCCTAACCAACGGGTCTCCATCAGAGCGCCTAAAATCTGCTGATTCAGCAACTGCCGAGAATCAATCGACGGTGTCCGAATTTCATCCGAATGTCAGTTCTGCTGTCACAACACGTCAACGAAGGTATTCGAGAGACCACTCTCCTCCTCCCCCTCCTACGGCAGGTTCTAGAAAAGTTACATTCGGTGAAGGCACAACAGTGAATTCCTCTCGAATCGTGACTATCCGCAAACGGGTACGTTCCTTCGTGTATTTTCTCATTTTGTTGCACCCTGAGGCTTTCGTGGAATGCATACGTGTGTTTTATGAGTTCTTCTCTCTCCAGAGAGCCATTCCTACCAGACTCGGAACATATTTTGCAGACAGCGATGACCCATTTATTCACTCGTTTCGTTTTGTTTCATGCCTCCGGGTGACTTGTCTTTTTGCTTGAAAAGCCACTCCTTGATGTTTGCAGCAGTTGCTCCGGCTTTCTCAGTGGCCGAATTTGTCAACCTCACCAGTGATTTAACTGTCAGTATGTCTTTTGATTTAATACACAGTAGTCTTCCCGAACAGAGACCACTCATTAGGGATAGCCTTAGTTGAGAGGGATAACCGCTGTTTCGGTGGAGCATCTATTCACGCTTTTGTGCTCCGAATCCCGATTGTGCAAAACGAATAGTTTAGTGCCCTCAAGTGTTCTGCACTCATAGGAAGCATGAAGACCCAGCATACCAACGAATTCTCCATTTTTGGGTACTGCACTCCGTTCTTACTAACTGAGATGTTTTCACTTGTTGCAAGATTATCCTTCCTACCTGTTTTCAGATTGTTTGCGCTCTCCCACTACCAGAAAGTTCACATTTCAGGCGTACTGTTCTTTGTCACAGTTCTCCATCGCGCTTCGATCTACGATAGCACAGTGTGACTGAATCCGAAATCATTGCGGGACAAATTTTACACCAAACAGTCACAAAATCTGTGCGGTTAGATATTTTTCTACCTTTTTTGCAAGTTGCTTAATACGGCGTGTAATTTCCACGTTGAATTCACGCAATTTCAACGGTGAATCCAATGTATACGATAGCCATTAGGTCACAGTCGATAGCAAGGTCGGTTATGGACACCGATGCATTCTACAGGGAAAAGTTTTAATCCTATGTGCATGGGTAGTTCCTTCGGACAGAAGTTGTCTTTGTTCATGCTCGACCATACGAAACGTCGGATAATGGATTTCAGAGATGAGTGTACGCCGCCGGGGTTGGAAACGTTATGTAGACCGTGAAAAAACCTGGCAGCGCATTGCTGATGGAGCGATCGGTCGGCGAACGGATGCATGAAGTGCTTCCCAAATGATGGAAGGTGGACAGACGCGGCATTGATGTTCGCGCGTTGATGCAACGGAGGTTGGAGGTTTCTCTCGTACTGGAGAAATTGGCATGGCGAAACGTGTGCGCGTAACCACAGTGTGAACGAAGTACAGATAAACGTACTGGAAACGGCCAACTGTCACTTGAGAAACGTCTGTTTGTCACGTCGGGCTCACTAATTATTAGTGCACTGGTTATGATCGCCATAATGTAACTCAGAATGTATGTGCACTAATAACAGTTTTAACAATGGTAGATAGTAGTTTATAGTTACTAGTTGCTCCATGATAAAATAAACACAGTGCGAACAATGGAATAAGTCAATAGGTGACTTATCGTTTGTGGATAACTTGTGAGAGTTCCTGGGAGAAAGTACGAACGCGGGAACTGTGTCTTCCTATATATAGGAAGGTTTGGCGTGTGTATGATAGATAGCGTCGTTCCGACGCGTACAAGACAGGGACTGATGTGTTGGTCTAGATTGCGAGCGAGGCGAGGCTTTGTCACGTGATTTGTGCGTTTGTGGAACAAAGAAGTCGCGTGATCTGATGAGCACGGATGTACTAGACAACTTAAGTGATGTTGGTTGAAGGAACAAGGAAGTGACCGCTACACAGTTAATCCCGTCTCCGTTATTTGAAGCGGTACATTATTTAGTGGAATTTCGAGGTCCAACTCCATCGGTCAGCTGATCCAAACTGACTCACTTTCCAGCTTGGTATCAGATTCCGTCCGAAAGTGCAGTTTTTTCCACCAATGACGTAACTCATACTTTTTCAGTAGAGCACAGGAATCGGGAATCTTAGTAGTGTAGAGTGGGATCATCATACGCTGCACTTTGTCTAGGTTGATGTCCCCATTTTTAGAAACAACGCTGATCGATTTTAACTGAATTTTTCTTTCCTTCTACAGCAGCCTGGGACTGTCGCTGTCAGTGATTCTCGGCAAGTCGAAGACGTTAAGCGGGCCCCTATTTCGCGCTCACCATCGCCCAAGTTGAATGATGATGTCATGGGTGGACGGCGGTAAGTTGTGCACTAAAATCGCCTTGTGTTCGTGTCCAATCTCTCGTTATCTTCGCCTCGTCTGTTGTTTAAGAACTTCCAACGACGATTTTCACAACACCTGTTGCACTGAATGTGTTAGGCAGCAGTCGCAGTGTATCACTTGTTCAAATGTCTGGACTGTATCCAGCGACACCTCAACATGGCAGCTCAAACATTTCAAAATCGCCTTCCTTCCCTGGTTAGTCAACGGATCACGCCTTGGGAACTCAGACCAGCGACTTGTCCTTTACCGGACGAGTGTTCTGACAACTGAGCGGCTGCGAACGCCGCTCGTCCGCTGCACACCACTTCATCGTTGTTCTCTAGCAAAATACTGTTCACTCGGTTAGTTCAGCGGTTAAGACGCGAAACTACTGACTATAAAAGGTCCATGATTCAAACCGTTACTGTCTAGACTCGGCCCACATGCATTCTTTCCGTTGCACGACAGCTATTCACCGAACGGGTGTCGTAACCAAACTAGTATTATTGTTGCTATTGTTATCATTATTTCTATTACATGTGTCTGGTGCCACTCTGTTTTTTTATACCATCTGTGGAACAGTAAAAGCCGAAATTCTACACTGAGTGAACCAGAGCGAGCTTTGAAACTAAATCGATTGTGCATCATTTTTGAACGTCTTCGAACGATACTCATCAAGGTTAATGGTCGGTTTCAGGACGGTGGCATTTAGAAGAGGAACACTGCGTCCAGTGTTCAATAAGGTAACCAGCAATCCAACTTGAGTATGTTGAGTCTACTGGTCTTGTCCTTAGAAGACCGGGATCTCCGAAACTGGAGAATTTGCGTTCCGGTGTAAAATTTTGGCTATCCGAATGGTCTGATACACCAGTTTCCGACAGAATGTCCGGTTTTCCGAAGGCAGAATCACGTTTATCACTGTATGTTGGCTTCGGATATAACCTAGTTAGAATGATTAGACCCCTAATTTTGTACAATAAAGATCGACGCTCAGGAACCTGTGTGACTGCCTTGGAAGCGTTTTATTTCAAAATGCGCTTACTCAAACCTCAAGGTTCGTCCGACTGATCAACGATATTTTCGCACGACGATCTCCAATCCGGTGTCTTCACACGCATCTCCGTGTACATTGTTCGCCGTAACGCATCTCAGCTCAAGAATAAATACACTTCAACCAGTGTACAAGACTCAGTTACTTTCGGTCGGAAAGAGTAGTTTTTGCGCCAAGAATGAGCGGTAACTGTCAGAAAAATAGTGATATCGCGAGGACTCCGCTCACTTCATAACCAAAAATACCTTTTTAAGTCTCCACAGTTTGGCGCAGCTTTTGCAATCAAACGGATCTGAGAGACGAGTTCTAATTGTCCCTCTTGTGGTTCACCTCCGAGCGACCACTGGCGTAGTTTTTTTATAAAACCTGGTAGTTTACCCGACAAATGAGGTTTGTGACTGGCTCTCCATTTCCTTCTTGCTCTCTAATAGTCGCGTTAGGTTTGTGGCAGATGCGTAAGTAACCTTCACATGCTCGCAGTTTATTGTTTTTTTTTATATTTTACAACCGCTTTCTAATAGATACAAATGTGTAGTACGATACTTACCCCCACACACACAAACTCTTCTGTAGGGAGGGCACCGATGGGTAGGGAGTGTGTTCTCTTTCTCTAAGATTTGGTGATATGTTCCCGAATCATGGCTGGTCTGGCGCGTGGTCTCTCCAGCGAGGTGACCCCTCTCTGACTGAGTCTCGCTGGGGGGGGAGAGACTGAGTTTACTGTACACAACGCGCCTGCTTTTTTCGATGGCATTCAGGAATTAGATTATATCGCCTCAACGGATTTCGCAGTGGGTTCGCACTTACCGCTGAGATGGAGATGCAATGATTCACTGAGTAGTGTTCTCAAACCCGATCAACGAATAGGTCTGGGAACTCCTCGCATGCCGTTGTTCCGCGTGGAAAATGTTGCAGGGCGTACGCTCTCTGACCTTTTTTGCTATATATTATGACTAAGATAGTTAGCGACCGCGAGGTTTCATCACTGCGACCGATTTAACACATGTATGTCCCAATGTTTAAGCTTTTCGACGCTACACGTATCGCCTTGACGAATTTTCCAATACGTCACTGAATACGATACCAGGGCCTTTGAATAATTTATTTGTGGGGTTGTATCTCTTGTTTAGTCCGCCTGACTTTGGGAGCACCTGTAGGTGTGACTAATAGCGTGGGTACTGTGAGTATGATCCACACATCATAGACCACAGTTACAGCTTCCTCAGTATCGTGGCCTTGTCCATCGTAAATCTCACGCTTCTGTTGTGAGATTCCTGCAGCCAAAACGACTGTTTCTCAATCCACCGGTGGTTTGCCACAAAGATCAAACCTGCGGCCTGATCCAGCGTTCAAGTTCAAAGTACATAATTTCATATCGATTGAATGAGCTACTAATCACTGTGTAGCCATTTTGGGTGGAAGCTGCTAGCTAAACAACCTTGTCGCACACAATACAGCTTCCTCAGTATCGTGGCCTTGTCCATCGTAAATCGCATGCTTCTGTAGTGAGATTTCTGCAGCCAAAACGACCGTTTCTCAGTCCACCGGTGGTTTGCCACAAAGATCAAAACTGCGGCCCGATCCAGCGTTCAAGTTTAAAGTATATAATTTTATATTGATTGAATGAGCTACTGATCACTGTGTAGCCATTTTGGGTGGAAACTGCTAGCTAAACAACCTTGTCGCACACAACTGGACGCTGTAATGGCTAATCGTCTGAGCTCGCAAGTGATTGGTCAGACCAGCAGGTGGTTCGGCAATTGCTCTCACTCTAACAGACGAACCACGCGGCCTCAACAACCAGTCAGTTTAGGATTTCCGTTTGCCACCTACACTCGATCACGTGTCCAGAAACGGCTTTAATTTCTGCAGTATGCTTTGTTCGCAATTTCTTGTTTGTTTGGGCTGATATATCTGTGGAAATCACTAGGGAGTTATTGAATGATCACACTAAGTACGAGACTGTATCACGTAAGTCACTCTTTGCGCGCTGATCTTAGGTATGGTTTCTTATTTCTCACAAGCCGTCTCACTCATCTTCGCCCATACACAGAATGTATTTCCTTTTTCGTTGTCTTTGTGAGTTTACATCATGGAGACTCGTCTATATCTCTCTTCTGTTAGCCACATTCAAAGTGGCGTCTGTATGGAAGTAGTATAAAAGCATTGAATTATTTCTTCTATTTTTAATAATTTGTGATTGGTCATTTTCTTGTCAACAAAAGCCCCGAGTCAATGCGGTAAGTTATGCTTCTTACCATTAACTGTGTATCCATCTTCATCTTTGCGTTTTCTTGTTTGCCACATGTTGCCTCCACTTTTTCCATTCCAGCATTTCTCTTCTAATGTCTCCGGCCAAATCGGTGGAAACCGAGACTCAGCGGAGTGTAAAGGCACGTTATGTCCGGTCCACCAGACGTTCTACTCAGGGTGTGTCAGCGGAAGAAGTGGAGGAGGCTAAGAAACTCATTTGTGACAACAAAAACAACAGTGCTGCTGTCCAGCTGACAGCTCAGCTGCCCTCCACAAACACAGTTACTGAACGGACACGAGCGCAACCGTCCGGCACTGAGGATGGCCGAACTACTTCAGGCTACCTCTCCTCCTTGGATAGGCCCATTTCACCGGATTCTTCTGTTGGTCGAGCCTCGGACGCCCTGGAGGTGGGTTGGGTCAAGCATGCTAGCTTCTTAAGAGATTTTACCAAGGCGTACGGTAGCTCCCCTCTCCCCAGTTTCACGTTCTGGTACGCTGGTCGTGTTTTGTCATCGACCACGTTAGTTTCCACCTGATCCTGAATGTCTGACTACCTTCACTGTCAGGAATTCTGCTGGAGTTAATAGTCTGCAGTCATTGTAGTTAACCTGGAAGTTCCTGTTTTGAGGCGGCCTGTCTACACACGTTGTCAGGCAACGGCTAACCAGAAACGGTGACAGTTTAGACCAGGTGTGAATATTCATCGTGTTCGTCCTTGTTTTTAACCTACAGATAAGATGTGCCGGTCCTTCATGCCAAAGCCGGTACATTTGTATGTATGACACTCGTCTCACAGGATACAAATAACACGAACAAATAAGCTCTGCTTTTTTATGCACTTTTTTTTACTTTACCTTCGCTTCAGTGATGCTCGCACGTCTGGGTCTAGTTTCTTCCCTGTAATCCAGACTTTGTCTTGGCAACAACATGCCAATATTGATGCTGTGCGTTGACGAAACTCGGCTGACACAGTTGCGCCACACTCATTGAGACGACCTGGACACATCCGTTGTTCGATGGGTTATTCACAAACTGACCTTCAGTCCTTGCAGTGGCAATGTAAACTGCTAGCCTGGGAGAAAAACAGCATAGGTTTGAACCCTGTTCGCCTTCCAGCTGAACTGTACTTACACCTCTCTGTTCGAAAGATGGTCATTCCTCACGCATTTGCCCCTTTTTTTCTCTGAGCGTCCGCACTTTTTGTTTTAGGTTTACTTGCTTACTGACAGTTTGTTTTATAACCCCAAACCTCAATGTTTTCATCTTTCGAAATGTACAAGTTGTACTAATTTTGTGGACGGTTGTTCCCATTTGGTTTTGTTTTCCACAGAGCTACCGATATCGTCGAACTGAGGGTCGTTCTGGTCTGAAAGATAGTGCAGCACCGTCTCGTCTCAGGTCACGTGAACAACTATCCACTTCCGGGACATGTACGTCCCCATATTTTTAAACGGCTTTTTTTGTTGCTATTCTTCATACTGTTCTTCGGGTTACTCAATAGAGCCGGATGGTGGAAAATCTTCCGTACATAGGGAAGGTTTCCTAGACGATTGTTACCGATTTTTCCGATCAACACAGCGGCCGTTTGCCACATCGCTGCTTCGGTAGGTCCTTGTTTACCGGCACATGTCCAGAAATCGTATCGAAGTACATCCGGCGAGTTTGAGATTTTGGTGACCCTTTTTCAATTTCTGTCATTGAATCGTGCCTAAAAAACGAAACCTCACATCAAATAAACCATTTTTACTGCTCATAAGGTTACCGGAAGCTTTTCGACAACCCACCACCGGTTTCACCCTTCTTGGGGTTCCCCAAGTTTCCAATCAGCCTCATTTCCTACTTGTACGCAGCTGACGAGATACAACCGTTTGCAAATTTGCAGCCCATTCAGTTGAAGAATATCACGAACGAATGATTGAGTTGGATATCTTGGTAATGCAGAAATACTTTTCCTCTGAGTGTATTCCCCAAAAATGTCTGTACGTTTGAAGAAATAGCCAAACAGTTACGAAACCTCATTATAGACAGAGAACATTCAGGTTCGTTCCCAATCCAATCACAGCGACTAGAAGTAAATGCTTTTTCGGGACATGAACATTCTTGTGTATGGAGCGAGATGACTGAGTGATTAGAGTGTGAATTTACTGACCGGAAGGTCCGTGGTTCGAACCCGAACTCTGCCTCTCGACTTCCCCTGTCTATGCTTGGGCAACCTGGCAGTATCCCAGCCCTCGTGTTTCCCTCGGGTGGCCTTCCTTCTGGTGGCATGGCAGTTAGGCACCCAAAGGGTGCTACATCTGAACGATCCTTGTGTGCTTGTGATCCATAATACGTAAAACCAATCACGCCGGTTTTTATTAGAATTTTGTTGCTGAATTCTGACCTAGACCCCCCGTAACCGCCTCCCTAAATTGTTGTGTATGGCTTCACATATGGAGCATGAAGTAACTGTATACAAAAAGGAGTGAGTGTACATAGGGGACGTAGGTAAACCCCATGCATATTGTCACTGTGTTGTTCGATTGGTCTCATGTAGAATCTTCCTGGTGCATGTTGCTCGTATTTTCGTTCGAGATGTCGCATTCAGCATGCGTCGGCTATTCTTGGAGTGTGGGTCACCACGGGGTGCTAAGACGTCTGTCTGTGTACTGCTTTTTATCGTCACTACTGAATAAAACATGCTTAGCTATCTCGAAGGTAGTGGCCAACTCGACATCTTATTGAACGGTAGTTGTCACAGCTCCCCAACCTACCGTACCTCTTTACTGACAATTGATGGTTCAAGTGGTTGGAACGCTGATTTTCTGACCGGAAGGTCCGTGGTTCAAACCCGACCTCTGCCTCTCGACTTCCCCTGTCTATGCTTGGGCAACCTGGCAGTATCCCAGCCCTCGTGTTTCCCTCGGGTGGCATGGCAGCTAGGCCAAAAAGTGAACAAAAAGTGTGTGTTTTCATTCAGAAACGGTGGATCAAGTCAGAACCGGGCAATAGTGTTCATGTGTTGAGTGTTCCCGTTGTTCGGCCTATGAAACTACTCGAGTCCTATTTTCAGAAAGGATTAAGGCACTAGGACATAGGTTATCTACGCACACATTCTAGCTTTTACGTATGAACGTTTATGGATTTGAGTTGGATTTGAGAACACGACATAATCTCTCTCTCTCTGCTTTCCGAAGAGGCGTATGAT
The DNA here is from genome assembly GCA_003604175.2 of Clonorchis sinensis. Lineage (NCBI taxonomy): Eukaryota > Metazoa > Platyhelminthes > Trematoda > Opisthorchiida > Opisthorchiidae > Clonorchis > Clonorchis sinensis. Next base: position 19,047,856 of record CM030372.1, read on the forward strand.
CTCTGTTAGCCCAGGGCTTTTTAAGGTTGTGGTCCCATCTAATCGTCACACCCTCAAAGTGAGCCATCGATGAGGCCACAACAATTTCATTTTTTTTCATTTCAGCTGTGAACTCACTGTCCTCCACCAACTCATCTATCACTCGGCAACCAGGTATCGATGAATATCCCTCAACTGCCAGTCAGCTACGTAGTACAGCTGGTGGCGACGGCAAGCACAGTGATCTAGAAGCTTCCGATAGTGTAGAACACCTACTTCGCCAACGACGCCGGTTCGTCCGAGGACTGAATTCTCCCGCATACAGCACTTCGGAAACACTCACAACTCCATCCTGCACTGTGTCCTCATCGGTTGCTTCGGCTGATTCCAGTTCACCCGTTGTTTCCAGGGTGAGTTACATATAGTACTTACATAGTACCATCCGGTTCACTGTTTTTTTTGCATTCGCTGATTCGATCAGTAAGGTTTGGATATTTAATCCCTCCCTTCTGTTATTTCTCTACTCGTGGATTCCATTAGTTGAAGAGCTGCAAGTGGGCTTGTCTAAGCTAGATGGAGCAATATACCATGTTCTACCAGAGTAGAACTAAAAAAGAACCACTGACCACATGCACAAGTCAACGCCGTTTTGTGTTTTGAAGTCAGCCAAACGAGACCTCGATGGTCGAACACCCAATAGGCCACCGGTCTCCAACTGTCAGCGTCTGGTGGAAATCGTTTCTATTGTCATAACAGTCTTCAACCCCACTGATTTTTCCTCGGAGAAACAGATGTCGGTCAACTACCCATAGGTAGTGACACCCTAATTATTTGAACGCGCTTCAAGGAACAGTGATTCTTTTTACGTCTTTACTTGTGGAGCAACATGTGCACATTCTATCAGGACAGGCCAGCTGCCAATTTGTCGAAATGATAGTCCAGGACGTTGTCCACTCGGTATCTCTTTTTACCCGTACTCACAGGGAAATCCAAGGCCGTTACTTTGACCCTTCCTATTTCTTGTTATTCTTCATCATCAGTCCCCACTTTGTCCTTCGAATTGTGCGTTTCTACCATTGGTTTGCCACTTGTTTCCTGTGTCTAGCCGTAGCTGTGTCGTCTCTTGGGTGTTTGTTATGGGTCACTTTTCACCTGACATTCGGATTTTTGTTGGATGATGTACAACTAGACGGAACTCAACAGTAGAAGATGAAACTCTCAATGTGGCTTTTGGTCCCAGATGTTCATCCTCGCATCGGATTTGTTTCATCTCGCCAACCGTCTAAGTGCCTTGGCTTCTCTTTGTGCACCTGTTATGGCGGTGTGGCGGCGTTTGGCTATCTGCGAAGACATCCACAGAACAACAGGCTTCTTTGAAAGAGCAACACTGCACACCGGTTTACTGGACTTGTTGGCAGTAAAGTATAGTCGTCGGAAGTATATCCACTTTGGCATTCTAAATAACTTGAATTTTATCTGCTTATTCCGAACCTCCTCATCTCAAGCACTGGTGAACTCAGAGCAGATGTGCGTCGAATAGTCCCACTTTCGTGGTGTCGTCGAGTTTTGGTGGAGTGCACTTGTATATATGCCTAATTTCATCCAAAGGACCTTCGAGCTGTTGGTGTTGATTCGATTCACTATCAACTTTCATGTCACTCCCTAGCCTAATCGCCCTACCTTTCTCTCTTTCTCTCTTGAATGGAATCGCAGCCATTTAGCCGGTTCCTCCATTCGACCGATTCATCTGTCCCCCAACAGAACCACGTGTCCGAGGGTTTGAACTTCCCATGGAACTCCGCCAGAACCAGTGCTACACCGTCAATGACAACCAGCCTTGTTTCGCCCTTCACATCTAACTCATCCGTTGGTGTGTCAGGAACAAGTGACTCGCGTGGTTCTACCACCTACCGTGATCGGTTGGCGCCTTCTGCTGAGGTGAGCATTCGTCACATAATATATCCCAATAGGGTGATTTTCACGCTGCTGCGTCACGGAACAGATGTTCGAGACCACCATTGTCGACTTGTACAGACTTCCGATGCTATTCAGCACGTTATTTCGGATTACCTGTCAATTAAAAGCGTATCTGAATTACACATCAAAGAAAGTGATGCTATCTAGGCCACAGTCAGTCTATCATACTCTAGCGTTTTCGTTCCCGTGCATCCATGTTTCACAAAAATCAGTTTTGTAAACCCTCTCCTGGTTATTTGACTGGGGATAGTTCGGGTGAACCGCACATGAGATCATTACCGATAGGGAATGATATTCAGCTTCCATGGTCTTGCATCCTCCACTGTGGACAGCCGTCACCGTGACACTTTTCCGAAGCCAGTTGGTGAATGATGGCTTCATGCGTTGTAAACTTCCCGCTTGGTTATCATATCATCTCTTTGACTGTCTTCATATGAACTTGCAACTAACATACTTGGAATGTCCAGATCTACATCAAAGCCTTACGCCTTCTTCCAACAGTGGTCATTCAGTTACAGAGTCACACAGGCAGGCACTCTAGATTATCTACAAGTGCCCCGGAACCTCGCCTCGACTTTTCACTACTAACGAAACCAAGTTCACTATGAGTGTTCAGGTCTTCTTGTTCTCTATGTGAACCATACATCCTCCCATACACAAATCTGATTCGCAACCAAACGATGCGAACATACGATGACTGGGACTCCCCGACTGACCAGAGCCAACGGTCCACCTGCTATGGCCACTAGGAGATTTAACTCTGTGTTATTCCCCAGCTTTGTCGTTAGCAGCACTGCTACCGGCTTCATCCTAGTCGCCTGTTTATAGTCATCCAAAGCTATTGAGTGCTCATTGGTTTTCGATCACAGTTCAGCGTACTTGACCTGTGCTGGTGAACGGAACCCCGTCAGCACAGCTACTAGTGACAGGCAAATCTCAACTGTGCTGTGTGAAGCTCTTGTTTGTTTGATCCGTAAATCAGCTGAGCACCCCACTCTTTGCCCACAGCTTCTCTCATATATCAACTCCCGACATTTTCGCCCATAACACATTCATCTATTCATCTCATTACCACCTGGTTCTCTTTTAAGACAACCGACTACCGACGGTTGTACGAAGCGGAAAAGGCGGAGAAGGATCGTCTGATGCGAGAATTGGATCGGATCACCAAGGAGAATGCCAATCTGCGGTTGCAGCTGACTCGACTAAATAAAGAGGATTCCCGTTCGGGCGTCAACTCGCTGAACAGCACGGCCCAAGTAACAGATGAGGTACGTCTTACTGCACAATAATAGTCCACAACGCGCTTCGTCTGTGTGTGCTGTACGTGTGGTTGTTTCTGCGGTATTCCATACCAGGAGCAATTCCCAGACGCGGCATAGCTCGAGAGTCAGACGGTCTATAAATTAGGATTTTTGTCCGTTGTAGCAGTAGGCACCGTACTTGTCCGCTCACCCCGCGCATGCCATTCTGTTCTGTTTGCCGCTACTTAGCGCGCCCCGCATTCAATTCTGCTGGCCTATTCGATTGTTATTGAGTCTAAGCAACTTTTTTTGGGTTAATTGCTTATTTTTTCTTATCTCTGAGCGGTGGCTTCTTACTTTCATGGACACCATCCATTTGTTTCTCTGGGTCTGATCTCTGGATACACTGGTTTCGAATCGGTTTCTTATGTTATGTCTGGAATATCCTGTTTCAACTGGCCTTCCTGGCTTAGCATACTCGAAGGATGATGCTGACGCAATCTGAGACGTACTTTCGGTCCGTTTATAGTAGGCTTCCTTTTCGATAGAAGTTCCGCAACTGCATTCCAGTTAAACTTACCGTTCTGTGCCACACTGGATATCATTTTATCATTTCCGCCTAAAATGTATTTGTGCTAGCCCGAATTTCGATTCATTACTGTGTTGGGACGTGTCTGAAACGTAGCAGTTCAGATGCGGTCCAGTCAGTTTTATGCATCGCTGACGAGCTCTAAGGAAAGTGAAGCTCGCATCTAGCTTCCATCGTGGACTAATCAGAATGATCGCTCCAGGACAGAAGCGAGGCCTTAGAAACCATTAGTTTCCGTCGGTGGTCGATGCCACTGTTCTTTTCACCCAGTGACTGCCCTAGGTAGTGTAGGTTTTCATTGTATTCTTAGTACAAGACAGTTTCCATCAACTAACTCAGAGTTGCTAGTCCACTCGGTTCTTGGCCTAATCTTCCCGAGCTAGTGTTTTCAGCAAAAGCACCACTACGGATGCACAAAATGTACCAAACGCTCCAAACCAGGTCAAAAACCCACGTACAACACGTCGTTTATGTAGCAACAAGTTTGGATATTCAGACCTCCTTTGGACACGCCATTGCTAACTGGCATTCAGTGGATACTACCTGATGGTTGGCTGTTGGTCCAAATTCTCGACCAGTCAAATGCTGGACCGGCAATCCGCCCGATCTTCCAACCAATCACGTGCGGTTAGGTTTCTTGGTTGTAGCGGCGTCTAACCGCCAGCAGCAAGGTGGTTTGGGACGAAGGGTTCCGCCTAACACACTCCACATCGCATGCCAAATATTGGTCACGCCAGGTGATGGCGTGAAACGCTGAGCTAGATGCGTTCGATCCCAGTTGGTTCATGTTCAAGCCATTCATGGTGTGCCTTCTCCGTAGCCACTTCGTCCAGTCGATGTGGTACTTGGTGAGTGATTCGGCTCACTCCGGCTTCTATCGCCTGGTTTTCATCGGTTTTGCCTGCGTTCCCACTTTTTACCCGTCTTGTGACCACGTTTCTAGCTCCTCTGTCTCGCGTTTTCCTCAAATCAGATCGACATCCGAATATTTTGTTTGCCTGTTTGCATGCTACCAAGCTGAAGTTTCGAGAGCTTGTTGACTAAGCGTGTTTGGTTCCCACTTCATTCATACTAGTGAGTTCACTTGGAGATTGCCTTCGTACGTGCATCGTTGCGGTTGAGTATGTTCGCTGTCCTAAGGTGCAGAAGCTCTATCTCCTCCCTGACAAGGCCCTTAACGATCATTTCATACTTTGTTTTTCCTTAACTGAACTCGTACAACAAAACCACCATCTATATGTGTGACCTTATACTGGCCACGTCGACAGCCGACAGCATGATATCTGCGTAGGTTGTTCAGTTTCGTGTAAGTCGGACGCTTAATGTTCTATCTCTGGGTCGCACCTGTTGAATCGCATTTAGACTTATTCTCTTGACAATGTCAATGCTCACACCGACAAGGATTTCAGAATCTTTTTTCCCTAATGTCATGAGGTACGGCTGGACACTGAATTGATGTGGCTCCGTGGGGCTGGTTCGCATCGGCGTTTGTTTTCAGCACATTTGAAATTTGATATGTCCCAAGTGTTATTGGTGGTGAACTGCTATGGCGCTGCTGTCCATGTCATGAACTCAACTCCATTCCCTTCACAAGTACAACACACTCACAGCTAGCTAACTAGTTCATCATGAGTGCCTCGATTACACGCTAAAATTCACTGTGCTTCAGCCTTATTCTCTCCTTTCGATGGCTCCCTTGTTTTTTTCTGCGGCAGTTTCGCCGCGTCTCCGGTGTGCGACGTTTCCGGATCAGTGGCCAAGCCCCGAAACGTAATCTACCAGCAACGTGATTGTGACCGGCACACCGGTTCACCTAGTCTTTCCTGTTTTTGTTTTGGCTTTCCTAATATTGTTGACGGTGATTTCCACTAGAAAATCGATTGTTGCCGTGTGTGTGTGTGTGCGTGCATGCATGCGTTTGGATTGATTACACACGCCAGCACATGACATTGCACTCACCCTCCTATAGCTCTGAACCGGCAGTCGTGTTATTCGGCCCCTCACACTTGGTTAGACAGACGTCCGCTGTTCTGTTTCGTCGAATAGTGTCTAACTCTGTAACATGATTTCCGCTCCACCTCTTCCTCTCCTTGAAACCCTCGTGTTGGATCATCCTCATCGTTATGTCATGCAATTACTGGCTATGAACTGGGTGAAAAGCGATGAAATCTAACGAAGCAATGTAAGGATGATTGTTCGATCTGACAACACCTCGATGTAGCATACTCACCCGGCCTTCATTTGCACTCCTCCTGCAGAGGTGAGCATACTTACCAACCAATACGACGGCTAGCTTGCCTACCTGCCTGGCCTAATGTGGTGTCGCAGGTGCGGCGGATGCGTGCACGCGGCATGTTTCGAAGTGTCTGGCTTTTGGACACCTAACGTACTTTATAATGGTCTTTGTGGGTTCACTTGAGCTCCAAACCGAAAGGTCGGTCGTATACCCGAAAAGAATGTTTCCGAATTCTTCCTGAGTTGAAAAAAACACGCCACTGGTGCACGCAGTGGTAGAGTAGAGTGCCGCTGATGCCTTGTGACTGTTAGCAGACGAGGTACGCGTGATTCTCGCGAAAAGCGTCATTCTGCCCGGTTTTTTTTCAAGCGAAGTTTTAGGTTTACAACTATTCCGCAATGTGACCTCTTGCGGTAGATCGTTTTTCTCAGCAGAGGACCTCGGCTTACTTTCCCTATTGCCGAACCCTTTTGTCCCTATCTTTGCTCTATTGGAATTTTTCAGTTAACTTCCAAGCTTTTCATTTCTCCAATTTCCATACGGTTATTGATGAACCAACCATACGTTTGAAGTTGCACTATCGTTTCAGCACCCGTATGCCGAATAAACCGCATATTGTTTCGAACCCTCACAGTAATTTGACTATGTTCGATAGTTGTCAACAACTATTCGCGTTTCGAAAACGGGCCGTCGTGTAGTTGAGTACCTCACTCTTGCCAGAACTACTGAGCCCAGGTTGACGGCTTCAAAACACTTGACATTTTCAGCTGGACAGAGGCAAAGGTCCTTTGAAAATAGTCTATTTGTATTCAAGTTACTCTCTGTTTTGTTGTGCTAAGTTTGATCACAGTGCTCATGTGGAATCTGGCCGAGTTAGAAATTTTTTTTCTCGTTTCCAACACTTTCCCAATGGTACACGAAAGGTCGATTGTCAGAGTGGCTTACCGAAACAGGGGTGAAACATTTGGAAACATGCGTGTCCGATTAACCGGTGATGTACACGACAACCAACGCAACTAAGATCCAAAGGAACCACTGTGCAGCCAGGGTTCATCGGGTTCACAGTCAGTCAGTCACGTCAGAAACACAAACTATCCTCACTCAACCATATAGACGCAAGCGCTGGCTATGCCTCCTTGAATGGTGACGAAACAGTTGCAAAACCACGGCCAAACTCGGCCAACAGGCCAGCAACTATTGCATCTCCCCATTACTTTTCAGCATTGCTAGTGGTCGCATTTTCCGGAAGACTCTCATCATCTCGAGTTTGTCAGTGTATTCCCATTCAAAGCGGCTTCTGGGAGTGCTTCCTCAGGCGGTTCTGCGAGTTATACAGAAATTCGATGGTCACAAACCGCTGTTCCGCACTCATTTTGTCTGAGTGTTAAATTGAGAGCTGAAAGTTCGGCCTATCACCCTCCTTATTTGCCTGTCTATTGAACCTGGATCGGATCTTCGTGCAGTTACCGATAACAGGCGATCTCTATTCAAGCCTTTTGGATTTCTGGGATGAACCAAATGCTCCTCATTTTCGGTGATCAACCCCATTTCTAGACAGTCAGGTGGATGCGAGATGGATCAGTGGTTAGAGCACGAATTTACCGACCGGAAGGTCTGTGGTTCGAACCGGACATCTGCCTCTCGACTTCCCTTGTCTAGTCTTGGGCAACCTGGTGGTACCCCAGCCCTCGTGCCTCCTGGTGGCACGGCAGTTAGACACCGAAAGGCTGCCACAGCTGAACGAAGAGGTGGATGCGTAAGAAGCTTAAATTGCTCAGTATGAAAACGTGGGAACAAATACAGACGTTGCAGGGACGTGAGCAGGCCCGTTTGCTTTTCGATATTAACTCACCATTAAATGCGATTTGCTGACCTCCAGTCCCCTGATCGACATCCACCAGTCTCGCTCAGTAATACATGCCAAAGCTTTGCGGACAGTACTCAGTGCCGCAATCATTCATCCGGAAAACATGGACCGACGAACGAAAACGGTTCACACCTAGTTATATTTCGGTCCGTTGTGAAATATGGGTCCATTTACCATCGTGTTACTATTCGCTTTGTGGGGGGAGTGTGATAGCCAACTACTGATAAGTCCCACGCATCTTGAATCGGTAGAGGCTAGCTGGTTTCGCGCACATAGGACACTGGAATCAAAGTGCCTTAAAAGCCGGTTTCTCTGCTGTCATCTCTTTTAGCAAACCATTTATGATTATTTTGGGCCAGAAGTTCCGGCGGACCAGCTTCACCCACGGAGCTTATAGAAGAGTAGAACACTTAATATTCCAGCCACCTTGACTGCACACGTGACTACCTTTCTACTGACACGATCTTCATCCTCGTTAGGTCGCTTTAAAGATACCTTGGTTAAGACAGATGTGCTTGGTTGTTTGTGTTGGGTAAACAACTAGCCCAGATGTGAGCTCATTCCCCTCCTATGTATATCTCTTCCTGTTTGTTTCCCGTTCCCACCATATCTGTGTGCACGTTTAACTGCCATTCATCTGATTACTTCACAAATTTATTCCATCTTGTGTGTGTGTGTGTGTGTGCATTTGTGCAGATTTCCCAACATACCAACCCACCTTGAACCCAACTCTCCTTGCTTGCTTCACAACTCATGCACACATTTACATCTAATAATCTTTTCCGTTCGTTGCACAATTTCGACGACCGTTCTACTAGTCTTTGCTTTTCTCCTTTTCCTCTGGATCGCTCATTCGACCACGATCCGTCTCCAACAATCTCCGGTCAATATGCATACCTACTACCTATGTTTTCATCCGTAAAACAAACAATCAAACAAACAAACAAACGCTTGCTGATCATTAGCCCTTTTCCCATTGCAACCGCACTCAGCTCCATAATCGCCTGCTATATCATGAGGACCAGCTCAAGGTGAGTCCCTCACTCCTCTGATCCATGTCGCCCATCCGCCTGTTGTTTCTCCCTTGTCATTGTCACTGCTTTTTCGCACATTTCCCAAGGATGACTTGACCAGACCGACTTAGTTGTTGACGCTTGGGATTTTTCCAGCAAACACAGTTGCTTGGTTCCTAACCACTGTTTGGTGTTTCTGGTGAATGCTGCTCGCCGTCGCTGTTGTCGATAGATGTTGCTTTGTGAACGAACCTATGTCCGTTGCTACCAAACCTCGTCGTAATGGAGTGTACTCGGTGCACCGATGCGTATTGCGTTCCACTGATGTCTATGTGCATGTTTTGTATGCACGCGTTCATCTTGTTATCACTTTCCCATCCTTCTCTTTTTCACTTGGTGCATTCGTTATTTTTGGCCCAACAATCCGTTCTACTGGTTGGGGATCCCAGTCAGCTGATTCTTGTTTGTCTTGTGGACTGTACAGCGATTGCGTCCGTACCCAACTCTTGGAATGAGCGGTCCCGCAACAGAGAATCACTGCATTGTTTCAACTGATCCTACCACATGTATATCGAACTACGTGTACGACGGACACTTTTTGAGCAGTTAACTAGGCTACACACTGCACCGATTAACTTGATCGTACTATCCTGTACTCCAGAGCCTTTTGCCTCTCATTTTATAGCCCATCGTCACGACTGAACTCTCAGACTTACCCATTCTCGTTGCCATATACGCAGCTTGTTACACCCGTCTACTTATTCTGTTTATTAGTCGGACCTTCGGTAGCTTCGTGAACCACCTAATGAAATTCAACATATCTTCACCTTGGTCATGATTTATGGTACTGTTGCACATAGGTTGCATTGTATGAATCGCTGTGTAGACCCAACACTTCCCCGTCCAGCGAACTTCATCATCGGAAACATGAAAACCGTCAATGGGAGCCGGGGATTTTGACTCCACTGACCCCCCGACAAAGCCCACTTCTTTTGGAAATCAAGGGACGCTTGCACTACGGCGGCCGCTTTTGTTCGGACCGCGGCGCGTTCAGACACTTAACTTGGCAATATTGATTGTTTCCGTCGCACATTGCTGGTGGTTGCCCATAGGCTTGGCATTCATGGTGCAACAAACAGGTGTCAGCTCATAGGCTTTGTTTATGGTTGCAAACTTAGAAAGGGCGGACTCAACGATTGTTGGGCTCGTTGTTCCGGTTAGGGGGAACATATTACAGCGTCGAGGCACCAGTCACAACTGCAACTTTACCGAAGATAGTCTACCGTTTTCTACCTCATGAAAATGTGGATATTCATCATTCAACCCAGAAAAACACCCTATCCTGATGGAATTTCTCAAACAAATAAATAAAATAGCCAGATCATGGAAAGGACGTACATCGTGATTAGGCCACGGTTGAATCACACCAACTTGCAGAACGCCCATGATCCAGTAACGAACTGCTATTCACCCAATTTAGAGAGCCCCCTACCTCTTGCCTGACTAACCAGTTGGATGTAATCCCTTCTTTTCAAAGAGTGAACTACACGTTCTCCGTAGAATTCATCTTGAGAAGCGTCGCTTACGATGACGAAGCTACCAAATCTTTACAGGTGAAGTGGAATACAAAGATGATCCTTAATAGCCCACAAAAGGTGAAGTTTATTGCTTGTTTCTTAAGTGAATCACCAGCGAATCACCCCCTATTCGACACCCTCTCCCAGATGATCCGCTTTGACTGAGTCCCACGGACAGTCCCTGTTCGAGGAGCACTGTGCTCGTTATAATAATTTATTAGTGTGGCGTACCTTTCGTTACGGTCTCATATCAGTGCGAAAATTTGTTGACTTTGCGTATACTTACTCTAATTTCTTGGTTTGAGTAAAGCTGATGGTTTACAGAGAGTACCATGTTTATCTCATGGCAAGATGATGGCGCGTTTTGAGCGTCTCGTCTGTTCCGAAAATTGGTATTTTTCGGTAGAAGTCTATTGTCCTCGGACCAACAACTTGTGACGCAGGTCTATAAGTTGACGTTTCGGATTTGCATTCTGCCTGCACTGGACTTTGGCTATGAAATCGTTGAACTCCGTGGGCAAACGTTTACACGAAACCTATATAGTCCTACAGAACGCATTCATGGATAGATGTGACCGAACGACGCAGCTGCGAGAAATTGCAAAACTTCATGCTGAGGCGTCTCAGCCTAACCCACTAAACGTAGACATTAAAAAAACCTCATCATAGCTTGTCCAGCCATGGACTACCAGTAAAATTCAAAGACTGCTATTTGTATGACAATAGATATATATATATATATATACTCACACAGCCGTTTGGTTAGTACATACCCAAAAAACCTCGTCTCTTATCGTCGCATCGGATTTACTGGAGATCAGCTTTGTGCATGGCTTCGTGCGCATGTACGAGGGAAGCCAACAAATAGCACTAGAAGTGTCAACGGCGGATGAGGCGTATTTTGCTCCACTGAACGCGACGACCATAGGGGCCTACCCATGCATTACGTTATTTCTCAGTTCAGTAGAGCACAATGGAACCGAGCACGGTCGTTCTCTAGTGTGAGTTTATCTCAGTGCAAGGGGATTTGGTTGTTTCAACCGTGAACAACCTAAAAATATCCTCATTTTTTCGCCACCTCTAAACCTTATCCACTTTATATGAATGGTTTGCTTCTTGGATAGCATGTACTCAAAAACGAGTTTTACAAGGCCACAATGACCGTCTTGTCCGTGTGAGTAGTGTTCATGGGAACGAGACAAGTTTGTTTCACCAATAAGCGGTATCTGATTGATGATGAGCTTCGTAACGCGCTCCAGCGAACCAGCCCCGACAGGCAGGTAGATTTATTGTTTTGTTTTTTCTTCATTCTTCTTCCTCGCAGGAACTAAATCGGTTGCGAGAAGAGAACGCCAAAATGAAAGAGGAAAATGGCGCACTTATTCGCGTGATCAGTAAACTTTCCAAACCGGTTTGACGTGCATTTCTCCTCAGATTGGTCTATCATCTTCCAGCGCCTGCGCTCACCTTCGCCTCCTCCGTAACTGTCCGGTCAAGTGTGACTGCTCACACGCATACCTGCCTTTTGTTGCATCAAACAAACATCGTAACTCGCTTCTTGTTCGTTACCCATCGGTGGAGCGGTAGGTTCTCTGTTGCCGTGACCTTGCGCGTGATGACGGTGCACATACCCCTAGTGGCCGACCAAATTTTGTTGTATTCTCGCCCCGAGACAGATACTGCGAGCAGCGTTGCCTTTTCTGTTCATATCTACTCCACCCCTTTCCCGCTCGTTTCCTGTGCACTGTGCTATTTTTCTACCCCAGTTTTTCAATCCACGCCGTTCGTCGTGTACGGAGCACACACGTCTTTTTGTCCTTTTCGACTGTCCTACAGAAGTATATTGCGCCGCATCCCTCCGCCCCCGCCCGCCAACATACACTTAATCAAACCACCTCATATACTCTTCTACATCCTTTTCCACAAGAATCTGATACAGCGTGTTGCTTACTTTGTTTTCGATCTCCGACAGGCTTAGCTGTCTGTCGCTATGTACATAGTCCCTCTGCATGTCAAGCCGTCTCCCGTTGCTGAATCCCATCCTACCAGCCGCGTTCTATAAGATCCAGGTGTGCCGAGTTTCTCTGATAAAGCTCGCATTGATACCTTTTCCAATGCGTGGTGCTGGTTTGCTCGTTTATATCTGTACGGGCTATTTTAATGCGAACATTTCAGTTCACGAGGTTGCCACAGTTATTCGATGATTGGCACAGATTTCCGGTTCTTGCTCGTCCTGGATGCTTGGAACACAGCCAACTGTCGTGGTTTTTTATGTCTGCGTCTTGGAGTCAGTGATGGGCAATTCTTCTTCAGGAATTGGCAGATGCAATCCACCCCTCTCCTTCGCACTACCGCCCAATCCAGATAGATGCCTTTTGCCTTCAGCCTTCCGTACGGATCGTTGCATAAGAACCCAGGACCGCTAACGATGTGTCCCGGAGAAAGTCTTATCTGCAGCTTTACGATCAACCTGTTTGAGCAGTTAATTACCGACTGCTTTCTCTATTGTCCTGTCTTTTCTAATTTTATTCCCTTACTTCACGAATACAGCATGGCTTATCCTTGTGACCGTCGGCGTTGTCTTCATCCTTCAACCTGCTCACGGTGTGGATTAAGTGTCCCTGTCTTTCGCTTCGTCATACGGAACTGACAGGATGTGGGCCCGTATTCATAATCGGGATGCAGGCTCCAGCTCCAGTGCTACCTGGTATTTTCATTCGCGCTGTAACGTGTTAGTGAGCATTGCGTTTTGACGAACACGGACAGGCGGGCTATTTTTCTGGTAAAAGTGAATTTTCACTACTTCCACAAAGCCCCTGGACCGAGACTGTCAAATGTTATTCCAGCAACCCTAGGTGGCCAAAATGTCTTCCATTCGCCGGAGACTAATGTGAGCTATATCGGCTACCCTTTGAACCCGGATGATGTAAATCCCGTTTTCTGTGGATTTTGCAATGGGCTTTGTCAGATCGGGTTACTCATTTTTCAGTATGACCAGAGTGATTGTTCCGGTTAGTGGACAGTCGTATATGACGTGCGGTGCCGTCCAAATTCGTCATAACGGCACTGCAAGTAGTTTGGGATAACAGCCCACATCGGAGCTTGTCAGGGATTGTCACACGTTCTAACGTGTGCCTCGTCCGGACTCTTAATTGAACATCCTAGCTTAGCCTTGTCTGTCGCTGGTTCCTCAGTGCGCATTGTGAGGTTCAAAAATAACGCCCGGTTTCCATCCCGATGACGCTATACTCCGACGCAATCCACTTACATGTTTACTTCAACCTCTTTCGGACTGCTTCCTGTGGGACTGTTTCTTTTTAGCACTAAACACCTACCGTAACTCCTTTCCATCTTTCATTGCTTGTCTATCAATTAAGCGCCAGTGTTACCCTCAGTGGCGGTGATGATAACCGAGGGTTTGGGCATGTGGTATCCCAATTATCAGTCTGTCAAACACACCAATCAAAACAACAGACGAATCTCTCAGTGGAACGAACGTAAAGGCAACTAGCTTCTGTTAAATACATGTTGTCAAATAGAGTGGAAATTTAAGACTTTCCTCGAAAGACGTTGGTACCATATTTTCCGAGTATCTGTGCTTCATTTCTGCCCCTGTTGGTCGTCATCTCTTCAAGCTAACTTGTGCATGCTTATGGTGATGTCTTCCACGCGGAATTACATACAGTTGAAGTTCTCTGTGTGTTCTAACCAACCCAGTGAAGGTAAGGATGGGCCTCAAACAGTACTATGTGCCGTCGATTGAAAAACTTTCAACCCTTCATCGGGACACTTGGACGGTGCGAAATTTATGGGTAAACACCATAACCGGCTGTAAGCGATAATTCAGACATCAGATTTTCGTCCCCAAACTGACCTTGTCCGTCGGTTTCGTTATTTGGTATCCTTCAGAGAAGACATAGTCCGTGCTCCGTTGTGCCGATGTTTCTCGTTTGTGTAGTTCAATTGAGAACATCTGATAGATCTAACGTGATTGGTTACAGCAAGCCCGGCTTCCTCTTATTGGTTTATTTACGGATCTATGTACGTTTTGCTTCAGTTTCCGTGTATGTGGCTGGTTGTTCAGATGTCATCATTTTCAGTAATTCTCGATGCTTATTTGCTCTGCATATTATCCGTATCGAATCCCACCATACTGCCAGTCCAGCATGCTCACTCTGTGAAAGATACCAGCCGCATTGAGTCTAGTTTCCACGCTAGATATTCGTCACTGCTCGTGTATGTCCGTTGACATCTATGGTCTTGGCCCTGTTCCACCGGGGTGTCTTGCTACGTTTTAACCACTACCGCCAATTGGGCGAAGCGCTCCTCGCCACTCATTCGCAACTTCCAACTTTAGCATTCGAACAAACCACTTGGAAACTGACTACCAAAACACCTCTAAATGGATGTGGACCTGTAGGTCCGAATAGCGAGAGGATGACAGTCTAACGGGAGCGTTGGCAGGTGCTAAGAATATCGTTTTAACCATCCTGGTTTGGCGTGGTGAGTCCGTCTATTTGAACACGACGAACGGGTAATTTGGGTGTGATACAGCAATAAGCGGACAACAGTGGTAACGTAATCTCGATAAATATCGAGCTGTCGTTAGGTTTTATCACGCTTTGCAGCTAGCTGGTGATGTCGTAATACACAACAGCGTCACTGCTGGTGACACTGACCGTTCATGCTTACCTGCAGACATTGTGCGTTTGGTTGGTCGGAACAACTATTTGGGGAACCGGGACTTATTTGCCGTGTAGGAGGATTATGGAGTCTTTATCTTCGCTGTCTCATTACCCACTGAGAGGGAATCACTAATTATGTTTTATCTAGAATGGTATTCACTTCCACTATAGCTGCACCTTCGGATGACCTTACCCACTGTGTTCGGAGGTTGAGTCTACGTCTGAGCTCGAGGTAGCTCAGTGGCTAAGGCGTGACACTACTGACTGGTAGACTCGTGGTGTGAACCCAACTTGTGCGTCTCTACTGTATCCGTCTAGCCTCGGGCAACGTTCAGATGGCGTGGCAGCTAGGTACCGAAAGGGTGTTACGGCTGAACGACAATTATTGTCATACTGTGAGCCTATACGTTGCCTCATCTAGGGCCGTGTAAAACGTCTCATCAGAGGGGTCAGTGAAATGATTGCTTAGTTAGTGCATCTGTTGTATTCGTATACTTGTATAGCAGAAACCACACATGAAAATAATGATTTTCTCCGAAAAACTATATGAATGTCGATGGATGGAATGTTCCATCCAGGCAAGAGATTCTCGTTTCCGTTGTTGACTTTTTAGACTGGCATGATCTAGGGATTAATATATTCGGTCTTACTGAGGAAAAAACAGCGCGCACGAACTGGCGTACTATACGAAACCCTCGTTGCAACCGGGAAATTTTCTACAAAGTTATTCGTTTGCAGGCAAGCGCAGCCGTACTCTTCGAGGAGCATTTGAGAAACTTCTTGGCACTCAGAATGCACTAATGAGAACACCTGGGGATAGCGGAAATTACCTGAAGGACAATTTAGATCTATCCCTTCTGAGCATCGTAGTAATGGCAAACACCACGTGATTCATTCCAGTGATATCTGTCGCAAACCAGCCACCGGGAACCACTTGGTACAGTACATCTAATCAGGAGAATTTCGTTTTTTCACTAATAATGGTTGACGAAGGGATAAGTTCTATCTTCCGAACAAAGTCTCTGTGCATTTGAGCGAGTGAACACAGTGAACGTTTCTGCATCACTTGAACAGCGATACTGATATCTGGTTGTAGTTGGCGTGAACCGTGTAGGCGTAGTAAGCCTTCACACCAACTCCCTATGCACTGATGATGTTACTTCGCTTGGGGATGAATCGTTTGTAAACCAATTGTTCAGCTCAGCGAATAACAACCTGAGCTGCCAACATTTTACTCCATAGCAAACCGGCCAGCTATGCTTCGTTCGGCTCATCTCCTCTCTAACTGAGTGGATAGTTGCAGAGCGTCGAGTACGTTCCTTATGCTAAGAGTTCACATTGACTGACAGCGCAAAAAGCGGCGTGGACGCCGTCGGGACCGAATAGCAGAAATGTAACAGTTCCATCTGCGAGTGGTTCACGTCAAAAACGTCAAGTTCGCCTTCAAAATCCAGAGCAACTATCACGACCGAAGTGCGGCCATCGCGTGTTCTCGAAACTACAATTAGTTCAGAGCCATACTTTACACAGATGATTTAGCCCATGGATTCACCACAGCTATCCTCAATCACTACTGTTAATCTGACAACGGGCGGCTTACTACTCAATGTCCTTGCTGACCCTGGCCAACAACCTTTGTTTCGGGCACACGACAATTAGAAACTGACTGTTCCTTCAATAACAGCGCCTGAATTGTCAACTGAACGAACAGGAAATTCGTCGACGAGCCATGTCGTTAGACAAGAATGCCTTCACCTGAAACCAACATATCCAGTCGGAGACAGTGGCTACAATCCTGAGAGAACGTCGCTGGTACAGGAATACCGAATCTGTTCTTGGGTGTGGATTTTGTACCACCAGTGCACTGCGTCACTGTGTCACTGTTTTCTACGCAAAAAATTTTGATCAACCACAATTCTTCAACGTGAAATGAAATGTATTAAGGTTCATGGGATTTATAGTGTGCAGGCAGTACCGTCCTTGGTACTCGACGCAGTAATGGTTGGTAGTTAAGTCTAACTAAACTTTGATTGAGGTTAGAAGTATTAGTGCTGCTGGGATTGTTTTAACCCTGTAGGAACATCGAACTTTTAGTATTGCGTCCGTAGTTCGTAACTGAAGTTTGCGAGTGGGAAAGGAATATCATTCTAGGGTAATCTCGCTAGCATGCTCTGGGAGACGGTAAGCTCACCATCTGTGTCAAACCTATAGAACAGCTGGCGCGAAGTTCAACAACTCACTAGGTTCTTCGGCACATGTGGTATGCCACGGCTTCGCAGAGAGACTGGGCAAATGAAGAAAAGGTATGTCCACAGACGTTTGCGATGGTGGCTATGGGGGGATTAGTAGGAAACAGTATACAACAAAAACAAATACTTCGTGTATTGGTATAGATCTGTGTGTGTCTAAGGTTGATGTGGTTATACCAGAAAAGTTGGATAAGTGGGTGCACACCACAGGCCTGGTTTCTGTAACTCGCTTGGTGTGCAGCTACGTGAGTTGGTCTAGTGTAAACGAAGACACCACCAACGGATAATCAGGTGTCCTACTTTAGCGCATACGCATTTCGCTAACAATCAAGACCAGTGTTAGTATCCTTGGCGCAAAAAAATTTCAGGGTGCAGAGGTTTGGTGCTTTTTTGAAGGAGTCGATAGCCTTGCGCACTCAGGGAGCCGATTCCAAATGTGTAACACAAGTGTGGAAGAGGAATCAAGAAGTACGCTGGGCGCGTAATGCACGTAACTTGCTTTTTCTTTCCTGCTCCTCATATTTTATCCCCTCTCATTCATGTACCCATCTGAACTGTGTCTTTTGTTTTAACTTGCCCATAAAAGGTACGCGACTGTTTCAAACTACCCGCACGCCAGCCTGGTCTTCCTGAATTTTATCATATGGGAGGGGGGATTAACCGTCGCTGGAGTCTGCTAGTGCTTAAGCCATGAATAAGGCAGCTTGACGATTTTTCAATCTGTAAAGCCGGTGGCGTGCGTGGTGATAATTAACCATTGTGGTGGTTAGGTAGAGTGGAACGCCTCAATGCCTTAACCCATATGAATATGCTTGCCCAACACCTCTCCAGGGCACAGGTGCTTCAATCGGTCCCGGGTTCCTGAGGCTGACCTGTGTGCATAAAAAACAGAACCGTCACCAGAAGCGCCTACGCTGTTGGCTTTGAGGCCTACTGGTTCCCTGATTCAGTAATTCAGTGTCCGCTCCTCAGCATTCAATGTCAAAAAGATCAGTGGTTGTCATTTGTCAAGTTTGCCGCATTTCACTTAAATGTAGAACATATCGCCATCCCTCACTTCTGTAGCCCTAACGAAAGCATTGCCAACTAGAAGAGTCATAAAAGTGAGCATCCCAGAGAGCCCGAAGTTGTGGTTTAAGGTTAGCGATAAAACTACTCTGGTGCATGATTCTCTGCGCGCTTACCATTTGCGGCGGGATAAAATGCTACCGAATGAAGTTGCGTGCTTATAGCTTTAAAGATGTTATTTCTTATCACCGTCTGTTTTCGTTGGAGTGAAAGTGATGCAGCTAAACAGCTTTTTGAAAGTAAACAGATTATAAGTAGACATTCACGAAAACATCTGTAGTCCAACATCCATCATTGATCCAGCACTTCTAGGCACTTTTTGGAGTTCCTAGACCAAAGACCAATAGCCCTGGTCGTGGCTACTTACTAATCACGTTCAATATAGTAGTAGCCTACCTGGTTGGGGTAT
Organism: Clonorchis sinensis; assembly: GCA_003604175.2. NCBI lineage: Eukaryota > Metazoa > Platyhelminthes > Trematoda > Opisthorchiida > Opisthorchiidae > Clonorchis > Clonorchis sinensis. The sequence continues at coordinate 19,066,749 of CM030372.1, forward strand.
TCTTGCAACACTCCAACGTAAACGCAATGCATGACCCTAAAACCCGCGAGCACTGGTTGATAAAAGGAACATCTGGTCACATCTACGACGGTGTATGCACTTTTCTGGTGGGATCTAAAAGATATGTTGGGTGACAGATAGCATATAAGATCCTTCGTTCTTCCAACCGGTGTGCTAAAAGGATCACGACTCTCTAGAATCTCCAGTGAACGATATATTCATGCACATTCCATCGTTAAGACAAGACCCCAATGGTTTCACCTGAGCGATATCTAGCTGAAGCTAGTCAGCATCCAGGATTTGCGATTGCCGCTCAAAAGGAGTGTCTGGCCCGAAAAAACTATCCGCAGGTAAATGACCTGGATTTGAAACATTAACCGTCACAAAACACAAGCTTGAGGAATAACACTTACTAGTTCACTCCCTACTCATGAATTCACCTACTTTTCACATGACTGCCATAAAGTTCTATGCACTACCAACACTGGACCTGTGGCGAAAACTCAAACAAAACTCCAATCACAATACTCAGGACCGGCGAGTTCACTGTTTTTCAACCTGCCCCACATTTCCGGAATGGGAACTCCTGTTTCCCACTCTGCTTGGGTGCGGTTCATCATCATTGGCTGGAGCCAAAACCCCAGCTGATCAAGGTCGTTCCGTCCCTTCAGCCGTAATCAATTTTATCATTGTTGCAATAACTCTCAGGTTTTATTTCCAAAGTTTTCACTGATTCTATTTACATCATTAAAAAGTCCAGTTTTATCTCAGTCGCTGTAATGCCCCGTTGTGGCCTGTGTTTCATCGTCACTGATGCCCCAATTTTCGCTGTGTTTAGGTCGCAATGATCTGATCGTGATTATTTTTGAACAACCCTATTTGTGCTGAACCACGCTTATTTCCATGTATCCGCTCCACTGCAATGAAACCACTGTTTATGCCTGCCCAGCCGTTCTTCTGACTGTTTTACTATGATCATGCCTAACGACATGCCACCCACCGATTGGTTTTTGTTTGTATCGATTCAACACCTCTGGATGGACCCCTAACAAGCCGGCAGTAGGTTGTCACTGTATTTCAAAGCAGGTTTAACAGGTAGCGAGCAACCAAATCATCAAGAAGATCGAGCTTATCCAACTCTAACGCATATCCTGGGAGTCCTTTTCATGAATACATTTCACCAAATGAAGTTAGATTACCAGTGTTGTCGTAGTGCTGGGTGACTCGGACACAGCTCGTCCTACCAAGCCAACATCATTTTCTCTAGGCCGCAGCCGCGCTGAGGCTAAACATCGCGTCTTCCAAGCGCAGATCTCAAAAATACACGGAGTAACAAACTAATCTCAACTCGTCTCTAACCTCATGTTTTGGTTTGCTGCAACGCCCCGTAATCCTCCTTCTTGACGCTGGAATCGTCAATTTAATCAAGCCGGTGTCTTCCGAAGGACTTAGAGATCCGTCGAAGCCATTTCCTTATTCCCGCTTGCCAGCCCCATCCCCAAACTACTTCCCATACCACTTGAGATTTATGAGGTTGGCCTAACATCTCACAGAACCAGTAGAGGGAATTACGGCCCCAGATGTGGAATATAATGATCTTGGCTGATTTGCGAAACCGGGGCTATGTGAGAGAGGAAGCAGAAAACATGACCACCTAGGATTTTCCAACACATCTTGAAGAGGAGATCAAGCCGCCTTGAAGAATCATCTAGAACCGCACAGGTTTCGCATGTAAGAAAGTCCTCCAATGACCAAGCATTTATAATAAGGCACGCTGTCACACAGCTGTTTGGAGGAGGCAGCTTTGTAATCGGGTTCATTAAACTAGAAAGAAGTGGCGGCACAGGTTGCCACGAGCAGGAAGACACACGAAGTTGGCGGAGTTCGGGGAAATAAAAAGGGAACGGAAGATCCCGGAATCCGCTGAAAAGGCGTTTTGGTTTACCTAGTGGTGCGGGGATGTGAAACTGGGCTTGGAACACAGCCCGTTGAGGTCCATGATTACTCAGCGTCAGCGTTAGAGGATGGAATTTCATTGTGATCATAGACTCGTGGTGAAGAATTGTCGAAATTTTCCGGACACCGGCTTGTAACTTTCGACGTGGAAGAAAAGGAACGCTTATCATGTCTCCACGAATGGCTAAGCGCACTGTTTAAATTGTGCTTACCTTATGTCTAATATAGAAGTAGTGGGACATTATAGGACTGAAACGGTGTGCTTGGATAACCTGCGATTGGACCCAGTGGAAAGTTGGTAATAAAGGAGTATCAGAGAGCAAAATCTCTTGCCTCAGGGAACTTAATGATCAGATTGCTGTTTGAGCTTGGACATGGCGGGATGGAGAAAGCAGCGGCAGACCTTTACTTTGGAGTTGAGTAGAGGTACCTAGGCCAGATGCACATCTTGCATTATAGTCTGTTGTGTTGGAACCGATAGAGGACCAATATTCCTTTAGAGAGATTAACAATACAGATGCTTCTATATCGTCTATTAAATAAAATGTTTCTGCACGGAACACTGCCTCAAAGCCGGTATCGCGGGGGGCGGTTTCCCCCGACTTTACTTAATCTGTGTTCCGCCGGACAAGTTAGAGGCGAACCGAAGATGCAACTATGGAGTGCCGGCTGTGAGATTTGGTCGTGTTGCAGCCAACTCCAGGAGTGGAGAGCCGAATGATAGGAAAAGTAGCCCGGAACCCGTAGCAGCAGGTACAATAGAAGACTCAATATGGTGTGGAAAATATCGCCGATAGAACGGTGGGTAGTGATGAAAAGGGTGCCTAATAAGCAGCCTTTCATATCGTCGGCATCGGGAGATTTAGAAAGGGAGTGCTGCTAATGAGGGATGAGAAGAAGAGGCTAACCACCTAAAGACGTGAGCAGCCAAAACATACGCGAGTGGCGAATTGTGTGGAACGTGAAGGGAGCCACGACTTGCTGCCAGTTTTTGCCGGTACCAAGCAGGTGACATGTTTTTCGATGCGCATGATATGCAGTCATGAGGATGACTGGGGAACGGCCGAGTTCTTTGGTAAAAGAACCGGTAGTTTATTTTGAGTGCAGGGGTTATATTAAGATGGCTTTGACATCGTGATCTTCAGCTCTAGCATATATTTTTGGGGGTGGATACGAAGGGACACCGAGTTAGAGGATTTGCGGCAAGGAGTACTGACAACATGGCTTAGGTTGGATATGCACCGCTTGTTTTACACCGCACTTGTTCCTGGTGGCTGTCAAGCGTAGTGCTAGAACACAGTCAAAATCCTCAAACTCCAGCTAAGACATTTTCTGCCAGCGCTCCACTAAGGCGCGGAAAACCCATCTCCGGCTGAGCAACAACCTATCAACTTCATAAAAATTGGAAATGCACTTTCGTCAAGGTGGAACATTCAAGAAGCTTTGTTTTGGGAACATACGCCGCGCCAGAGTTCCTGGAATAACCCTAAAATTTGTGCACACATTCTAAATCGATTAGAACAGATTGTGCAGCTGAACGATAATTAAGCGATAATTTTCTGCACAGTTCGCGTTTAGAATTGTCTGAGATGTTCCCAGAACCCGATGATGATTTGGATGACGACTGGATAAATGTCAAATAGGTCATGATTACTGCTTTTGAATCCGTCATCTTGCGGACGATCGCGCACCCAGTTAACACTGAAGCTCTGGCTAAAGCAAGAAAAAACGTACCTGCAACAAGCAACTGCGATGGCACTGCAGTATTCCAGCCCTCGTGCTCCTTCTGGTGGCATGGCAGTTAGGCACCGAAAGGGTGCTACAGCTGAACGATAATAATGCTGATTTGGAGAACGACTAGAAGATGAAGAAAGCCTTATTCACTGCTTCCGTCACGAAGAGACTGGACCTTACTGTAGTGTGACGGCTTGAGCACCTCAGCGACCCATTGCGCTATATTGCCGGGTGTTCCCGCGACACTCACAGTCCGCACTACTAATCCCTCTACTTCATCATCCTCACTTACGCTTTTTTGACCCTTGTCATGAGCCCAACAAACCAAGGACACGAGGCTTCAGCTGTGGTACCTTGTTTTAGTTCTGTTTGACAGGCCGTATCGCACCAACTCTGCTGTTTCAACAGACATGTTGTTCTGGCTCCTCATTCTCCGCAGTTTGCAGTTTTTTTTCCCTGTTTTGCCCTCCCGCGTTTTGTTTTTGCCTGCGCCACCTTTGAATTCCAACGATCTGATTGTTCTTCAGCTCGATACTTCCCCCGAAAACGCAGCAGTAATTGTGCTTCCCAGCCTGTGCCGGATAAAGGGTGACCGCGTCTACATCGGATAATGCCCACTGTCTGTGAAACTGTGCTTTGGACGGCAATTTTTTTCTGCAGAACCTTGTTGAGTGAGGTAAAAAATTTTCGCCAAAATGTTGCATTTGGTTGGGTATGTGCTCAGACCAAAAATCACCCAAATCTGCCGTCAGTTTTTGCGATTTGTTTTAATTACACGTCTTTGCAAATTTTCAGCGCACATTCGAATTTGAAATTGCTGCGCTATGGGTCCAGAAGCGGCTTCACTCATGTTCGTTGAGAAATTGGGGGCCATATCCTGTTTATCTTTTACGGCACTCGAGAATGCGTTAAATAAATTCATGGAGGGCAAGTATACGGTACTTGTGCTTTCATCCAATAATCAAAGCATCAACGCTGTTTTGCTTTACGAATGGGTGTACTACACATGCGAGAGGTGGTCTGCAAGACGAACGGAAAGTCAAGAAATCCGAAGAGGTAACTAAGCTGAGAGTGTTTCTAATAAAAAACAGTGCGCGAAGAATTGGCTGTCCAGTGGGTTTTGTTTAACGAGACAGGGAATCCATCTCGCAGTCACCTCTCATTACCTTAGACACAACCATAAGGCTTCTTAGTTTTCGTGCGATTGGATTCCGTTAAATTAATGGGTAATGGAAGAGGAGTTGGGCGCCCTCGGGGCCTTGCTGTATAATGAAACCCCATCGTGTGAAACGCGGCAGTTTGTGGCCGATGAATTCGGCGAGATTCTTACCACTCAGGATATATACAACTACCGCCGGAAGTGCTGACCAGCCCTGATGAGTAGGTTGGGCTTTATTGTAGCAGACAGTATGCCGTTGGTCCTGGCAAGACTTCAGGAGATTGGACGCTGCAGTCAGGAAGGTCACTATAGTCACATATGCCGTTCCAGTTGGCAGCAGATAGCGTCGTTTCGAAGCTTCCCAGTTGTGATAAATGGAAGAGGAACGCACGCGGCGAGTTGTTTTGGGTACGCTTTTCTGAAACAATTAATATTCGGATACAATCTGTATACCCTCCTGATAACGTATCTCATTGGAGCGGACATCCGGTGATTTATGCATTCGTGGAGAGCGAATAGTTTGCCCCTATGCGCCAAATATTTTACTTATTCATGGATGTGATGGGGGAGCAGTACAAGTTAAGATTTTTGTTATGGACAAGTTGGGAGCGCAAGTGCGGGCTGCAAGAGTCGTGTTCGGCTGCCACGTAATGCTGTGCTACTTTCACATCAGAAAAGCTCTCAGAAAGCACGTAACATGTATATTTGGTCACAGGCACACTCTGTAATCAGCCGGCATAAATTTCACCGCACCACCCGCTTGGATAATGCCGTTCAGTAGGCTTTACGTTTTTAATAACACGGGCATGCAGGCACCGGTTAGCTACGCAAATGCTGTGTTGTACGGACCCGCGATTCACCTCTTACCTTACGGCCCACTGGTTGTATTTCATCCGAAAATGGATTGTACACGCACAATCCAGAATGGGTCTTTTTGGTAAGGCGACCAGCAACCGTCTGGAGAATGCCGACACGCTGAAGCACATCATACAAAAGGTGTTCCGGCACGCCGAAAGGCTCTGCAGGAATATGAGATGCATACATCGTATCACTGTGACCCAAGGAAAATCCTGGATGGTGACGGTTACGTTCTGAACGTGGTTCCCTAGTTTTGAGGCACTTGTGGCCGCGACACCCAAGGCTGTACTATCATAGTGTTGTGACAAACAAGGTGAGGTGAACCTACTTTACCTAACTTAAAGTTCGTGGTGCAAACATCCAACTTCTCCCAAACGGTTGACACCTGCCCCTTATACCGGGTGATGTGGCTCCCTGCGTCTATTTGTTTCTGTATTTAGAGATCAGTCGGTTCTAGGCAGTAAGAAACATTCTTCATAGATTTTTTCTTACTTCCCTTCCATATTCACCAACGGTGGCTGTCGGAATACAACCTATCTGGAAAAGGTGTACCCCTTACACTTGTTCCCAAACCACCGCCAACAGCTTTAGACGGCCTGCGTAAACAACTAAACCAGGTGTTGGGTAGGATTCTGGGCTGGAGCCCAGAAGGGCTTTAGCCATCAGTAAGCCATTGATTCTTCAGGGGTAAATCCTGATGCGTCGAGGTCAACGTCTGCAACTGACAGCCTGCCATCGGTGGTCGAGGCTACTGTACCTCAAACCGGATGCTGGTCTTGGGACTCAGACTTGGGCTTTTGTGTGCTCTGGGACCGGCTGACTAGTACAAGTGACTGCTGGTGTGCAACGGATCGCGTGTCCTATCACGTCGACTGTTGTGATGGTGAATCTTGCCCACTGTGCGATAATGCTCTTCAGGCTTGTCCTAAATGTGGGTCCATAGAAGAATAATTTATTTTTGGTTCTTGGTCCCCGACTCCACGCAAAATTGTACCTGCTAGCCGGCCCGCAAGGAGGGCATCTTATGATGTTGACCTGAACCGAAGCACAGAATCCCAGCAGTGTGTCTTGGAAGTCTGTGTGTGCCCGTATTTTTGGGTCCTGGGAGGAACTACTCGACAACCGTGAATGAAGCACTGACTACTACGACTAACGTTGTAGAACGCCAGCTAGATGAAAGAGACGAAGATGATTCCATGTCATTCATCAGCTCCAAACTGTTCCTCTGGTAATGAGACCTCATGCATTTCATGTAAGTCTCGTATTTCTTGAGGGTTGCAGTCAGCAGGCATGCGAAAGAGATGCTGTGGAGGTAGTTGCGGAAACAAGCCTTTACGACATTGCAGCCGCTGAAGTGTTCCTATTATATGGTAAATAGTGCTCCCAATTTGTGAGCCGCCAGCCTTAAAACGATATTTCGATAACCCAACTTGTATCTTTCTCCCACTTCAATACGTCATAACTCCACGAGTACTCCGTACGAAGAAGCCCGTACGCTTCCCGGAGCACACACGCACTAATCCAAGCGAACAATAAAATTCAGCTTTTCTTCTTGTCCAAGCTGGACCTTCGACTTTTCCCTGTATAGACAGATGGACGTTTGTCGGCCAGTTGGCCGGTTTTTCCGCAATGATTGACATAGCTTCCGCGTGGCTAGTGGATCGGGCACCGTGGACCCCTAGCCGCATGTTACTCACTTGCCTCAGCTAGGTTCGTTCAGCTGTCCACTGTGATCAACGCCATGGTCTTCCTGGTATATTTCGCTAGTTATAATGGAACATCCTGTTGTGTAACATTAAAGTTGCATGATTTTTCCGGCAGTAATGAATGCAGCTTCTGCGGTTTTAACTAGCGACAGAATAATGTTGCAAAAATTATTTACAGGAGTGGCGCCTCCGCATATTTTGCATCCACAAGAGCCATGTAGATTCTAGAATGTTCAGCGAAACTACAAAACTGCAAAACTATCTGAAAGTTCTGTCTTTTGTGAGAGTCACCTTTTTCTACAGTTCGCGACTTCTTATTCCTTTGGCAACGTATTCACAGTCGGTGATGTTTATTGACCTTGAAGATTCACTCGCTTAAACAAATCACCAATGTAGTTGGTATGTACATTATTGTTACTATACACAAATATTTCACACTATACGGCGGCAACTCCGAAACTTCCATAGATTTCGGGCATTTGCTTCCATTGTGCGAATATTGAGCGACGTGGTTTTATATATTAAATCATATAGACAAGCTAGATTAGGCCAACTCTGCTCCTTCACCAGATCCTTTGTCCTATTTCCTCATTTTTCACAATTTCCACTTTTCCTGTCAGATATCAGTCAGGGTGCCTCTTGTTTTTTCTCCCAAGTTTTGTTTTATGCCCACCACCTTCAAATTCTGGCGGTCTGATCTTGTGTCGGCTTGATATTTTCTTCAAAAAAAGCAGTGGTAACAGCAGTAGTGGTAGTGCTTTCCTGCCGGTACCGGGTCGAGGGTGACCACGTCCGCATCGAACAGCGCCCACCGTTTATGACGCTGTCCACTTTCCGCGCAATCCTCATTATGCAAAAACCCCGACAGTCATGCTTTTATTCGGCAGTAACAGTATGATCATGAATGACGGTATGCCACCCACCAGTTGGGACTAAAAATCATCATTAATAATAAAAGTTCTCAGACCACTGAGATTCAAACAGCCCTTTGGTTAAACCTTCAGCCATGAAAAAAATTCACCATCCTTAACGAACTTTCTCGAACGGGCGATTTTCGTGCAATCCGTCATTCCGAATGGTAGTTTCCCCACGAGACAGAAAGCACGCGCGTTCAAAAATAAATTTACCTTCAGGCAAGCCGATAACTTTCAAAAGCGAAGGACTTTTAAGTCTTTTTTATTTGTCCGGTCAGAGGGTTATAAAATATTTGGCGCACAAATAAAAAGGACTTGTGTCTCAGTACAAAACGTACTCGACGCGAATACTATCCTTTTCATAACAGCGCGTTTAAGTGGTTTGGTTACACGTTTTAGTTGGAAGGTTCGCATGACTTTCGGCGCTACAGGCCAAAATTGCTTCCCCCGTGATTTCGGTCTCAGGCGCCATTTTCAACGAACAAGCGTCTTCTCGGCCCGCAGCTGATCGCTTTCGCTGCATGGTACTGAAAATATTTCCACTTTATTTCACTATAAACAGTCTTGTGTGTGCATTGGGAAGGGTAACTGTACTAAAGTTACTAAAAATAATCGGCACCTAGACGTAGTAGGTCGCTAATTTTTACATCAGGAAATGAGTTTCAGATGACTTTTGCAGACTGCAGTCAATAATCTGGGCATCGGCATAGTTTGGTTTCAAACAAATCTTCAAAGAAAGTGTAATTGGTACGAATACCTTTATAAAAACGTGTAATGTGCACCAAGATTTAAGGCTTTGTGACTGCAGCTGACTGGCTAAGAGCGGACGTTAAGTAGGGCTGGCCAGATTTCTCCTCCCTTCGAAACTAAAGTGGTGTGCGCGCGGTCGTTAGATGAAATTGCACATTAATCTCCTCAAAGCGGATAGGCACAGTATTAAATCAAACATCCGAACAGCAATCCTAAGAGCACCGCTTATTTGTTGTTGATAACGGAAGATCTACCCTCCACTGTTCGGGCGATTACGACATTCGCTTAAGTGCATGGTTTTTCCTAAGTCCGCCAAGCATATTGGTGGGTATATTGTGGAACCAACTCGCCGAACGTTTGTGGTGGACTGCAGTGAATATCCCTTTACCCCATCGCTAAAAACAAACTTTATCCTGTGGTTCCCCAAACCAGTGAGGGAGCTCGGTTGATAGCCTCACCTAGCACCTAGAACCCAAGGACGCCCGGTATATTCCGTTGAGCTAAACGCGGAGCGCCCAGGAATCAGCAGGGACCAGTTGCCCAGAAAGTTTTCTCACTCTTACATGGGTGCCAGCAACTCATGATGGCCTACAAAAAACCGACTTGACGTCAGTGTTCCCAACCATGGTTCTCTTAACATGTGATGTTTACTGTCAAATGAAAAAGCGGACCATTCACTCTCATTCATTAGGGAGCCCTCCAGTGTTTACAACCCCCCGCTTTTCCAAATGACACGGTAAAACGTTGCCCTACACAAAATCAACTTGTGCGACAGTCACCTTCCTGCGGAAATTCACCAGAGTTTACCTCGGTTTCTGAACCATCTCAGCCCGTCGCCACTTCTGTGTTTGCAAGCTTTGGCCTCCGGTTTCTTGACAAATGAGGCGCACAACAACGTCCGTGCTAATTTGCCCATACACAGTCTCTTAGCTGCTAAATTCCTCATTCTAAAGACAGAAACCATAGGAAGTGAATGTCTATTGTGATCGAATTGGTTGACACACAATGCGACAAGCACAGCTATCATGACGTAAAACTTTTGCTTGCCGTGTTGATCCACATATTTCAAGTGTGAGCGAAAAACTGGTGAGACGGTGCCAAGAAACCATAATGATAAGAGCAACAAATAAAGGCTCCACTCGCGCGGTACGCAAAAGTATACAACACTCACCACCGTCCTTAGGTGGGGGCGAATTCGCGGCGGCTTTACTGCCAAAAACACGCGCTCTCACTTACTCATCGCTGCAAATAAATATGACAACTATTAGAGAGATGTGGCTCGAAGACGCAAGGTGCGGCAATGATAATGACATTGAACACTTCTAGTGCTTCGTACACTCTTCCGTACATTCCGGGCCCTGCAGAACGTTTTTGAGAGCTCGAACTGATGTCATATTAAGCCGCCTGTAAACGATAGTAGGGAGCGAGCAGTGCCAGAAGCCTTTCTAATGGACAATGACTGTAGCACCCCTAGAAACAAAAAGATGTCTCCCTCAAAACCCTCTGGACATTCTTACAAAGCGGGTAAGACCAACGAATCCAAGAGAGACACAACACCAAATCCAACTGTCCGTGAGCTTTAGGGTTGTACCGTCGGAAACAGGCGCGAGAAAGCTCCACCATAAAATCCCTAATATTTTTTGGCAAGATATATCGCAATCGTGTAACTCGGATAACTTGAGGGCTGTTTTCTCGAAGGGAACAGGATTATCGAAAGCCAATCCCATTATTCCTCTATTAGGCCTGGCGGACTTCCAGCATTGGTACTTCACCGATTATCTGAGCCAAATGTACCGGCCATCGGAAATTTGGTACTCGGATACTTAGATCCGAAAGTACGCGTTCCAAGTCTCGAGGGCAATTGGTCCGACCCCTCAATTAGCGGCTCTTGGGCAATGAACAGAAGTAAGTGATACATTACCAAACTACGCATTAGTCTCTTAATTAACCGTTCTAACCTTGAAACTCAAGCCGAAAAAACACTGATTACCTAGATTTGACAGAAACTCCAAGAAATTGTACTTAGAACTTCCCTGTAAGAACATTCTCTGCAGTCTGTTGTAGACCTTTAATCTTGTTCGACCAGTTTGGAAGTCATCTTGGTTAGGAGCCAACTAGTTGCACTTACGTTAGCTGACAGATTTTATTCGTTCAGCCTGGAAGCGCGTAATAATAATGTTTATTCCCAACTTGTGGGGGCATGCCGTCAGGCATGATCATAAGGTTACAGCCAGAATAAAGGCATGACTGGCGGGACTGTGAGTACAGGGGGTTTTCGGTGGGAAAAGAGGACAGCGCCATAGGCGGTGAGCTGTATCCAATGTAAACCGGCACGAGCAGAGAAGCTCTTTTGTCGAAGAGAACATCGAGCAAGTTCAGATCGTTAAAATTTGAAGGAAGCGGGCAAAAACAAAACGAGGGAGGGCAAAACAAGAGGCTTCTTGCCTGAAATATGATAAGAGAAATGTTAGCTGTGTAAAATCAGAAACCAGAACATCAGATCTGGTGAAGGAGCAAAGTTGGCATCATCCAGCCGATCAAACTGAACTGAAGCCAAAAACAACCGCTGAGGCCTCGCGGCCTTGGACTATTGGGCTCGCGGCCAGGGTCACAAAAGCGTAAGTGGGGATGATGAAATGGAGGGACCAGCAAAGCGGGTAAATGGTAGCAGGGATCTCAGAGACATGGTATACAGTTAAACTGTAGTGACTCACTGGTGTCGCTGTTGTGGAGGCGGGCATAATAGTTCCTTTGGAAGAGAGAGATGGTGGCAACACACGAGCCGGAACGCGAACAGTATAGAAAATTAATGGATTTGGTGGGAAGCACAGTAACACAGAGATGGTTAAATTTCAACCAACAGTTCAGCAGGTTGGAATGAATGTGTCATGGAGTCAGCTGTGGTCAATTGGGGAGTTCGTCGTATTTGCAGTTAATGCAAAGAGTGGGCGAGAGGGCACGGTCGAGAGGAGGAATGGAATAGTTGCGAGCGTGCTATCAAACTGGGTATGGCATTGCAGTGCCATCATTGGCCTGACATGCTTCAGTTTTTGGACAGCCCCGTAACGGACGTCACATTTTAAGGTGAGTGGGCTGGGGTGTGCAGTTATTTGGGCAGCGGGATTCATTTCTGGCTGACCGAGGAAACAAGGTGGGGCGAAGCCGATATGGAATCGCAGGGTTTTTTTGGTCCGTTTGGGGATCCTGTGGTTGTAGATCACCGGCCAGGTGGAGTGGGTAACAGCCAACCAGGCCCTCCAAACCGAGCACTGCCGAAGTTCGAAGCTTGAAATTTCAGTTTCGCGGTAGAAGTTTCAGGGTAGAAGCCACTTCGAGCATTCTTCAAAGAACAGCACATGGTCCTCCGAGAGCCTGATGCAACCATTATCATATTCTGCCCACCTGACCGTCATATTGTTGTGTTCCAGAATTAAACTGAAATCAAGCTGAGTGAAGCAAATTATGACTTTCTCCAAGACCTTTCGGCAAGCCGCGGACCATATGGATGGATTGATCAGTTCGTAAAGTGGGTAAGTTCGTAAGCTGGCAAGTAAGAGTGAGCCGGAATCCCCATACTGCACCGTTCCTAAGCCCCAAGTGTATTGCTTTTATCCCGGCCAAAACTCACGTAATGCTTTTGTGAAAAAAGACTATCCACCAGCTTGTCTGAGCCAGCCAGCCTTATTGCAGCTACTTGCGGCGTTCAGCTTTCCTATTTCTGATTAGCTTCGAGCTTGTGTTACACACCCCTCATATCTAACCTAGATCAGACCCCTCAGACGTTACGATAATGCGCATGTGACTTCCGCTGAAAGCGGAGAAAAAGCATATTGACCATTCATGAAATTTCGGACAAAGTAAAACGAAGACAGGTATACGGCCACGCAGCGAATACCTTTCTGCTAAAGCACGAGTGGGTTTGCGCCAACTCACAGAGCCAAAACTCTTCCAAAACCGTAGTTCGCTTCAAGGGACTGCTGGAAGCACTGAAACTACTGTAATCAATGGCGGATTTGTTACAATTTTTCCAAGCCATTCCAGGTCTACTTTTTGAATGAAGTTTAGTTTTACAATGCCTGACTTGCCTCAACATGTCTGGATCATGTCTGCTGGAGGAGATTTCTTGCCCTTCAAAAAGTGCTCAAAGAAAACTTACGTTTCTTACCTGCATAAACCGAAGCGCGACCTGACATGAGGTAAAACTGCAGTGCACTGGACAAGTAGGTGTCATCACCATTGGATCTTTGGCAGTATTTTGAAGATGAATTTCGGAAGGCGCTGACCAACCCCTACGTCCGTGATTAATGCGTCAAATTCCGACATCCGTTGTCGAGTAGTTAAATTGTTGCGTCCTATTGAGGTAGATAACATATCTTCTATTTTTGAAAAGCTATGCGTTCCTTTATTCGGATCGGCCGTTTTAGCCAGTTATTTTGCCCGCAGGCAACAAACGGTTCTGTACCCAGTTTTGCCAATACTGATGACATACGAAGCATTAATGAACTTTGGTAACTTCTTTAATTGGATCTGACCTTGAATCTGTACCTGTACACCTTCCTTGGGGCAGTATCATGGAGATCTCACGACCGGCCATGTGCGCCTTCGCTGGAACTTGGTATTTTGTGCCTCCACATGAATTGTTCAGCCAGTTCATGGATGCTCTGTGGGTGTTGTAGGATCAAGACGCTTGTGATGGATAAAGTGGCATCAAAAGTGTGCTCCGCCAGAGCTCAATTTGGTGGGTTTGTGAAGACTTCGCGCACACCAGAGGGTCAGGAATCATATTTTTCGCGGGCTACCCTCACAAGTAGCCGACATATGTTCGATCAAATGATTAACTCGGATATCCCGGCCAAGTAGATAACCACATATCCGGATACGAGTACGTAAATTTACGCATGAATTAGGAGTATTTCTAGGACCTGATCTTCATTTTGTCCAAAGGCTAAGTAAGGACGATGTGCACACAACTGTGGCAGTTGAGAAACTCATTAGAGAGACGGCTATGCTCTGCAGGTGGTCTGGCGCTTAACGAAAAATGATTACAAGAAAGTCCTCGGACACATCCACTCACTCACACCTCAGCTAAATTTCCATCAACCCGACCGGTGCAAGATTAGATGCACGAGGCTACACAAAGTTAGTGGTCGGTGTAAACCTGTAAGAGTTCTCAGGAGTTTGAAACGCCTGATGGTGTCTATGAGGACAATCCATATAGCTGTCTTGCTCGCACCTGTTTTTGGAATTCAGAAGCTACTTGTTTAGTTACATCAAATCCTCTATTCACGTATGCATTGCCCAGGTAGACTGCCCAGCCATCGAAGGTGACTGACCAAATAATGTCCACCAAATCGGGAAATATCTCCGTTTCTGTAGTTTAAACGACAGCTACCATGAGCTGTAAGGTTACAAAAGTAGATGGATTGTTTTAACCACGGAATTAAAGTCAAGGACTACGCGCGAGATCATAATTTATATTAGATACCACGTTATGCGGTTGTTGTCGACCGACCATGCCTACCGCCGGAGCCCGCGGGGTCGTCAAACATGCCATGCCTATTGCTGTGATAATAGGCCTTGCTTGCAATGTGTAGAAGATGCGCAGGCACTTCCACCCCGAGTGCAAGCTGCAATATTAATGCGCCCCAACGTTGCCGGCACTTTCCGCATGCGTACCCTCTCTGCCATCAAGTGACCAGCCAAAATTGTGCTTTAGGGTGGATGTTGACCGAATCGTAAAAAACTAGGCGGTCATTGCCTGTCAGCTGGTTGCGTTTCACACATTCTGCTCGGCTTTGGGAGCAGTGGCCTTAAACCCCAACACTTGTGCACATGTTCTAGGTCATACATTGGTGTCATATACCGATGACAGTTTCATCCTATCC